>HG995238.1:10103092-11353092 GCA_905332985.1 Mimas tiliae
ACACAAAATATAAATGCGCAGTAGGTTTACGAAAAAGAAGTAAGATAAAAATATAATATTAGGTAACACTAGCCCTGTATTGTACACCTCTCTCTGCTGGGTACGGGCCTCCTCTACTGAACGAGAGCGGTTAGGTCTTAGTTCACCATGCTGGACCAATGCGGGTTGGCAGATTTCACATATCTTCGAAATTCTTATGGAGAACTTCTCATATTTCCTTATGTCGTTTCCTTCACCATTAAAGTCAGCGATAATTAACTATTAATATACACGTAAGTAAGAAAAGTCAGCTCTTGGGGTGGGTTTCGAACCTGCGTCGTTTGACTCGACAGTCTTTACCAGAAAGAAATAAATGGTAATATTTTATTGTATACTAATTGTACAATATTATTTTTGGTTGACGGTAGGCAGCGGCTTGGCTGTGCTCTGGCATTGCTGAGGTCAATGAACGGCGGTAACCACTTACCATCAGCTGGATCGCCCGCTTGTCTGTCTAACTAGGGCAATAAAAAAAATAAAAAAAACATTGTAAATAATAATAAATGTCGATCATTTGCCGGACTATGCTATAAAAAAGGCCCGTAAAATCAAAATCTCAACTACAATTCATGACTCCCTCACCTACTACATAGTATTCTTAGCGCATAACATATTTTATACCAACTATCAATATACCCCAATCAAACCATATCAATATTCAATTCCAAACATCTTTCGGCGAAAAAATCCCACACGATTTTTCGGCCGCGGATGTGAAGTAACAAAAAGGCAGCCACGGCCCGTGATTAGCAATGCAAATGGGCCACAGAAACGTTTGCCTCGGACAGAAGGAGCCCACAGGACGCATGTAAAGTATCTAAGTGATATTTCGGATTTAAATTGCAAAAACGTGTTTGAAATCACTAACCGTAATCGTGTGGACATATTAATGTCGAGTTGGGTGAATTTTGATGTTTGTTATGATTTTGTACTGTAATATTACATACATAGGCACTCACGCCTATAATCCCCGAAGAGGTAGGCAGAGGTGTAACCAGTACACCCACATTTCGCCGAGCGTATCTCTGTCCCACAATGTGAAAGGGGGCGAACCTATCGCAATACCGGGCACAAATTCTAGACTCCGGGCTGACACTGAGCAATTCGCAATAGAAAAACCCAACATCACTTTACCCGACCCGGGGATCGAACCCGAGACCTCAGCGTTAGCCTCAATCGTAACGCGTACGCATTACAACTGCGCCACCGAGGCACTGTAATATTATAATTATATATTCTCCTCAGAGTGGTTGACGTCAGGCAGACGGTCGTAAAAACTACAAGTAAAATATTTTTGTAACATGTGTTAATGCGCTAACCCCACTGCGAGTGGGATAAGGACAGGTGGAAAAAGAATATTATAATTATCTATATTCTCTCTTCTTATGATAAGTTAATATTGAGCCGTTTTTTAACCTAGTCTTTATAAGGTGGTAGGTCTTTCGTATGCGAGAGGTTGTCGGGGTTGGTCCCATCGCTTTGTCTATTTGTCATGCAGCTGTGTGCAAGTACTGTTGTGTTTCGGTTAGAAGAACATTGAAGCCAGTAAAATTACTTGGTATTATGAAACTTAGTGATTTCTTAGGTTTACGCGAATATTACACATTGAAATAAAACTAGATTATACGGATTTTATCGCGGTTTAATTTTTATTTTAGTCCCGACGGAGAGTCTCTCCCGTGACCACGAAGGCTGAAAAGCTTTCGAAACGTCGGGACTAAAATAAAAATTAAACCGCGATAAAATCCGTATAAACTAGTTTTATGTCAATTATGAAACTTAACATCTTATGTATTGGGGTGACGAGCGCAATCCAATGTCATGCAGTGCTTTGTAATTCAAGGTTATGTGTGCTATGCTTTTGTTTATGGGCAGAGCTTACCATCCGGCGGACGTGCTGCTGGTTTCATCTATCAAGTTAATAAAAAAACTACTTCTAGTCAGATACAGTAAAAATAAGAAATCTTACATTTCTTAATGCATTTTGTCAACTCACGTCTCACAGCATACTAATATTATAAATGTAAATGTAAGTTTGTTTGTTACGCTTTCACGCGAAAACGACTTAACAGATCATCATGAAACTTTGTACACATATTCTTGGAGGTATAAGAAGTAACATAGGATACTTTTTATGAAAAATATCTATTTGTTTGTTACGCTTTCACGCCTAAATCACTGAACCGATTTTGATGAATTTTGATGTAGAGATAGATGGAACCCTGGAGACGGTTATAGGCTACGTTTTATTTCGGAAAAGTTTATTCACGCGGACGGAGCCACGAGCAAAAGCTAGTATACTATTAATGAAGGAGCCCAAATAATGCAATAATGGATCATAATGATGTCTTAATAATCCATTGATAACAAAGCAGTTTATAGAATCAGTACATTCAAGCGCTACTGTACACATAGTTTCGAATCCATAAAGCTCGCTGAACAAACATTTGTCAGCGGTGAACGTAATCCGTCTATCTGTCAGTGCGTCAACACATCCGCTTGACGGAACGTCGATGATTCTTCCATTGATACTGATTGACAGCTGATAACGGAAATTCTACTTTGATGCGAGCGGTTTAGCGTGCAAAATCGCTTGATTGATTACGTCGGAGTAAAGAAGGGTTCGCACTCGCATCTATCTATCAGTTGTTTACAGCGCTGTGTTTTGTACGAACATGCTGAACATATAATTATGGTAAACTACATTAGTAAAACGTAACTTGTTTTTTTTTTACCTGGCACTACAAAGTATCGACACCGGATCTGAATGCCAATTCTTGTAATTAAAAGTAATAAATAAATACACCCAACAGTCACACACATAGTCCTGATCCCACACTAGATAAACCTGTATCGTGGGTATCAGGAACTACGAGGGACTTGCGGTCCCACAACACCCAGACCCGAGACAAATATTTATGAATCAGACAAATATTTGTCTAGGTGCGGGAATCGAACCCACGGCCTCACGCTTCGCAACCGGCTACTCGCCCGCTGCGCCACGGAGACTGTCCAAGTTATGTAGTTTTTGAGATATGGGGTATTTTTGGTTATACTACTTCTATGAGTGGTAGAGCCACGCTGTAGACACTTGTCTACAGCATGAATGGGCTAACTCGTCCGGGTCGTTACCACTGTCTCACAGAAAACCGGCGTAAAGTAGCAGCTTGCTGCTGCGTATCATACGGTGAGTGAGATATCTTGAAGCCCAAATCCCCCTCCCCTTCCCAACCCCTAATCCCTTTCCTATAAGGTCGGCAACGTGCCCATGATTCTTCTAGTATTCACTTACCATCAAGTGACCCACTTGCTCGTTTGCCGGTCTATGCTATAAAAAAAGAGAGTTGTGATTTAGCAGTTGATCAACTAAAATCGAACTGTGTGAACTCGATTAGATCAATGATATTTGTTCATCGACTGCACATTTATGTCGCAGATGGCGTCGTATCAACCGGTAAACTAGCATCTATTATTAAAACAGGACCGATAACTACTCAAATCGAGTTTATTTCCCCGTGGAATGTTCATATCGCGCGCTCCGTTTCATACAAATAGCTATTTCGAGTAATGCATATAGGTAATTAAAGTTGTTTAAATATAAGAGATCAAGTTATAAGATTAAAATTCTTAATAATGATCACCATAATATTAACTGATTTACAAGATACAAGACAAGAGGTCCCTCGTGTACAAGATACTGATTGTGTTGGTACCACTGCTTTGTCTATTTATGCTGCCAAGTAGCAGTATTTCAGTACTGTTGTGTTTCGGTTAGAAGGACATTGAAGCCAGTGAAATTACTGGGCATTATGAGACTTAACAACTTATGTCTCTGGATGATAAATGCATTCCAGTGCCACGCGGGTGGAGCCGCGAGCAAAAGCTAGTACGCTATATGGCAAGCAAGTGTGCTATATATGACTGGATTCAGATAAATGCGTACTATAAGTCTCGCATGCAGAGCGAGGGAGAAGTAAGGCGTGTGAGTCGTACGATATAGCTCTGAAATCGCTCAAGTTTACAGCATATAGCTAGCCAATACTTGCTTAAAGTATAGCCTTGTATAACGTATTCATAGAAATACATGCTGAGCGATATTGTTGTTTTTGAAAATATTTCTACTACATTATACATTATAGTGAAGTCTGAACTGAGCCTATGGTAAGTTTACTCATGATGCGATTCTATAAACAGAATTGCATCGATTCGACGATCGGGCGAATTGATTCGATTATTATCGGTCAGATATCCTATACATATGCAACTTAAGAACCTGCACGGACAATGCAGAGCAGAATCAAAAAAGTGTGCTGGGATGCACGAGCGTTCGAACTCTTTGACTTACATGCGACTCCCTGTTCGGTATATCGATGAGCGACTTCAATTGCACAACTACTAATATCGGCATCGGACAATTAAGATTAAAAAATGACTCAGCAATATTCACTTTGTATTATTTATATATCCTTAACATATAACAAAGCATAACCTCTCGCCTGTATCCCTCGTAGAAGGTCCGCCGAGGTTATTTTGCCTTAAAATGTGATACGGACATTTATTGTGAATGAAAACTAATAAAAACAAAACACCGTCTCAATAGTACCATATTTCTTACTTTTAACTAGAATTCGGTTATTCCCTGCAGTTCCCCTTACCACTTCCGCTAACATCACTCCCATGTGGCGCAATTTTACTTCTAAACAGCACGTCTGTAGTAATAAACTCTTTGGATATAACATATAGTCTGATCTCTGGTGAAAGTAGAAACCAAGCGTACCAGTGTGTCTAGGTACACTGATGTCTACGTCGTTTGCATTAATGTAGTGCGCGTTAGCGTTACGTCATGCATAAAGTCCCTGAGGCTACTGACATTTCAATTACAAACATAAAAGAAATCGATGAGTTAGATGTTCTTTTCCGTCAAATAAGGAAGTCTGAAAATATAGCTTCAATATAAGTAATAATATTATAGCAAATGTTCAAGGCATAAGGACATATAGAAAAAATATTTGGCGGATACATTTGAAACCTTCACAAATTTCATTTCACGGGTCCTGCGTAAAGTTTATATGAAATATATTGTGTGAAACTTGTCGTCGTCTCTTGTCGCATTGAGTTTAGTTTCATGCGTTTTCGAGATAATGCCTTTTAGATAATATGCGCTTATTTTTTATATTTATATAACTTTTGTTTATTTATTTATTTGTCAATTTAAATTGTTACTTTTTAATGTTAAAATAAAAATATTAATCTCAACCAATATTCTGTTCAAAGATAACAATCAACTTAGAAATCGATGACGACACCATCGAGATTAAATGCGAACGCCGTGGATTCATATCGGGAAAAGTTGCAACGGCGCAATCGTCACGGACCGGCGACGGGGGCATAATAAAAGTGAATATCGATTATCGCGTCCGACGATGCGAGACGATAGCTGCAATCGCTCTTATAAATCACTCCGTTCGTGAATCGAATATGCTCGAGAGAACGAATGATCGCGCGCCGATGCGCTCGTGTGTCTGCGGCTTTAGTGCCCCGTTGATTGATTGAGCGCTTTTGAGATACTTGCCGGGTTTATTTTTGTCGGTTCGTGTAGGATTTATAAGAATGATGAGGTGTTTTGCTTTGATAGTAATGAGTATTTAGTTAAGTTTAAGCTATATTTAATACAATGTTACCGTCAAATAGTAAACCTTATCTTTCTATTCTTATAGATATTACATAATTTATGTACTTATACTATTTTATCCGGATTAAAATTTTTTCGAGACTTCGCTAATTTAGTTGACTCTTTAGTATTGTTTATTATTCATATACGATGGTTGTGGGGACATGCATATTTTGAAGTGTTATTTAAAAACGTATGGGTAGAACTTTCTAAAAAAAAAAACTAACCGTGAATAATCTTATCAGTATTTTGCCACTCACTCTCAAATTAATAATACTAGCATTATATTATAAATGTCCAATGGGCCTCTTCTACTAAATGAGAGCGGTTAGGCCTTAGTCCACCACGCTGGCCTAATGCGGGTTGACAGAATTCACATACCTTCGAAATTCTTATGAAGAACTCAGGTATTCAGTTTTCTTTACGATGATTTCTTAATCGTTAAAGCAAATTCACTGTCAAATGAATTTCACGTAATTATTATTTAGGAAGAAAAGGCATAACGGTGACGTAAATAGATTATTAAAGTAGCATTATATAGGGTAGTTTCCTATATTGAATTTTATACATTATTTTATAAGTAACAGAAAATGATACACAAAAGAAACCCTTTTATTAAAACACAATCAAAATTGGTTCAGAAATGTGCCCGCAGTTATGACTTTAAATGTTGGTATGAGGAGAAGTGGGGATGTAGTAGGGATATCTCACTATCTCGCTTGCACTCGTGCACCATTATGAACATTTTACACGTTGACGTCAAAGGTTGCATCGTCTGTCATTTGACAATTACCCCCTCTACAGGATTTGAATGGCTTCTAACTTATTTATTTTTGGTCCGATTTATAAAATTCTTTCTGCAATATATTTTGAGTAACGTAACTTATTGATGTAAATAATAAAAAAAATCTAGTCAACTACCCTATTCAATAATCTCAAAAAGTAACTTGATGCAAGACTGTGGCAAACTAATCAAAGTTTTAGATTTATAATAATCCAAAAATGTTATGCTGCCGCCGTAACGTAAAAGGGCACAACTAACATTTTTTTTTCATAATTCAGTTATACAATATGTAACGAAAACCCTGTTGGGCGTTTTATCCGCGATATCAAATCGATATTCAAACGTAATGAAATAACTCCCATACGAAAATAAGACTATAAATCATATATTTTTTTATACTTAATTATTTTATTGTTTGTAAACCGTATTTCGATTGATCATCTCTGCAAGTTGCGGTGTCTACGTGCATCAAACGCGCCGCGCCGCGTGTGCACCCGGTTTCGTCCATACGTAACACCAGTCAGCTGTTCATCAGATTTCAGATGAAAATACTTTATATTGTAGCGCACCTCAATAGTACGCCAACGCGTCCCGTGCCGCCACCCCGAGCGCCCCACTCCCAAGCCTACGCGCTGCGCCCGCGTCCATCACCCCGCACTTCCGCAGTGCCTAATTAGCTTCCTTCCGGGGTGGATGAGTGCGCGGGCGCGGCTCGCCGCTTGAGCCTACTTTGTGTCGTGCGTGTAGCATGTGTAGTGCTTATGTACCATGTACTTAGTTCAGTGCATTAAAGTTTTTGTTTTTATGGTACTCGTACTTTTAGTTTCCTGTCCCGAAGAGACACTCACACACTATAACAGTCGAGCCGGCGACAATTTGGCTGCCCAACGTTTGGCCTACGAACATTTATTAGTTGTGTACATAGCAATAAAGATATTAAACGTTTTAATAGTGTTTCGTGTGTGCTATATTAACTGTGTGTGAACAATCGTCGTAATTAGTATCAAAATCAGTGACCGCGTGGTGTTCGAAGTACTTCTAACTGCCTACGAGTGGCCTACGTGACCGCGAAACATCGCGACATCAAAGGTGCCGCCGTGGCCACGCCGACTTCGAGTTGGTCTACCACGACGATTAAGGGACGATAAGTACATTATATACTTTATTTTTATTAATAAACAGTTAACACGTACGAGTATATTGCTATGGACTATGTAATAGACATTCCGGCTAGTGTTAATTAAGTGTTAGTGATCAGACTGTTAAAATAGACTAACTTTAGAACATTTGTAAATTATTTTATTTGTGTGTTATGCCGCGTACTCGTAGTCAAACGGACATTGCGGAATCGAGCGCGGATAATAATATGGCGGATTCGGACGAATCGCCGCCCGCCAGCCGCGCACCGTTTGCGGACGGTAGCGCGCCTCCATCGACGAGCCCCGTGGTAATGACGGAGCAGCAACTGCTGCGACTCGTGCAATTGCTTCAGATGCAACCTGCGGTTTCTTGTACATCTCCATCGCCTGCGCTTTCCCAAGGCAATTTCGCCAAGTGCACGGCGCGGTTCGACGGCGCTAAGGACAGCGACGTTGTAGCGTTTATTGACGCTATTAAGATTTATAAGGAGTGCATTGGCATCGAAGATAGCATCGCCCTGCGCGGATTACCTATGCTTCTCACCGGATTGGCCGCGACCTGGTGGCAAGGTGTTAAAGCTTCGGTGGAGAATTGGTCTGATGCAATTGACCTGTTAAAAGAGACTTATGGACCGCGACTCCCGCCTCACAGAATTTATAGAGAACTCTTCTCCAAAGAACAAGGGGACGAGTCGACAGACATCTTTGTGTGCAAGGCGAGGGCCCTGATAGCTCAGCTGCCACCCGATAGCCTTAAAGAAGAAGTTCAATTGGATATGGTGTATGGCCTGTTAAACTCTAGAATTAGAGAGAAGATTCCTCGAAATGGTTTCAAGTCTTTTTCCGAATTGTTATCCCAGGCACGACGCCTGGAAGACTTGTTCGATGAGAGTCGCCCTAAACAACGCAAGTCGGACGTCGGGGATGGAACGTCCCCAGCCATTGCTCAGAAGCCTGCACCTTCTCCAACCGTTAGTACTACGGTTAGGACAACGAAGTTTCGGCCGTTATGTAGTTATTGTAAGAGGTACGGCCATGAAAAGGTCGACTGCACTCGGTTGCGCGACCGAAACAATACCAAGCCAGTGGACAGCACGTCGTCGCCGTCGTCGTTTTCGCCACTAGCGTGTTTTGGCTGTGGCGCGCCAGGCGTGATCCGTGCGAACTGCACGACTTGCAGAGGAAAACCTGCGACGAACTCCATACCCTTCCAATCCGTGGCTGCAGTGTAGACGACGCATCCACCACGAAGTCGTCCCGTGATGCGCGTTGGCATATACGGGGAGTATGGACGGCTGCTCATTGACACCGGCGCCAAACAATCAATCGCGAGTGTTTCGTTAAGGAATTATTTATGTAAAAATAATCATGTGTTTCATAAAGTGCATTATGACTTTAAGTTTGCTAACGGCGATACCAATAGCGATATTGTTGAAACAGCATTGGTAGATGTTACGGTGAAAGGGGTTGTGGTACCAACGCAGTTTGTGGTACTTCCGGGAGCCACAGAATCATTGTTAGGCATTAATTTCGTTAGGGACGCTGGCATGGTACTGGATTTTCATAGAAATATTTGGTCTTTACGGGATAAACCTGGCACTTTTCAATTAGAGTACGAAGACGTGGGGTCACGTCTTGCCTGCTCCATGGTAGATTTATTGCGCGAGGATGAAGGGACACGTACCGTTACCGTCCCCGAACGTGTACGGCTTTCAAATGTTTTAGAAAGTAATAAGGATATTTTCGAGCCAGGGGGAGCTGCTACTTCTTTCGCAGTTCATCGTATAGACACAGGTAATCACCCCCCAATATCCGTTCCGCCCTATCGTGTTACACCTGCAAAAAAGGACATTCTCAGAAAAGAAATTGATAAGATGCTAGAAGAAGGAGTTATAGAAGAGGCGGACTCCGAATGGACCTCGCCGGTGGTGCTGGTGCCAAAAAAGGACGGGACCATCAGGTTCTGCGTCGATTATAGGAAACTTAACCAGATCACACGCGCGGACAAATATTCATTGCCTTTAATCGACGAGCTGTTACAAGCAACAAAACGCAACAGCGTGATGTCGACTATAGACCTAAAGGCTGGCTACTGGCAGATAGAGGTTGCGCCGGAGGACAGGGATAAAACAGCCTTTGTCTCTCCTTTTGGAACGTTTCGTTTCCGACGGATGCCTTTTGGGCTACGGAATGCACCGTCGACGTTCCAACGGTTGATTGACCGTTTCCGCTGTGGCCTCAAAGATATGACAGTAGTATGTTACCTGGATGATATCTTAATCATTTCAGATGATCTGGAAACACACCTAACGCACCTGCAACAAGTTTTTGACCGCCTGAGGCTTTTTAATCTCAAGGCCAATCGCGATAAATGCGTCTTTGCAAGAGAGCGCTTAACATACCTGGGTCATGTGATTTCTCCAACGGGAATAGAACCAGACCCGGGTAAGGTGAAAGCTGTCATGGAAATGAAACCACCATCGAACCTAAAAGAGCTCAAGACATTTTTACAAACCTGTGCTTGGTTCCGGAAATTCATTCCGCAGTTTTCAGACGTTGCGCGATATTTGACGAATTTAACAAAGAAGGACCAACATTGGACGTGGGGAGAAAATGAGCAAAACGCCTTTGAGGAGTTAAAGTCGCGTCTCTCTTCAAGCCCTATTCTTCGTCAACCTGACTTCAATACATCTTTTATCTTGCGTACGGATGCGAGCGCATACGCTATTGGAGCTGCTCTGATGCAGGGATCTGATGATAAGGATGAACGACCTATTGAATATGCAAGCAGATTATTAACGGCTGCGGAACGCAATTACCACACAACTGAACGAGAAGCGCTTGCAGTTGTGTGGGCTTTGGACAAGTTCCGATGTTATTTAGAAGGTGCTGAAGTCAAAGTAGTTACGGATCACCAACCATTGAGATGGTTGTTGTCGATCAAGACGCCGAGTGGTCGCTTGGCCAGATGGGCTATGAAGATACAACCTTATAATTTGAACGTAGAATATACGCCCGGTAAAGTGAACGTGGTAGCGGACACGTTAAGTCGACCACCTGGGGTCGAATCTTCCTGCGCCTTTTGTCCGGTGGCGGTGGATTTGCCACGTAAGACAGCGGAAGAACTCCGTGCTGCCCAATTAGAGGACACAGAGGCAAGCAGGATGATCAAAGATTTCGAAGAAGGAAATCTGGATGCAGCAGCACAATGGACAGATCGTGGCTTCTATATGGACCAAGGTGTTGTGTGGCGGGCTAATAGCTCCGACGAGGTCGATGAGCCCAAACTGGTGGTTCCAGTTGCCATGCAGGAAGAGGTCCTGCGCGAACTTCACGACGCACCCACTGCAGGACACCTCGGTGTAGAGAGAACTCTGCGTCGCGTGGGGAACCGTTTTTATTTTCCTAACATGAAACGTTTTGTGGAGGAATATGTAAGAAGATGTGAGGTGTGTCAGAAGTACAAACCTCATAATCTAAAACCTCCTGGGCTACTGCAAATTCCAGCCTTACATCAAAGATTCGAGGTCCTAGCCATGGACCTGTTCGGACCTCTACCTGAAGGTTCGCAAGGCGAGCGATGGATCTTCTTAGTAGAAGATACAGCCACAAGGTGGGTAGAGCTATTCCCTCTTAAGGATGCTAAATCCGAAACCTGTGCAAAAATTCTGGTTGAGGAAGTGTTCCTACGATATGGGTTACCGCGTCGTATCATTAGCGACAATGGTACACAGTTTGTGTCAGCTGTAATTCAGAAGGCGTTATTTGTGCTAGGGGTAAAGCAGAGTTTAATTCCTGCTTATCACCCTGAGGCCAACCCGGCTGAACGTAAGAACCGAGACCTTAAACAGGCGTTGGCAATGATGATTGGACCAGAACATCGCAACTGGGTCGGTGCATTGCCAATGGCACGGTTCGTATTGAATACCTCCTATAACCAGGGTACTGGAAAGACGGCCGCATTTCTCAACTTCGCGCGAGAACTTCGGTCACCTATTGAAGTATGTTGTGATTTAAGCCAAGTAATTAATCAAGAAAAGTTTGTTCCCCAAATCAGTCCCTATTTAAAGAAGTTTACCTCTCTTTTGCCTAAACTTGCGGAAAGAGTACGTCAGCAGCAAGAACGCCGTAAGATATCAGCTGATAAGAGTCGTCGTGAAGGTCCCCTATATCAGATGGGCGACCTTATATTATTAGAAAATCACCGACTCAGTTCACGTACGCAAGGGTACACCGCAAAATTCGGACCTCGACGAGAAGGTCCATATCGCGTACGCAGGATCGTGAGTCCCACATCTTACGAGATTGAGGATAGGGATGGGGTGTTGCTAGGGAAGTACCATGTTAGCTCCCTGACGCCGTACCTCGCTAAGGGAGAGTTGGTTTCACGCCGTAAGAGGGGCCGGCCCGTGACGACTATTACCAAGTCCCGTCCGAGACGTAGCCGTGACTTGGAGGGGGAGGCTGTAGCGCACCTCAATAGTACGCCAACGCGTCCCGTGCCGCCACCACGAGCGCCCCACTCCCAAGCCTACGCGCTGCGCCCGCGTCCATCACCCCGCACTTCCGCAGTGCCTAATTAGCTTCCTTCCGGGGTGGATGAGTGCGCGGGCGCGGCTCGCCGCTTGAGCCTACTTTGTGTCGTGCGTGTAGCATGTGTAGTGCTTATGTACCATGTACTTAGTTCAGTGCATTAAAGTTTTTTGTTTTTATGGTACTCGTACTTTTAGTTTCCTGTCCCGAAGAGACACTCACACACTATAACAGTCGAGCCGGCGACAATATGTTCATTTTCTAAGCTACCTGTGTAATAATAACTAAACTAAACTATTTTTATTAAGCTGTCTATAGGTATGTCTATCTTCAAGACCTAAAAAGGGCCAACAGGTTTTTTGTTACATACTGTATACATAATCATCAGGACAATAAGGTGTATATGCATAATTATTATTTTTGTAGAATTTTAAGATCAAGATCTTCGGAGATACCATAATCTAAATATCAATCTATAATCATAACTACATATTTTTTCTTAGTAAGATGAGCAAAAAGAGCTCATTTCACTTTGACTACATTTAAAGATCACAAATGTGTAGATTCATTTAGTAAGACATACAAAATGAATCTAAAAGAATGGTCACAACTAATCAGTTGTGCCTTGGCTTGTTAATTATTTTTGCAAAGGTTTGGGCCTCCGGATATCTCACTCACCGTACGAAACGCAGCAGCAAGTTGCTACTTTACGCCGGTTTTCTGTGAGACAGTGGTAATGACCCGGACGAGTCGGCCCATACATGCTGTAGACAAGTGCCTACAGCGTGGCTCTACCACTCATATAATACATTTGGTTATTAATGCCTTTTATTCTTAATAATAATGCCTTTAATTCATAATTTTATAGGAATCATGTAGATATAACTATATAACATTTATTATATATTTTTTTTAAAACAAATATGTTTTTGGTATATTTTAAAATAAAAAAAATCTCAAAATTTACTTAGTTGTGTCCTTTTTCGTTAGAACGAGTGGTTGATGATAAAGCGAGTTACAAGTACAGACTAGCTACATTTTCAATGCTATAGGTATATATTTATTGACCCATGAATAAGTTTGCCAAAAGGTAATTCAGAAAATCCGACAATAGCGCAATGTAAAACCAAATTACAAAAGTTTCATAATTTAACATAAAAAATATGTAAAAAAATATCATAAAGCCGATACGCATACATCTACCTTATGCAAACTTAATCACATAATATTTTTATTGAACTTTCGACAATGGATTTCTTAATAACCCGGCCGACCCACGCCGACCCAACGCATTGTGCCAACTCCCAAATTCAATTAATCCAGGGCCGGATTCAATATCGCGGGGCCCGGCCATCAAACTCCGAACATAAACCGGTCGACAGGCGGCTGGCCCATTCACCTCGAACTAAGCGAAAGTTTCTCACCCACAAATGTGTTTTTCTTGTTACCTCAACTTTAATATTTTACCTATTTTACATTCAACGGTGTTGCCAACTTGCGTTAGTCGAGATTTAATGTGGCATTTGCACAACATTTTGGCTTTATGAATTTTATCGCACGCGCGATTTGTGCCCGATTTTGTTTAAAGAAATGGATATAAACATTTTCGAATTTGCCAACCGTAAAAATTCCAGGTGGGAAGCTCCATTAATCTAAGTGTCACGCTATCGATAAAGTTTGCCGCTCGTGAAAACGGCACGCCAGTGTCGGATTCAGCTTCGTGTCCCATATTCCTAATTGTTTTTTGAACGATTATCAATACTTCGTTGTGTTGACAATGACTGATTCGTATACAATTCCTATTATATAAGTAATCTTACCCCTGAATCGCTTTATCTGGTTCAGTCTGATTTAGCTACGAAAAAGACGATATTCAATCTTAGATGGTTTGATAGACTTCTACTGGAGCGGTTGGTGTCCGTCCAGGTAAAGTAAAAAAATAATTAGATAAGATTGTAGAATCGTCATCAACTTATATTTAATAATAGATAGCGGTAGATTGTTATAGTATAAGCAATATATTAATGTAGCCTCCGTTATAGATGACGGCATGACAGTCTCTGTGGCATAGCGAGCATGTAGCTGTGAAACGAGAGGGCGCGGATTCGATTCTTGCATCAGGACAAATGTTTTTGTGATACAATAATCCCCCCCATCCCCATCACATCATGGATTCGGTGGAATGTGGATGTACTGGTTACACCTCTACCTACCCCTTCGGGGATTACATGCGTGAGTGTGTATGCACGTTTACGTATAATCACGCAATATACGAATGCTTCAGTTATAATCACGTAATATTCGAATGTTTCACTTATAATCACGCAATTTTCTTGAATATGTCTTGACATCACACATTAGTGGGATTATGTGTTATATCGTCGTAATTTCCCTCGGAGCAAATTGCCTTACTTTGAAATTTTGGGCAGGTGTAACAGTACTTAAACAAGTTGAAATCGCGTTACATACGCCTGTTATATTATATTAATGTGAATATAAATTGAGCAATTGGGCGGAATCAGATTATTGCAAGCGTTTTGACAATATGTTTTTGTCATTGTAAAAATTTTTACTCTATAAACTTACTTATAAACTTTTTAAGCACCGATTAGTTAAAACACTGTTTTCGTCTATTTCTAGCCACTTTATAAATCGCGTTGACATAGAAAGACAAAAGAGTGTTTAACTAATCAATGCTTAAATAACGTTTATAAGTAAGGCCCTATGTAGATTGTAGGTACCCAATTTTTATTAACAACTACTCAAGTTCAATATTAAGGACCATGCTCAATTTTCAACGATTTTAATCTATGTAACATCTTTTATGAAAATACCGACACGTTAACCTTTATTCGTTCAAAATGATTTCTATCTTAACCTCAAATATAATAAACTTTTATACTTCGGTAGATCTTTATATTTCATATTTAAATATCTCTTTGGCTTACCGCTGTACCTGAGAGCTGGGCCGTATTTGAATTTCAAAATCCACTGGCCCCTTTTCGCCTCTGACGTCACACCTCTCCCCTTTCCACTGAAATATGATGAAACGCGAAATACGAACGTTATGACGCTTAAGTGGCAGCCTCAGTTCAGCCCTGGCTTTAATAAGTCTCACAAACGTATAAAATTTTAACCTCAAGCGAGACCACGTACACAAAATCATGCTTTATGATTTTTCTTTATTTTCATATGTGGAAATAATGTTAACTTTATTGTTTTCATTTACTTCTTAAACCACATAATTTTGCTGTAGATGTTGGCAACAAAATCTGCAACCGTATCATGGAGACGAGATGTTACATACACTCTTATAGCCCTACAATTAAAAGCCCCGACATCAAATAGCAAAAAATGTGTAATTTCTAAATGTTAGAATAGATTTCTTTTAAACATAGCTAAGAATCATATCCATTAAATTAGCTTTCAATTAAAAATTCAATTCAATTCAATAAAAACGTATTCTAATCAGTTCATTCATTTAATAAATAGGTAATATCTAATAATAATGATGACATATTGTTGTATAAATAAATCGTCAAAACTTCAGTAGCTTCAAAGATGTGTCGCGTCGTGTCGTTTACTCAAGTATACTGCGTCTGGTCCGTGAGCAGCTCGTGCTATCACGCGTCATTTAACCGCACCATGATGTGATTTTTAACCGACTTAAAAAAGGAGGAGGTTATCAATTCGGCGCGTTTTTTTCGTTGCTTTTTTATGTATGTACATCGATTTCTTTGCCAACTGTGGACTGATTTAGTTGGAAAGAAAAACATTCGATAAAGTTTAGCCGCGATGTGGTCCATATAAATTTGGTTAAGATTAGATGACAAAATACGCAGTAAAAAAATGAAAGTCTTCAACAGACAACAGTACACTCGTCGCCATTGTGTATTTGTATTGGAATTTATCAAAATATTTTATTAAATTGCATTAAGTAAATTAGAATTTTGCGTTTACGTCAGTTTCAATTAACCCTAGACCTAAAACAATATAAAATCAAAACAGCTTTTATTTTATTTCGCAGTGTTTTAGTGATACCCCTCGAAAAACCTTCATTTATTATTGAAAACAAAACTCAGTTTGTGTACCCACGCACACTTATCACTGCGACTTAGTGTCCGCCGACATGGCGGACATGTGTCACTACGGATGGAGCTAAACGAATGAACTGCGCCTTATTTGTTTATCTATATACACATATACAATATGTAACAAAAACCCTGTTGGGCGTTTAAACCGTGATATCAAATTCGATATTCAAACGTAATTAAATAACCCGCATACGAAAATGAGACTATAAAAATAATCATATTAAATTTTTATATTTTAATTATTTTATTGTTAATACGCTTTGTATTTCGATTGATTACCTCTGCAAGAGCGATGACTCGGAGCCAGAGCGAGATAGCAAGTTGCGGCGTCTATGTGCATCTAAAGCATCGCGCGACGTGCGCGTCCGTCTTCGTCAATACGTCACATCAGTCAGCTGTTCGTCACTTTTCAGATTAAAATATATTTTTTTGAGATATGTTAATTTTTCTAAGCTATCTGTGTAAGGATAATATCTCGCTTATGTTTATCATTTTTTTAATATAACTTTTTTTATTAAGCTGTCTATATGTCTATCTCTGATGTAAGTTTGCACTAAGAACTGATTTTTGAAAATTAGAGATGTAAGTTTGTATGGAGATAAAAGATTAAATAGACATTTCGACTCGCAATTTCTTAGGAATACTCCAAAAAACAAATAAGCAACTACGTATTTCGCGTTATTTCGAAAATCATCCCCTTAGGGGGTGAAAAGCTTTAAAAGGGTGTGGGTATCAGGAACTATGAAGGACTTGCGGTCGCACAATTGGTTTAACCGTAAAAAAATGAATTTTATGGTTAAAATAGTATGACAATATTGTTGTTTTGAATGAAGAAACGATATCCCTTTAATGGCGGAGCTCTCAAATAAATGTTATATTTCTCTTACGTATAAAAACCAATTTTGAATAACATTACTTAAGTTTTAATTCCAATTCGAAGCTAGAACAAATAAAAAGTGCAAAGTATTATCGTTCAGAACCCTTAATTAGTTTGCCCAAAATCTTTATCAGCTTTAAAAACTACATAGTTAAATCTTTCCATGAGAGTAAATAAGAAATTAAAGTAACTTGTAAAACTAAAATCTCCATTTTATAATAAAACAAAATTGATAAGTGAATTAAGTTAAAGTATTCTGTGTAAAGCTCGTTACTTCGTTAGATATGAGAAATTGAGTGTTTTATTATGATTATGTTTTTAAAATGTGATTCTATCCCGCAAAATGTTTTTATCAACGTTTCTTTTATGTGATTTCACTTTTAGATAAAAAGTTTTCACACCTAAAATGTATACATTTTTGGTATTAAATAAATTGGTTTTAGTTTTAACTACGAATCGATAGACATTGTTATTTCTTTTTTAATTGCTTGAATGACGAAACGAGCTAGTCGCTCACCTGATGGCGCAACGCTCGCCCATAAACAGACACAACACCACACAGAACTTTGAGTTACAAAGCACTGCATGGCACTGGACTGCGCTCGTCACCCCGAGATGTAAGATGTTAAGTATCATAATGCCCAGTAATTGCACCGGCTTCTATTGCTGGAGTGAGATGAAAGCTCAGCTGTTAATAATTTAGTGTTGTCCAACGTTAAAATTAACATGTTGCTCGTTCGATAAAAAGTAAATGTATTCTTTAGCAATGCAATCGGATTTGGTATTATGGGGGGTAAAATACTTAAATCGTACCCTATACGCAGTTTAAATTTGACCACACCTTTCTGTTACACGTTGTATATGTATAAAAATCCATAATAATTATCATCAGTAATTGCGTATTTTCATTACGCATTAACAAACTCGTGGCAACTTTTTTATATAGATAAAATAAGAATTCTTGATAAATCTTACATTAAATAAATAGGATTTAGACAAAGGCCTATGTTTCTATTCGATCGCACAATGCCTAGAAAAATGTTTTAGTACTTACTTAAGTGTATTCGTATTCAAATGGCAACCGATTTGATTATCTCTTATTCAATGCTTACGAAATAAAATTCAGCTGTACGAATTTGTGGAATTACAAGACGAAAGCTTTTAGTCGTTTCGAAATGTTATTGAATAATGTGCTAAGTATTTCCGTTATCATGGATTTGTATATATTTTCTGTTATTGGGTTTCGTAATTGCGGCCAAGAATTCGTTTTCTCCAAAACCTGCGACGACTGTAGACAGTTTTGTCTACAGCATGAATGGGCCGGCTCGACCCGTGACCACTGTCTCACAGAAAACCGACGTAAAGTAGCAACCTGCTCCTGCGTTTCGTACGGTGAGTGTGATATCCGGAGGCTCAAATCCCCTCCCCTTCCGAATCTCTTAATTATCCCTTTCCTTTAAGCTCGGCAACGCGCCCATGACTTTTTGGTATTGTGGGCGTACATGGGCTCATGACCCGCTTCCTCGTTTGCTGGCCTATGCTAAAAACACTACATTGGTACAGACCATACGAAACGCAGCAACAAGCGGCTACTTTATGTCGGTTTTCTGTGGGACAGTAGTAACGAGTCGAGCCGGCTCATTCACGCTGTAGACAAAACTGTCTAACTGGCAGTCAATTTTACTTTGATAGAAATAGGAGCACTTATTTATTTAGAGCTTATTTTATTATTTTAATGACTTAATAATCATCATCATCATCATCATCATCATCAACATATTTTTTTATTACTTGATAAATTCTATTTAAGCCAGAGATTGTTCATCCACTTCCTTTATCGTTCCCTCATTGTTGAGAATCGTGACTCCGTGCAAGGACTCTACGAACTGTACAGTGATGGGCCAGTGAGCAGCCAATAATTAAACGCAAATCGTCGGAACAGGAGACGTAATTGTATGCACGGGAAATTGATACTTCTACTAAAAATCACGTTATTCTATGAAAATATAAAATTAAACCGCGATAAAATCTAAACTAGTTTTATTTCAATGTGTAATATTAGCGTAAACCTAAGAATTCACTTTGTTTTTTTTTTTCATTATGTATGTATAGTATTCATTTAATGTCAATTGATAGTGCATATGTCTCAAAAAAGGTGTTTCGCATAAGCGATGGAGGGATGTTGTAACTACAGTATGGGTGAGATGACCCAGCCCTGTCCCAGATAGTTCATAAATAATAATATCAATTAAACGGTTCAAGAATCGTCACGGATATTACATTTTTTTCTATTTTATCATTCAGTCACGCGCGCAATATAAGCGCTCAGTGTTTTTATACATGTATGTACAATAAACCCTACATCCTGTCCCTTACATTGTTTCCATAAGCCAACTTTAACCCCGATCCGACAACAGCTAACCGGTTACATATCTACATAATACATTTGTCGTATCTCTTTTATCCCGTCGAATTTATTTTTGAAGTATTGCGGAGGGCTCTCAGTGTAGGGTTGCTCTAACTTTTGTACTTTACAAGAACTTGACATTGTTTTACCAGATTTTTTATTATATTAGAAAAATACGTTGTGTTTTTGGTTGAAATCTATAAGAATTACAGGGCGGAAAGTAGATTGAATTCAAACGATTTATATTTAAACGAAATTAGGCATATTTTAGGCTATGTTCAGATGCAGAAACTTATCGCGCAGATGCGCGTAGAAACATACAGATTACGAAGATCCTTCTGGTATCGAGAGTGTTCAACAGCGGTGGAAAGAACTTACTATTGTGACCCACTTACTCGTTTTCCGGCCTTGATGTAAAAATACATACATACATAATAATACACTCACGCCCGTAATCCCCGAAGGGGTAGACAGAGATATAACCAATATACCCACATTTCGCCGAGGTTATTTCCGTACCACGATGTGAGGTCATCGCCATACCGGGCACAATAATTCCAGATTCCGAGCTGATTGATACTGAGCATTTCGAAATAGAAAAACCCAATATCACTTTTACCCGAACCGGGGTTGAACCCGAGACCTTAGCGCAGCAGTACTGCGCCACCGAGGCATAAAAATACCCCTGCAATACCTTTAATCGTTCCAATTCTCCGTATCTATGTCCAGAGCTTTCTTGCTAAATAATCCCTAAAAGAGCCGAAAGATTAAATTGGGTCGCTTAGGGCAAGAACGTATTGTTTAATGTTATTTCCATTAAGAACTTCGACTAAGTCGTCTAGTCTCAAGATTTTACTTAAACCTATATATTACGTATTTAAAAGCGAAATACCACTCACTCACTCACTGACTGACTGATTAATCACGAAATCTCAAAAACCACTAAAGCTAGAATCATAAAATTTGGTCAGATGAAAGTTTATCGTAGGGCCTAAGGAAAGGGTTTTTGAAAATTAACATTTTGAGGGGAAAAAGGGGAGGCGATTGTTCCGAATAAAGACATCCCCATCGGCGGAGCCACGAGCATAAGCTAGTATAGTCTATAAATCTTATTACACAAGTTAACATTGAGAGATTTGTATTGTCTTGTGGTTTGTTACCCAATTATAATGCCTTTTATTGTAAATCTAAATCATTCGAGTTCTTCTTTAAGTTATAATAACATAAGCCCACACCTTCATTTCCAAAGAGGTAGCTAGAGGTATAATTAATGCACCCATGAGCTACCGAGCTTAAATCCATGCTATGATCCATGATACGCGGGAGAGCTTAGAGTATTACTAGACACAATTCCAACCCTTAGCTAGCCTTTGCTCGCGGCTCCGTCCACGTGAACTGCCTTTTCCGGGATAAAAAGTAGCCTATGTTACTCAGTGATAATGTAGCTTTCTAAAGGCAAAAGAATTTTTGAAATTGGTCCAGTAGTTTATTCGTTACATACAAAAATACAAATCTTTCCTCTTTATAATATTAGTGTACATTAAGAGTCGACTCGAATGATTTCCCGACCAAACTTCAAACTTAGGACCTCACTGTTTCCACGGGCTATGTGAGCTGCCACGTGACCAATGAGACGATTTTAAACAAAAAAACAGTCAGGTGTGAGTCATATTCGCGCACTGAGGGTTCCGTACCAAAGTACCGTAAAGTGGCAGAGGCACGCCGCGCCGTAGGCAGTTTTGTTTACAGGATAAATGGTCAGATTTGGCTTGTAGTTTTTACGACCGATCGCCTGCCTGATTTCAACCCAACGTCAAAATTTGTACCAAATATTAAATACCCTACATTCGTTTTTTTCTATTTAGAATTAACCGGTGCACCATATTCTTATTTCATTTTACTATTACCAGCAAGTCACAAAAAGATTTATCAAAGATTCTGGTTACAGAGTATCAAAACAATTGCAACACTAAACACCTAATCGCAATTAACTGAATAGCCGTTGCTAAGTTAAATACCTACAATCCGAGGCAGAGACGTTTTTCAATTTACCTTCACGTCGACTTGAAATAACTGCCTCGAGTCGGAATAATATTTGCCATGAGTCCCGGGGCGCGTGATGGGCTCGTTAGCGTAGCTTTCCACTTGTGTTGAGTGTATTGACTTTGCCAGTTCGTTGGAGCCAACAAGGGGCAATGTTTTACTTTTTTCCGAGAAGCCTGACGAGTGACGCGGAACGGCGAAGAATTTTTCATTCCAGCTTGCCCGGAAAATATTCCAGGCATTTCGAATGGGACAAAAATGACTCGCCGTAATTGTGACACGCTAATTAACTTTTATTTGCGATGGGGTATTTTGTTAAACGTGTAGGAATGATGTTTTATAAAGTTATATTTTTTTATGCTTTCAAAATACTATGAAATCTATGGTACGAGAAGTCGGACCCTGGCATTAAGCCGGAATAATCCGAGGCAGAAAGAAAGGAAGAAGTAGAAACAGCGGCCATAACTACTGTATGTTTGACGTTATTCTAGATTCCCCACTAATTAAATTTAGTTTCGGTTTTGTTTTTCTCATCCTTATAACATAGAACTTTTGGTACATAATGGCAAACATTTTAGGGTCTTACTAATAAACGTTGTATAGGTACTCACGCTATATTTATCCTGGCGGTCTACGATTTCGCTGACGTAAAACGTCGCGACTAAATAAACCGAGACATAGAGATAAAATGCGTTTATTAAAACCTTTTTTTCTTATTTATTCGTTTGAATAACGAAACGAGCAAGTTGCTCGCCTGATGTTAAGCGCCACGCCTGCCCATAAACAGAAGCTATACAACAAAGAACTTTGAATTACAAAGCACTGCATGGCACCCGACTGCGTTCGTCACTCAGAGAAATATAATAATAGGTTGTTAAGTCTCATAATATCCAGTAATATCACTGGCTTTAATGTCCTTCAAACCAAAATACCACAGTGATTACGCACTGCTGCTTGGTGGCAGAAATAGACAAAGCGGTGGTACCAACCCAGACGGCTTCTCGCATACGAGGGATCTACCTGGTCAAGAATACTATGTGCTGTTTGTAAGTTTCCATCTATAAGAGGGTAAAGATTTATGGAATATAATAGGTTGCATTCTTGTGCACTTATAAAACAGCAAAAGTAGCATTATTCTAAAAATAAGTTAATGCGCGATTGTTACTTCCCTTATAATAAATTATTACATATTAAGTTTGTTTGTAGTGTTAACAGCTACAAATTAAACGGACGAATGTTATTTATTTATTGCTTGCTAAAAGCGTCGAATTCAAACGTAAGGGACAGCAAACAGCGAAACTGGGATTGGAAATCCCTCAAAATCTAATTGAATTTCTCGAGTGAACAGAAACAAACGTACAAAACCATCGGCTATTAAACACTTAACGTTTGCAAAAATTAATCTTTATTCAGGGCATTCAGGCATGATATCAAAAGGTTTTGAATTATTTTTTAAGTTCCATTTATACTTTGTGTTTTATTTATTTATTTATTTTAGGATCGCCAACTTGACATACATTTTCACATGCAATACACCGCATTCCTTACATAGTCTAAATATAAATGTTGCCATAATTACAGGTGACCACGACACGCACTAATGAGAGCACAAAAGAAAAAAATACGTTACAAACAAAAACTTAGAACAACCCAGAGGGACAAAGTATATTATTATGCAATATTACATTTTCGTATTATTATTATTTTGATAAACACCACAGGTAGTATGCCGAGGCGTCAGATTGGCTCGTTACTTGCCATAGCCAATCATTGTACAGGAAGTACATGACTCTAAAAGCAGCAATTGACAGCCTCCGTGGCGACCGGCGAATAGCCGGCTGCGTAGCGGGAGGACGTGGATTCGATTCCCGCATCGAGACAAATGTCTGTGCGATCAAAAAAAAAATGTTTCGAGGCTGGATGTTATGGGACCGCAAGTTCCTGATATTTACTGATGCAAGTTTTGCCTAGTTTGGGGTCAGGACTATGTGTGTGACTGTTGGGTATATTTATTTATTATTTATTATAATTCCGTGGCGGCGAATATTAATTGTAAATCATGTACGTTTCATTTTTAAACTTTTGAGTATAATAACCACACCTAAATATTTGAGAAACTTCTTCCAGGCTAATTGGTAATTAAGTAATTTTCTTAATTTATTTACCCTGATGAAATATAAAAATGAAATGATTTATGTTTGACGTAGCATTAAAAAAACGCATTGATTTCAATTGTTGATACTGACAGTAGTAATTCTGGTTTCTAATGAGTAACCCTTTACTTTTTCGGCTACGGCCGCACTTTTATAAAAGGAACCACATATTCGCGATTCACTCTAGCACTTACGCAGTTTACTTCAATGCGTAAGGTCTAGGTTATTCAATGACCCTAAAATGGAATCCATGTTCGGACTTTTTTTGGAGATTTTTATGTCCATCGACATAGATTTTGCTTTACCTTAGTAAAACACTTTCGAGGTCTATTAAAAGGTTTTTTTTAATATTGAGCTTGGTTTTTTAAATTCAATGCTATTTTGATTTATTTTATAGCCATTATTTTTAAACAACTTAAAATAAGGTTTTCATTCGATGCGTATTTTTTTCTTTAGTAGATGTGTACATAAAATTTTCCACCCGGTAATGATCGATTTTGATTATATTTTTTCGGTAGGGTTTACCTGCGATATCGTAAATTTTTTGAAGATATAATGACGGAGTGCGAAGTAAGTTTCTCGAAACGAATAACAGACGCGTTGCGATTGGATTATTGTGTTGTTTGCATGCAACAGCTGTACCAAACACTCAGAATTAAAAACACCTTCAAAATTAAGAGTTGAAATCCAAAATTAAATCCGTTTCTGTAAGATTGTACCTAATTCAGCGATGCTTTTATTTCAGTTCTAAACTGGCCTAGGATAATAATGTTTTTTATCCTAACAAAACTGTTTTGATCATATTAAATATGTAATAAGTCTTTTGTGTACAACCAGATAAATCTTTTAGTAAAAGCTTAGGAAGGTCTTAATATTATTACCTGAATTAATAATCCCACTTAGTTCTCCAACTTGCAAGACTAATTTAAAGTCTTTGTGATGACTGAAAATTAAGGTTAGAAAAAACATTCAACTAATTATTAATTTAGTTTTGTTCAGTATTTATACATTTAAAATGATTTTTACATTTTAAAATATAAATTGTTTACTAAAATAAAATTAGTATTAAATATAAAATATCACTTCCCGTGGCTAAGCCTAGGACCTGAGCCACCGGTCATGGTTGACCCCCAGAAGAAGGAACTTCATCACAATGCGTGGCATGTCAAATAATACTGTATCTGTGTCATTGTTATTATTATAATTAATTACTCTCCGCGAAATGTGGGTATACTGGTTACACCTCTGCCTACCCCTTCGGGGATTACAGGCGTCAGTACGTGTGAATGTAAAAAACTAAGTGTTTTTTTTTTACTTTTTTCGCTATGAATGTGTCGTTTAATTTCTACATAGCTTTGTCCTGACCACAGAACAATTTAACTGTGGTGAGGAGACCAATGCTAGGAGTCGAATATTGTAGGTGTATACTTTAACCGGTATCAGTTACCTACAGTATATCTTTTTTTTTATATGGTATAGGCCGGCAAACGAGCAAGTGGGTCACCTGATGGTAAGCGATCTCCACCGCCCATGTACGCCCACGATACAAAAGAATTATGGGCGCGTTGCCGACCTTAAAGGAAAGGGATAATTAAGGGATTGGGAAGGGGAGGGGGTTTGGGCCTCCGGATATCTCACTCACCGTACGAAACGCAGCAGCAAGCTGCTACTTTACGCCGGTTTTCTGTGAGACAGTGGTAACGACCCGGACGAGCCGGCCCATTCATGCTGTAGACAAAATTGTCTACAGCGTGGCTCTATCATTCGCTGCCTTCTTTTTTCATTATGACTGGCGTTATCCCGGCTTAATTTCAGGATATATTTGACGATATTTGGTATTATATTGGGCGACCCGCTATCTGACCCCACAACCCGCAACGGGAACCAAGTTTCGCCATTGCCTGACTCGTTAATCAGCAGAGTGCAGGTTGGCTTTGGGCCTAAGAAGTTGATGGCCCATTTAGGTATACAAATTGTGGAAAATCAGGTTATATAGTCTATTGCTAAAACTCTTTTTTTGTTCGCAGAGCTGCCGCCAGAGAAGCCAACTATCAAAGCGGAGAAGGGCTGGTACGCGTCTGGGGATTCTCTTCGCGCGCAATGCTCATCACCTCCGGCAGATCCACCTGCTAACCTTACTTGGCTTCTAAATGGGCGAGATGTGAGTACTTATTAATTTCTTGTGGTTTAAGTATTATATATTATTTAGCAATGGTTCTACTAGGTGGTAGGCCCCTCGTATACGAGACGTCATCTGTGGTACCACCGCTTTGTATATTTTAGCCGCCAAAAATGGTAGTGTGTAAGCCAAGTAGTGTGTAAGAGCTGTTGTGTTGCGCTTCGAAGAAGCCAGTGAAATTATTGAGGATTATGAGACTTTACACCTTATGTCGCAGGGTAACGAGTGAATATGCAATTTAATTTCAGTTGACCGGCAGCGGCACAGGCACCGACTCCAAATAGAACTCTAGTTTGATTTAAACTTTCCAGTGTATTTTTTGAAGTCACTTTTACGATTTAGCCTCAATTTTAGCCTTTTTTATAGCATAGCCCTGCAAGTGAGTGAGTGGGTCACCTGATGGTAAGTGATCTATCTTCACCGCACATGTACGCCCGCAATACCAAATAAATATGGGCGCGTCGGGACGTTAAAGGACAGTTATAATTAAGGCATTAGGTAGGGGAGGGAGATTTAGGCCTCAGGGTATCTCAATCACCGCACGAAATACAGCAGCTACCGCTACTTTACGTCGATTTTCTGTGCGACAGTGGTAAAGCCGGCGGCGGAGCCGTCCCATTCATGTTGTAAACAAAATTATCTACAGCTCTACCCGCTCTTTTAACCTGGCATTATCCAGTCACGGCTAGTGACAGTGTCAGTGCCAGTGGCTAGTGTCACGGTCCGCCTAACAGCTCTACCACTAAGAAAATTAAAAATGCTTTAATTTAAGTGATTAATTTATGACGTCGGTGTTGACTTTCGGATTGAGATCATTTATTGTAATCGGTCGGTAATAAGTCCTACTAAAGTGTATTAACAAATAAAACGTACCAATGCATACGCCGTACATTACTCCCGTAACTAAGCATATATTGTAATAATCCTAGCGATAATTCCAATGTGACGTACATAACCTGAAACGTTTGCGTTGCGACTTTCCTAACAATACGTGATCAAGCTTGACATTAGACCCACGACGCAACTACGGCATCGCGAGGCTCATTAACGCGTGCAATTAAACTGATTACATGCGATAAAATTAATTACACTTCAACATCACGACGGTTATGAAGTGTATATAAAAATATAGATAAACTCCTTTGCAAAAAAACGAACACCCAATCAAATAATCTATTTCAATGGAACAATCAGTCAATTTGATTATACAAATTGCTAAAGACTGGGAAATTGTAGCCAGCCTGTATCCTCAGAATGTTGTATGTTGATAAGCACGGACTAGTTTCTGTTAATTTCGTCATTAAACTTTAATGGAATCTATGAAAAATTGTGTCAAAATTCAAACAACCCATAGTGTACCTAGTCTCTAATGAAAAGCGGACAAACAGTTTAAGTCGTTTAATAACATAAACGCAAAAAGTATAAGTTTAGTATCAAGTGTGACTCACTCTTGCTTAAACGACAGCTTGTATTCGTGGGGGCATGCTATCGATGATATTCTTAATGGTTCCTTGTGGTATACGTTCCCATTCTGCGGCAAATACATTTATTATCTGCCTAATGTTTTGCAAAGCGGACTGCACTGATCTCACTCGTTGCTTCAGAACATGTGTGCTTTATACAACGTGTTATAGAAAGGGGCGGGCAAATTTAACCAATGTATAGTGTAGGGTATAAGTGTTTAACCTCCATTGAAGCAAATCCGACTGCATTGCTAGGACATAATTATAGAATGTTCTTTTTTATTGAATGAGTAACATTCCGATATCGACTTGCAACTTTGAACAACACTAAATGATAAAAGTGATACTTCAGACCTCCTTTCATTTAATTATTTTATAATTAAAAACCATTATACATTTGTCAAATGTCAATATTTATTTGACGCAGTCAGTTCCGCAATTTCTGATTTTATGAAGTATGATTACGAGTTCAAAAAATATGTTGTATTTGACTAAAAACAAGTATTTTGTGTTGGTGCAACACATAACAGCTTTTAAGAGGCTCGTCGACTGTATTAAGCCAAATTCATAGATGGAAGACCCGAGAATGAAGTCTTTAAAATTCTTCTAGAGGATGGTAATAAGTACCATATCGTCTTCAGCACACAGTCTCTTTCAGGTGTTAATTTGTGTTTAAATTACACGTTACGTACGTATGTCCGTAGAATTACGTATATCTTATTCAAGTTTATTAA
Organism: Mimas tiliae; assembly: GCA_905332985.1. Lineage (NCBI taxonomy): Eukaryota > Metazoa > Arthropoda > Insecta > Lepidoptera > Sphingidae > Mimas > Mimas tiliae. The sequence goes on from HG995238.1 coordinate 10,131,209, forward strand.
AGTGAGTGTCGCTCATATAATTAATAGTGATGTCATCAATCTTATCGATCTTATTAAACGATTGATTAAAATTAACGTGAAATTTAAGGATGTCTTGGTTTTGAAAAGATCCGGTACATAAGTTCGAATTGTAAGGTGTATGTAATGACCCTAAAATATGACCACACCTTTCTGTAACTCGTTGTAGAAATGAGGTCGGAACTTTGAGCTGGACAATCTAAACGACGAACCCCGACCTCTTATATATTCGCTTCCACGTCGCCAGTCTCTTGATGACGCTGCCAAGTCCTCTGGACTGTTGAGAGTTACTTACAGTATACTAAATTTCGGTGTTACGCAAATAAAATATATATTATTATTATTATTATATTTTCAAGAATAAGAAAACACAAGTGTAGTCGATTTAAAGGTCTTCTCGAAGTTTTGGTGTAAATTCCTTCCAGTACGATGCTTCGTAAACGATTTCTTTCCAAGCGAGTCGAAGGACCATGACCGGTAAATATACTCTGACGAAATCCCTCAAATTCACTTATTTCAAAGTTTCTAGACACTGTTTATCGTATCGTTAATGGTTAATTGCACAAACCCTCACCACTTTTATGCAAAAAACTTAAGTTAAACTAGTTTACGAAATAATTTAGTTGTGTGGCTGACCAACTGTCGGAATCCGCGCCAAAACTCATTAATTTTCTTTTACTCCACTAAAATGCCCGCCTAATTCATAATTTGAATTTGGAACGAACTTTTTTAATACACTACGACACTTCATTAACATGCCAGCAACATACTGAAATGAGTAAACCTTTTATCGTGTTACATTTTTTGTAGACAGTTTAAAATATCTAAGTGTACATAGATAGAGAATATTTTGCGCTGTACACACGTTTGGAATACAGGAACTTGACTGAACGGTAGTGACGACGAACTGAGTAATTTTTTAGTATATTGCAAAATTATGTTAGAAAAATTAAAATTAAGAACATAGCATCATTAATCCTCAATCTCATCTCTTGGGTAGACGTAAAGATAAAAATACAAAATTACATATAAAACAGCGAGGATTTGTTGCAACCCGCCCGGGACGTCGGTTGACGTCACGAAGACGTGACAGCACGTCTACGCTTGATAAATGAATGGGCTTGAATCTTTTGTCTTTAGTCTGAAGATTGTTAGATATTCCATTTTATAGTAATGCTGCGGGATAATTGTTCTTTAATTTTGGAGTCATCCGTTCGTAGGTTTTCGTCTTCGACTGTATAAGTATTAAGGATTCTATGCTTAGGATGAAAGAAGATGCGTTTATACAACGTGTTAAAAAAATTGTGGTCAAATTTATGCAACGTATAGTGTACGGTCTAAATATTACCAAATTCATTGCATTGATAGGATGTAAATAAAGCATTTTCTTTTTTATCAAATGCAATCGGATTTGGCATTATGGGGATGAAAGACTTATATCGTACGCTATACATTGCTTAAAATTATCCACACCTTTCTGTACGTTGTATAAGTAAAATAAATAGATAGGTAGGTACATAATAACCGTAAAATATCAATTAAATTATAAACTTCGAGTTATATGGAAGGAATTGCTTTAAATGAACTTATAAAAACAGATTAAATTTTAGGTCTAGATAATTCACATTATATAAATTTCTAGCCAGATATTTCACGACAAAATATATTTTGACGCCGCGCCGCGCTTCTAAACTACCGAATTCTTTAAATATACATTTCTAACAGGTTTTTGGATCGGAAACTGAAAGGGAAAATAGATATTATTACGTTTGACAAATGAATGACAATGCAAATCTAAATATCAACTCATTAGGAAACAGAACAGTTAGAAGTTTTTTTTTACAAAGATTATGGTAGGACCATCACCATTCACCAGCCACCAAAATCGGTAAATGAATTTAATTAAAATCTAAAAATTAATAAAATGAAACCATTTCAAATAAAAGTCAAATCATTAAATTAACTCGCAAAAAGCATTTGATATTAGGATGAATAGCATGCGTAATCTAATTAATGAGGTTCGATTGACAGGAACCCTTACAAAATGGCGTTCGGGTCACCGAATCGGACACTAATTGCCAAAAATTTGTTGAGCTTGTTTGCTTTGAAAGAAAATTAATCTCTATTCCAAATAACAAAAAATTATTTTCGCGTTCTTACACCTACAAGTATAAAGTAAGTACAAATTTTGTCGGCCTTTGAACTTTCAATTATTTGGTTTTAGCTTGGTCCATATACAAGGTAATAGGTCCCTCGTATACGAGAGGCCTGGGTTGGTACCACCGCTTTGTCTATTTCTGCATTGTAAGCACTATTGTGTTCCGGTTTGAAGGTCAATGAACCAGTGAAATTACTGGGCATTATGAGACTTAACACCTTATGTCCCGGGGTTGTTACGAGCGCAGTTCAGTGTCATTCAGTGCTTTCTTATTTAAAGTTCTGTGTGGCGTTGCTTCTGTTTAGGAACAGGCGTGGCGCTTACCATTAGGCGAGCGACCTGCTCGTCTCGTCATTCAAGCTAATAAAAAAAATTATATAAATAATTACATTTTTTTTTATTGGATGTAGAAGAGCAGTGTCTCCTAATATAGGTATTTCATACTTAAAAGGAGACACCAAAACCAGCCAGCTATAAACTATTTCGTATTTTTATAGTCTTCCTTTATACGCGTGTAGAACAATTGTCAAAACAGTTCTAAAACGATGGTATTAAACGCCAACTTAAGCCCTATTTATACAAACATCGTACGTAGTAGAAACGTACCAACACATACATACTCATAACATATTATTTCAAACATTATCTATGAAAGTGTTTACATCTAGCATTCAAGCACGGATAGGCTATAAGTGCCTGCAGATTTGAAATTCAGTCAGAAGAAGATGCAAGTAGAAAATGAAAGCGCAGAATTGGATTCATAGCTGTAGTTTATTTGCTTTTATATGTCCGCAGTCGTGTGAACTTCTCAAGAACTCTAAGCGCTCCATAAAATTTCCACATTTCACAATTTTCATAAAATTACACACAACATCCAGCATTGGAATAACGACCATGTGTCTTTCTACAATATTGAAAACCAAATTCTAAAAGTTACTTTTCTCAAACAAAAGAAATTCCACTCTTCGGAGACAGGAGAAACTCCTATTATTTTTAATTGAAGACATTCTATTTTAAACATTCTTTCGTTAAAAAGTTGTAAAAAGATCGCATTTTATGTAACGGGAAATATAGTATAGATTGCTATTTATATATTTTTAAGCTTGTATTTGATTTTTCCTTTTAGCATGAGGATATAATAATAATAAGTATATCAGCGCTGTAATATACCACTGCCGGCCTCCTTTAGGAATGAGAGGGATAAGGCCTTAGTCCACCGTGCTGGACTGATGCAGATTAGCAGCTTTCACATACATAAATTTTAATGGAGAATTCGCGGGAATACTGATTTCCTCACGTTGTTTCCTTCACCGCCTTCATTAAAGCAAGCTATAATTAACAATGAATACACATAACTTCTCTAACTTTAGAAAAGTTAGAGGTATTTGCTCTTGAGGCTGGTTTTGAATCTGCGTCTTTCGTCTTGGCAGTCCGTACCACTCCCCGCTGAGTTATCGCTACAGTTAAGCATTTAAACCTAATGCAATAGTCCGCGTAAATTTAGGTTGATTTTCAAGTCTTATTTCATCAAGTAGCAAGACCATTTACTCCTTTGCATTAAATATTTGCCTGTTTCTATTATAATTATTGTGGGTATAGAAATCTCTAATATTTTCTAAAATCTACGACACGTCGTGGAGTCACATGTACGTGTACAACTATTGGAGAAATTCGGAGGCTTAAATCCCCCCTCCATATCCCAATTATCCCTTTCCTATATGGTCGACAACGCGTCGTTGATTCTTCTAGTGTTGTGGATGTTCACGGGCGATGAAGATCATTGACTATCAGATTACCTACTTGCTCATTTGCCGACCTCTGTTATAAAAAAGCACTATTCATTAATTAAATTCTTTATAAAGATATCAGTTTCAACACGATCTATGAAACAAGCCACTACTACTTGAGCATCAAAATTCAAAGGAGGAACCTCTAGGCATTCTGTGCTTAACATTTTACTCTATAATGTTGGTAACAATATCAAACACTTCTAAAGGCTACTTGTGTTGAATCGAGGATCATTTAGTACTTGAAAATACTCAACTAGTTGCTAGTTTTTAATCAAATACTCGGAATTCTACTTTGAAGTTTTTGGTAATAAATAATTAAAGACTGATATTTTAAATGATCATGTTGATTTTTGTTACCTCTTATAGTTATTACATTGCAATAAATGGCTTAAAGATAAATACCATGTGAATGAATAAATGCAAGAAATATAGACATAAATCAAGTCCACCATGTATTTTGCGTAGTTATTTTTATACCTATTTAAGAACTTGTGGCTGAGTATTTAAAACCGAATATTCGCCGCTGCTATTTTAAGTTTTCTTCATTTGTTTTGAAAACTAGAAAAAGTAAAAATAAAATAAGCTTTTAGACAAAACAATCAATAGCAAGTGTTAGTTACCTTGGGCCCTATTGTCAATAATGCGTTTATAAGATTTTATATTGACTTAGAAAACAACACTCAATATCAATTGACGAATTTAACGCAACACATTCGCGTTAATGTAACATCTGAGCTTTACGAGCCCACACCATCATAGAGGATAAGACCCCTGAGAGTATTTTTTATAATTGCGACACACACGTAACATCAAATAACTTATAGAACACCAAATTTCCTAAATCAAATCCGACTTTATGTATCTACATGAAGTCGATTAAAAATAAGAGGTAGTTATGCAAAAAGGATCCAACCAACAGGAAGTTCAGATGAAGATATTAATTTTATTTTGCTAATTTCATAAATTTAAGTCGATTTTAATTCGTATTCTTTCGCAAAGTCGTAATTACATGGAAAATGTTTTACATATTAATATTTATACTATGAATATTTTTATTTTAAATTAGTGAATTTCAATAAATCAGTATCTTCGTTTGAACTAGCTGTTGGTTGGGTCCTGTTGCAATGTTGGCACAAAAATAGGCTGTTTAACGTTGTGAAATAGGCTTTTAAAATCGATATTACAAATATCATGTTTCTGCTTTGGTCGAACGATATATGATCGAGTTATATTATACTTGGGAATTTTAAATGGGTCACATCACTTTAAGAAATAGTATACCAATACTTATCTACCGTGGCGCAGCGGGCGTGTAGTCGGCTGCGAAGCGAGAGGCCGTGGGTTCGATTCCCACACCGAGACAAATGTTTGTGTGAACCACAAATATTGGTCTCGGGTCTGGGTGTTGTGGGACCGCAAGTCCCTCGTAGTTCCTGATACCCACGACACAGGTTTACCTAGTGTGGGGTCAGGACTATGTGTGTGACTGTTGGGTGTATTATTATTATTATTATCTAAGAGATATTAAGCATAAATGTCATTTAAATGTTGTGATTAGATATATTCATTTCTCAATAAAATACATTAATTCACATATTATGAAAGACAAGTTATTTTAACAGTCATAGCTGAGTTATGGAACGGTAGTTATATACAGCATATTGTTATTAAATTGTCTTAGAATTATATTAGTTGAAATATAATTCGAAATAATCAATTATATTATAAATATATATATATTACCTGGTATGTTTTAAAACACATAAATATTATTTTTGTAAAAAATAATGAATTTGCTCACCTAATGGTAAGCGCCACGTCTAGTCTGTCCATAAATAGAACACAACGCACCACACTTCTCAGAACACTAAAACTAAACTCGCACTAAACCGACAAACTAAAACGCAACAAAATTTTGTGTAAGTATAGCAAAGGAAGTGACCTGCCTAATGTAACATATCACCAAAAGGTATTATTTTCAAAGAAGTGCTACCTACCTGATGTGGTTCCGACGATCGGACCGAGTATTTTTACAAAACGGCGCGCGCTGTCGACAATTCGGCTTAAAGCTTGTTTTTCTCAAGTTGTAGGAACTTCTTTGTCTAAGCTATCGATTGGTTGACCGTTTAGACTCAACTCTGAATTATTGGAAATTTTGTTTACCATTTTATAGGTTGCGGTTTTTTGTGGTTACGATGTTTTTCATGTACGGGGTTGTTTCTAGGATACGATATGAGAAGATTTTTAAGTGGTAAAGCCACACTGTAGACAGTTTTGTACACATCATAAAAGGCTCGGCTTAACCGGAGTGGTACCACTGCAAACCGGCATAAAGTGGCAGCCTGATACTGCGTTTCGTATGATGAGTGAGATTTATGAAAGGTCAAATCGAGGGGTATTTCTCATTCTCCATACCATTCCTTTAAGGTCAGCAACCATCCAACCAACCAAGCAGCATCCATGACTCTGCTGGTATCGTGGGTATTCATGGGCGGTGGAGATCACATCACATGACCCACTTGCTAGTTTGCGGGCCTCTGCTATAAAAACAAACTGTATAAATTAAATCATGATATCTGTTATACGGAAATAAATAATCTCACATGGATTAGGATCTTAAGAAAAGATGTAGATGTAAAGCTTATAGCTTTGCTAGCTATAGCGTTTGCTATTTACTCAACACCTATTTAACGAATACGATAAGTAAGATTATTATCAAACTATCTCCAATTATAACTCAAGCATTGTTTTAAAAAGGATTGCCAAGAGTTTAACTTAAGGCCGGGCCACTCCAACTAAGAGCCCTCTAGTTTGAAATAAGCCGCGCTTAACTCTGGTATAAAATTACTGCAGTTTATTTTGGACTGACAGAATGCAAAGTTTGTTTACCATTCGATCCTGGACCTGTAGATAATTAGTTTAGTTATTGGATTAGCGATGAAAATAATTCTAATTTTGAATGTTAATAAAATGACTTGTTATGGTCTCATTAGAGAAGACGACGGATCTTAAAAAGGCACTAATCATCAATATACTCATAACTTTCTTTTTCCAGTTATCATTGCGTTATATGGGTTTTCGTTAGTCAGATGGGACGATATAGAGATAACCTGTGCAAATGTTATATAATATTGACTAAGCTTTTGCTCGCGGCTCCGCCCGCGTCAACGGCCTATTCGGGGAAAAAGTCTTATATAGCCTATAGCCTTCCTCAACAAATGGGCTATCTAACACTGAAAGAATTTTTCAAATCGGACCAGTAGTTCCTGAGATTAGCGCTTTCAACCAAACAAACTCTTCAGCTTTATAATATTAGGTAGTATAGATTGGGACCATATTTTTTCTATAATATAAGTTTCCTTTCTATCGTTCTTTTTTCATATTATTGCGAGTCGACTGACGGACTTGTCATTTTGCCTTCGTCATGTAACAAGTAAGGTTTCAAACCTTACTTGTTACAAGTTTGTTTTAAGTTCACTTATTAATATGTGAGGGTCATCTTGGAACTCAATTTTAAAACAGTTCCACCCAACCAACTGAACTAAAAATTTGTTCTTGTTCTTGGTGGTGACAGTACACTCTAGTATTTCAATCATGTTTGTAGAATATCACAATGTACTTATCATCTTTATTCCCTTTGAAAATATTTTCTTTTACATTAAAATCACATTTAACTTTACAAAACAAAATCGATAATAACAAATTATCGCCCAAACTCAATCAAACTTCCATTAATTTTACTTGAGAGAAAGGTTTAAAACAAAAGTTCACGAGGCGAGGGAGTAACCCCGTGGTAGAGTTTTTCCTACCTGTAGTGTTACCTCAACATTAATTAGATTTTATACCTGTATGGAATTTCAATTCAATTGAGGGCCTCCGTAGCGCAGTGGGCGAGTAGAGGGCTGTAAAGCGAGATGCCGCGGGTTCGACTACGCACCAAGACAGTTTGAGTGGTAGAGTCGGCTCGTTCGGGTCATTACCACTGTCTCACTGAAAACCGGCGTAAAGTAGCAGCTTGCTGCTGCGTTTCGAACTGTGAGTGAGATATCCGGAGGCCCAAACCCCCTCCCCTTCCCAATCCCTTAATTATCCCTTTCCTTTAACGCTGGCAACGCACCCATGATTCTTTTGGTATTGTGTGCGTACATGGGCGGTGGAGATCATTTACCATCAGGTGACCCACTTGCTTGTTGGCCGGCCTATGCCATAAAAAAAAGATAAAATGTTTGTGTAATCCACAAACATTTGTTTGTTGTGTTTTCTCCCTAGAGGGGTAGAAATCAGGCAGGTGGCCGATGGTAACAACTACAAGCTAAATCTTCCTGTAACATGTGTTAAAAAGCATGTTGCGCCGACCCCACTGCGAGTAGGATACGGACAGGTGGAAGAAGACTTGTATGGAATTTCCAGATTAAAACCAATTAATTATCTTACTTCTTTTACGTCTTGATCTAGCAATAAATATCATGACTGTTCGAAGGAAGTAATTAGCCTCCGTTTTGTATATATTTGTGTGGAGTTTTAAAAAAAATCCTGGGGTTTCTTACCGTCTGGCAGCATTAGTTGTTTCCCAGTACGGTTTATGGAAATAGGAAGTCCCATAACCCCTTTGTAAAGTCGTTATCGTTGTCTTTGACAAACGCGCTGAAAAATTGTCTCTTAGGGAGTTCATCCTTTGTGTTTTAAAATTGTATTATTCTGTGTTCCTATGCATCTCTTATATATAAAAATCAATTGCTGTTCGTTAGTCTCGCTAAAACTTAAAAACTATTGGATCGATTTGATGCAACTTTTTGTGGGTGTTTGAGTAGGTCCCTGGATGGTTTACATTTACAATTGGACCCGGTAGGTGGCGCTGCAAGCGGTAGATGTTGCGGGTGAAACCGTGCGGAACAACGAGTTGTCAATATATTATTAAGGTAGTTCAACTTTGGCAGATGGTAGACTGCGACGGGGCAGACCTCGAAAGAGGTGGTGCGACGATCATGACAGCTTTGACAAAGACTGAGTGGTAGAGCAACGCTGTCTACAGACACTTTTGTCTACAGCATAAATGGGTCGGCTCGTCCGGGCCATTACCACTGTCTCAGAGAAAACCGGCGTAAAGTAGCAGCTTGCTGCTGCGTTTCGTACGGTGAGTGAGATATCCGGAGTCCCAAACCCCCTCCCCTTCCCAATCCCTTAATTATCCCTTTCCTTTAAGGTCGGCAACGCACCCATAATTATTTTGGTATTGTGGGCGTACATGGGCGGTGGAGATCACTTTCCATCAGGTGACCCACTTGCTCGTTTGCCGGCTTATACTATAAAAAAGACACCGATAACAGCCTTGGATAGGGAATATTGGAATGAGTGGAGGGAGACCTTTGCCAAGCAGTAGGAAAATGTAGGTTTATTTAAAAAACACATTAACATTAAGCATTAACACTGCCTCAGTGGCGTAGTTGTAATGCGTATGGGCTACGACTGAAGCTGACGCTGTGGTCTTGGGTTCGCGTTCGTTTCTATTATGAATTGCTCAGTATCAGCCCGGAGTTTGGAATTGTGCCCGATATGGCGATAGGCTCGCCCCTATCACATCATGGGACGGAGATACGCTCGGCGAAATGTGGGTGTACTGGTTACGCCTCTGATCTCTCGTCCTTCGGGGATTACAGGCGTGAGCGCGTATATATATACAATATACAGTTAATGCTTAATTAACTTAATTCGCTGTGCTCCAAAATGATTTGTAACACGAATTATTAAAAGCTACAAAACACTGAAAGTTACACATAGGAACTAAAGGGGCTTTGACATTTACGAAGTGTTTTACATAATTTTCAACACTTCAAGGCAAAACGTATGTGACACACGAAGACATTGTTTTAAACAGTATTAAAGTTTGTACGTAATCGTTAAATAGCAACGTTCCAACTTACTGAGACAAACACAAGTTTGAAATGACGCCTTTCACTTTCTTCTATTGTAGCATCAACAAATTTTCATCGTTTCAAAATAGGTATTATATTATCTCAGTAGTCAATGTGGAAATTAAACTGTGTTCCGAACTTTAAAGGCTATTTATTACTGTGCAAGTTTTTGTTAATGGGTTTGAATTTTGTTTGATGCGAAACTTTATCATCCAACACTCGCTATGGGTCAGTGTTGTGGGTTCTGTTTGAACTTTTGAAACTGAGTTTTGTTATACTACATTGTAGTGCTTTGAGTTGATGTTAAGTGTGAGATATTGTGTTCAATGCGCCTTGTGGAGTTTTTCGAGAACTGTCACCTCATCATCATTACTAAGTGGTAGTTCCCTCGTATGCGATAGGCCGTCTGGGTAGATACCACCACTTTGTCTATTTCTGCCGCCAAGTAGCAGTGTGAAAGCACTGTTGTGTTCCGGTTCTAAGGACATTAAAGTTAGGAAATTACTGGGCATTATGAGAATTAACATCTTATGTCTCTTGGTGATGATCGCAGACCAATGCCATGCAGTGCTCTTTTTGGTGTTGTTTCTGTTTATGGGCAGGCTTGACGCTTGCTATCAGACGAGCGACATGCTCGTTCGTCACTCAAGCTAATAAAAATAACCCATCCCTACCCTAAAAAGATATACAACGTGTAATGTGGTTATAAATCTCGTTATTTAAATTATAACAAGATATTGACGGCTGTGACTCCAAAGTAATATCCGGTATTTCAGGAATAACAATCGAATACATTTCGTGTAGTCACTGGGGAAAATTTTGATTAAAATTTGTAGTGAAGATTGATGATCATTTTACTGCTGCGCTGTGTTGCAAACGCTGTGAACCCAACCTCATTAAGTCTGTTTCTTGCAACATGTGTTGATAATAAATAGCTAGTACTATAATATCATTATATAGGCTTATTTTATTTTTTGCGCATCCAAATTTACGATTTCTCTTATACTTGAGTAACTGATACATATATTTTATGAAACAATCTTCTTCCACTTGCCCTTATCCCACTCCTAGTTGCGTCGGCGCAACATGGTTTTAACACATTTTACAGAATGATTTGGCTTGTAGTTTTACGACCGGCTGCCTGCCTGACGTCAACCCCTCTGGAGAGAAAACATCCAGACCCGAAACATATATTTGTGGATCACCCAAACATTTATCTACGTGCGGGAATCGAACCCGCGATCTCTCGCTTCACAACCGGCTACTTGCCCACTGCGCCACGGAGGCTGTATTTTATGAACCAATATCATAAAATAAACAAAATAAGGAAAGCCAAGCCCGCAATCTACATTGAATTAGACATTTGCCTGCATGTAACACATATTCACCTGCGTTACAATGTCCCAGCTGAAAAACCCAGCAATCCTCCATTTGGCATCCCTCGACGCACTCTTACCCCCTGCATTATTCGCTCTCTCGCGGGCTTATGTCTAACTCGGTTAGGGTTTCCATACCGCATGTCGGGTTAGGATTAGACCGGGATGGCAGGGATTACTTAGTGTATTGGATTATGTTGTAACATATATTTGTAACGTATATCGTTTAGGCATGTTTTGGTACCGTGTTTCACAAACGAAACAAGCAGTTTTCTGTATGAGTTGTAAGAAATGTGCAGGAATTTAGGTTCGATAGTATACATTTAAAGTCAATAGTTCAGTTTGTATTATTTTTTCTATTATATTGCCCTAATTTATACCAGAATTCATGATAATTAAACACATCAGAACGCGATAGTATCTCGCTCCCGCCTCTACGTAGCGTATAGTGCTGCCTTCTCGCACACTATAAATATGGGCGCCTTCGCCCTTTGATGAATCAGTTCGCCTCGAGTATTCTATTCTATATCGAATATCAACCTAGTGTCAAAGTTTTCAAGCTATTGGAAGGCCTCTGACTTGGCTTAACAACTGTCAGTTGAAAACAGCCGGGACCGTCTTTTTTCATGCCCTTCAAAGCACGGAGTGCGGAGACGCTCAGTTGAAATACCACGTAACGGTACACGTACTAACGGTGCCAAATATATATATTTTTCCATTTATTTACCGTCTAAAAAAAAGTTACAATTATTTTTAATTATCAGCATCTAGAAACTACTAAGGTTTGTATTAATGTATTAGGCTCTCAAGATACAGGCTTACCTAGTTTGAGAGCCACTGACCTTGTGTTTGAATATGTACTATGTCACTTTGCATAAATAAATCATTATTATTATTAATGCTATATTTGGTTTATGATAATAACAAAGCGGTAACTAAAATACATAAAAAAGAGAAAAACAACCTCATGGTAAGTGGTCTCCACGACCCATGTACGTCCACAATACCAAAATTATGGGCGCGATGCCAACCATAAACGAAAGGGATAATTAAGGGATTGGGAAGGGGAGGGGGATTTGGGCCTCCGGATATCTCACTCACCATACGAAACGCAGCAGCAAGCTCCTACTTTACGCCGGTTTTCTGTGAGACAGTGGTAACGACCCGGACGAGCCGGCACATTCATGCTATAGACAAAACAGTATACAGCGTGGCTCTACCACTCAATATGAGTTTCTATACCATTCTTTCTATTGCGAACTTTCGTGAGTTGTTGTGAATATGCCAGAATTGCAAAATTTAAAAAAAGGGTTCTATAGTTAATATAAAATTCTATGTTTTAAATGGATCTGCTTTGTATATTAAAAAGTAAAAGAGGCATAACAATGCATTGTTATGCCACAGCTAGTAATAAAAAAAGTAATATAAATTAAGATTTTCGAGTTCGTAAAGAAAGTTTATACTATGAGTAGATCGTCAGGCCATAAATAGGCGTAACATGTGTTTCAAACCTTATTTGCAGAAAGGCTTTATCTTTGTTTTTACATCTGGTCACCTATCTAACTTTAATCCTCTCTGGTGGATCCAATCCTGAGCAAACATTGTTGGAAAAATTCACAAATAATATTACCTACCCAACCTTGGAATCAAATCCTGACAAACGCTGTAACATGCAGGCTTATACATAATACCACTAGACCACATTAAATACTAACGTTGTAATATATAACGTCAATCATAACAGATAGCTTAAAAGAAAGTAATTTTAAATACATACATACGCACTCACGCCTGTAATCCGCTAAAGGGTAGGCAGAGGTGTAACCAGTACACGCATATTTCGCCGAGCGTATTTCCGTCCCATGATATGAGAGGGGGCGAGCCTATCGTCATACCGGGCGCAATTCAATTCTCCGGGCTGATACTGAGCATTTCGTAATTGAAAAACCCAACACTTATCACTTTTACCCCAACCCGGGGATCGAACCCGAGTCAGCCTTAGTCGTAACGCGTACGAATTACAACTGCGCCACCGAGGCAATTTTAAAGAAATAAAGGGTAACATTTTATTTTGTAAGTAAAATACGCTAAATTTTTAATCATATAATATATTATAGAACACTTAAAGCAAAACTAATTACACAGAATAATTTATGAATGCTGCAAGCTGAATAAAAGTTTGTAAAAAAATACAGTTACCAAAGATATCCAGCCTCAACAAAACGCATGTACAATCTACAACTCGATAGAATTACTTATTCGATATGCGCCTCACCTGTGTGTGCCGTGTGAAATATTAGCTTGTTTACATCTCGCCATTCAACTGAAGATGAAAGAAAATTGATTACAGTGCGAAGATTCCATGAATATCAATGATATTAATGTATGTTACGCGAGCATTATTGAAACACGATAAATATGATTCAATTTGAACCGTAATGTGGGCAGATGAGGTATTATATTACCTATATTTTGTTTCTTATATATATTTATATATTCTATGTTCTCTTTATTAACGCTATTATATGAAGTGAATATTTATAATGTTTAGTCACTCACTTTAACAATATATTTATTTGGAGATTGACAGATGTGTCTTAAACATACATAGTAAATTAAATATATATGATATATATTTATTGTATATTTAATTTGGTATACAGCGTATTTAATCCACAAACAATAATTATACAGCGATATTTTTCGGTATCTTGGTATGATTGTAGCTCCACGTAGGTATAGTTAATTGAGATTAATGCTCGCCGACGATTAGATAAAAGATCTAAATTTAGCGATACGTTTTATCACAACTGAGTACTTTACTCAGTTCTAGTAAAGTAGCATTCTACTTACCATATAAAATATGACACGTCCAAATACAAAACTCGCATTCTGACATATTCGTGAATACCGGCAAAAACCTATCTACTAAGTACAATCATTATCATAAAAGTAGACATCTTATACGTTAATTGGTGGTGAAATTTTACTCAAATATTATGGAATAGGTAGTTAGTGTCAATCAACAATCAATTTATCGAATAAAACAACGCAACGTAACTGCGCATAGTAATATTTAGCCAAGGCCGTAGGACACGCCAGTAATATAAACTCACAAAACTATAGGTAGGTAGGTATGTACATAAATACATACTGTAATAGAAGGGTGTAGTCATATGTAAAGGTGTTTATGTACTGCATCTTACCAAAATCTAGATATTCTAATATTTTATCACTCGATAATTATAATCGATAATATTGATGACAAAAAAAAATATAAATATAAAATAAGTGAAGCGTGAGTAAGAAAAACAATACTGGACTGAGACAAAAGCTCAGCTGTTTATCATTTAGTGTTGTCCAAAGTTGCAAGTTGAATATCGACATGTTAGTCAGTCGATGATAAAAATAATATTTATGTCCAAGCAATGCAATCGCATTTGTACGTTGTATACGCTTACATATACTCATGCATTCAACGTAGCCTTACTTACGCACTCGGGTAAAAATTAGTTTTTAAAATTTTTACATATACTTGGATTCTTTTAAATCTCTGGTACATTATAAGCTGCTACTTACTTAATACCATAAATGATTGTGTACCTATTAATCATAACTGTAAAAGTACTATCCAGAACCCTATTTCTTTCTATATCACATTCTAGAATAAAAGGTGTAGTCGCCGAGATACGTGATTGCTCTACTCTAGGACCATGATATCGAATTCAGCATTTGATTTAAGGTTAGACCGTCGCACTTGGGGAAGCAATGCTTTCTGCATTAAGCCACACCGATTTTGGTAAACCTTAACGTTTTCCACTTTGGTTGCGATCGCAATTTAAAATCTCTGCGCATTTCGTGTTTTATACATACATACGCACTCACGTCTGTATCTCCGTCCCATGATGTGATAGGGGGCGAGCCTATCGTCATACCGTGCACAAATTCCAGACTACGGGCTGATACTGAAGCGAGAGGCCGTGGGTTCGATTCCCACAGCGAGAAGAATGTTGATGTGATCCAAAAATAATTGTTCCGGGTCTGGGTGTTGTAGGACCGCAAGTCCCACGTAGTTTCTGATAATCACGCTGTATTGTAACACAATGCAGAATTTAACTATAGATGTTGATGTAGTACCACAGTACATTATAGGGGTTGCTAGAAAAGTCATGTATGTGCAATTTATTCCGTATTCGCCCGCGTTCGCTCTTTGTGTTGCTAATTCCATTTTATTATTTTCTACTCCGCTGTCATGAACCCCTGTCCGCATTGTTCAGTTGTACTTTATGCTATGTTTCGTCAATACGTAATAGTTGTTAAGTGTGTATTTCATGAAATCATGGAATAGACACTCAACAACTGGTTATTTCTAAATTTCTATATTTACGAAAAAAATCTGGTGGAAGTTTTCAACTCATACTGTCTTTATTTGTATGTATAATTAAAACCACGCATAATTTTACACGAAGTAATTTGATTTTGATCATAGGTTTTAGGATTCCATACCCGAAGGTACCAACTGAACTCTATCATAGAGTGCATGCGGAATCCTCAGTGTGCTAATCCGACTTGCACTTTATTATTTTATTTATTCTATAAAGTAAAGCTCAACCCGATTATGTTTATTTTTATTTAAACAGCTAAAAGTATTATTAAGTTGGTTATTCACAGCAATTAAGAATTTTCTGTAAAATAACACGATTTACAAACAAAACAAATAAAAGTTTAAAACACTTTAGATGGCAACACTGCGGTAAACAGAAAAAGTATAAACATTGGGGGATTACGTTGTGAAAAAATTTACATTGTCGCCATTGTTACAAGTTTGACAAAGCGTTCGGGAACAATATTTTCACCACAATTTTAGTTTGTCCCCAACTCTCCACACAAAAGGATCTTCCTTCAAACTTCCATTAACAAGACTCTCGATAATAATTTTCAATAACCAAGCAGACACTTGAATGCGTTCATATTTTACCGGAATTTGAATTTGTGATCGATTTTGTTATATGTTAGCTTTTGCACGTGACTTTCGCCGTGAGAAAGTCTTTTTGACTGAATTCGAAAAAAGAGGAGTTTCTCAATTCGCCGAGTTATTTTATATGTGTTGGTCATGGGATATGGCCCCTGATTTCAGAATGTTAAAGTAAAACGCGCATGGCATTACGTGTTAGTGCGTTCATAGAGAATAAGGCCCCGGTACGGACTTTATATATATGTATAGGTATAAAATAACATGACATATTTATCTATGACTGCTTCGGTGGCGCAGTTGTAATGTGTACGCGTTACGACTGAGGCTGATGCTGAGGTCTCGGGTTCGATCCCCGGGTCGGGTAAAAGTGATATTGGGTTTATCTATTACGAAAAGCTCAGTATCATCTCGGAGTCTGGAATTTGTGCCATGTATGGCGATAGGTTCGCCCCCTATCACACCATGGGACGGAGATACGCTCGGCGAAATGTGGGTGTACAGGTTACACCTCTACCTACCCCTTCGGGGATTACAGGCGTGAGTGCGTATGCAATCACTATGTTGATACGTAACGTTTTTTATTTGTTTTGACGAGTATTCTCTACATATATCTTGATTCAAAGTTTAGTTTTAGTGATAACATATAATTGAGAGTGAGTAGGTTAAAAACCCAATATCACTTTTGCCCGACCCTGGGTTCGAACCCGAGACCCCAGCGTCAGTCTCAGTCGTAACGCGTACGCATTACAACTGCGCCACCGGGGCAGTCATAGTCAGATAATGATAGAAATAGTGATTGATGAAACTGAAAAACAAAATAACGTACTCCCAAATCCAATAGTTGAAGCACTCGTGTTTCACGGGTCGACGCTACAGGCGACAGGCGACAGGCGACAGACGACACGCTGTCAACGCGACGTGACAACTCGTCATGGCTCGCGCGACACCGTCAACAACAGTTTGCGATAAAAGAATCTAGAGTTTTGTCGCGCGTACACTCGAATAAAAACGGTGTAAACTGGGACAAATGTTTACAATAATATTTCTGTTATGAAAAAAGTTCAAACGTTTCAGATATTTATGTATGACTAATGGTCTCGTGTTGGTCGAATTTCATCCTCTTTATTTATAATAAACTATTTGGTCTATTATGTCAGCTGCAAGATTTGACATTCAGACATTGACAGTATAAACGTAAACGTAATTATAAATATTTTAGATTTTTTTTATATAAAAATCATGCTTTTTAAAGATGTCTATGTTTTGATCTTTATTTTTAGATAATGCTATTATAATACTTGACATTGGCGAAATCATCGAAAATCGATGGGGCTATATTCTAAAAATAGAATAGAATTAATGTTTTAAATCATTTCATTTGATGTATTTGTTACAGATACTATATATAAATATCATTCTGCATTTATATTCTCGGTGCGAGCAATATGCTTAAAAAGGGGTCCGAAGTTATCTCTTCACGTATTAATATACCTTTAGATGTAGCCTTTAGACTAGTGGTCGCGTAGTGGTCGAAAATCGACCTATTTTTTTATTAATTTCTATTACGCCAACTACGAGATTTGAATGTTTTATTTTATTTTATTAAATGTACATATTAGTTAAAAATTATTTAAAAACGGCATCCTGCAGTGCAGAATATGAACTTTAACTTTGTTAAATCTCTCACTTCTCCGTGCATGCATTATGCTTAAAAGGGTCCGAAGTTTTCTCTTATAAAGAAAGATAGAAGATTTTTATGGTAATTTATAATAAGTTATTTTTATGAATAAATAATTTGAATGCCGTGATTGACAGTGTCCTAATAAGTAATAATATATCAGATGGAATAAGAAATATAGACTGGCGGGGAGTGGAAAGGACTTCCGAGACGAATTTCGAACTGTGGATGAGTGTTCGAGGCTGCACAGGACTATAGAAAGATTTCTGGAATACGGTCCGTGTGGCGCATGGAACGCGTACGCTGCTGAACATGCGACCATTATTAGACATCGCCAAAAAATCAATACTTCCTCAAGAAATCTTAAAATAACTAAAAAATACTCCATATTTCATTTTAAATCGATTTCAATCACGATAATAATCAACGTTATCGTGAAAATATTTCTTGCACTTTATCCTTCCATATACGCTTATATTAAGAGTTGGTTCAACTTAATAGGCGGCCCGGCGCTCATAATAAACCTTACGGTAGTGATGTGACTATTTCAAATTTTTTTTATCGACGGCAAGCTGACATAGTTTAATATTTTAAATCTTTATATTTTATAATTTGTCAATGAATATACAACTAAATACCTAATTTTTACATCAATCTATTTTTAACTAAATAAAAAAAACTATTTCTCTTTTCTTTCTTTCTTTCTCAATTCTACGCGTAAATTTGACTTATGACTTTGGCGTATTTTTAACTGAATTGTTTCGCTTTTTTCGAGGTTGCTACAATGGTTTCAACTCAAACTGAAAACGATTGATACATCCAAATCAAATTAGCCATAGTGTATATTTAACAAAAACATATTGTTTTACCAGTCTATTGATTAAATATGAGAATTTTGATAATTTAATCTATAAGGCGAGTGTGAATGGTACAGTTGGGAAGGGAAGGGCCTCGGCGAACTTTCACAGATCAAGTTGGAGTTATATTCTCGTGAAAGGCCAGGTCCCAGTACTCTTAACCGACGTGCATGTATGAACATTTTTATGAGAGTGAAGGAGGCCAAAGAGGTATGCAAGGATCGTAGCAAGTGGAAATCCGTTCTCTGCCTACCCCTATGAGAAACAGGAGAGTCTATGTATGTTTTTTTTTATTGCCTAGATAGGCAGACGAGCAGACGGCCCACCTGATGGTAAGTGGTTACCGCCGCTCATAGACCTCAGCAATGCCAGAGCACAGCCAAGCCGCTGCCTACCGTTGAAGGAAAACTCTTTTTAAACCTCGCTTAAAGAAGGACAGGTCATAACGCTCGGGAAACACCGATGCAGGGAGTTCATTCCAGAGCTTGCATGTGCGTGGTAGAAATGAACGCTGAAAACGAACCGTGCTAGACGGGATTGTTTCCAGGTAATATGGCTGAACTCTACTGGGTTGTCGGGTGGTGCGATGGTAAAACGGCGATGTTGGTACCAACTTAAACAGTGACTATGTATGTAATTTATCGATATCGTTAACTCGCCATCTCAAAACGGTCAAGTGAATCGTTCTATGACCGATGGGGACACTCGATCACGCTGCGTCTCAATGTAGGCCAGGCTGCAAGGCCTAGCTGTGTCCATAACGTTTAGTGGTGACAGGTTAACTGACACGCTATATCGCGACTGCTGATCGGATTGTCGTTAAGCGTACTCCATTGTACGGCTTCTGAAATATTGAACAATAGAATCAATATAAGAAAAGGCTTTAATACGGGATAAAAATACAGCCAGCGCTTGAAGCTCTTTATGTAAGTAGAGATGAGCGAACGAGCAAGTGCGTCACCTGATGGGAAATGAGCTCCATCGCCCACGAACATCCACCATACCTGAGGGATCATGGATGCCTTGCCGACCTTAAAGGAAAGGATAATTAAGGGATTTGAATAAAGTCTCCAGATATCTCACCCACCGTCTGAAACACAACAGCAAGCTGCTACTTGCCCAAAATGTATAGAAGTTTATTTTCTATTTTTGTGAGGTTTAGCAGGAATGTATTTTGTGTGATCCATACATATTCTGTGACATTTTCGCTGAATATGTGTTATTATATGAGTGTTCGAACCACGATGTAGACACTTTTGTCTATAGCATGAATGGGCCGGCTCGCCCGGGTCGTTACCACTGTGACTATCTCATAGAAAACCGAGGTAAAGTAGCAGCTTGCTGCTGCATTTCGTACGGTGAGTGAGATATTCGGAGGCACAAATCCCCCTCCCCTTCCCAATCCCTTAATTATCCCTTTCCTTTAAGGTCGACAACGCGCCCATAATTATTTTGGTATTGTGGGCGTACATGGGCGGTGAAGATCACTTACCATCAGTTGACACACTTGCTCGTTTGCTAGCCTATGCTATAAAAATAAAAATATTACGGCGAATATCCTAACATAAAATAAAGCAACATTCAAGGTGCATGGTATACAGAACCTTCGATGTGCTAATATGACTCGCACTTGGCCAGTTTTTTTATACAATGATGTTTGTTGCAGATCCAAGGGAAGCCGATAATACAGCAGAGGATCCTGCCAAGCCCAGTGGTTTCCATAGACGCGCCCCACAGTATTCGGAATACAGTGATACCTGGCGAAGAAAATACCAATATTATATTTAGCCCGTGGAAGACGTTCGGTCCCTTCGTTGATACTGTACAGGTAAACAGTTATCCTGCTACTATTATAAATGTGAAAGTTTGGATGTTTGTTGTTAATAAATTGCGTCTTCAGGTGAAAGGTTTTGGATGAAATTTGGCACACGTGTAGACCTGGATTAGGACATAAACTACTTTTTATCCAGGATAAGGCCATTCATGTGGACAGAGCCGCGAGCAAAAACTAATAAATCACCTGATAGTAAGTGATCTCCACCGCCCATGTACGCCCACAATACCAGAAGAATCATGGGCGTGTTGTCGACCTTAAAGGAAAGGGATAATTAAGGGATTGGAAAGGGGAGGGGGATTCCGGCCTCCGGATATCTCACTCATCGTAAACGTAAGCAAGCCGGTACTATACGTCGGTTTTCTATGAGACAGTAGTAACGACCTGGTCGAGCCAACCTACTCTTGCTGTAGACAAAAATGTCTACAGCGTGACTCTATCACTCAAAAAATTGCAAGTACAGTATAATTGTTCTTATAATGTTACGAGTTGGGTAAAAGTAATTCGTATAAACCGCGTCTTATTTTATAAGCATTTACCACAAACAATAAATAATAGACCAACATTATTACAAACCATATGAAATAAAACCACGTTTGGAAGATTCGTATTCTTGTTATCGAAAATTGGTTTCCTACTTAACATAACTACAAATGTCGAAAAACACGAGTTCCGTCCCAAATCTTTTGGAGTCGGTCCAAGAAATCAACCTGCCATACAAAGTGAGTTAACAGAGCCAATCTTATCGTGGCTAGCTAAGTTCTGTTTAGCGTATTTTACGTCGGTGGAAAACGTCGTGAAACTAGGGTATTGAGTTTACAACAAATTGGAATGTTAGCGTTGTAGAGGAATTAGAACATAGTAATACTACTAGTCCTGTTTTATACCATGTTGGACGTCTTCTGAATTAGAGAAATACTAATTGATAAAAACGACTTCAAAAAATAACACTGAAAAATCAAAAATAACAATTTCTATAGGTCTCGGTTATTATTTGAAGTTGGTTGTTAAGTTTAGTGAAAATACATTTATTTAAAAAAAAATGTGGTAGGTAAGGCATCTATTGCATGTAAATTCAATAGCTTGCAATTCCTTACACACAATCGCGACGACTCGTTGTTATCCGTTGAGGAGTTTCATTTTTTTACTCCGTACTCCGGCATCAGATCTTAAACAAATGTATATGGGACCACAGCGTAAAACGGTCACTAAGTAGCAGTGTGTGAGCACCGCTGTGTTAAGGTTTAAACGGCGATATCCTATGCTACGTCAGCGCAGTGCCACGAAGTCCTTCTAAATTAAAGCTCTGGGTTATGTTGCTAATATTTATGGGCAGGCATGGCGCTTACCACCAAGTGAGCAATTTGCTTAAAAATACTTCAGTATATGTAAGGGCAGGCATAAGTTATATAAAAGTAAAAGGCGTAGAATATTTTAGCATAAGGCAGCGGCTTGGATATGCTCCTAGCATTACTGATGTCCACGAGCAGCGGTGACCGCTTACCATCAGGCAGATCGCGGGCTCGTCTGCCTATCAAGGCAATGAAAAAAAAAATCTACTTATAAAAATTATGGAAAGAAGCCCAAATAATTCCTTTGCCGAAAAAGCAAAATCCATCATCTTTTTCCGAATATCGTCCCATCTCTATACTACCATTCCTTTCCAAAGCACTTGAACGACTCACATTTAATCAGCTAAATTCCTTTCTCTGTAAAAATAATCTCCTCAATCCCTTGCAATCCGGTTTCCGTCCTGGTCACAGCACCGTCACTGCCCTGATTAATATTACGGACGATATCAGGTACTCCATGGAGAATAGAAATCTAACAGTTCTGGCACTTCTAGATTTCAGTAACGCTTTTAATACCGTGAATTTCGATATACTACTTGGTATACTATGCTCTCTTAACATATCTCCAGGGGTTCTTGATTGGTTTCGTAGTTACCTGTTTGGCCGCAGGCAGCGTATACGCATTGAGGATACTCTATCTTCTTGGTGCAATACGTCGGCTGGCGTGCCGCAGGGTGGCGTCTTATCTCCATTACTCTTCGCTATATTTATAAATTCTATTTCTAATCCGCTCCTCTCATCCTACCACCTTTATGCAGATGATCTCCAAATATATAACCAGGGATCTCTAAGCACTTTATCGGAGGCCGTTGACTGTATAAACTCTGATTTACAACAAATTAGTCGATGGAGCAGAGCCTACGGACTCCAAGTAAACCCTCTGAAGACTCAAGTCATTGTCGTTGGTAGCTCCAGAATGATTGCAAAGATTGACTGGACTCTACTACCGAAAGTTGTTTTTAATGGCACTACGATTCCCTACAGCAAATCTGTGAAAAACCTTGGGATACACATAGATGAAACATTATCTTGGGCGCCTCAAATCAAAGAATTGAAAAGTGTTTGCATCCGCCGGGTCACTGAGAAGGCTGCGTAACTTTCACCCAACTGTCACTAGAATTGCGCTTGCACAATCCCTTCTCCTTCCAATCCTCGACTATGCCGATGCCAGCTATCTTGATATCACGGAGGGCCAGTCAGATAAACTTGAGCGACTTCAAAATTTCTGTATAAGATTCATATTTGGTTTACGCAAATATGATCATGTGTCCGAATATCGCACTAAGCTCAAGTGGCTTCCTATTAGACATCGCCGGAATGCTCATATTGTTTACCTTCTGTACAATATTCTATACAATCCCACTGCTCCTTATTACCTCAAAGAACGTTTCGAGTTCCTTCACGACTCGCATACACGATTCCTCAGATCATCAGAAAATCTGACGCTGAAAATACCAGCACATTCCACAGGGTTTTACGACAAATCCTTTTCGGTTCAAGCTGCCCGTCTATGGAATGAATTGCCAGCTGTGATAAGACGTGCTGAATCACTAGCTACATTTAAACGACTGGTTAAGGAGCACTATCTGACAATGTAGCTCATCATTGTACTCTCTGAGTATCGACACTTTTATTAACATCCTATTATAATTATATTTGTATGTATTATTTATTTATTTATTATTTAATATTATATATTATTATAAGTATATGATATAGGTATATATATGTATATGTATATATATATTATAATGTTTAAGTTTATTTATATTATTGGCATACTGTAAACTACCCTCGTTTTTTCGGTACCTAAAACTTCTGTCCATCCTAAGGTTGTCTGGAAGAAATCGCTGTTTGCGATAAGACCGCCCATTGTATCACCCTTACTGTATGATCCTCGTCTCATACGCTACCTACTATATTTAGTGTGCAATAAAGAATATTCTATCTATCTATCTATCTATCTATAAAATGAATCATCTGATCAAATTTTAACTCATTCAGCTCAGTGACGGTGCAAAGAGTGCATATATATGAAAAATTACAGGCAATCAGCTGTAACGGGTTCGACAACCCACGGTTTGTTCAGTCGAACCGTGCGGCTTAAAATATTATTTATCGGAAATTTGATCATCCGTTGAACCCAAATTTTTGCTCTTTCACATACTTTACAGCCACAGGGGTATGTGGGGTTAATAAGGCCGTGAGGCTGATAGTTTTATAACTATTTACATTATATGTGTTATTCCAAATAAGATATACCATGATGCCTAGTATTTTTTATAGTTTACGGCGGCTACCAAGGAAATAGATCACTGGATGGTAAGTGATGTCCACCGCCACTGTCTTACCGGAAACCGACAAAATAGCAGCTTGCTTTTGTGTTTCGTACGGTCAGTGAGATATCCGGAGGTCCAAATACGCCATTCTAAGCCCTTAATTCTCTATTTTCTTTAAGGTCGGCAATGCGTTCATGATTATGATACTTTGGGTGTTTATGGACGGTGGAGTCCACTAACAATCAGGTGAACCAATTGCTCGTATGCTATGATAAAAAATTAAACAAACCAATATGATAAATATGCGAAAAGACAAAAATAATAAATCTTGTTTTCAGGATGGTGATGTTCTACCAAGTCAGGACACAGTAGTGCTACCTACTCCGAGGCGTCAGGACACATCCATAGATGAAGATGCTACTGACCCTGTGCCGACAGCAGAAACTTCAAATAAGGTTTGTAATAATAATAACCCTATATTATTATTTATATGACTGCCTCGGTGGCGCAGTTGTAATGCGTACGCGTTACGATTGAGGTCAACGCTGAGGTCTCGGGTTCGATCCCCGGGTCGGGTAAAGTGGTATTGGGTTTTTCTATTTCGAAATGCTCAGTATCAGCCCGGAGTCTGGAATTTGTGCCCGGTATGGCGATAGGCTCGCCCCCTATCACATAAGGGACGGAAATACGCTCGGCGAAATATGGGTGTACTGGTTACACCTCTGCCTACCCCTTCGGGGATTACAGGCGTGAGTGCGTATGTATGACTGCCTCGTTGGCGCAGTTGTAATGCGTACGCGTTACGATTGAGACTAACGCTGAGGTCTCGGGTTCGATCCCCGGGTCGGGTAAAGTGATGTTGGAATTTTCTATTGCGAAATGCTCAGTGTCAGCCCGGAGTCGTGAATTTGTGCCCGGTATGGCTATAGTCTTGCCCCCTATCACATTGTAAGACGGAGATACGCTCGGCGAAATGTGGGTGTACTGGTTACACCTCTGCCTAGGCGTGAGTGCGTATGTATTATTTATATATACAGTCCCGCTATTGGCAAGGGCCTTCCTACTAATGGAAAGGGTTAGGCCCTTCGTCCACGATACTGAACTAATAGATATTTCCACATAGAATTCTAATACATAGCAAGACGTATAAAAAATAATATACGTATGTATCTAAATAGCTGAGACCACAAATTTCGTGTTCAATTCCAGATACAGTTTAACTGTTCTTTGACCAGTAATTATTTGAGACTTTCCAAATATCAGTCGTTATAGTGGTGTTATTACCATTTACGAAATGATTTATTTTATGCTCATAAAACTTATACCAGTTAAATAATAATTTCTTATGTTTACGCGAATATTACACATTGAAATAAAACTAATTTATACTAGTGACCAAGAAGGCTGGAAAGCTTTCAAAACGTCGGAACCAAAAAAAAAAAAAAAAACCGCGATAAAGTCCGTATAAATTAGGTTATGTAAAAATAAAGTAAACGATGCCCAATTAAAAGGTTTCATAAGTAAGTAAACTACTAGACCACTGCTGGGCACGGGCCTGGTCTACTAAATGAGAGGAGATAGGCCTTAGTCCACCACGCACGTGTAATGCGGGTTGGCAGACTTCATATAGGTACGAACATTCGAAATTCTTATGGAGAAATTGCTACAAATAAATTTATCTATATAAATAAAAAAGAATGTTTCTTTGTATGTTTGTCATCTATGCGTTCCTAAACCATTCACCTGGTTGTGATGAGACTTTAGTGAGTTGTTGTGTAGGTACACGCCAGGGAAGATATGTGTGGAAAAAAATTGCGGCCACGCGGCCGCGCCGCCAGCAAAAGCTAGTAGTAAATAAAAATTATAAACAACCTATAGTCACAGATATAGTCCTGACCCTATACTAGGTTAAACTATGTTGTGGATGGTTTTGGGTATCGGGAACTTAGTGAAGTACATATAAATGATCCCTGAACACCGGACTCCTTTTTAATCAGTAGTAAAATCATAAACTTACTTTAAAAGAACCCGTAGACAATTGGAAAAACATTTATAACTTTTAAACGGCTGAACAGATTTTCTTCAAACTTAATTAAGAATCATATCGATTAGACCGGCTTTTAAACAAATTACCACATTCAAATCGGTAGATTCATTTAGGCGCTACGATGCCACAGACAGATAAACACACACACACACAGACAGAGAAATGGATCAAACTTATCAACATCCCTCTTTTGCCAGGGTTTAAATATTGTATTCAAATATTGTAATCATCTTATTTCGATGATTGTAATATTGTATTGAATTCTTGATTTATATCATCGGTTTTGATTGGCTTATGCCAATCAAAACGATTCATTTAGGTCCACACAGTCCAATTATTATGGTAAGCCCGATGAATAAATCAATAATAATGCGGTATTTAATTGTGATTAATCTATCCAATAAAAGAATGACTCGATTTTTTGTTAAATGTCATAGTATAAATGGCGGAATTGAACTAATCATAGTGTATTTAGACTGTAAAACATATGTCCTGAGTTACAAAAAAAAACTCATTTGTATGAATGAAATTACTGGGCGTTAAGAAAACAAGACAATGATAAGGAATATTTTGCCTCCGAATGATAAGCGTATCATACAGTACGTTACGAGTAAAAGTTTTGGGTGCTTCTGCTACTGTTTATAGACAGACGTGGCCCTTACCATTAGGCGAGGGATCTGCGCTTATCATTCAGGCGAATAAAAAAAGGTAAAATAAAATGTACATATAGGTGGCGTCAGTGAGTCAGCTGTCGTTCATGGTGCGGCCTGACAGCTTCGAGCGCGGACAGCTACGGCTCACGTGTATCTCGAGCGTGCACTCTGTCTACAGCGAGCAGGCTGAGCTGGTCATCAACGAGGAGCGGCCGCAGATCGCCTCCGTGCTCGGCACCAGAGACGCTGCTTCAGGTATGTACAAATATAGAGATATTATGGATTTGTGGCGCGATGAGACATCAAATGCTATTAGTGTAATCTTAATGAACTATGGCGTGCCAGGATAAAACGATCCTATAATACAAAAATTTAGTCTAAAAAATTACAAAAATGCAACTGTATGTATCAAAACTACTCTGAAATTATAGTTGTAAACGTACAGCAATCAGGAGATAATTTAATGAATTACAAATCCCTTGTAATTTATATTTGTGATGCTCAAAATATTCTTGAACTTAACCTTCCTATGTGAGAAAATACCATAAAACATTCGCATCACAAACATTCATAATAAAAATCAATATCCGTTACGCAATATTTTATAGGCCCAAAATTTGACGAACAACAAATCTGAGGAATAGCGCCGGAAACCCTTCAGCTATTTCTATAAGATACACGAAAACCCCGAGACCTTCCCAAAGTCCGTCCGGATGGGTTGTGGGTCGTAAAGAAATTTTTATTTTTCGATGTAAACACTGCCACTGAATACGTAGAAGCCAAACCAATCCCACTCTACAATTCAAATATTTGCCACGGCGGACTTGCTTTGCAATTTGCCACGAGAACTTTTACGTGAAACGCGCCTGCTTTGCGGCAAATAATATCTAAATAAAACATATTATACTGACAACAATTTTTTTTATGAATATACGACAAATGGGCTGAACTAGAACTAGACTGTTTGGTTTGATGGCTGGACAAGGATTAACCACGTGCAGTAGCTGTATGATCTTAAGTCCATCGCTGACTCAATTACTTTCAGCAATCCTGGTTGTTGGAAAATGACAGTAAGAGTTAATCAAGTCAAGTAATTAAATAATTTCTAAAGATTCAACTACTTTTAAAGTAAACATTACAATAAAAAGGGTTCGGCAGTAATCCAGACATAAAAGAAAAGAGCTAAAACACGAAATGAAATCCAATTAACAACACCCACAATTTTAATTTAAATATTTAAATTTAAGAGCGTTTACGAAACTCTTGAAAACTAATTCGAAAGATTTAATGAATGTGCGAACAAACTGCCGACTTTCTATTTTACGTTTCACTTAACTGCTAAACCGAAATACATACAATAAAAGCCCAATACAGTACTTCGCGCCGACTCAATAACGTGCCACGAGTAGCGAAGTGGCATTCATTCAGAATAAAACATCGATATTGCCGAGCGTACCGCATATAAAATATCGACTTTCGTACAGATAGTTCTAATAGGGCTGCCACCCTATTTGTTTTGTGGCAAATCAAATAGTAATTTGTAGGAGGCAATATTTAATTATATTATTAATTAAGTCTTATAGACTACTTTTTTTCATGAACATTTACAATATTAATTGAATCGTCGCGTGGGTGCGCTGCCGAACTTTAAAGAAAGAAATGGAGACTGGTAGGGCGGAGGATATGAATAGCAAAGGGCATGGCTTGTAAATCAATTAGTTAGCTAATTAAATATACACTGATTACAAATTAGGGAAGAGTATCTCAATAATTTAGTATTTAAGTGAAAATGTAT
This sequence comes from Mimas tiliae, assembly GCA_905332985.1. Taxonomy (NCBI): domain Eukaryota; kingdom Metazoa; phylum Arthropoda; class Insecta; order Lepidoptera; family Sphingidae; genus Mimas; species Mimas tiliae. Next base: position 10,159,933 of record HG995238.1, read on the forward strand.
TATGCATGCATATCCATAAATTACTAATAGCTAATTAGATCTAATTACTAATAATTATCCAAGTGGTAGAGCCACGCTGTAGACAGTTTTGTCTACAGCATGAATTGGTCGGCTCGACCGGGTTGTTACCACTATCTCACAAAAAACCAACGTGAAGTAGTAGCTTGCTGTTGCATTTCTTACGGTGAGTAAGATATTCCAATCTCTTAATTATACCTTTCCTTTAAGGTTGGCAACGTATCCATGATTCCTCACGTATTGTGGATTTTCATAGCCGGATGAGCTCACTTATTATCAGGTGACCTACTTCTTCGTTTGCCGACCTCTGCTATTAAAAAAAACTGTAAAATATAGATTAAATTATATGACTTAAGCACCGGATTAGATGTAAATGATAGTTACGGCGCAGTTCTCGACCGCTAATCCTGTTTATAGATAAAGGTTGTAAAAATACATACATATACTCACGCTTACACTGATACAAATTTACCTATTCATGTCATTGTAATAAAAATAACTTTTTCTTTCCACTCCGCTACAAGATACAAACCAAACATCATTTTTTGTCACCGGAAAGTATCAAATAGATTTTAAATAGGGCTTAGGACTGCGCAGTCTCATATTGACCAGTCATTTCACTGGCTTTAATGTCCTTCAAACCGGAACACAACAGTGTTCACACACTGCTGCTTGACGGCAGAAATAGATAATGCATACCAACCCAGACGGCCTTTCGCATACGAGCGACCTACCACCATGTAACCATTAGGGTTCTGTTTTCTATATACCGAACACTAGAAGCTAAAGCGAAAGGCAGAATGAGCCCAAGGACGCAACGTATGCAACGCATTATGACATGGACACTTGAGTTTACATCACAAGAATTAGAAACACACTTATCGTATCCCACATTGCATGCGATACATCTCTCGCTTAAGACACATAAATTTAAATAATGTACCTAAGTGTTCTGATCGTGCTAAAATTATACGATCAGAAGCCTATTTCATTAATTTATTAAGATATTATTAGCCATGACTACACGCTGAACCGCATTGACTCAATTTAGCTCATTCAATTTTCAATGAAGCCCAAAAAATCTAATTACCGTTCAAAGAAATAATATTCATCTTTCACAACACATTTTGTTCGCGACTCCGCCTACATGGACATCTTTTGTCAGGCCCAGATCACGGTCTACCTAAGTGGCACATTTCATCGAAATCGTCTATCTGTTACGGCGTGATTGATTAAAAAATATCGAGCTTTACAAATACATACAATTTCACATTTATGATACCAGTTTAAAAATCCAGATTAAAAACATCTATTTATTTAATTTAATTCCACAACTCGCCAACCCTACAGCGAGGTGAGTATCGACAAATCCTCATACACGGGGGCAATCACTCAAATATTTGCTACTGTTGGCTTTGGGATCGAGCCTGTATACACTCGGCATATTCCAGCCCACTAAGCAAAGGTAATGTTCAGTGCTGCTGTTTGTCGATATTTAGAATTGAAATAACACCGCCGCTGGTTGTCCAAACTTTAATGTATTAACTAGTATTGTGGCATATGATAAATCATAAAAGTTACTGCTCTAGTGGGCGTATTAGGGTTCCAAAGGATGCCAGCGGACCCCAATTATTAAGCCGACACTGTACGTCTGTCTGTCTATCCTACTTTTAATAGGCTCTATCTTTGAACAGTAATAGCTCATATTTTTTTACAGAATATGTAATATTATGGAAGAAACCTATCCTTTTTATATGCCAGCCCTGTATTATACATGTCAAATTGCTGGGCTCGGGTCTCCTCTACTGAATGAGAGGGTTTAGGCCTTAGTCTACCACGCTGGCCTAATGCGGTTTGGCAGACTACGTATTTGAAATTCCTTTTTTCAGAAAATGCACTATATCAATAAAAAATAAAATCAAAAAGAAAACAAGTTTAATAACTACAACTTTTAAACCGACTTCACAAGTTAGTACTTTATAAGACGGAAACATGTAATTTATTAAATATACATAATTATATGTATATAAAATAGGGTTGGATTGAGAAACACCTCGTTTTATAAATCGGTAATAATTTACATATGGTCCCACGCCTGTACTCCCCGAAGGGGTAGGCAGAGGTGTAACTAGTACCACCACAATTTGTCGAGCTTATTTCCGTCCCATGATGTTATATAGGGGGCGAATTAATCACCATACCGGGCGGCGGGTGCAATTCAAGCCTTCGGGCTAATACTAAACATTCCATTATAGAAAAACCCAATATTACTTTACGCGACCCAGGGATCGAACCTGAGACCTCAGCACAGTAGTCGTATAGCGTACGCATTATAACTGCGCCAAAGTGGCAGTTAAGAAAATAAATTAGCATATAATTCAATGTAAATAATTCAGAGTCGTGCTATCAATCATATTAGATCAAAGTTATTGTTGTACGGTGCGAATTTGAATCAAACTTACTAATAAAGGCAGGAGTTACTATTAGTATTGTCTGAATTATAACCATAACTGTTATTATTTATTATTATTATTATTTGTTGTTATTATTTTTTATTATTTCGCCTTAGACGAAATTCTCGCTAAACTAGCAAAGCTTAATACGTAATTTTTTAGTTTTACTATTCAGTAAGTACTATAGTATTTCAGTATTTTTCTATTACGAAATGCTCGGTATCATTCCGGAGTCTGGAATTTGTGCCCGGTATGGCGATAGGCTAGCCCCCTATCACATAAGGGACGGAAATACGCTCGGCGAAATGTGGATGTACTGGTTACACCTCTGCCGACCCCTTCGGGGATTACAGGCGTGAGTGCGTATGTACATATGTATGTATTCAGTAAGTACGTTTAATATGGTATAACGTGTACGATGTAACTAAAATATTGAATAGGTTATAAATTGGAGAATGCCGAAATAAATTTACAATTCACTAGTCTATTTTAAATTAAAAGTTATAGTCACGTATTTGAAATTTCATTACCCACTAACAAAAATTGTGCTCATAAAACTTTTACAAGCGCATAACAGAAAATCAAGCCAAAAATGTTCAGACGTTCGTAAATTAATTTTGCAGCTGTCAATCTGGTACATTTTAGAATGACGTTTCACATCGAAATAAATTCAACTTGGACTTAAAGAAAATTTATTTTTATTGCGAATCTGTCTATTTGTACAGACAACAGATAATCGAGGCACTTAATCGAATTTCTAGATAGTGCTGTGAAAGTTATAATCGATATATTTTCTATATCATCATCATCATCATCACCATCATCAGCCACAAGACGTCCACTGCTGAACATAGGCCTCCCCTAATTCCTTCCTTCCTAATTGTCTATATGAGTGTACAATAATTACACAAACTTTTAGTTTTATAATTGCAGTGTAATTCAAAATATAACATCAAAATACCATCTACTCAATGAATAGTGGGATTATAGTGTTCTTGTTTAAAGAAATCCTTTGTTTAAAACTTTCATGAAACTTGAAAAGATATATTTCAAAAAAACATAAAACTGTTTAACTTTTTGGTGGGGAAAAAATACCTCAGAGGCAGTACAAAATGCCTTTGAAGAATTTGTTGCCTCCCGTCCAGCCGATTTATTCAAGAAGGGAATTCGATAAATTGGCACTGCGTTTGCAAAGATGCATCAATAGCATGGGTTACTTTGATTAACAGAAATAAAAAAGATGGAAAAAATACTGTAACATTTTTCATACATAACGGCAATTTTATTTGATATTCAGTCATATAAATTTGTTGCCCAATTATTTCATTTTGAAAATTGTACATTTTGCAAATTTATTGTTGCTACCTGAAACATCTTTGTACCCGACTCGATAGCGCCCAACGCACATATGTTGAAAAATTCGCCATAATTGCTCGTTCCTTCGAGTCGCGTTATGAGGTCAGCCAATGTATATCCAGGCATTGATTTATTCTGTCGACCGTCGAGGGACGCAATGTCTCGTGACGGTGTATTATTAAACAGCACTGTATTTACCAATAGGTCCAGTGTAGTCTTTCACAAAAATTATGGAAGATGATAAAAGTTAATAAAGTTATACCTACTTCACCAAGTTTCGCCCAACAAAATAAATCAAGTGGCACAATAACTTACAAAGCACACAACAACCTCTAATCTTCAAACTCTAAAATAAATCGTGTATAGTTTATTCAACGCCATATTAATTCAACTAATCAGCAAACTAAACGAAGGTCGAATCAAATGTTTATCGACAATGTAATTCAAATATCGACAATAGTACCGTACTAACCTCACGATATCTATTTCGTCTAGACATTGTAAAATGTATTTGAATAAACACAGCTCCAATAAGTAAGGGTTAATAATATTTTACAGTGCATGCACCGACAAATGCAAAGTTTATTCTATTTAATTAGGTATATTTTAATTCGTAGTCTAAAAGTAAACGTTAAACACTGGCATGATTTAACTTTAATTTAACTTCGGATCTTTATTTTCTTACAGCAAAATAAAAAGGGGACTTTTTTGTTATTCTACAGATAGGAGAATACTAAATGACAGCTAACATTCTTTTCAACTGGCATCTACACGGCATCGTTAGATTTTGCTAATTACATTTCTTTAAAAGCAAACAGAGTTAGAAAAAAAATGTTATAAAAAAACCAACAGAAATTCGTAATCATGATAAAGTACTTAAACAGATTTTAACTTAATAAGAAAACAACGGATATTTCAGGGTGAGTGATGACTCACTTTTGGTTCAGAGTAGTACGCATCTCACTTTTTAACGTGCTTTACATTAATATCAGCTCTCTCTAGATAAAATAATGAAATTTAAAAACTTTTATTTACAGCCTACAGTCACACACATATTCCTGACTCCATACTGGGTTTAGCTGTATCGGTTGTTTCAGAAACGAGGGACTTACGGTCCCACAACACCCAGACCCCACACAAATATTTATGGATCACAAACATTTGCTCTGGTGCGGGAATCGAACTCGCGGCTCTCCTTGAATAGTAGGCTACTCGCCCGCTGCGTCATTGAGGATGTCAATATAAAATTAAATAATAAATAAATTAAGTAACTAGTTAATTTTTATCCTCGCTCTCACCAGAGGATTTAGGGTCAAGCAGGCGGCCGGTCGAAAAAACTCCAAGACAAATCGTTCTGTAACATATGTTTAAAAGCATGTTGCACTGACCCCACTTCGGGTGGGATAAGAATAAGTGGGAGAAGAAAAATAATAGTCATTCATCCTCGTAATGTCTAAACAACACATTTGTGCGATAGTCATAAGAAAATAACAATAATTTTAACAGAGGTTTACCAAATACCAAGTTACGAAAGTTTCTGCCAATTGGTTGTGAGTCAGGCTGACTTACATGGTAAAGGCATTATTCAATATATTTTAATCTGTAAGCTTTATTGAACTTGCCTGTTGCCATCGAATGCAGCATTACATCAACTTCGTCTTGTTGGGGGGTGTTGTGCAGAAACTAATTAAATTGTTTAGCTGCTCGCAATAGTTGGCAGACTGTGGGGCTTAAGGCTCGCGCTGCTGCCTCAACTAGTTGTCTGTATATTAGCCTTATTTGTTACATGAACATTCTGCGAGATTTTTAAAGTATCGACTTGTGTTGTGGCATTTATGGCTTAATACGTTGGGATTTCTAGGGTTCCGAACTTCGTACTGTACAAAATGGAATCCATATATCATCTCTTTGTTGTCTGTCTGTCTATTTATTTAGTCGTACGTTAAGGTCCTTCCACAAATACTTTAAGGTACCAATGTACAACGAGGTCAAAAGCATACTTATTTTTAACCAACCTCAAAAAAGTAAAGGTTCTCAATTCGGCGCGTTTTTATTTGTATTTTAACGTAATAAAATTATATAAAGGTAAAAAATAATTATTTTCACTTTACCTATGCTAAAGACTTATATTTATTAATACAAAGTTAGTTTTTGTGCCTGGTACCAGCCAGAATACACTAAACTGCTGGCAGTAACCAGTAACCTATGCCGTCGTCATCAACAGGGTACTACTGCAGAAAGGGCGGGCTGTGATGTCTATACGCGTTGCTATATCCTTTTATTAGTCAACACGTTTTTCGTACAATCCCTAACATTTAAAAGTTAATTTCATGCCAAATGACATTTTGACTGCCCCCGTAGCACAGCAGGCGAGTAGTCGGCTGTGAAACGGGAGGCCGCGGGTTCGATACCCGCACCGAAACAAATGTTTGTGTGATGTGATCTACAAGTCTTTCGCCATTCTTGACACTCACGACACAAAACTCGTATCTTACTGTGAGGTCAGGACTATGTGTGTGACTGTTGGGTGTATTATTTATAAATTTCAAGTTATAAGTTCTCAGTGACTTACCAAGTGACTCATGCGAAATTCATTGAATCTTGGTGCACCCTACCGTAAATCTAACGAGGCAATAGCGATACACCACCCACCATTATTTAACCAGCTTGGTGTTGCCGTGCATGTCTAGGCCATGATAGTTCCATTATAAGGTAAGGACAACCCATTCCACCCACATCTGGTTAAGGCTTTCTCCAACCATTCTTAGGCTATTCATGACGTCATAAATGTAAGTAATCAACTAATTTCCGAAGATTTATCGCTGTCACAGAGATCTGACTTATCCAAGCTTAAGCAGTAATTGGTTGTTTGAAAACATTCTTAAAACGGAGAAATTAAAAAAAAAACAACAAAGTTCAAGCTTAAAGTGAGTGCAAAAGCGTGTAAAGTAATGAATTAATTACCCCAAATTCGCGATAAAAATGTTCACGGAGAAAAAAAAACGAAAACAATAATTAAATATTCATTACGAGGAATTACAGCGTTTTCTTTCCTTTCGAGGTGAAAAAATCGTGACGGCCGGGCCTTTGCAATTTTTTTTTAAATTTAGTTACGTCCTATTTGAAACTCAGGTGAGTATCGACGTCGATAAAACGTGTAGATAATCTTAAACAGCCTGTATGTCGCAATATGATCAAAGGCCTCACCCATTTCAGTTGGTTTACTGTATTTTCGTTTTATATATATATATTTATAAAAAAGCTAAAACTTTTTAATCGACTTTAAAGAACGAAGAAGTTCTCAGTTTGGTTTATTTTGTTTTTTACTTTTTATATATTCGAAGATAATAATTAAAGTTTAAAATATAAAGTTATTATTTATATAAAGATTAATTATTTATATTTATTTCAACGCCATCGGGCCGTTTACTTGCGTAAAGTTGTGCTTAACGTAGTTCTTACTAAATGTAAAATACTTAACACTTCAAGTCTATGAATATTTTACCGACACTACTTCGTAAAGTACTTGCAGGATTTTATCGATAGCTTTTTTCCATCACTAGCTATCTACGTGCCCATTAACGCTATTAGGCTAATGATTCGGGCGCAACGGCCCCTAATTACAAAACAAAGCTTTTTTTAATAAAGATATTTCTTATTTAAACCGCCCGTACTTTCGCCCTTGTAACGTTTCACTCATTCATGCAATTACTGTCTTTTTTACTTTAATCCACGTGGATAGATTTGAATATTAACTATTTAAAGTTGTTATGGTTTTTGTAGAATAGAATATTTATGTATCAAAAAAATTAAAGCAGCCGCAATGGCTCAGCGGGGTCACTCCCAAACCGCCTAGACGAAAGTCTCGGGTCAAAATCAGCCCCAGGGCATGTACCTCTGACTTTTTAGGTACTGCTTTTTAGGTAGGTGTGTATTAATTGTTAATTATGGTTTGCTATGTCGGTAAAGAAAAAAAATCTTGAGGAAACCTACATACTTTAAATGTTGTCCACAAGAATTTCATATATACCTGAAGTCTACCAACCCGCATTAGACCAGTATGGTGAACTAAGACCTAAGCAGAAGTGTAGTAACCAGTACACCCACATTTCGCCGAGCTTGATGTGACAGGGTGCGAGCTTATCACCATGCCAGGCACAATTCCGGACTCCGGGCTAATACTGAGCATTCCTAATAGAAAAACCCAATATCAGTTTTACCCGACCTGGGGATCGAAACCGAGACCTCAGCGTCAGCCGCAGTCAATTATTACAACTGCGCCACCGAGGCAGTCAAAATAGATTCGTAGAAAACCCTAAAAATGATTTACGTTCCATTAAAAGTCTATAATACGTAACAACCTGTTTTCAACAAAAGCGCGAGACGCAGATCCTGCGAAAATTAAAAAAACAATCGTCCCGGCAATATATAATACAGACAATAGTTCCGTGTAATATATGGTCGGTATTAACAATACACGCCGACATTTTCGCGCATGTTAAATTGTTTGGTTTTGTTTGTGGTCTGAATTTATTTTTAACACCAACATTTGTATACTAGTTTTTTGTGTTACAGTTAGTGGATACATTGGATTTAGAAACTTATAGAATCCAAGATTCGGAATCATCTTACTGTAATGACACGTCATAATTTGAAAAATATTATTGATTTGCTTTTCTACAGTTCCATTGATACAAATTTGAATCAGAAGAACGAAGCCTCTACATCTTATAAAACGCGGGCATACTTCACCAAATTGCTTAATTTTTAAGAACACAACATTTTTGTCTACAGCACTAATAGGCGGGCTCGACGGGGCGTTACTACTGTCTCAGACCGATGTAAAGTAGCAGCTTTCTGAGCGTTTCGTACGGTGAGTGAGATATCCGAAGGCCCAAATCCTCCCTTCCAATCCCTTAATTATCCCTTTTCGTTAAGGTCGGCAACGCCAGGTATTGTGGGCGGCATACATGGGCAGTGGAGATCACTTACCATCAGGTGACCCACTTGCTCGTTTGCTGGCCGATGCTATAAAAAAAATATGTCGCCTTATCTTAAGAAAATTCGTAGTAGAAAGAATAAATATACACCCAACAGTCACACACATAGTCCTGACCCCATACTAGGTTAACATGTATCGTGGGTATCAGGAACTACGAAGGACTTCGCTCCCACAGTACCCAGACCTGAAACAAATATTTGTGGATCACACAAAAATTTGTCTCGGTGCGGGAATTGAACCAAGGCCTCTCGCTTCGCAGCCGGCTGCTCGCCCGCTGCACCACAGAGGATGTCAAAGAAAGAGCTATTATTTGGAAAATGTATCGGAATTTCATCTGCCGAAGTAGTTAAGTGTATCTTACTAAAACTTTGCAGTCCGTCGCTCTGATTCTCTCGATCGTATACTACAATACCTTTGATATACGTAACGATAGAATTATTATTTAATATAATTAAAATTCCTAGACCGAAATAAGTATATTTCATAATCAAATAATCTCGCAAAAGTCGCAATAAACATTTGTTATGCCGCAGGAACCGCGCGAATCATTTCTATAAGTATATGCATTTAACATGGCTGAGTCGCCAGCAAGCCAGTAAGCAAAGGAAGTAATAATTGCCTTGGGCGCCGGACGCGTTCACATTTTATTATTTTTGTAAAACAGCAATAACGTTGCTGTTTGCCGAACGTATACAAAAATCATCGAAATAAGATAACACAAAAATTAAAACATGTATATTTCAAGAATATTTGTTGCTGTACTTCGCGAAATATTATAATATTATCCTAACTAATATTATAAACGCGAAAGTGAGTTTGTTTGTTACGTTTTCACGCCTAAATCGCTGAATCGATTCTGATAAATTTTGACACAGAGATAGATGGGACCCTGGAGACGGTTATAGGGTACTTTTATCCCGGAAAAGGCTGTTCACACAGGCGTGGTCGCGAGCTATATTATTCGTAGGGAAGACCAACACCTAACAGTGGGACGTGTATAATATAGGTTTGGTATTTTTTACTAACTATAGTATTAATTTGTTACCCGATAACATGACAGTAATTATATTTTTAACCCCCAACAAAAAATAAGGGAGTTATAGGTTTGGCTCGTGTATAGGTTGTCTTAGTGATGGTAGGGCCTAAAAGAATGGATCGATTTTAATGCGTTTTTTACTAAATAGCCGCAGAAGCGTAGAGCCGGAATGTTGATACGTTTGTCGACAGCATGATTGGGCGGGCTCGACCGCGTTATTACCACTGTTTCACAGAAAACAGGCGTAAAGTGACAGCTTGCTGTTGTGTTTTCTACGCTGATTGAGTTTACTGGAGGCCCAAGTAGTTACTTCCCAATCAATTCCTTTCCTTTAAGTTCGGCAATGCATCCATGAATCTTTGGAGTATTATGAATATCCATTGGCGGTACAGAACATTTACTATCAGATGACCCACTTGCTTGTTTGCCTCTGTAAAAAAAAAAAAAAAAAAATTCGTCGTTTGCGCATTTTTGGTTTACTATCGGTCCCCTGTAAATAATAATTTCATTCGGATGAAATTAGCTGCAATATACAGTACGTAGTCTTGATTTCATCAGACAACTCGCAGACAGACTCGGTACAGACTACAGGTACAAACAAACAAACAAACATAATCTCAAAATAAATAGGGCAATAAAAAATATAATAAAATAAGATCCCGCAATTCCCACTACGGGAATCTTCTATTTAATATAATTATTCTGTTTTAGATATCAGAGTAGGTAATGAATTTATAAACATACAAAGCTTTTTAAAACATTCATTGCAACAATAATTTTGAACAATATACAGTATCGACGATCATCCTTCAAATAAATGCAATCGATAATTATATCTAGGTATAGTCAAATGAAATATGCGCTTCGGTAAATATTTGTAACCATAACAAGTATTTCCAATTATTAATAACAGTAAACGCCGAATGAAAATTATAATATTGAAAGATGCAAAATTACAATATCCGAGGCACGGACGAAGCGACAACAATATGTAAAATGCACATGCACAGATACAGTAGGTACTAGAAATGACAAGACTAACGCCCGGTTTCTGAAAGGCTGATGAAATCAACATTCATCTAACAGAACTTTGATTATGACACCGCTTTCAAATCAATGCGCTCAGTATGCCCCCAATTTTGCACGGAGTCCGGAATTGTACCCGGTATGGCGATAGCCTCGCCCCCTTATCATATCATGGGATGGAGATACGCTCGGCGAAATGTGGGTGTATTATTATTACACCTCTACCCACCCCTTCGGGGATTACAGACTTTAATGCGTATGTTGTTTATTAAAAAGAAAGATTCACGTGTGGCATTTCTTATTGAAATTAAAATGGTGCCTCTTTTGGGCTACACTCTTTTGGATGAAAGAATTATCCAAATCGGTCCATATTGGCCGAGTTACGCGTGGTTTCATACAAAACAACAACAAAAAATAAACGCGTCGAATTGAGAATCTAATTTTTTCGTCGGTTAAAAAAGTACATTAATTTTGCTTTTTCACTGTATTTTTATTAACTAACATTTTAACATAATATTGCGCTAAAACATAGAAAATAAGCATGCAATAACGCCACTGTATGAACATCAAGCGCAAATTTGCACACGGCCGCTCATTTCACGATGCGACATCGAAATATCGAATGCAAACGAGCCGGAAAGCGCCGGTTCATTATCGTCACAATCGGAAATTAATTCTCTGAGGGATACTTTGGATGTTAGTTAAACTATTTTACATGTGCGACTCGATTGCATTTGTCAGATATTGTGCTTTCAATTGAAATGGTTTTTATGTTTACGAATATTTTGATGAAATGTAATTTTTATGTGGAAGGTTTTTTTTATAGCATAGGCTGGCAAACGAGGAAGTGGATCACCTGATGGTAAGTGATCTCCACCGCCCATGTACGCCCACAATACGCTAAGAATCATGGGCGCGTTGCCGACCTTAAAAGAAAGGGATAATTAATAAATTGGGTAAGCGAGGGAGATTTGGGCCTCCGGATATCACCCTCACCATATGAAACTACTTTACGTCTGTTTCCTGTGAGACGGTGGTAACGACCCGGACGAGCCGGCCCATTCGTGCTATAGACAGAACTGTTTACAGCGCGGCTCTACCACTCTAGGTTTCATAATTATAGTTAATCTTCTTTCACCTGCCCTTATCCCACTTGCAGGGGTCGATGCAACATGCTTTATAACTCATGTTACAGAAAGATTTGGCTTGTAGGTTTTAGGACCGGGAGAGACTGAGGTGTAGATCGTCTCGAAAAGTTAATGTTACATTGCCTACCTTCATTTCAAAATAAGACATTATTTTTTTTATTATTTAAAAAGTTAGTTGACACTAGTCCGATCTACGCAGAAAGCAGCGATAAAATCCGTATAAACTAGTTTTATTTCAACGAAGTAGTATGGATAAATATAAAACAAGAGTTAGGATGCGCCGCGCCGTACCGCACCGCACGGCGCCGTCAACAAATCACTTTGTACGAGTCTACCTAAATCAATCAATGACACTGGAAACGCTACATCAAAGGAGCCCTTTGTGGAAATAGGAAACGTAGGTTGTGTACCGAGGTACGTTTTCCAAAAAGGTTCAAACGAGGGCGCAGCACTGTGATTTTTCTGTTTATGAATTGTATTCATATGTTATTGAGTACGAAAACGTAAACTTTCTTACTATAAGTTCATATCCCAATTAGGATCTAGATTGTAACAGGGAATTAGGTTAAAGGATAATAAAGGAGGATAGTAAATTTATGAATGGACCGGCTCGACCGGGTTGTTAACAATGTCGCACCGAAAACCGACGTAAAGTAACAGCGTGCTGTAGCGTTTCGTACGGTGACTGAGATATCCTGAGGATCAAATCACCCTCCCTTCCCAATCCCTTAATTATCTCTTCCCGTTAAGTTTGGTGACGTGTCTATGATTCTTCTGATATTGTGGGCGTAGGTGGGCGGTGGGGATCACTTGTCATCGGGTAACCCATTTGCTCGTTTGCCGGCCTATGCTATAAAAAGGGATTTTATAGCACTTTTCTACCTGGTTCTACTCAAATTTCGCAACTACTACCTCAATCGCCTCGTTGGTCTATTACCTTAATAATGAGAACGAAAGACCGGTCAGAACCTGGGTTCTAATCCTGGGATAGATATTCACAAATTTTATTAGAGTATCACAATAAAAAAAAACACACCTAATTTGCTTTGGATTGGAATTGGCTCGTATATCATGGGACGCGAATAAGAACGGTTGAAAAGTGTTGAGTAGGACATGATTTTTAAATGAGTCTTAAAGCTTACTTGCATGTTTTCACTCTATCACGCACGCAGCCCGCGTCTTGGGAATAGTAACAGAGTAACACGACATAGAATTGGAAGTAGTACATCCATAAAAATCGAGCCGCTCTTACATTATATCATGTCCGGGACAAATGTAATGCCTCTTGTATGTCCTACTGAACACTAGAATCATGGTTGCACTAGTTGTATATTCAAATATTCAAATCCTGTAGAAGGGGTAATTGTCAAATGACAGACGACGCAAACTTTGACGTCACTGTGTAAAATGTTCATTATGGTGCACGCGTGCAAGCGAAATAGTGAGATATCCCTACTACGCTGGGTGCGTAGTGGTGCTTTTCCTCATACGAACATTTAAAGTCATAACTGTGGGCACATTTCTGAACCAATTTTGATTTTGTTTTAATAAAAGGGTTTCTTTTGCGTATCATTTTCTGTTGCTTATAAAATAATGTATAAAATTCAATATAGGAAACTACCCTATTGGCTACAACTAATATTACATCGATCTAAACTGTCCTATCCAAACAGACTTAGAAATAGGCGAAGAATGGGAAAAAAATGCGGATTCAAATAAAAATGCGAGTGACACAGCGGGCTATTTGTCACGTAATCTTATCGCGCTGAAGCCGAGTGAACTGACAGTGGTACGGGATTGAGGGAGACACGTGAATGACAAATTTTAACACTATCTAACGCTGACAGCGCGGTAGATCGTCGATCTTCTGGATCCCTTGTTTTATGGAACTTGCGTCTACCATGTTGTTGGCCGGGTTCGCTTGTATTTTTTTTGTCAATAGTCATCATCATCATTCTCCTGCCCTGGTCCCAATTCTATTTGGGGTCGGCGCAGCATGTCTTCTTCTTTCTTTTTTTGTCAATAGTCTCAAGTAATAATTCCCCGCCGAGTCGTGAGTACAGATTTGATCAGTAAACGCGGTGTATAGTAGCCGAATGACACGCGAAGGTTCTATAGATGACAAGAACTCAGTTATGTAGAATGTTATTAAACTTTTTGCATCGACTGACGAACCATCGTATGTAGCTTCGACACTCCCCGCTACTTTATGTCAAAATTGTGCTCACTAATCGTGTTGGTACCTGTACCAACATTTTAGTCTCATACAATGGGTTTTTAAGTTAAAAAAAGTTATTACATTAGTGATTATACAGTAGGTAAGTACTATTTTTATCAGAACAGATTATTAGACATACACACAGAGATAGAAAAAGAGAGAGAGAGAAGAGAAACACACTGGAGTCTAATTTTTAACCTCTCTTTTTCTGGGGGTTAAAAAAAGTTGAATCTGCTGTAAATTCTTGTTAATTTTCATCGTATTGCAATGTAGATTTCACTAGAAATCCACTTTTTTATCCTAAAAAAGAAATTTCTTGGGAGCAAGCCACAAGTAAAAGCTAGTTTATAATAAAAAGTATACATACATACGAGACTACTTTGGTCTCGGGTTCGATCGCCGGGTCGAGTAGAAGAGGTATTGGGATTTTCTATTATGAAATGCTCAGTATCGGTGTGAAGTCTGGAATTGTGCCCGGTATGGCGATAGGCTCGCCCCCTATCACATCATGGGATGGAGATACGCTCGGCGAAATGTTGGTGTACTGGTTACACCTCGGCCTAGCCCTTCGGGGATTACAGGCGTGAGTGCATATGTACGTATGTACATTTAGATGCTATTTTGATAACATTTCGAAGGATTTACTGATTGCTAAAAGAAAATAAAATTTTCAGGTATGTAAGATATACAACGTGTTACAGAAAGGTGTTGTCATATTTTAGGGTCATTACATATACCTTACAGTGAGTATTTATTTCTCGGATCTTTTCATAACCAAGACTTCCAAAAATTTCACATTAATTTTAATCACTCGTTTATTAAGATCGATAAGATTGGTTAAACAACACTATTAATTATTATGTACGACACTTACTTTTTATTAAACTTGAATAAGATGTACGTAATTCTACGGGCATACGTACGTAACTTGTAGGTAATTTAAACAAAAATTAACACCGGAAAGAGATTGTGTGCTGAAGACAATATAGGCACCATCGTCTTGAAACATTTTAAAGACTTCATTCTCGGGTCTTCCATCTATGAATTTGGCTTAATACAGTCGACGATCCTCTTAAAAGCTGTTATCAGTTGCACCAACACAATATACCAATACATAATATTTGTTTTTAGTCATATAGGTACAGCATATTTTTTGAACTCGTAATCATACTTCATAAAATCAGAAATTGCCGAACTGACTGCGTCAAATAAATATTAACATTTGACAATTGTTTAATGTTTTTTTAATTATAAAATAATTAAATAAAAGGAGGTCTATAGTATCATTGTTTATCATTTAGTGTTGTCCAAAGTTGAAAATCGATATCGATATGTTACTCATTCGATATAAAAGAAAATTCTTTAATTATTGTCCTAGCAATACAATCGGATTTGGTACTATGGGAGATAAAATACTTATACCCTATACTATACATTGCTTAAATTTGCCCGCCCCTTTCTATAACACGTTGTATAAAAGCAGTTTAACATTTGCAAAAGTATGGAAACAATAAAATATGATATATTGCAAATTATGTTTGGTTTTCATGTTTTTTCTCTTCATATTACGAGTCTTTCGAGCTTTAAGATTTATTTAAGTTGTTTTCAGAAATAGTATCCAATTTAAAGCCGAAATATCATACAGATACTTTTTTTGCAACTAAACTGAGATTTTGGTCCCAATACATATTATAGGTCGTGTGTAATGTAATTTATAAAATAATAATATCAGCCCTGTATTTATACATTCCTACTGCTGGGCATAGGCCAGCATTCTTACATTCTCCCCAGAGGGGGTGGCGGCCGGTCGTAAAAACTGCAAGCCAAATCTTTCTATAACATGTGTTTAAAAAGCATGTTGCGCCGACCCCACTGCGAGTGGGATAAGGGCATGTGGAAGAAGAAGAAGACTGCAGGGCATAGGCCTGCTCTTCAAATAAGAGTGGTTGGACCGTCTACTACGCTGGCCTAAAGTGAGATGGTAGACTACATATACCTTTGAAATTATTAAGGTTTCCACACATTTTTTAGGTTTTAACGGTAGGCAGCGGCTTGGCTGTGCTCTGGCATTGCTGAGGTCCATGGGCGGCGGTAACCACTTACCATCAGGTGGCCTGCTCGTCTGTCTATCTGGGCAATAAAAAAATTAAACACAGTGTTTGCCTTTGCAATATAGGTAAGTGATAATAAATAAAGAATACAGACGAAATTTCGAATAGGCAGAGGTATATGCCCTTGAAGCAAGTTTTGAACCCGTGAATTTCGTCTCAGCGTCCGTACCACTCCCCATTGATCTCTGATATCGCTCTGTGTTATAAAATATTATACAAAAAAAACTATGGTCTTTTTTTATTGCATAGGCCGGCAAACGAGCAAGTGGGTCACCTGATGGTAAGTGATCTCCACCGTCCATGTACGTCCATAAAACCAAAAGAGTGATGGGCGCGTTGCCGAACTTAAAGGAAAGGGATAATTAAGGGATTGGGAAGGGGAGGGTGATTTGGGCCTCCAGATATCTCACTCGCTGTATGAAACGCAGCAGCAAGCTGCTACTTTACGTCGGTTTTCTGTGAGACAGTGGTAACGACCGTGACGAGCCGGCCCATTCGTGCTGTAGATAAAACTGTCTACAGCGTGGCTCTACTACTCGTCTCGGTCTCAGAAAATAGTATTCTTAGAAGTGTGTTTCGGCAATATTGATTCACTTTGACTAAACCTAAGATAGCCCGTTGACAATTGCTCAAAGACGTTGCTTGAATAAAAATCACTACATTTGTCACAGCATAAGAATTGGAATTAAACAAATTCGCCCGTTAAATTAATGCCATTCAGGATGGGGAGCGGAATTCGATTTGGGGTAAATCTCCCACTCGGCTAGGGAAATGGGGAATTTTCCTGAACCACGCTCCGCGATCTTAAGCGTTGCCCCGGCTCGCACGTGATTGGATAAAATAGAAAGTGTATTTACTTCTAATTTGATTTTAAATTGGATACAAATGGATGGCGAATTTTTTTCAACTTAATCCCCAAAAAAATGGGCGTTTCGGCTAAATTATTCGGCTTAACGGCTCGAGACGTGGAAAATTAAATCGATCAATCGAATAATTCGGTAAAGCCGCACTTTGTTCCGCCATAGTCATTAAACGTATCGTGAAAATCGATTGAATAAAATCGACTACATTGACTCACTGTAATAATTAACTTGTAGATTTTTATTGCAGTTCAGAAAAAAACATCTTGATTCTTCTTTAATAGACTATGCCAATGAAAGACTATTTATACACATAAAAGTTTTATCTGATATTTTTTCAATCGTTGTAATGTATGCATATCTGCTAAAGATTTTTATAACAAACTCATAGTACCTACACGGTCTCTATCACCCATATAAATATGTACCTGAGCCACCGAGCTTTGATCGGTGTCTTTATAAAACCTATCTAGGTAAACTTGTAAAATATAACATTATCTGAATAAATTGTATTGTTCGTATAAAATGTAAGTTTTGTTTTATTAGCTTGAATGACGAGACGAGCAGGTCGCTCGCTTGATGGTAAGCGCCGCGCCTGCCCATCAACAGAAGCAATAGCACAAAGAACTTTAAATTACAAAGCACTGCATGCCATTGGACTAGCGCTTGTCAAACAGAGACATCAAATATTAAGTCTCATAATACCCAGTAATTTCACTCGCTTCAGTGTCCCTCAAGCACAATAAACACACACTGCTGTTTGGCGGCAGAAATATACAAAGCGGTGGTACCAATCAAGACGGTCTCTCGCATACGAGGGACTAACTAGATAATTGAGGTGTATAGTACATATTTAGCCAATTTTATAACATCTTAAAAACAATCAATAAACAAACTCCTAGAAACTAAAAACGCCTCTAACCAAAATCATCAAAAAGAAATATAGTCGTCTACAAACCAATTATAATTAAATTATTATTAGAATCACAGCGCACGTGTATAATTAGTTGTTCAAACAAACAAACCCTCGTTCACACATCACGGTCAACTACGTGTTATCGAGAGCGCGATGCAAACTTACAAAACAAACTTAATTATAAATTTATTGACTCATTCAAAACAAGCAAATTAATGGCACTCGTAACTCGCGCTAATTAGCAAAGTAAACGAACGGGGAGTGCACAGAATAAAAAAATGAATTAAAAAGTCGGAGGGTGTGCGTACTAGTTCTCGTTTACAGTCGTATAAGGGGCGGGAGTTCTGAATAGAAACTGCTGTATGACTAGCAATTATGCTCGGTGTAGTGACAACTTCTTATGTACGCTAATGAGTCGGTAAATTCGGTTTTAATTTGAAAAATCTGAAATGCGTCAATATGCAGAGATATTAAAACAAAAGAAAAACATAATAGGATAGTACTAGGTACACTACTCAATTGAGATATTTTCTTACGTTGAATATCGATTCTGATAACGCTACACAAAATGGTTGACTTAAAAAATCAGGCAATCGAGTGCGAAGTAGTTGAAAGACAAAGTCGTAGTAGACCCATCATTGCCCACCCTAAACTGTAGGAACAAGCCACGCTTAAAAAACATAGACTTTTATAGACAGATTACTAAACACACTGAAGCAAGACTAAAACCACAAAATTGAATTTAATTAAAACATTTCCCGGAAAATAGACATCACGTGGGACACACACAAAAACAGTTTGAAACCGCATTAAATCCATTTTAAAGTACATCCGAGACAGTTGGACGTATTCCAGCGTATCTCATTTCTGTGGACTCCTAGAGGGGGCATGAATTAAAATACAAACATAAACACGCCGTGTCGCCGTCGGGCCGACAAGCGTTCTGCACGAAAAACTTCCTTAATAGCCCCCTCCGTTACTCAACAGTTTACGTTAAAAACTAATTCTGGTATGAATAATGAGCTCTTATCTTTCGAGTTGCTGTCTATTGATTTTGTTCAACCGTGTTTGCGTATTGATTGAGATAAAAAGTGTTTAAGACATGTTGCGATGTCACACCGCGGGCGAAGTTGCGAATGGAAAGCCTGCTATACAATAAATATTATAAGTTAAAATTAAAAACTTAAAAGTCTTATCGCGGTGCGTTTGGTGTTATCCATTGAGAAGTTTCCCATTTCCCTCGTACTTCGTTATCAGATCCTTATCAAATGTATATGCGACCTTCAAGGATAAAAAGTCTTTCAAAGGAACAAATAATCATTTAAATCGCTGCATATTTATTAGAATTATAAACAAAAAAACATGTTTGAAGTTTGTTAAAAACTTGTCTACTCAAATGACAGCTATAATAGCAATAGCAAACATATTAAATAATCAAACTATTCTTCCGAAGTATTGTGGTCGCTGGTCAATGCAAGGATATCATTAGTAAACCGAGAAACCCCTGTCAGCTTACACGACAAGTGACAAACAAAAAATACTAAAGCTGTCCCCTCCACTGCAACCATTTCCTATACATATTTAGGCAATTACCATATATTCACTCCTTTATCGCACGCATAAAATAAAAGCAACACTGAAGCATTTGTAACGTGGATCAAGCTTGTGAGAGACACCGAAAAAGTAATATGTCTCGGGGAGCGTTAGACGTAAAACCTTAGCGAAATGAGACCGGTCCGCTATCACGCAGCGGGCCGTCAATCTTATTGTCATTCAATTTGAATTTCCGCTTAGGGCCCGTTTTTTGTGAGCCACTCGAGTTCACGACGCTAAAACGGCGGATATTATAGCGAGCGATTTATAGTAGATTTCTATAGTTATCGGTATGCATTTGAATTAATACAAATAGTTTTTTTTAGTGATACAACCATTTGTAATAATTAAACGTATTTATTTAGCAGAAAACTTCTTACTAAACGGTAGTATATAATGGTCCCTACACTAGGCAAACTTACGTCGCGGGTGACCACACCTGATCTCTAAGTTTTTTTTTTTTATCCTGAGCTGTTGCAGAAATTTATTTTCGCTTCGCTCACGCAGACGCTTACTCTGCAGCCCAACATTTCCTCAGAGGCGGGTTGGTGGTGCGCGTAAAACCTAACATTTGTCACTGCATCGGAATCTGTTGTATTAGACGCTCGAGGAGATCTGCTCTATGCCAATTTGTGACGGTTTTTTATTACTGTGTCTTGTAATGGAGTTTTATATGCTTCACTGTTTTTTGTGAAATTTTCCTTAAATTTTTGTCATGTGACAATTGTTGGTGGTGTAATAGCTGCAATTGTTTTGTTATATTAATCATGTTAAATTGTGTGGACCATGGAAACATTGTATTTTTAATGTCGAAGATTGCAGAGTAAAAAGGGGCTGAAAAAACTTTTAGGGTAGCCTATTGGTAGGAAAATAGACGCTTCGAATATTAGGACATGTTTTAGCCGGTTTTAGTATAAACAGACTTTTCCCACGTATGCATCATGAACATTATCATCAGCATGACATAATATCGATGTGACATAATTATATTATGTTAAACCAAAAAATTGGAAATAGACTTATTGTATCCCGCGTTACATACGACAATTCTGTCTCTACCTTTGAGTTTCAGACATACAAGTAAAAAAATATTAGCCCGTTTAATAATACTATACTCTAAAATATCATCAATCAATAATCACAACACTTAGTAGAATTTTGCAGAATTTTGCATTACGAAAATTGACAAAAATAGATTTAAAAAAATTGGAAAATATAAAAAAGGCATCCTACAAGGTGGGAGGTCCCTCGTATGCGAGAAGCCGTCTGGCTCAATACCACCCCTTTGTCTCTTTCTTCCGCCAAGCAGCAGTGTGTACTGCTATGTTTCGGTTTGAATTATATTGAAGGTAGTGAAATTACTAGATTTTACGAGACTTAACATCTTCGTCTTCGTCTCGGGGTGACGAGCGCAGTCTAGTGTCATGCAGTGCTTTGTAGTTCAAAGTTCTGTGTGTCTGTTTATCAGGCGAGCGACCTGTTCGTCTCGTCATTCAAGCTAATATTTTTTTTAGTAACAGTAATTTTTTATTTTTCAAAAATATGCAAAATATCCTTTTAAAACTTATCATTATCAAATCTTATTCAGTACACAGAACAATACAAAGCAATCTGAATCTAGTTCTTCATAAAACGCATGCATACAAAACGGAAAGTTTCCCGCGTTGTTTTAATACCGCGTCGTCTATTCTGGCGAGCTAATTCTCCAGCCGGAGTCAAAGTCACGGATGCGGCGAAATAATATTTGACTTTAATTAACTCACTTGTGTTTGAAAGAGCCATTTAAATTATATTTAGATCGGGCTTAGTTGATTAAAGTTGTTATGTTCTTGCGAGATTGAAGGCAAGAATATGGATTTTGTTGTAGTAATGTACAGTTGCAGCGATAGTTCAGCGAGGAGTGATATGGACTACCGAGATGTCGCATGTCCGAACCAGCCTGGAGTGTCCTTTGACTTTTCTATAAGTTATGTATGTGTTTATTGTTAATTATCACTTGTTATAACGGTAAATGGAAACATCTTAAGAAAACATGAGAAAACCGACGTAAAATAGCGGCTTGCTGCTGCGTTTTATGTAGTGATTGAGATACCCGGAAGCCCAAAGCCCCTTCCCAATCCCTTAATCATTACCGGGATATTATGGCTCGTACGCCGATCTCCTATAAGATAATATAATATGTGCCATATATGTATAAGACGGAAGCCAACATTAATTGTAATAATATCTTAACAATCAAAAAACCCTTGCAATAACGCAAGTGAGCAATGCCTTAACCACCTTTTACCATTAAATTCAAACTTCCCAAAACTATTTACGAAAGACCAATACAACAGTCTCAAAATCATTTCCACAAATGTACCAACTTTAATGTTAACAATATGTGTGCAAGACAAACAAAAATATTGGAAACTAATCCGGCAATAACTTATTGTGTGTTAAATCGGAACCGCTCAACAATACACAGCCCGCTTTTGTTTCTGGTTAAATTAAAAATGTTTTGTACGTACGACTTTTTCAAGTGTTATAACTTTGGTAGTTTTTGTGTTTATTGGAATATTAATGAAAAAAAATTTCTTTGTTCTAATAGAACGATTTTTAAAAGACTCCATTATGAGAAGGTTCTCAATTCGGGTGCATGTTTTTATAATAATAATATCAACCCTGTATTATACTGTCCCACTACTGAGCACGGACCTCCTCGAAAAATGAGAGGGGTTAGGTCTTAGTCCACCACGCTGGCCTAAAGCAGGTTGGCAAAGTTCTAACACCTTCGAAATTAATAATTCTCAGGTATGCAGGTTTTCTCACGATGTTTTCTTCGACGCGAGCTGCGTGCCTGGAAGAGTGAAAACGAGCCAGTGACCTTAATTAAAGACGCCTCGCATCATTTGAAGTGGGACCTTCTACTGACTCAGTACAAAAAAGAGGCTACTCTTAAATTTTAACGCATAAATTTCAAGTTAGGGGCTTGGTTGGTTTTATAAGTTGAGTTCTTAACGATAAAATTAAGAACTTAACAAATGCAACCAACGAAGCGCTTTCAACACTTAATAACGTTGAGCGTTAAAAACAGTTAGCGAGTAAATCATCGAGGGGTAGTTCAAAACACCTGCACCTTGCCGTGGCTCGCTCCTGACTTATTGCTCAACTTTTTTCAACGTTTCACAACCCTATGGAGTAAATGTCTCCGTATTAGTCTCTATATTAATAGGTTAGTAGAACTGAGTAGTGTTAAAATATATCCTGTAGTCATATTATTTGATGCCACATTTAGTTTCCGTTTACGTTTTATTAACCGACACAAAATACAAAGGTTATCAATTCTTCTGTATATATATATATTTGGCCGCAACGATGGCCGTTGGGGTAGAAAGGTACTAGAGTGGAGACCACGTCTATCCAAGCGCAGTGTGAGCCAACCTCGATCCCGCTGGACCGACGACCTAATAGATATAGCGGGAAGCGGCTGGATGAGAAAGGCAGAGGACCGTTAAGGGTGGCGCCAACTTGGAAAGGTCTATGTCCATCAGTGGACGAATTCAGGCTGATCATGATGATGATATTATATATTTTTGAAGTATCTTCATGCATTACTCCCCAAATGTGAACCGA
The DNA here is from genome assembly GCA_905332985.1 of Mimas tiliae. Taxonomy (NCBI): domain Eukaryota; kingdom Metazoa; phylum Arthropoda; class Insecta; order Lepidoptera; family Sphingidae; genus Mimas; species Mimas tiliae. The sequence continues at coordinate 10,183,285 of HG995238.1, forward strand.
TTTGGATGATTCGTTTTTAATTCGATAGTGTTTACTGCGGTGGTGCTTGCATCTAAATTTGAAGGAATAATTTCACTCCTAGGAGGGTGAAATCCAAAAACCCCTTTATGCACCGATTTAGATTATTCTGTACTAGTTACACCTCTGCCTACCCCTTCGGGTATTACAGGAGTGAGTGCATATGTATGTTTTAGATTATTCTTTCACAAAAATATTTTAAAACATATTTTTAACCCAAAAGTAAAACCGATAAAATAGGCTCGCCCCCTATCACATCGTGGGACGGAGATACGCTCGGCGAAATGTGGGTGTACTGGTTGCACCTCTGCCTACCCCTTCGGGGATTACAGGCGTGAGTGCGTATGTATAAATAAAACCGACCAAAATAAAATATAAAAAATAAAGCTAAACAATTTTGAATCGATGGCATCAATTATTGACGCTATTATGCTTGTGCTAGTTTGTAGTAGTGTGGTTTTATGTTTTGTTAAAGTTTTTTTAGAGACATATATCTGGAACTTTATCTAGAAGATGTAAGTGATAGTATAATTTTAACCACTATGTGAATCAGTTGAGTGATATACCTACTAATTTTTTAACTAACGAAACAATACGGAGGAGGGTGTTTTGTATGTATAACCATGCATAAATTTCCCTAGAGTGATCCGATCGTTTCTTTATTCCATAATGTTCAAAGTCAGTTCCATTTAAATTAAAAAGTAACCACCCCTAGCGGAGTAAAATTGCAGATGAAATAGTTAAACTTTGACATTAATGCACCCATTTTAATGATTCTTTCATCAGAAGTAGTACAGTAAAAACTCAAAAAGACAAAATAAATTTATCCAACTTCGACCGTAATGCAGGTCGGCAGACTTCTCATATCTTCAAAATTCTTATGAAGAACTTATCAGGAATGCAGGTTTCCTCGCGATGTTTCCTTCGCCGTTAAAGCAAGCAATAATTAATCATGAATATACACGTAACCTAGAAAGTCTGAGGTACATTCTCTGACTTCAACTCTGGGCTGGTTTAGGACCTGCGACTTTTGTCCCTACTACTCCCCGCTCAGATATCGCTGATTTGCCTTTTATGATTTTTTTTATAGCATAGCCAGCAAACGACAAAGTGAGTCACCTGATGGTAAGTGATCTCCACCGCACATGTACACCCACATTACCAAAAGAATTATGGGCGCGTTGCGGACCTTAAAGAAAAGGTATAATTAAGGGATTGGGAAGGGGAGGGGATTTGGGCCTCCGGATATCTCACTCACCGTACAAAACGCAGCAGCAAGCGCTACTTTACGTCAGTTTTCTGTGAGACAGTGGTAACGACATGGACGAGCCGGCCCATTCATGCTGTAGACAAAAGTGTCGACAGCGTGGCTCTACCATTCAAACAGCGAATATTTACATGGAAAAATTAATGTCGTGAAGAATATCACATGGCGACAAAGAAAAATCACACACCCAGGAAATATTTGTTATACATTTTAATAATTAAAAAGTTTTATTTATAATTAATATTATCCTAATGAGAGAAAAGGTACCCTTTAAATCAGCGATACTTGACGATATCTTAACTTTAAATTTTGTTATCTACAAAGACCTTTGAAATAAATTAAATTACTGGTGTCTGTGATGGAAATAAAGTTTAAAGAGGACATTAATAATTAAGACTGGATTTGCCATTTCCGGATCGAGTCAGATGTAGTAACAACTTGTAAAAGGCACTTACTTATTGGATAAAGTGAAGGGAATATAGGCCAAATTGGCACGAACTATTACGTGAATGTTTAGTATAGGTAACAGAAATTACAGGTTTACGAGTTTAAAACTTGTTGTTTCTAGGGCTGGTTTTTAACCACCGATATAAAAGAGGGTGATATCAGTTTGACCTCCTTTATCTCTATCGGTGTGTATGTGTGTATCTATGGCGTCGTAGCGCCTCAACGAATAGACACAATGCCCTTTTTTAGGTAATTAAAATTTAATTTACCTAGCTATGTTTGAGGGAAATCTGTTCTACTGGTTAGAAGTTAAAACTAGGTGGTAGGTTCCTCGTGTGTGATAGGCCGTTTGGGTTGGGAGCACCGCTTTGTCTATTTCTGCCACCAAGGTTTGGTGGTTTGTCTTGGTTTGTCTATTTTAGTAAGTAAGCATTTTTGTGTTTCGGTTTAAAGGACATTGAAGTCAGTGAAATTATAGCCACCAGATTTCGTCATTCACACTAATCAAAAAATAGGACAACTGTAGGGTGTTTTGACCATGTAAAAGGTAATCACTTAAATACATTATACTAATTAGTTAGGAAGCTTTTCCCTCGTTCGTATCAGACACAAGTTTTCAGTCGTAAACTTGTAGTATATTTCCTTTACATTTACTTTTGCTCTCGTGAGTATTAGTAATAAGTTTCAGTCATTAATTTGTATATACTGCGTGTTATAAAAAGGTATGGGTAAATTAAAGCAATGTATATTAATTGATATAAGTATTTCATCCCTCATAGTACCAAATCCGATTTCATTGCTAGGACAAAATTGTACAATTTTCTTTTTTATCGAATAAGTAACATGTCGATATCGACTTGCAACTTTGGACAATACTAAATGATAAACAGTGATACTTCATTTCAATTTTGTATTATTTAAACATCGAAATAAGATGACTATTTAAAATTAGAGAAACAGTTTTCAAATGTTAACATTTATTAGACGCAGTCAGTTGGGTAATTTCTGAGTTTAGGAAGTATGATTACGAGTTTACAAATTTATTGTATTTAACTAAAAGCAAGTATTATAAACTAGTGTTTTGTGTTGGTGCAGCTGATAATAGCTTACAAGAAGCTCATCGGCTATATTAAACCAAGTTCATAGATGGAAGACCCGAGAATGAAGTCTTCAACATGTCTCTAGAAGATGGTATATCGTCTTCAGGACTCTTCCTACTTCAGGCTCTTTCAGGTGATAATTTTAAATAACAAGTTACGTACATATGTCCGTAAAATTACGTACACGTTATTCACATTTATTAAAAAGAGAGTATCGTTCATAATAATTAATAGTGATGTGATTAATCTTAATAAACGAGTGATAATAAATTAAGTACGGGAAATTTTAGGATGCCTCGGTTATGAAAAGATCCGGTACATAAATACTCACTGTAAGGTATTTGTAATGACCCTAAAATTTATTCACACCTTTCTAAACACATTGTATATTCCCCATACATTTTTTGTAAACATAACCTATCAGAACTTCAAATCAAACTGCATGGCATTGGACTGCGCTCGTCACCTAGAGACAAGATATTACATATCATAATGCCCAATAATTTCACTGGCTTCAATGTCCTTCTAACCGGAATAAAACAGCGCTTACACACTGCTGCTTAGCGAACGAAATAGAGAAAGCGCTTGTAACAACCCAGATGGCCCCTCACATAAGAGGGACCTACGACCTTGTATTTCGCCAGAGTATGCAGAGTATATATTGCAGTTACGACCGATCAACCGATGAAAAGTACCCTTTCGTTCGTTATGATCGTTTTTGGACCGCAATTAATCTCTTTAGATTTCATTTAGTGCGCTTTAAGTTTTTTTTATTACGCATCCAATGCCACCTTACCAAGAGCCTCAATTTAAAAATTCGACGCTGCGAGCAGCATTATATTAAATCGAGCAAACAAAGGCTTCACTACAATTTGGCAACATAGTTAATACAAAAAAAGCAGCCCCCCACTACGCCGTCCGCACAGCCGCTGGCCGCCTTCCATTTCCATTAGGGAATGTTTAGCTAAAGTGTTTCCCGAACTTGGACCCATTAGGCTGCTCTTTTTGTCTTTGCTTCTAACTAACTTTTTTCGTTTGTTCCCCTTGTTTGGTGGCTAAGTGTTTTTTTCCGTATGCAAGTTTCCGAGTGACTAGTAGAATAGTTTGTTTTGGGAAATGGATTTTAGTGGCTATTTATGTTGTAAATTGTTGGTAGGTTTGTTCATTATTCATGAACATTATTTATAATGATTTACGAGTGGTAGAGCCACGCTGTAGACAATTTTGTCTACAGCATGAATGGGCCGGCTCGTCCGGGTCGTTACCACTGTCTCACAGAAAACCGGCGTAAAGTAGCAGCTTGCTGCTGCGTTTCGTACGGTGAGTGAGATATCCGGAGGCCCAAATCCCCCTCCCCTTCCCAATCCCTTATTATCCCTTTCCTTTAAGGTCGGCAACGCGCCCATAATTCTTTTGTATTGTGGGCGTACATGGGCGGTGGAGATCGCTTACCATCAGGTGACCCACTTGCTAGTTTGCCAGCCTATACTATAAAAAAAAAAAAATGAAATGATAACGCCCTTGGTTATGTTCCAATCATTCAAGAAATGAAATGGGTACTTTTTATACATTAGATATGTAATATGGGATTCTGATGATTTTGATCACGTAAGGGGAATATATAAACAAGTTAATGACACAAAACTTGTTTCTGTCACAGTTATCAGACATCCTGGGCATGTCAGTTTTTGACTGAGGCAAAAAGAAAGAGGTTCTCAATTCGACTGTTTATATTATGTTCACGCATATGTAACTCCGCCAAATGTGGACCGTTTGGATGATTCTTTCTGTATTGGATAGAATTTACTGCGGTGGTGGCAAGATTTAAATTTCTTTTTTTTTTTTTTTTTTTAAATAATTCCTCCTCAAAGAGCTGAAATCGCGGATAAAATACTAAAACAGTCCAAGTTTTACACTAATTTAGATGATTCTTCCAGTCAAAAATAGTTTAATGAAAAACCGGCTCAAAAATATTTAAAGCTAGATATGAAATTAAACAATTCTGAGCCGGTGGTATCAATCATTGAATATTAAAGCTTAGTACCACCGACTCAAAATTATTTATTTTTATTTGACCCGAACTGATAAGATTCCATTCCTTCCCACAATTTGCTTGATAGGCGATCCATCAATTAGAAATATAACTTTTTTCTTACGTCACACTATGTGGTTTGACTCTATCGGTCTTTTTTTCTCTTCAGATGTGCTACTAACCTCAAAATATCGTACGAGGAACAAGTGGCGAATTAAATAAAAAAATACTATAGTAACTCGGACGCGATCCATTGTCCAACGCCCACTTAACAGTAACTCGCATCATAAATTATGCCGGCCTACCTAATTGCTTCTTCACTTGGACTATTACTGCTGAAGGTCACGTTTTTATTTTTTGTAGGGACCTAAAGTACAGTTTTGCCGATGTCTGCTCTGCCACTCCTGAAATCACCCTCACAACACATTTCTGCAACAGAATAACGCGCTGTCTATTGGCCTATTGAATACTGGCCCAAATAAATGGAAATACGCGCAAAGCTCTCAAGATTATTTGGCAGTATTATATTTCAATAAACATCACAGACACCACTCACCGATCGCTAATAAGCAAGATTTACGCTCAGTATCGCTTTCCCGTCTGTGTACGTAATTACGGAAAATCCAACAAAGCCGTAAGCAAACAACTTTAACGATAAATTATAATAAAATGTAACACGAAACTCCATTATTTAGACGTCGACACTGTCCGTAATTCGTAAGTTGTGTAAAATTGAATTAAAGCTGTAAAAAGAATGGGTAATAATCGTAAAAATTGTGCAGAGGGCGCTAGATAAAACGAGCCTCGGTGGTGGTATAATAATTATGTTACATCCCAACCTTTATCCTGGATTATAATTATATAATGCCGAGGAATGGTGCCAAATGGGCTTTACAATTTGTTCGAGGGCTGCCCCGGTTTAATTCACCTTTTATCCACTACAAGATATACAGATACACTGTCAGATACGTATTTTCTTTTATACGAAGTGTGTCTTCTATGTTAGTTTCACTTCTTTTATGCATTTTGTGTAGAAATTACGTAATGTGTAAGAGGTAGAGCCGCGCTGTAGCCAGTTCTAGTTATAGTTTTACTAGGTAGTTTAGTGCTAGGTCTTGTTGGAGTTATGGTGTCAATTCCTTCTAGTACGACGTTTCATGGGCGATTTTTTCCAAGCGAATCGAACGATCAAGGTCGATCAATATACTCGGTCAAAAATCATCTAAATTCACTTATTTCAATATTTGCATACATTGTTCACCACCATCAATGTTTATTGCACAAATCCATACCACGTTCATAAAACAAACACAACTTAAAACTAGTTTAGGATATACGTAATTAAAATAAGAGATCAAGAGTACTATCAGTATTCCCGCCAAAACTGCGATCTATGATTTAGCAAACCCATTATAATACTGATATTCTGAGACGTACTGTTTGCTCCAATGTAATTATCTTTCTTTCTACCTGGCGTTATCTCGGCTTTATATCAGGGTCTGCCTTCGTATCATGATTTGACAGTGGATTTGGTACTATCTGGTTGACCCGCCGTGTGAGTCCCACACCTCGCAACGGGAACAAAGTTGTTGTCTTGTCTAGAGGCCATGGCCTCTTCCGTTAATCAGCAAAGTGTAGAACGTGCAGGTGAGGTTGGCTTTGAACCTAAGATATTGGTGGCCCACTTACACTTCCAAATCAATGATGATGTTTTAAAGATATTTTTTCCTTAGGGCCTATGAGGTACGCGATCGAAACAGGGAAACCGCGATTCACGGCGTGATTCAGGCGATAGCGACATCGCCGCTTTATGTGATAATTTTATGGAAACGGTCGCGGATCGCGTTCTTCTGTCTTAGTCGTACTCGCATACCTAAAACGTACCTATGCAATTGCATACAAGGCGGACGTTTCGCAAGCGCGTGGCTTGCCCATAAACAGAAGCAACGTCACACAGAACTTTGAATTACATAGCCCTTAATGGCACTGGACTGCGCTCGTCACCCCCCGGGACATAAGTTGTTAAGTCTCATAATTCCCAGTAATTTCACTAGCTTCAGTGTCCTTCAAACCAAAACACAGCAGTTCACACTGTTGCTTTTCGAATTACATACTATGAAAGATTTTAAACATTGTTCTAATATTATTGCCATTAATTCGCCGGTCTCCAGTCACAAGTACAAAGAGATAAATAGTACAAAAGCTCAATCCAAGTTTCCATAAAAGTTATCAACAAAATGCACTATAAAAAAATTCGAATACTGAAATATAATTTTGTCCGGGTCAGGTTTTAAGCGGTGCCATAAATTAACGTAGCACAATACACGCTGGATAAATCGTTGTCACGTAAGAATGTCGCATTAGGTGGGAGCGGGGGTTCTCGCCCCGGGGCATGGGGCATGGGGTGCATGACGACATGAGGGGCTTCAGTAGAGGTGGGAAGTAATAACTGTGGCACGCCGCAGTTAGCTTGCTGAGTTGTTATTGCTCTGTATTATTTATGTGGAGTGGAGACAATGTGACAGTTGGCTTAGTTGAACCGTTTGCTTGCGCATTTTTGCGATCTCCTGTGTTACGGGGCTTTCATTCTGTATCGGTTGAGTTTGATTATGAGTGCAGTTGAGTCTTTGATGGGTAAATCCGTTGTTTGTTGTTTTAGTAAATATTTACGCACATGAAGTCAAGATTTTGATTTTTTGACCGAGGGCGGTAAAATAGCAAGTCGGTTACCCGATGATAAGTGAACTCCACCGCCCATGAGCACCCACGATACTAGAAGAATCACGGATACGGAGAAGGATCAAAGCAATGGGGGTTGAGTAGAGGAGGAATTGGGCCTCCGGATATCTCACACATCATACAAAACGCAGCAGCAAGCTGCTACTTTACGCTGGTTTTCTGTGAAACAATGGTACCGCCCATGTCAAGCCGGCCCCTTTTATACTGTAGGCAAAATTGTCTATAGCATGGCACCAATTTCTAAATAAGGAAATACATAAATAGGGAAATAAATATATAGAGGAATAATATTCCTTACTCATCCTTTTTCGATTTCATACATCTCACCCATCTAATTCTTAAATATCCTGTTCTATAATGTGACTTAACAGAAAAGTAACTTACGTCGTATAATGGTGGACAAAATAACTAAAGAATCTAAAAAATATAAAAATATTGCTTTTAAATAATTATTAAAAGATCATATAAAAATAATATTTTGTTTTGTTTCTGAAACGTAATCAACTTAATGAACATCAATTACAAAAATATTTGTAACTTTTAAACGGCTGAACTGATTTTCTTGTACCAAATCTAAGAATCATCTCGATTCAACCAGCTTTCAACCAAAAACAAACATTCAAATCGGTTCAATCGTTTATGCGGCACGACACATAGCACAGACACACACAGAGAAAGAGAGAGACAACAGTGTGAGAGAGCTGTCTTTTTGTTGGGGGTTAAAAAACTGGCGTAATTTAGATTCTTCATAATTTAGGCGAAAGTTTCTACTTTCTGCTAATACGATGGGGTAGGAAAATTTTGTTACTAATATGGCAATAAGACAGGTCTAACCTTTCTCATTAGTAGAGAAGGCACAGGCCCGGCAGTGGGATTGTTTATAGGACAGGACCAGAATGTGGCAATAGGCTGAAATTATGACAGAATTTACTTCTTTGTTTCTGCCTGGCGTTATCCCGGCTTAATGCCTGGATCCGCCTTTTTCTACCAAAGATTTGACGGTATTTGGTATTATACTCGTATAGGGCGCCTGTCGCCTGACCCCAATTTAAAGTACTGAATTAAGTAGTCCATAAAAATATATTGCTTCGATTCTGATATTTTGTATGTTGGTACGATAATAATGAATTCTACGAAAACGTACCCGTAGCTAACGTACTAAAGAGATGGATTATCAGATTTTGATAAAATGCGAGAACTAAAACCAGATTTAGAATCCCTATATTGTTCACGGTGAGTGACTCATTTCTAATATGGTAATAGTTTATTTTAGAAATCTAGGGTATATACCTTATGTTAAGTTAAGCTTTGTGATCTGTGTCTTAACATGTAAGTTTTGAATAACTTGACCGATTAAGGTCATATTCACACCATATATTTGTTTTGTGGAGACGATGGTTCATAGTTATATATCATTACGCTATGACCTACTGGAGCGGTACAGTAATATGCACGCAGGACAGCTAGTTAAATTTTTAACACGTTTTTTATATTCCCATAACCGTATAATTTGAGATTCTTCAAAAGAAGCCTTATAAACTTCCAAAATTGAAGTCAATTCATAAACTTTAACATAAATATTTGAGTTTATACTCTGAATTGGCCTCAAGTGTCTGAAGGCAGCGATCGGCCATGTGTTTATTCAGACCGCTTGTTCAACGGATGAGGGAGATAAAACTATATTTATTGCGTATTCCGTACTCTGTATGTTTGCTTTTATCATAAAACAACGTTTTGCTATTTGTCGGTGGGTTGCGGTTAGTTATTTTCTTATCAATGAGACAAGACCCATCTTACCCCATTTATCGGGGTGACAACCTATAAATAAGAACATTTTTGTTGTATTTCTGTTTGTGGTGTGACTTTTGATTTATTTATATTTATCTTTTTATTTTTGAGTATGACAGTGTCTTGTTTCTTTATTTATCTTTTTGAGTTAAACATTGTCTTATTTCGACGTAGATTGCCTCACGAGAATAACAGGACATTTATGGCCGTTCCCTATATTCTGTCTGTCTCCGGTTTTGCTATACCGTCGATAGAAAATGTTATCTATTTTCCGTTTGACCGTCCCAATAAACATACTAATGATAGGCAATCCTATTCTTCATTGCTGTCTATCGATGAGAGGACTGATAGCTAACTACAGATACATGACACTATGAAAATGACAGTTCAAGCGTCCCAATATTTTTTAAGCGCTATCTGTCGATATAGTTATCTAGTTTTATCTTTATCGGTATATTTTGACCGATAAACAGATATCCTCGGCTGTAAAGAAACTAAATAAATAACGCATTTTGAAGAAATAGCCATGAGTATACAAGGCTTACATGGCACTCGCACTGAAATCCAAAAAACTAAATAAAATAGGTAAAAATCTAATGAAAATATAAAAAATGTCTAAAATTCCCATAAATAATAATAATGCACCGTTTTGATAATCAAATCATGTACAAGAGACATATAACTACTTGATAATGCGAATACCATCATCGCGTCATGTCTATTAAAACCCCCAATTCCCTACCAAAGTAATTCCCCACATTAGTAAAATCCCTCAAATTCGCTGGGGGTTTAATTCGTTAGACGTTCAAAGGACTTGTATTCAGAGCCTTAATGTATTGACAGTAAAACGTTTCGTTAATACATTGTGTTTTGCAACATAATAAGTATTTCTCGTTATTATTATTTCATTTACAGTGGTAAAAATAAGAATTCTAGATAAATGTTAAATTAAAACTTATATTTGTAATCTAAATCATATCTACATATTTTTTAACATAAATTATACAATAGTTCCTCTTTCTCAGCTTGTATGAACATAACGCACAAGAGGGCCCAGATAGTCTGCATAACTATTGCTACCTTATTATCCTATTGCTTATCTGAAAAATTGGGACGAATTCAAGCAGTAGATAGAACAATACGGATGTTTGACGATAGCTATCTATCGTGAAATTGAAGATTAATATTGGGAACGGCCGTTAGACGCATTGAAAAATATCAAATTTGGGAAACCCTACTAACTATTGTAACTCGATCGCTAATCTATGTGACCCGTGGGTGTACTCGTATTTATAAAGATAAAATATTTATATATTAAGTACATTTCGCGTTATTTTAGATTTAAGTACTTCGTTATTTACGTTCACTGTAAGTAGAAATTTGCGAAAAAATAAATTAAGAACGTTATCCGCCGAGGCTGAGGCGTACAATTCAATCCACCGGTAATTGAATTACAGAAATAGACATGGTACTATTATTCTGTAGTAGTGTAATAATAGTTTGGTTCACGCTGGCCGTATACTGATGCGTAGGCGATAAAGTACTGCGTAATATTCTTTTGTAATGTTATACTATTATAATTATAGAAACGCGTATGTTTTGTAATTTACTTTTTATTGCCCAGATGAATGTTGGTTTGATCTGCCTTTCAGAATCCGGGTGTTAGTCTTGTCATTTCTAGTGCCTACTGTATTTATGTTGTTGTGCATTTTACATATTGTTGTCGCTTCGTCCGTGCCTCGGATATTGTAGTTTAGCAACTTTCAATATTATATATTATATAATTTTCATTCGGCGTTTACTGTTATTAATAATTGGAAATACTTGTTATGGTTACAAATATTTACCGAAGCGCGTATTTCATTTGAGTATAGATATATTTATCGATAATCGATTGCATTTATTTGAAGGATGATCGTGGATACTGTACATTGCTCAAAATTATTAAAACCGGCGTAAAGTAGCAGCTTGCTGTTGCGTTTCGTACGGTGAGTGAGATATCCCGAGGCCCAAATTCCCCTCCCCTTCCCAATCCCAATCCCTAAAGTATCCCTTTTTTTAAGGTCGGCAACGCGCCCTTGATTATTTTAGTATTGTGGGCGTAAATGGGTGGTGGACATCACTTACCACCAGGTGACCCATTTGCTCGTTTGCCGGCCTATACTATAAAAAAAAAGCAATGAATGTTTTAAAAAGCTTTGTATGTTAATAAACTTATTACCTACTCTGATATCTAAAACAGTATAATTATATAAAATAGAAGATTCCCGTACTGAGAATTGCGTTATCTTATTTTTTTATATTTTTTATTGCCCTAGATAGATAGATGAGTAGGAGGCTCACCTAATGGTAAGCGGTTACCGCCGCCCATAGACTTCAGGAATGCCAGAGCACAGATAAACCGCTGGCTACCGTTGCGTATGCTGCTATACAGTAGATTGTAGTATCTAGTATGATTCCTTTTCGTGGCGCAGAGGTCGAGTAGTCGGCTGTGAAATCAGTGGCTGCGGGTTCGATCTTAGCACCCAAACAAATGTTTCGGCTCTAGGCATTGTAAGACCAAAAGTCTCTCGTAGTTCTTGAAACCCACAATAAAAGACTTTAGTGTGGAATCAGTACTATGTGTGTGAATGTTTCGTGTATATTATTATTTATTTTTGCTTATGCCTTATTAAAAGAAATTTATTAAATGAACTAAAATAGTCTGTCTAATGTAATACAAACAATATCCACATAAGAATCGAAACGGCTCCCGAAATGGAAGGTCATTTATTACGAACTCTGTACGAGAAGTTGACAAAAACCGGTCACTAGTGGAGTGCTCGGAATCGATATGTCGACGAAAGTGATGGGTATAAGCAATGTCGAGCTGAAGTAGCTATCGATGTTGTAAAATAGAAAACGTAAACCAGTTACAATTTAAAGATGATATGGTAGTAGGTCCCTCATATGCGAGAGGCTGTCTAGGTTCGTACCACCACTTTGTCTATTTCTGCCGCTTATCAGCACTGTGTAAGCATTGTTCTGTTTCGGTTTGAAGGACATAGTTACTGGGCATTATGAGACTTAAAATCTTATGTTTCGACATGACGAACGTAGTCGACTGCAATGCAATGTTGTAGCTTCTGTTTATAGACAGGTGTGGCGCTTACCATCAGTCGAACGACTTGTTCGTCTCATCATTTAAGCTAATAAATAAAACAAGACATTGTTGCCACCCGGGGATGAACGTAAACCTATTAACGAGAGCCACACGCATCTTCGCCCTTGGAGCACTTGATGTCTGAATTTAGATTAGCCATTTTATCTTTGTATAGGTACTTCGCTAGCCAGCCATTTATTAATTATTGATATGTCATACTCGTAGTTCCATTTACTACCTCTAGCATGTATATTACTAAGCTTCATGTGCCAACTGAAACCATTTTAAATAATAAAATGATTTTGTTATATGTTTGAATATTAACCATCTGATGGAAACAAACCTTAATGCTGTAACAATTTCATTAACACCAAAACGAAGCGTAAATATTTAAGTGTTTCTTTTATACTGCAAACACCTTAATAAAAACAGGGAAATCCTAAATAATATGTTCCGTGGGAAATCTCATTGTGGGCAAATGATTTGATCAAAGTTAAATAGCACCCACTGAATATAAAAATAATACTCATTGGACGTGTTCGGTTGAACAAAGTTCTGAGTAATCTAAATTGAGCTCTCAGAGCATCTAACTTAGTTTTCATGTGGAACACATTATCCTGGTTAGTATCATCTATAGTTGTAATAATTCAACCAATAAACAAAGTCAACAATCCAACTCACAGTACAACTGACAGTGTACGGGGGCGCTTAGACATTGGCTAAGTGTCTAACTTAGCTACTCAGAATTTTGTTCCACCAAAAACCTTCTAATCCTACTTTCTACTTCTATTAATAAATGTGACACTTTGGATGTTTGTTAGTCAATCATGCCTTAATGACTGAACGGTTTTGGATGAAATTAGGGACACAGATAGACCATGACCTGGATTAGGACATAGACTACTTTTTATGCCGGAAAATTCACGCGGGCAGAGCCGTGAGCAAAAACTACTAGGTATTAAGAAAAACCACTTAATATACAAATCACAATTCCGCACAATAAATATACGTTACCAATAAAAAATATAGTTGGTATCATCGACATTCCACAACACTACGCGAAGTCGACAAAGGTCCCCAATATTTTACGAGAGCCAGCCCTGGGGCGATTCCTAATATCTTTCTTGGTACAATACGAATCCATTGTTCATTTGGCCAAGTTGATTAAATATATATTCCCATGGTAACATGTGGTCTGTAGGAATTCTTCGTATTATTCGGAACAAATGTGAGGGATTAAAATAGAATACAATATTATATGGCTCTATAGCGCTCATATTATTAAATGTTTTGCCGTAAGCATTGTTTCGGGGTAGCATAAATTATAAGGGTAGGTAAACTATCCATGTTTATTTAGATAGGATTATTTAAAGACGCCGAGCGAAGCTTAGTTGTCCAGATACTGCAATTGTTAACATTTTTATAGAATAGGCCGACTTACGAGTAAGTGGGCTACCTGATGGTAAGTGATCTCCACCACTCATGTACGCCCCGTACTCAGACAGCAGCAAGCAGCTACTTTACGTCGGTTTTCTTTGAGACTGTTTTAATGACTCGGCCGAGCCGGCCCATTCATACAGTAGATAAAACCGTTTATATCGTGGCTCCACCACACAATCTAACTGCTATAAAAGCCTTAATAATACTACGAAGGCATAGCAATTTCGTTGGGTCGCTACTCAGGTGGATAAAACACCAGGTGGTAGGCCATATGCAAGAGGCCGTCTGGGTTGATACCACTACTGTCTATTTCTGCCGCCAAACAGCGGTGTGTAGATTCTGTGCGGTGTTACTTTTATTTATGGGCAGGCGTAGCATTTACCATCAGGCGAGCGATCTGCTCATTTCGTTATTATAAACTTCTATTTTAATCGTGTAATTTTGTTCTCAGGTCCGGTAGCGGCTTCAATTTCCACCATCGCACTATGCTACATTATTTCCATCCACGACATTATACTAAGGTAAGATTTTTAAATTGTCGAGTCACAATAACCTAGATACCGCCGCCCCATTACTGAAACACAATTCAAAACAATTAAGAACATTTCTTATTTTTAACACGACTTTGACATTTTGACAATATAATATTATTTAGCAGAAAAAATAGTTATTAAGTAATGATATAAAAAGCAGCGATAGTTCAGTGGGGAGTGGTACGGATTGTTGAGACAAAAGTGGCAGGTTCGAAACCAGCCCCAAGAGCATGCAAGTTACGTGTGTATTAATTGTTAATTATTCTGCATACCTCAGAAGTTTCTATATGAATTTTGAATCTATGTGAAGTCTGCCAACCTTCATTAGGCCAGCGTGGTGGATTAAAGCCTAAACCCTCTCATACAGTAGAGAAGAGCCGAGCCCAGCTGTGGGACGTGTATAATACTATAATATTATTATAAAATTTACTCTGTTATACACCTATAATGTGAATTGTTGTAAAGTATAAATTAATTTTATAAGTCAGTACAGGATAAAATGGATTCTAGACACGAGATATTCATGTAATTGAAATACCTACAAGCTTTGATGCCAACGCGAAATCCGTATTTTCAAGAAGACGCAAGAAATTTCGCGAGACTCGAAATGTCGAGTAAAAATGATCTCATTATACGATCTTACTGAATAATCTGGTAATTTCGCAAAATCACGGACTTCAGTCTAGTCACTAGTGTTTTTGTAGATTGGTGGCGTCATGGATATTATTATTTAGGTACATTTTCACAGTTCGCCCCTATGTCTAGTGTCAGCCTATTACCGACTACTAGATTGAAAAACTGGGAGGTCTTGGATTCAAATCCCAGTTGAGGCAATCACAATTGGTTGTTGAGTTTTTTCTGGCATTAGAATTTGTGCCCGGTGTGGCAATAGGCACGCCCCTAGCACAAGATGAGACGGAGATAAACTCACGAACTGTGAGTTTAGTACTATTTGCACCTCTGCTACCCCTTCAGGCATGCAGGCGTAGGATTATAAGCTTATGATCACAGGTTTAACCTAGCCTAATCTGTTTGGTTATGACAATGCTTCCACTCTCTCTCTCTCTGTCTCACTTACCCCCTAGGTGAAAATGTGTATACTTATAGAAGAAAAATATATTATAGCCTATAACCACCGCACAATAAAGACACCTCATTTGTCAAAATCGGTTCACTTGGAGCGATGGTAGAATGGAACATCCATACATATCTACATACATACGTACATGCATAGGTCAAAATCATTAACCCTTCCTTGCTTCACCGTAGTCGTAAAAAATAATACTCACGGTAGTCGTAAATAAGTTTACCAAAACTTAGAAACCGACTTCAAAATAAAAACACTGAAAAGTCATAAATAACAAATTCTATAGGTCTCTTTGGAGTCGGTGCAATTTTATTGACCGGCATCGACACAGGCACCGACTCTAAAGAGACCTATAGAATTTTTTATTTTTGACTTTTCATTTTACTTTTTAATTTTTAGTGGTAGTTACAGCAATACAATACCACAATCGCGACGAGTGTACTGTTGTCCGTTGAGGAGTTTTATTTTTTTACTCCGTACTCCATCATCAGATCTTACCCAAATCTATATGGGACCACATCGCAGCTAAACTCTATCGAGTGAATTTTATTTCAACAAAATCAGTCCACATTTGACGGATCAATCGATGTACATACATAAAAAATAAAAAAACGCGCTGAATTGAGAACATCGTCCTTTTTTGAAGTCGGTTAAAAATAATACTTTGTCAAATAACTCAAAACGCTCTATAATTGGATTTGACTTATTTACAATTTGACGCAATCAAATACTATTGAGGTTTGTTATTATTGAATAGACTTGTCAGACGTTCGACAGCTACAATCTAATGTATCGATGTTCGACAGACAATATATACATTCTGATCAAATTCCGATGAATAAGGTACTTTTTTATTGACGTCCTAAACCACAGTCCCCTATTTTGAGATGCATTGTCTCTCCTTTCAGAAAAGGTAAACGGACTGTGTCCGGAATTGAGTTCGTGTTAATAGCTAGCTCTATCTATCCTACCTGTAAAGGGCTCCATCTTTGGAACCGTAATAGTTAACCAACTGGAATGTTCACAGAATATGTTGTATTATGGAAAATTTAAATAATAACTCGGTGGCGCAGTTGTAATGTATACACGTTACAACTAAGACTGACGATGAGGTATCGGGTTTGATCCCCGGGTCGGGTAAAAGTGATATTGGTTTATCTATTACGAAATTCTCAGTATCAGCCCGAAGTCTGGAATCGTGCCCGGTATGGCGATAGGCTCGCCCCCTATCACATCATGGGACGGACATACGCTCAGCGAAATGTGAGTGTGGTACACCTCTGCCTACCCCTTTGGGGATGACTGGCGTAAGTGCGTACATATATAAATGTGTGTGATTTTATTTTTGCAGAATCCTGCGATGATGCCTGGCCGCGGGCGTTTGAGCTACCACTGGATGCAACCAGACTGTAAATAAGATTTTTTAAATAAATGAGATGAGTATATTATTAAAGAACTTCTGTAGGAAGCCATCACGTATACGGATATCGTTCGTATGCCCCTCGAGTATAGTATGAATGATAAATGTTAAGATATTTTATGTTGTTAACTCGATTCTGAGATGTTGAGGTTTATGTTTAGTTCATCGTTGTGGGTATTAGAAATTTATTGGTAACCTGAGGTTTCAAATTCAAGCCACTAATATATTTATTTACTTTTATATACTGTTTAATTTTATAAGTACGCCTAAGGCCGACTTGCACAACATTCTTTAACAGTATTTACGCCCGAATACTGAAACACTATTAAAACATTAAAGATCGTTTTAAACATTTTGAGGCCCTCTTAGCTGTCAAAATTGTATGAATATAAGTAGCCCTTAGAAAGAGATTTATTTGCTACGTGATATTAAGTTCCTGAGAATCTATAAATAGTGGAAATATATATATTTATTCTGGCATTTATGCTGTTTTCTAACTGACTCAAATTGTCATGTCATTAGAGCAGAACTTTCGATTACGTTCTAGTGTCGAATAAATTTCACAAAAGTAAAGAAAACAAATTATATTTATCTATGTCCATTGTCTATACTCATGCGCTTTAGTTTTCAACTTGCGGCTTTGAGGCAAGTATATTTTTGTTTGAGATATGCATGTAACGCAAACTCAAATCTATGATACTGAACGACGTACCCCGCAAATGCACACTAATCCGATAGAGAGTCAGAAGGGCACAACACGACTCGGGACATAGTTTTATTTAATAAATATTATAATTAGAGTATTATACTCCTTTAAATAATACATCTTACTTCGAATTAAAGCTTGTCGCAGTAAACGATTCAATTCATGATATTTGTGACGCATGAAATAACGATCTATGTAGATTTTCTAGATTTCAATTCGATCATATTTTAATCTTAACCAAACATGACAGTATGCGTCAGTAAAATAAATTATAATAAACATAGTTAAGTTCTAAATACAACGAAATTCAATTAGTATTATTTACTTTGAAGGATTGTTTATTTTTTTCAAAAGTGTATTTGGTTGATAGATTGGTAGATTTTCCATGTATAATTCCTGTTTATCTGTTAAAAAAAGGCACGAACGTAACATGTTATTTAAACCACTTGTACACATCACAGACCGCAGGTTGATCTAATCATTATCTCTAAATATATAAATGTTTAAAAATAGTATGATTATTTCTACAAATATTATTTTACTACAATTATTAGTTTTTATATGGAATAGGTTTCAAATACGAATGCAAAAAGCATGAATGTTAATAAATTTAAATTTAAATTTATAAGTTAAATTTGACAGCTCCGTGGCGCAGCGGGCGAGTAGTCGGCTGCGAAGCGAGAGGCCGTGGGTTCGATTCCCACACCGAGACAAATGTTTGTGTGAACCACAAATATTGGTCTCGGGTCTGGGTGTTGTGGGACCGCAAGTCCCTCGTAGTTCCTGATACCCACGACACAGGTTTACCTAGTGTGGGGTCAGAGCTATGTGTGTGACTGTTGGGTGTATTATTATTATTATTATTATTATATTCACAAATGATATCAAATACTTTCAAAAATCAACTTCCTCTTATTGCGGAATCTGCCTACCGTAAACCTGCATACTACTACTAATATGAATAACTTGTAAATAATAATTATGTAAAATAAATATATTTAAATGTCCCTATTATAAAATAATTATTGTGTGATCCTTAGGATATAGTAGACGAAAATTAGCAAACCGAAAATTACTTTTGTTGTAGTGATTTGTTTGTGTACCGAAATTGTAACAGTAACTTCTACTACTTCCGGAGGAAAAATATTGTGTCTACACATATGATATGAAGATACGTGATAATCGTTATAATATGTGTATAAAGATTGGAAAATATACTTTCCATCCTGTTTTAAAATTTACAAATTTCCCGATGTTACTGGTGAGCCTAAATGCTTTTTTTGCCAATACACCTAATCAGATTCGTCTAAAGCCCTATTTTTTACTACGAGTATGTAACAAAAAAGCTGACTTTTAATTTTAGCATGTTCCATAATATTCTTATAAAGCACACAAGCGATGTAGTGGAAGTCAGTAATAAAATTGAACTAATGATTTGAAAAATGACAGTTGAGATGTTTTTCCTATGGATGTCATATAAGGGTACATTATATGTAAATGTAGGGTAACGTAGATAATATTCACAGCGATTCAAATATTACAACGGAATTAAATAATTATGAAATACGAAACTAAACTACGTTGTATTAGTAGTAATTTCTCGAATAAATCACCCCATAAGTAAATTCAAGAAACCCAATTAATGAATTTATTACGTTAAAATATGGCTAAATATAGTATAATATTCCATAATTTCTTGTTTTGTTATATACATTTAACGAAGGGAAAATAATCATTCGAGATCCTGGCCAATCTAAATTAGATTTTTTTGCTACTAAGATTTGAGAATTAGGTAATGGCCATACTTTTAGAATCAAAGATAAAACCAAAGCCAAAATTAAGAAGTTAAAAGATCTTTTGATTCGAAAAGAATCGAAATTAAATTAAACTGACTGTCACGATAAGTGTCAAATCAGTTACTGTATGCATGTGCGGTAAACTTGTTATAAAATATTATTTTGTAAATACAATTAAAATACCATGAAGAGTGTCGTAAAAATGAGCCCACATCACTACAGAAAATGATTTAGCAATTTAAAGTTTTTTATGTGGCATACTGAAATATACGTTATTTTCTATTAGCGATACATTTGCAAATAACTAAACATTCAATATTTTCCATCAGTACTTACATTAAGTTACGTTATTGTTAGATATCTAATTACACACTTGTGTAATGAATTTGTTCATCAAAATAAACACAATGATTAATTTTTACGTAGCTAAACTATACGATAAGCCATATATTATGCTATTTATTTATTCTGCCTGTACATACCTCATTTCTGTTTACGAAAATAAAGAACGCTTTTTTAAATTCATATGATAATTTATAAATGCTTAGTGCAGTAAAGAAATCATAATTATTATAGATTTTTCTAATTATTTATTGCAAATCCTCCTCATGTATAATATTATAAATCGAATCATTAAGCACCTACGCCAATATTTAATGTGTAGATACGGATATGAAAGAATGGTTGTAACAAAGTATTATGTAATTAATGAAGTTGTAGACAATATTAAAATTCGTATAAGTAATATATGAAGATTTCTGTAACTGTTGTTAGAATAACGTCTCTATGAATTGAACATTCATTTTATATAAACTTTAATATAGCTACTAGACGGTATTTTGTTGTGTACGGATAAATTTTATACGGTGGAGTTTCATGTTTGTTTGTTTGCTCAATGATGTAATTTCATTTGATGGAAGTTTGTTAAATAAATTATTATCATAATTCTTTGTGTTATTGTTGATCATTTTTATTCGTGCTCATTTTATGTGAAATGTGATTTCCCGCGGCTCGGCTTTACTTAATTCTTTCGGGACGTTGCAATTAAATTTAATTTATTTCTTACCTTTAATAAAAATATTATTATGGATGTTATTTTTAAATCCTAAGGTAAGTCCGTATTAGTTTCTTTGTATATATTTTGTAGATACCTATTTAGATGACTTAAAAAATATCTACAACTGTATCTGTATTTGAATAATAGAAACAAGTTTTAACTTATTTGCAAATTGAAGTACGTCTTTTTAGAGTCTGTGTACTTGCATTTTGAGCCACCGAATGGAAGTTATTATATTATTAAACACTTGACCGTTATTTGAAGCTTACTAGATTGAGATAGGCGACCCTTGTTTTCCGTTTCCTCTACCCTCTCTTTCACTCGTTTCTTTCTCGCTCGCACATCCGTTCCCCCACCAGGCAGCCACCTCCCACCGAAATTGTGTTCGGTGGCGGTTGGTACTTTATTTATCATTGGCGTCAAGTTTTCCGTTGAGTGCAGTCGTCTACTAGACAACAGTGCAATTTCAATCCTCTAAATTAAAATACCTACGAATACAGTGCAAGTGGTTGTTTCGAGCATTCTCATCGAACAAAACAGTAAGTAAGAAAACTTATATATTATAATGTACCTACCTGCAATATGTATACAATGGGTTACTTGAATTTTTAAAACGGTGTTACCGTTCGTTTATTAATCTTTTTAAATATTATTAAATACCTCAAGTGCCCACGCGAATCAGTGGTGAATTTTGGTTGTTATATCATAAGAAAAGTGTTTACTAGTATCTTTTAAATAGGATGGACGCTCCAAATAAAGACGAGCCGATTCCCGGCCCGTCAGGTCTACAGGCCATGAAGCCCACATCACGTCATCGATCTAGGAACAGCTCATCCTCTTCTAGTGAAAGTAGTAGTTATAATTCTGATCAGTCATCCATTGGCTCAACTTCAAAAAATAACCACCGCTACCACAAAAAGAGGAAGAGCAAAAGTAGTCGCAAAAATAAATTGCTATACAAATTATCTCGGGAAGTAAGGGAGCTCCGTAACCGTTTTTATAACTGCGGTGCAGACTACCCCAGTACGCAGCCTGAAAACACACGTTGTGCTTCAGTAGGAGTCGAGGTCATGGATGACTGTGATGAAATCAACATAATGGAAGATGGTAAGTCATTATATGATTACGATCCGGAAGGCGAAAAATCACATGAGTTAAACCAATTCAATATTGATATTCAGGTGAAATTAAAAGATCCCTCTGTACCTAAGACCCCTGAAAGTTACCTTAAGCTGTTACAAAATATTCAGCATTTTGACAAAAGTGAGTGGTCTGAGGTTAGGTACGCAGAGGTACAAAAAATATATAATCACTTCCCTGGTTTTACGGAACTAGAAGTAAATGAAGAAGTCAAATCTTATGATTGCCAAAAGCATTTAGCTTATGCTGATAAAGCCTATGGTGCTCTGACATTTTGTATACTAAAGCAGCGAGAGGTGTTACAAAGCAATATGACTGATCTTATAACATGGGCTCGTGACAAAGGCAGTTTAACGCCCGAGCAGCTACATAGCAAAATCGTAGAGCTATTTTCAGAGGGAGAGTATCAAAAGGTGTCTTCTGATATGCTACAGCTTATTTGTGGCCATCGTGCAGAGACAATTCAAATGCGTAGAGATGGAATAACCAATTTTGTTCGTGACCCTCTTGTTAAATCTTCTTTACGTAAAATTCCACCTTCAAATCAGCACATTTTTAATGTCGATCTATTGACTTCAACTTTAGAAAAGATTGGAGGCGTAAAAAAGGCTTTTTTGCCTCTAAACAAAGTCAGTGGCTATAAAACTGTTTCGCAAACAGTAGGTAAAAAAGCCAATCGCTACCCCTCGCAGGGGCCAGCAAATTTTTACTTACCCTCGCAGGGTGTTTCTCATGCATGTTGCAATGTGACATGCTCTACTCAGCTCCCGCAGAGCTATGGACATAACCACCCCACGCATGGGTGTGGACAATACCGACCTTCGCAAGGAACCGGGAATATCAATTATCCACTACATGGGGATAATCACAATAGAAATGGATCCTTTCGTCAACGTGGTGGTAGACAAAGATCCAATAGGCAAGAGCCAGTTAAAAATAGTGGGAAGCGTACGGCAACATACGAATCCCATACAAGAAGTAAAAGGGGAAGGTATTGACTACTTCAGAGCGGGCCAGTTAAAACATTACGTCAATCGATGGAAGAAACTGGGAGCGACATACACTTTACTTCGTATAATAAAGGGTTATCGCATACCTTTTCTGAAAAAGCCTCCTCTGGCTATACCCAATGCGCAAACTCCATTCATAACAAGAGAATCTCAGGAGATGTCAACCGCCATTTCAGAGATGATATCTCAAGGGGTACTGGAAATAGCTCCTTGGTCCCCCAGTTTTTTATCGACAATGTTTCTGGTCCCAAAAGGCGATGGCAGCAATCGGCCAATTTTCAACTTAAAAAATCTAAACGAATTTGTTCACACAGAACCATTCCGGTTGATAAATATCTTTCATGTTCCGAACTTCCTGCAACCGAGCGACTGGCTTTGCAAAGTAGACCTTTCACAGGCCTATTTTCATCTGCCGATATCCCAATCACACAGACCATTTATGCGACTAATATACCGCAAAAAATTGCTGCAAATGACATGCCTGCCGTTTGGACTCAGCACAGCGCCAAAGGTGTTCGCAGCACTGACCAATTGGATTGCGCACACTTTAAGACTGGAAGGCGTTCGAATACTCGTTTACCTGGACGATTTTTTCATTGTGCACCAAGATTTTCAGATGCTACGACACCAAATCCAAATAGTGTTAGACCGTCTACACTACTTAGGATGGAGAACAAACATGCAAAAGTCTGTCACATCCCCTTGCAAAAGTCTTGTATTTCTAGGTGTTTTGTGGGACCCATGGCTAAATACAAGATCATTACCACAGGAGAAAATAACCATTGTAAAAGAAAAGGTGTTGGACTTATTGAACAAGGGCACGACAACGTTAAAAGCTTTACAGAGTCTGGTAGGCCTTCTAAACTTTGCCAGTTTTGCTGTTCTCAGAGGCAGAGTTCACTTTCGAGATACTCTTATGTTTCTGAACAAAATTTTGAAAGGACCTCCTGTCAATACGTATGTTCTACCCATAGAAGTGCGGGAGGATTTGAAATGGTGGTTCCAGAACTGTCATCTGGCTTCTCCGATTCATTATCCACCAGCGACACATTTCCTGACCACAGACGCATCAGACGTAGCGTGGGGGGCTCAGCTCGACGGTTGCCCTCTGTCAGGTTCATGGACCAAGCAAGAAAACTATCTCCACTCCAATCAAAAAGAGATGCTTGCAATACTGAATGCCATAAAAATAAAAGGCCCATTTTTGAGCAAGTCGACCGTCCTAGTACAGTGCGACAACAAGACAGTTGTGGCATTTTTGCGAAACGAGGGGGGGACCAGATCGGTACCTTTAATGCGATTAACCAAAATCGTGTTTCAATTCCTAGACAAGTACCAGATCAATCTAAAAATACAATACATTCCGGGAATATACAACGGTCATGCAGATCACTTATCTCGCCATCGGTGCGCACCAGAGTGGCATCTCCTACCTCAGTGTACTACAAAAATATTCAAAAAATTTGGAATCCCCACGATAGACCTGTTCGCGTCACATCGGGCGAATGTTGTAAGCAATTACGTCTCTCTGGATCAGAACGACACTCAAGCAATATACCACGATGCGTTCTCCCGAAACTGGATATACCCTCGAGCTTGGTTGTTTCCACCACCATATCTAATTCCCAAGGTATTACAACACCTCAATTTAGCATCCGGTGTATTCCTCCTGGTAGTTCCGAGGTGGGAACGAGTGTTTTGGAGACCAGACCTGAAAGCCCGTGCCTTAGCGCCGCCGTTCACGATCGAGAAACTTCATTTATACCTGATCGACACAGTGGCCGGGCTCCCACCCCCCAAAATTCAAGAAATGACAATGGAAGTTTGGAAGTGTGGGGGTGGTCGCAGAATTTAACAGATTGGAACGAGACTCAAATACAGCTCTTACAGTCTTCTTGGCGTGCATCCACGAAAAAAACCTATAAGGTAGCATGGAATAGATGGCTAAATTGGACTAAGAAACATAAATTAGATCCCTTAGAGCCAACAGGGCCAATTTTGGCACGTTTTCTGGCTGACTTACATATTATAGATGGCCTAGCTTATAACACTATTTTACTACACAAGTCCGTAGTATCTACACTAAGCAATTTTGATAAGGCCGGTGGTTTAAGCTCTCATGCTTTAGTAAATCATATCTTAAAATCTATCTCTTTAAAAAAGCCTATGCCACAAAGATCTGTGGTTTGGAACATAGACAAACTGGCCGAGTTTTTAAACAGTTATTTGATAGATGAAGATGCTATATTTGCTACTTGTAGACACACAGCTACACTATTACTACTTTGTTCCGGTAGAAGAATTCACGATTTGACATTGCTAGCTGTCGACTCGAAACACCTATCTGAGGATGGTGACAATTTGGTCCTGTGGCCCATATTTGGATCAAAAACAGATACTGCTACCTATAGACAGTCAGGCTGGAAATTGTCATCTAACCCCACAAACAAGAATTTGGACCCAGTTTTCTGGGTAAAGCGCACTATATCTCTTCTAGAAGAAAAGCGCCAGTTAGTAGGTTGTACTAATCTATTTATCAATATCAGAGGGATACCAAAGGCTGCCTCGCGCACCGTTATTGCGGGATGGGTTAAATCTTTACTACTAGAGGCAGGAGTAGTAGATTCACCTGGGAGTTTACGATCTGCTGTAGCTTCCAAGAACTGGTCTAACAATTGCCCTTTAGATGAAATCCTCTCTAAAGGTAATTGGAGATCACGGAACACATTTACCCGGTATTACTGTAAAGAGGTAATGCCAAATAATACTACCTATAGTATTAGTAGCATGTTTAAAGCAGTTGATTAGGCATCTATAAGTCTGTGACTTATGGATTAGAAACAATAATAATTAATATTTATGATAGCTTCTTTTTATTTTTATTATTTTATCAGGCTACAATACATTGTAGCATTTTCAGTACAATATTATTCATACTTTATACTAAGTATATAAATAAAGTCAATTTTTCTCGCACATTTGCTTTTACTAACTAAATATTACGTCATATTATAAAATACAATCTGAGATATATTCCTACCTTATATCTATCGAGGTAGACTCACCTACCTCATTCACATTGGCGTCATTTCCCACCAGGCGATAACAGACACGTCTCAATCTAGTAAGCTTCAAATAACGGTCAAGTGTTTAATAGCAGTGTTTTACCTGAAAATAAAACACATATTAAATACTTACCTTATTTGAAGCTTACATTTCAATTCCTGCCTGGCGATGATTATCGACTCAATGATAAATAAAGTACCAACCGCCACCGAACACAATTTCGGTGGGAGGTGGCTGCCTGGTGGGGGAACGGATGTGCGAGCGAGAAAGAAACGAGTGAAAGAGAGGGTAGAGGAAACGGAAAACAAGGGTCGCCTATCTCAATCTAGTAAGCTTCAAATAAGGTAAGTGTTTAATATGTGTTTTATTTTCAGGTAAAACACTGCTATTTTGGCACTCAGTCTTACCTGTAAGTACGAGGCAACGACGAAACTTTAGAGAAAAATAGGCGAAACTTGTGATTTAACGGTATTCGGTATACCAAATACCGTCAAATCTGTGGTAAGGCGGACCCTGGTACTAGGCCCGGGTAACGCCAGGCAGAAAATTTTTATTTTGATATTATTTGGAGTATCATTTACCATTTGGTAATTAAAAATAATATCCTAAAGCAGCCCCAAGGGCATACACCTCTAACTTTTCTAAGTTACGTGTGTATTAATTGTTAATTATCACTTGCTTTAACGGTGAAAGAAACATCTTGAGGAAACCTGCATACCTAAAAAGTTCTCCATAAGAATTTCGAAAGTATGTGAAGTCTGCCAACCCGTATTAGACCAGCATGGTGGACTAAGGTCTAGCCCCTTCTCAGTCAGTAAAGGAGTCCCGTACGCAGCAGTGGGATGAATAAAATACAGGGCTAGTATTATTATTATTATCCTAATGCAACATATCATAATTAAATGCATTTTTAATACATCTGGAAATCTATAGAATAGGTATTAATTAAGTAATGGGTCCAAAATAGCGGAGAAGAAAGTGAGCCAACTAATGGTATTTTCCTCATAGATCACCATAATGTCCACATTGATGGAAATCATACATTCACTTCGAGAATTTAGTGGGCGAGTAGCCGGCTGTGAAGCGAGAGGCCGTGGGTTCGATTCCCGCACAGAGGTAAAATGTTAGTGTGATCCTGAAATATTTGTTTCGAGTCTGAATATTTCTCTCCAGATGGGTTGAAGTTAGGCAGGCAGCCAGTCGTAAAAACAACAAACCAAATATTTCTGTAAAATCTGTTAAAAAACATGTTGCCCCACTGGGCAGGAGGAAGAAGAAGAAAAATATTCATACAATTAAAGTTGACATCAATTTTCTTATACGTTTACCACCTTTGTACACAAGGTAATACAAAAATCCACACTGAGAAGTGGTTTAATCACTAAAACAACATCTCAAACGAAAATCTCGGCGGATTATCGCCGTACAATTAAACAGCGTAAACTCATGCCGAGATAGCAACGTGCAAAATCTTACGCGGGTGTCACAGCATTTTTTGTACAACAGGTTGTTTTTTGCTTTTTTTAATGTATGTACATCGATTTCTCCGCCAATTGTGGACCGTTTTTTCTGGGAAAAATTTCACTTGATAGAGTTTAGCTGCGATGTGGTCTCATATAAATTTGGTTAAGATCTGAGGAAGGAGTACGGAGAAAAAAAATAAAACTCCTCAACGGACAACATTACACTCGTCGCCATTGTGTTATTGAATTGGAATTTACATGCTACTGCTGTACCTACCACTATAAATTAAAAAATAAAATAACGTTTAACAAAACTTGGAAACAGACTTCAAAATAAAAGCACTGTAAAGTCAAAAATAACAAATTCTATAGGTCTCTTGAAATCCTAAAGAAATTTAATTTGACCGGTAGCGTCACAAAAAAAACGCTTCTATTTATTTATTTATTTATTTATTTAAATCTTTATTGTACACCAGAACATACACAGTATGATAAAAAAAAAACATAAATAGGTACAATTGGCGGTCTTATCGCTCAAGGAAATGTCTTACAGACAACCATAGGATGGAGAAAAGAGAAAAAGGTAGTCAACGGCGTACAATCAATAGAAAAAACTTAAAAATACATTTGAAATAAATACAAATATATATATATAATAAATAATAAATAGTGATAAAGTATGTACATACAATCATAAATATACACTATATACATATCAAATATAATAGGTATAATATACGTTACTAATATAATAGAATATTAAATAAAACAATGTCACTCAATTGTCAAGTAAATTATAACAAAAAGTGTTCCTTGACCATTTTTTTAAAAACTGCCAGAGATTGCGCACGCCTTATGGCAACTGGCAACGCATTCCACAACCTAGTCGCCTGTACAGTGAATGATTTATCCATAAATGTTGTGGAATGTGCCGGCATCTTTAGTTTCAAGTTCTCCGATGATCGCAGGCACCTTGTATGCGTGTCATGAAGAAATTGGAAACGAGATTTGAGATAGGTAGGGGTAAGGGGATTAAACAGGATATTGTAAAGAAGAGAAAGAATGTGGGTATTCCGGCGAAGTCGTATAGGTAACCACTTGAGTTTAGCACGAAACTCAGAAACATGATCATATTTGCGCAGGCCAAATATGAACCTTATGCAAAAAATTTGGAGACGCTCAAGTTTATTAAGTTGTTCTTCAGTAAGGTCTAGATAGCTGGCATCTGCATAATCAAGAATAGGAAGGAGCAGAGATTGTGCAAGTAAAATCTTAGTGGACGTAGGGAGAAAATTTCGTAACCTTCGCAAGGAGCCAGCTGAGGCAAAGAGTTTACAACTCAGTTGTTTAAGTTGAGGACCCCAAGTAAGTGACTTATCCACGTATATCCCGAGGTTTCTAACCCTGTCACTATATGAAATATTCGTGCCATCACAGGATACACAAGGTAGTTGTGACCGATTCAGCTTAGCTATCATCCTGGGGCTACCGATAATGATAACTTGCGTTTTTGTAGGATTGACTTTTAACCCATGAGCCTTACTCCAATCACATATTTCAACCATATCTGAGTTGATTGTAGTAATGGCTTCTGCCAGATTGTCGAGTGGTGCTCGTGTATAAATTTGGAGATCATCTGCATAAAGGTGGTAGGAAGAGCGAAGTTGATGTGTGATGGAGTTAATAAAGACTGCAAAAAGAAGTGGAGATAAAACGCCGCCCTGCGGTACTCCGGCAGAAGTGTTGCAATAAGAGGACAATTTATCCTCGATGCATATCCGCTGCCGGCGTCCAAACAGGTAACTACGAAACCACTCAATTGCTCTTGGAGATATGTTGAGAGACTGCAATATGCTAAGTAGAACGTCAAAATCCACAGTATTAAACGCGTTGCTGAAGTCAAGCAAAGCTAACACTGTTAGCTTACCTTCCTCCATGCCAGATCTGATGTCGTCCGTAACATGAATCAAAGTAGTAGTGGTACTGTGACCAGGACGGAACCCGGATTGGAAGGGATTAAGTATGTGATTTTCCGAAAGAAAGTCACTGAGTTGGGAATGGATAAGACGTTCAAGGACTTTAGAGAGGAAAGGTAGAATCTATATAGGGCGGAAATCAGAAAAGGAAGACGGGTTACTTTTTTTGGGTAATGGGATGATTTGCGCCTCTTTCCAAGCTGTCGGAAAGATTCCACTGGAGACAGAATGGTTAAAAATATGACAAATTATGGGAAGGATTTCGTCAAGGATAGGCAGAATCATGTTACGTCCGACGCAATCGCTTCCAATCGCATTTGAAGTTATCGACATAATGCTCTTTTCAACATCACAAGCGGCAAATGATTTGAAGGCTAAAGGGATACAAACGGGAGTCTGATAGGAAGAAAGATGCTTTATTGCTTCTAATTGAGTACCTCCTCATTTTTTGAAGTCGGTTAATTTTTGGTATTACTAGTGGTCGCGTAGTGGTCGATATTCGACCTCTATAATAATATAATCTTTGTTCTATAGCGTCAGATCCGAAAAATCACACATAAGCTACGCATCATGGGATGGAAATAAACTCTCAGAACCGTGACCGTGGATGTACTAGTTACACCTCTACCTGCTTCTTCGGGGATACTGGCGTGACCTTATCTATTGTCTATTGAGTTATTAAGTATCTTTAATAAGTAAGTATAAATTTAAGCATGTGCCCTTAATTTAAAATGTATATAGTGAGTGTTCTGTATCCACTTTTATTGGGTACCCACACAGATAAAGCGAGCGCTTACAAATATTACCTGGCAAAATTACAGGTATTACGGTGAAATTACAGGTATTACAGTGTAATCGCAAGTATTACAGTTGCGAATATACCGACTGTTGGATTACAATATGGTGACAGATACTTACTATTCAACTCTAAGAATGTACGAAGATTAATTGAAATAATATTAATGTACGGCATATTAAAGAGCAGCTGTTCCTAAACTTTTGGGCCATAGGAATCTGAACAAATTCATTTTATTTTTAACCAACTTACTTAAAAACTTACAAGTCGTTTCGACCGCCAAACAACAGTATCGTTGTGTTTCGGTTCGAAACACATTGAATTCAGTGAAATTACTGGGCATTATGAGGTTTAACAACTTATGTCTCGGGGTGATGAACGCAGTCCAGTGCCATGCAGTACTTTGGAATTTAAAGTTCTGTATGGTATCCCTTGTGTTTATGGCAGGCATGGCACTTACCATCAGGCGAGCGACCTGCTCGTTTCGTCATTCTAAATAATCTTCTTCTTCCACCTGTCCTTATTCCTTTCGCAGTGAGGTCGACGCAACATGCTTTTTAACTGCTTTGGGAAAAAAAACAAGCTAATAAAAAAACTATGGTGAATGCTCAAAACCGGGCGAAGTGGAGGCGTCTAAGTAGGAAAGCGGACTCTGAGACTAATCCGGCATAAGGCCAGGCAGAAAAAAAAGATGCGACTAAACGCCAAATAAATGGAATGTGAGAGTGAAACTTCTCAGGAATACCTATAAAGTAGAAATTGAAGCTTACAGAATCACGTTGTCAGTCTACATATGCATGGCTGTATCGACCACATTTAGAAAGACTTTTGGTAAAAACCACGCTGAGTAGTAGAGTCAGGTTGATCAGGAATACCTATAAAGTAGAAATTGAAGCTTACAGAATCACGTTAACGTCAGTCTACATATGCATGGCTGTATCGACCACATTTAGAAAGGCTTTTGGTAAAAACCACGCTGAGTAGTAGAGTCAGGTTGATCAGGAATACCTATAAAGTAGAAATTGAAGCTTACAGAATCACGTTTAGTATCTGCATATATATGCATTGCTGTATAGATGACTTTTAGAAAGACTTTTGGTAAAACCAACGTTGAGCAGTAGTTGAACAGAATCAGCATCATCAGGAATTCAGGTGGCTTTTAAATATGCATTGCTGTATCGACCACATTTAGAAAGACTTTTGGTAAAACCAACGTTGAGCAGTAGTTGAACAGAATCAGCATCATCAGGGATTCAGGTGGCTTTTAAATATGCATTGCTGTATCGACCACATTTAGAAAGACTTTTGGTAAAACCAACGTTGAGCAGTAGTTGAACAGAATCAGCATCATCAGGAATTCAGGTGGCTTTTAAAATTCTCAACTGTTTCTTAACAGTATACAGTTTTTCTAGTGATCCACACCCAAAGGGTGCTAACGAAACCCTATAATTAAGCCTACACCATTTGTCAATCTGTCTGTCCTACCTTCGGCTATATATTTGAACCTTAATACAAAGCCGGGTGGAATTTTCACAAAATATAATGTCATGAATGGCGATGGGCTCGCCCCCTATCACATCGTGGGACGGAGATACGCTCGGCGAAATGTGGGTGTACTGGTTACACCTCTGCCTACCCCTTCGGGGATTACAGGCGTGAGTGCGTATGTATGTATAATGTCATGAAAAATCAAGAAGTAATTTAAGAGTATGGATACGAAACCCTCAGTGCTTGCATTCAACTCGCACTTGACTAGTTTTATAATAGGTATTTATTTATGCTTATGCTATAAGTAATACTTTTATACTAGGGCTTCATCCTCGATGTTTTTTTTTTTATTAGTTTGAGTGACGAAACAAGTAGGTCGCTCACCTGATGGCCCAACTTTGAATTACAAAGCACTGGCATTGAACTGCGCTCGTCACCCTGTGACATAAGATGTTAAGTCTCATAATGCCCAGTAATTTCACTGGCTTCAATGTCCCTCCCTCAAACCGAAACACAATAGCGCTTACACACTGTTGCCTGACGGCAGAAATAGTCACAGGGGTGGTACCAACCTAGACGGCCTCTCGCATACGATGGCCCGACCACATTGTAAGTATCATAGAAAGTGTACCCATATTTTTCCAACAGAAACGCCGTCCCATAAATTCATGATACCTGAGCCAATTGACCCAATCATATTAGATATAAATATACATGTACCCTTACTAAGCCTACTAGTACCCTTGATTAACTGGCTGATTCATCAACGCTCAGACCACACCGCGTGACGTTTGACAGTATAATCCTATAACGACGAAGGGTTAAAAGGCGTAAGAAAGTTTGTATGAGCAATAATATTTTTTCTGGTCAAAATTTCAAACTTGGTCTTAATCCCTTCAACACAATTAACAAAACAAATATTTCAATGTTATACGAAATTCAAACGCCTAAGTGGAACGCCTTAGAACGAAAATCTTATCCTAATAAAAAACTGTAACTATCTGTTTCTTTGTTCATGTAAACGCAAAAACTAATGGACCGATTAGAATGAAATTAAGCGCATAAATAGACCAGGATCTGTATTACAACAAAGCATAAGTTTTATTCCAGTAACGAGTTCAATTCTCGTTATATCTACAACGTATTGATTATATTGTGGCCATAAATACAAACTTGAGCAAGTAATGGAATCGCAAGAACGAACCAATAAGATTATCGAGCAATTTAAAGAGGTCCAATGTCAACAAAACTCGCATAGGATCTCGAAGATTCTATCCAAGACCGACAAATCTCACGCGAAAACACCGGACATACAGCTAAACAAACGCGGAGCTCCCAAGCGGATCCTGTCAAACGTAATAAGCCCCTTTGAGAAGCGTTAGTCACGTAACAAATGAAGGAATACACGAAAATACGCGAATATTTTCATCCTATTTTACTTCGTGCTTCCTACGAAAGTATTCCGGGTATGTTCGCGGTATTGGTACTACTAAAATAATTCAAATCAATTTAAATGTTACAATACCTGTCGTATTACACACTAAGGCCTTATTCAGTAGATATCCGTCCCCAGTAGGGCGTGTAATTTATGGGACTAGTAAAATTATTATAATTATTATTTAACACCTGTACATTATTTTGTTTTTTAAGTCATTTCTATAAGTTTACTTACTTCTTTTCTACTACTGAAATCTGAAGCAGCATATTGAAATGATTTTAATCCCTTGACTGTTGATGGAGTTTCATCCCATTTTTTCTTTTTTAATGCACGGTGATTTTTTTTAGCAAAATCCGTAAATCAAGTAAGTTGTGAACTGATGGTAAGTAATCTCCACTGCCTATGAATGCCAACAATACCAACATAATTATGAACGCCTTTCTATCCTTTAAGGAAAGGCACAATTAATGGATTGGGAAGGAAAAGCTGTGTTAGGCTCTCAGGAGCTGCTACTTTACGTCGGTTTTCTGTGAGACAGTGTTAACAACCTCATTAAGCTGGCCTATTCATACTGTAGACAAAACGGTCTACAACGTGGCTTTATATCAGCCTGTTGCCGTCAACGATTGGACGTAAGCCTCCACAAAAAAAAAGTTGGCTTTACCATTACAAAATATTTATGTAAGTACTATACTTTTATTCTCATTAGTTATCTATAAGGACATTGGTTTTCGTCAGGACTAAACAAAACTTACCAACGAAGACCACACTCGGCGACCTTAACTGGTATCGAGTCTGTGTCACATAGTCGGAAGGAACGCGGCATGCTTTGACTCCTGACTTGTCTTCCAGTAAATACGTGTAGAAGCAGTTCTAAGGCGACTGTCTCTTCATAGGTGGGACGACATATAAGCGACAGCGGAGCAATTAATCGATGATATTTATGTAACGAAATAAAGGTTTGATTATTTATATCACAATTCAAATGACCCCACCAGAAACAAAACCACCAGAACATTGCATTACAAAGAATTACAAAGCACTGGTATTGGACTGCACTCATCACCCCGAAACATAAGTTTTAAGTATCATAATCTCCTGTCAAACTGAAAATACAGCTGATTGGTAGCTGAAATAGACAAAGCTGTAATACCAACCCAGACGACTTCTCGCACATAAGAAACCTACCACTTACCACGACACATAGGCGACAATATAACAGAAAACCGTAACTGACGTGACCGCTTAATACAATATTTATTCACACTGTAATGCGAGACCTCGTAAACCAGAGTTTCCACAAAAATCCCGCATGTATCATGCGATAAACTATCTCCAAATGGGGCTTAAGTTTAAAAATACATTGTGTAACTTTTAATTTCAAAATCTTTGAAACCGCTCGCACCCGATACTGTTTCACTTTAATCATAAACCAGAAACATCTTTGCCCAAATGTGACTGAATTCTTTCGGGTACGACATCTATAGGTAACTAGAATTTTTTAGTTTTTTTTATACCAAACAAGCAAACTAACAAGTGGGTCACCTGAGTCCTGTAGGCCTAGTATGAGTTACAAATACGTTCATAGTTTTCGATTTCGTATACGAGTGTAATTACTACCGTTGAAGTGTCAAACTAATTCAATCGGTAATAAAGGAAAGAATCGCTTGAAAACTAATTTCATGTTCGGTTAATGTGAAATAAAATTAACCATTGTTAAGGGTATTCGCTTTTCATTTGTTAATTGAGGAAGAAATAAATCAATTTTATTTTTCTTCCATCCTAATGTTGTCTGGAAGAAATCGGTGTTTGCGATAAGACCGCCCATTGTATCACCCTTACTGTATGATCCTCGTTTTATAAGCTACCTACTTTATTTAGTGTGCAATAAAGAATATTCTATCCGTCTATCTAAGAAAATAGAGTCGGGTATATTGAAATAATAATGGCGCGATTTAGTAGTGGACGGATGGATAACTCGTATAAAAGATGTCGTCGCCATAGTTGGAGCCCATTTGCCAGATACAAGTGCCCAGGGCTCAGTCAACAGTCGCCAGTTCATAGTGATCAGTTTAAAGTCGATAGTCCAAGAGTTCATTACGCGGTATCTTTGCTGGTTTACTATTCGGTCCTAGTACGGTCTTAGTTATAATTAAATTAGACAGCGGTCTCTAAAGAATCCTGACATTGGATTATGGTCTGTAAAGCAGTGATATTGTAAAAGTGACCAATAAACCACTAGTAGAATTTATAACCGTCGTTTTGTGTTTTTATAATAATACTCCTCTCACTTAAATTCTCACCCCATATTATTAATTTTAATTCATCATAGTTCCCATTTGTGGCTACTGATACTTGACGTATGGAGAGAAAACGAAAACTTTCATCGTTTTAGGTAACTATTAAAACTTGTACTAGGCCTACTGATGGTACGTGATCTCCACGGCCCAAACTTGTAATACCAGAAGAAACATTAATGTGTTACTGATCTTTAAAGGAAGGAATAGGGATTGGGAAAGGGAGTGAGAACTGGGCCACCAATAATCCCACGCACCATACAAAACTCAACAGCAAGCTCAAGGTGAGGTACATCATACCAAAACAAATGACTTGAGCTATGAACGGATTGCGATAATAAAGGACGAGTAGAGCCACTAACATCTTAGGCCCAAAGTAGAAACTTATAACACTTTACCAGCATTTATATTTTTGGAAACTCGCAACAAAAATGTTAAAAAATAAATGTCTTGCTAGCTAGTGAGTCTTATTTAAATAAGAGTCGCTAGCTAGCAAGATATTCATAAATATGTACAATAATAAACATGTGTCTACTATAAGAACGCAATAGTTGAAGATATTTTAGCGACATAATATCCACTTACATCAGTAGTGTTACGCTCCTATGCTCCTAATTTTAAGTGGTGGGCGATGGTGTGGGTTAAAATACGTTTACTTATTTGTTTTATCTACATTTTTGTATTATATTTATAACGTGGAACTGTTTTTTGCTCAAGTAAAAAAAAAGTCAACCTCATCTGCACGTGTACATTCAGCTGATTAACGGATGAGGAATTGGCGAGGAATATCAAATCTATGATATGAGAAGGCGGACATTGCCATTAAGCCTGGATAATGCCAGGCAGATAAAAGTAGAAAAGATGCTATTGGGATACTGGCGACCCCTCGAGTATATTTATTATTTATGGTTCTGAGTCTTTATTATTAAAAAGTGTTACATTATGTGTAGCAGATGAGCGCCTTAACGCGGCGGTGATCCAGCCACGAAAGTGTAAGTGATTGTATAATTTTACGGTATGTTGTTTTTACAATTTTATTTTAACTAGGTTCTGTTTAATTTATAATAATAATAATAATAAACTATAAAACTTAATCTCCATTAGCAAAATTGCTTTCAAATAAAATACTTTATTTGCGCGCTCAAACTATACCTGTTAAAACTCAAACTCCAAGTGAACTGAGGAAAACATCTCAATTCACTCCGAAGTTACCTTGCGGTTTGAAGCGCATTGCTAATCTATGCAAGGAATATTCGATAGATTTTCAGTAGGTAGTCTTAAAAGAACACTTTTGTGTAACTTCGAGAACTTGCTCTTTTGCTGTGCTCAAAACTTTGCTTTTTCATGATCCTGTTTTCGAGTTCGACATCTTTCATATTTCGTAAAGTGGGTTTGTGAGTTTCAAAAGGAATGAAATTGAATTTAATATATTTGTTAGAAATAAAATACACTTTGGTATTCAGAGTTTGAACGAGGAACCAGCGATGATAATTATAAAATAAGAGGAAATAAACAGATTATAAGATTCATTCATGATTTACATTTCTAACCTTCCTGTGATTAGATTGGTTGCCTTACAGAATAAGGCCCTTACTTATAAACTCTTTAAGCACTGATTAGTTAAAACACTGTTTTCGTCTGTTTCTGGCCACTTTATAAATCACGTTGACCGATAAAGACAAGAGAGTGCTAAACTAGTCAATGCTTAAGTAACGTTTATATGTGAAGTCCTAAATGAATAAGTCTAATGTAACAATCACGTAAATGTGATTTCGCTAAAATAAATATCAGAGGGGTTCGAACGAATAATTTGCGAGAACGTATTCGTCAAAAATTATTTGAGCCATCATACAAATGCTAGCGTTCTCGATTCGAATACTTATTCGTAAGTTGTTCGTGCTCACCCCCTGTTTTAATTTGATTACGTTATTCTTCTTTCTGTCTGGCGCTATCCCGTGCTTAATGCCAGGGTCCGCCTTCTCATAGATTTGACGGTATTTGATATTATATGGAGCGGTAACCAAGATTCACCATTGCCTCGTCCGTTAATCAGCAGAGTGTATACAGGTGAAGTTGGCTTTGGACCTAAGATATAGATTGCACTCTTACACACCAAATTTGATTATTATTATTAATTTGGTTATTGAGTTATAAATATATATTACATTATGTCCATATGAACATTCATCCAAACAGGTACAATACGCAATAACGGTAAACCCGACCTTCATCGAAAACAACTCCACGGTGTGGTAAGAAAGAAAGCCTAATTTACTTTTACTCAGAGATCCGTCGAAACGCGCAGTTAACCGGATCGTAAAACTTACGTAAATAGGTGATGGAAATGAAAACGCCGTTGTTTAAGCTGAAGGGGAGAAAAATACGTGGGCAGTAAATTAGGGTTAGAAAACTGTAGAGG
The DNA here is from genome assembly GCA_905332985.1 of Mimas tiliae. NCBI lineage: Eukaryota > Metazoa > Arthropoda > Insecta > Lepidoptera > Sphingidae > Mimas > Mimas tiliae. The sequence continues at coordinate 10,220,950 of HG995238.1, forward strand.
CCACGGACACTGAGTTTCTCGTACATTTTTCAACAGAAAGTAGTGTACCCACCATATTGTTTGCCATGGAACAATTTTTTGTTTATTAATTTTATTTTTATTAGCATAGCACACGTAGTACAGACTAATACCTTAAAAAACCAATAAAAAATCGATATTTTTATAATGATTGCACATTCCATGTTATTAATAATTCATGTTAGTCAAGGCAATGTAGGAACGTATATTAAGACCATCTTTCTATGGATGACGAAAAGATGATTAGTTTTAAAAGCATTCTGAAAATATTTATCTTACGTGAGAACAATATTAGATATTACAAACGTACTCACGTCTGTAATCCCCGAAGGGGTAGGCAGAGGTGTAACTAGTACACCCACATTTCGCCGAGCGTATCTCCGTCCCACGATGTGATAGGGGGCGAGCCTATCGCCATAACGGGCACAAATTCCAGACTCCGGGCTGATACTGAGCATTTCGTAATAGAAAATCCCAATACCACTTTACCCGACCCGGGGATCGAACCCGAGACCTCAAGGTTAGCTTAATCGTAACGCGTACGCATTACAACTGCACCACAGACGCAGTATTAGATATTATAAAGAATACAGTGGTAACATTTTTTCGTGAATCATAAAAGGCAAAAAAGAAGCATAGAAAGATTATGGTAATCCGTACACTTTATTTTTGAATAAGAAAATGTATTTAAACTATTTAAATATTAGCATTAGTTGCGAGAATCGTTGTCACCGTGTATTATAAGAGTGCACAGACGTGGCGACAGTGGACATATTGTATGGAATACAACTGAACCAACTCGAGATAAATAGAAAAAGCGATGCACATTTACTGTCTAAGAGAAAAAAGACAAAATAATTTCGAAACACACACTGTTCTTCATGCAGATGTGAATACTTATTGTATAAATGAAACACTTAATAGAATAAAGATACCTTCATATTTGCAACGAAAATAAAATAATAATAAATATATAGATCTGGCACACGAGGTTTCTTACATGTGGTATGTGACTCGATAATCATGTGTCTTTTCTGCCCATAGGTTGATACTAAGGAGCCTCGACCAACATCTCCAGAGAGTAGTTATGCCAGATTGTTTGGTCTTCTTACACAATTCACATCCGAGTGACTACTAGATCGGGATTTAGGACCCTAACCAATTTACCTACACCGTGCTAGCAGCATACCGTCTCCTTTGATTGCAAGCAATCTACCCAAATGTTAAGATAATGTTAGTATTATTTATTTATTCACCTACAATATATAAGATCAAATCAAACAGTAACTCCCATATTTGCACACTTCACCGACATTGAGCAACTGATAATAATTTACCATAATTAAAACAAATCTTACTATCGCATGCAAAGTTAATATTTAACCTAGATCGAGATGCATATGCATTCAACGTAAATTTTTCTTTACGTCTAAACTTGCAAACACATCAGTATTCTTTCTACTTTCATTGAAAATGGTTAATGAAGAGCAACCACTGAAGTTAAAAAAGGAGGCACAGAAAAAGCCAACTTGGAAGCAGAAAATCATAGAAATAAAACAAAATATAACTGTAGAACCCGTGCTCGCTTGCTATGTAGTCCCAAATGTACTTTCTAGACTTGCAACCCAAAATTTAAATTTGGACAAGGCGTGCCGTGTCAACAAGAAATATGGTGATAAAGTTTGCGATGCTCTTATAGCTAGAAAAGGCAATCAGTATATAAAAGAAGAGCTTGCTGTCCAAGAACTGATCGCTGGAATGGAGAGTTGGAAGAACGTTCTCCTGACTGCAATACCTAGCTTCCTGATTTTATTTTTAGGAGCTTGGAGTGATCGAACTGGCAAGCGAAAAGTATGTATTTTAATGCCGATTATAGGAGAACTACTGATGTGCTTAAGTAATATAGTGAACGCTTATTACTTTTACGAATTGCCAGTTCAAGTGACGATGTTTTTCGAAGCTTTTTTCCCGGCTATAACAGGAGGATGGATTTCAATTTACATGGGAGCGTTTAGTTACATTAGTGACGCCTCTAATGAAGAATCTAGAACATTCAGAGTGGGCGTGGCAAATCTTTGTTTAACCGCTGGTACTCCAATTGGTTCTGTGCTTAGTGGTGTGTTACTGAAGCATATTGGATATTACGGTGTGTTTACTTTGAGCGGCTTGATGTATCTTTTCAGTATCCTGTATGGTTTTTTCTATATTCAAGATCCGAAGGCACAACCTAAGAATAATATAAAGGTATTGTCATAATTATTGATGTTTTTTCCTGTATATTATCTATCACATTTATATATTAACTATCACATTTTAGTAGTTGTAGCAATCACTTCCATATGATAAATCTTTAGCGAAGCCTTATTATGAATTGCCTCAAGCCAAAAGCCTTGCCTTTGTAATTATTCTGACAGTATTATTATTACATTATTTAAAATATAAACCTTTATGACGAATTCTGTTTTTTTATCATGCTACAACATACCGTTTATTACCAAAGTATTAGTTATTTTTCTATCTCAACAGGCCCGTAACAGACGACTACGAAATTCTTCACCGGTATGTGTAAAAGAAATAAATAATGTGGGATTTATAATTGCAGGAGGAATCGTCTGACCTGCGAGGTTTCCTTAAATCCTTCTTTGACATAAAACACGTAAGGGAAACATTGACTGTGGCATTCAAAAAGGGACCCAATTACCGAAGAACAAAATCTATTTTGGTGCTCGCATCAATTGGGTTTATATACGGCTCGGCTTACGGTAGGTGCTTACAAGTAATCTCATATTTTATTTAGGTATCAGAGGTTATTCTAGGCTTCTAAAAGTAATGAGGTAAGGTTTTGTTATCTTATTGTGTGCTTGTTGTTATAGTATTTTATAATATCAATGTATTTTCTTTGCATATAATATAATTCACAGTGTGTTTATTAATATAATATTCGATCATGAAAAAATAATAATCACGATATCATTAAGTTTAAATAAGAAAATATTAGCTCTTGATCGCAGCTCCGCTCGTGTGAATACCTTTTTTCGGAATAAAAAGTATCTTATGTCCTAATCCAGATCATGGTTTACCTGTGTGCCAAATTTCATCCAAAAACGTTCAGCCGTTACGGCGCGATGGACTAACAAACATCCAAATTCGTAAATTCACAAACATTCAAACTTTAACAATGTTTCGTGCGTTATATGCTTTTCTAAAACATTTCTTTGAGATTTAAAGGTGATATATGCATTCCTATTTTTAATCGATGCTTCCAATTTCCCACTATGTTTCATGTCACATAGTTTGGTCTCAATGAATAACATTATACCTGTATCCACGCTCCGTACGTATGTAGGTTACGAATCACAGATCACGTCTGTACTGCATTTCCGCCGCAATCAAATGTTTCATAAGCACTTATCGTGAAGTATGTTTGTCATTTGTTCACGAGGTCGTCAGTGGTTCGTGTTTAGTTTTATATAAGTACTTAACTAAGTTTATCTGCAATTTTAACCGTGTTGGAATCTTGAACATTATAGGTGTGATATAATAAATACACAAATTGACTGCCTCGGTGGCGCAGTTGTAATGCGTACGCGTTACGCCTGAGACTAACGCTGAGGTTTCGGGTTCGATCCCCGGATCTGTTAAAAGTGCTATTGTGTTTTTGTATTACGAAATGCTCAGTATCAGCCCGGAGTCTGGAATTTATGCCCGGTATGGCGATAGGCTCGCTCCCTATCACATCGTAGAACGGAGATACGCTCGGCGAAATATGGGTGTAATTGTTACACCTCTGCATACCCCTTCGGGGATTACAGGCGTTAGTACGTATGTATTGAACTACGAATATTTGTACAAATATTTGTTGATCACACAAACATTTGTCTCAGTACGGGAATCAAACTTACGGCGTTTCCCTTTGGAGAGCTACTCGCCCACTACGCCACGGAGGCTGTCACTAAATTTTAAATTAACATTCGTGTTAAGTGGTAGAGCCACGCTGTAAACAGTCTTATTTACAGCATGAGTGGGCCGGCTCGACCGGGTTGTTATCACTGTCTCAAAGAAAACCGCCGTAAAGTAGAGTAAGATATCTGGAGGACCAAATACCCACCCCTTCTCAATGCCTTAAATTATCCCTTTTCTTTAAAGTCGGCAACGTGTCCATGATTCATTTGGGATTTCATGGGCGGTGGAGATCACTTACCATCAGGTGACCCACTTGCTCATTTACCGGCCTGTGCTATAAAAAAATACCGATAGTAAAAACAATATCTGAACTAGACTTGTTCTAGGGTACGCCAAAGACGCTCTTACTCATATTTACAAATATCCATCTGATATATTATATATACACAATAAATATTAGATTTGTATGCCAATTTCAACGCCTATCTTGAGGGCCTATTGATTTAATAGCTTCATAAGATGTAGATTATATTTACCAAAGAGTATGTAAGTATCATATTAAAAAGCTAGAAATATCATAATAATAAAAAAAATATTTATTGCCAAAAATGAGATTAAAAGTACTATCTTAAAAAAAAAAGTAGGTACAGAAAAAAAGGAACAAAAATGGCAAAAGAACATGGCTGAAAGTATAAGTCTGTTTGTCCGCTTATTTCTCTTAAACTATTCAGCGGATTTAGATGCCAGTTTCGCTATCTTTTAGTGAATTTATTCTAGACGGTTTATATATATCCTACAACTATTATTTAAGTGAATGTTTGGATGTTTGTGAGTGTGTGAATTTGGGTATCTGTTAGTCAATCATGCCTTAATAGCTGAAAGGTTTTGGGTGAAATTTGGCACTTAAGTAGCCCATGACCTGGATTAGGACATAGGCTATTTTTACCCCCGAAAAGGCCGTTCATGTGGGCGCAGCTGTGAGCAAAAGCTAGTACCACATAAACCTATGGACCCATAGTAGCAAAACGGGGAGATAGCGAGGGACAGCTAGTCCATAATGATACCACCACCTCTGTCATATATTGGGTGTTTTGTAAGATATTGGACGTGGGCTAAGTGTGTGTTCTTCCCGTGGGACGGGAAAAAAATCGTTCTTCCAAAGAAATTCGAACAACTGATAACTGTTTTCTATCTGTTTACTGCATTTAAATCGGTCCACTGGTATAGGTGCCACGGTACCAACAAACAGGCAAAGGGATCAAATTTAACACCTTCTTTTTATGGTATAGGCCGGCAAACGAGCAAGTGGGTCACCTGATGGTAAGTGATCTCCACCACCCATGTACGCCCACAATACCAAAAGAATCATGGGTGTGTTGCTGACCTTAAAGGAAAGGGATAATTAAGGGTTTGGGCCTCCGGATATCTCACTCACCGCACGAAACGCAGCAGCAAGCTGCTACTTTACGCCGATTTTCTGTGAGACAGTGGTAATGACCCGGACGAGCCGGCCCTTAAATGCTGTAGACAAGTGTCTACAGCGTGGCTCTATCACTTCTTTTGGTGGGGGTTAAAAATAAGTACATAGTCTAATGTTGTTATAGATCATCATCACGCTTACATATTTCCGAAATGATCAAAGATTTTTTGAGCGGTAGAGCCACGCTGTAGACAATTTTGTTTACAGCACGAATGAGCCGGCTCGGTCGTTACTAATAAAGTAGCGGTTTGCTGCGGTGAGTGAGTTATTCGGAGGCACAAATCCCCCTCCCCTTCCCAACCCAATCCCATCCCCATTATGTCTTCCCTTAAGGTCGGCAACGCGCCCATGGCTTCTAGTATTATGGGCGTACATGGGCGATGGAGGTCACTTAACATCAGCAGATCCACTTGCTCGTCTGCCGGATAATCACCCGAAAGATACATATTTCCGAAATAGATAAATAACGCCGAAGCCCATAACTTTAATCCTATCAACAGTACATCCTATCACATTACAGGAAGACCTTTATAATTATAATTCATTTAAAGCACATACCGGAGCTATAATGGCTTATACCGGTAAAAATCATGTCAAGTAATGATAGATATTTTTTATTTTAGGTGAATTCACAGTCCGTTATCTGTTTTGCCGCTACCGTTTCAACTGGGACGCACTCAAGTACAGCTTTTACAACACTTTTTATATTGTCACACATTTAATAGGTATGTTGGTGTTTTTATATCAGTAGTCCCCCTCTCCCGCCCCGCTCATATGTTACAGGAAATTAAAAATAAAATACTTATGTATTGACAAATTTTCAAATGCCTAGTTTTGAGGATTTTGCAGCCTCTTTCTTTTATTGTGTATTTAGGTACATAATTCTATATCAACAGTCAATACAAATTCACCGTGTTACTACACTTATTGATATTTGTGTGGAGCGCTAAGTATAGCTTAATTTATGTGCAAATAAAAAACTCTGTTCAGGTGTAAAATATATTAGAATAAAAAATAAAATTGTCAGAATTTACCCACAAAAATAAAATCATGCTCCAGTTTTTCCACAATTGAATGAAATAATAGACTGAAGTGAGTATAATATAATTTCAATTTACTTTCAGGTGCCTTCGTTTCAATAAGCTTGTTTAGCCGACGATTCAAGTGGGACGATTCTGTTTTAGGTCTCATATCTAATTTTAGTAAAATTATTGGATGCCTAACAACAGGTTTTGCTAGAAATAGCACCGAGATGTACATTGGTGAGTATTAGGTCAAAGTAGAAACTATCCCACCCACACACCCGCCACTGTGACTCCTGTGCAGTGTGCTCCAGGATCAACAGTGGCACGCATTTTTATTGACACCGAGCAGTGAAGTACGGCTTGTCGGAAATTGTCTTTGTTTGTAGTGAAATTAATTTTAATAGAAAGTTAAAGAGGAGTTGGAAATATAAATTGACCATTTCCCGCCATGCCATAGTAAAGCGGGAAACAAAATAATGAACTAAGGAGGTATTCGTATCACCGGCACAGGGGCATTTACAACTGGAGAAGCCTGAGGTCCTATCACGCGAGTTGTTAAAATAATAATCTCAAAAAGGGAGGTTTTTATTCATGTTACGCGATAGATCGTCAAATTTAAATAGATTTTAATGATTATTTTTACATTTGATACGGTTTACCTTGAGGATGATTCTATTTAAATTTGACTAGGATCTGATAACAGATAATTTGAATCCGTTCCAAATCCGAGATTATGCTTCAAACTGTAGATATTCGAAAGTTCGGAACACGGAATTCGGATCTAATGCGCCACTCCTCATACAAATAGTGTGCCAATATAGTATATTTTTTCCTCCAATTAAACATATAGATCACTATGCCTCTTTTTAGGTATCTCTCCATATTTATTCATATAATAATTGATTACTCGTCCTTGAATCTTGTCTGGTGAGAAAGGATTTTCTTTATTGGTTTTTTTTTATGAAAGAGGTGGCAATGGAGCAAGCGGGTCACCTGATGGTAAGTGATCACCGCCGCCCAAATAGAATATTACCCATCAGCTACCTTGAGTAGAACCGTAACGCATCCACTTTCTCACTTATGTCAAAGTTCGACTGCGATTTAAAACAATAAAATAAGGTTTATTATATATCATAAGTTCAGGTTGTATAGCATCCTCGAGACAAGGCGACGCGGTGGAAATTTAAGTTTTTTATTTTAGAAAATAGTTGTTATCACACAACATTCAAAGAGTTTCGACGCCAAAGTTTACTTCTGAGGCATAATTTGAGTTTATTTATGGTAAATTTCTTCCCCACATTATTCTGCATCGATTGGTATCGGTCTCGACCCCATACCCCCAGCGGTTTCGGTGGAGATAGCGTGACAAGCTTTTGGCAGCGGCGGCGGCTGCGGCGCCAGTTACTTTTTTTTAGAATAGAGAGACTATATTACTTTTTAAAGTATCTGTTCGGTTCACATTTTGCTTCAAATCTACAGTATATAGAAATATATTGTAATTGCGTCACTATAATTTCATTCGTTTCGGAATTGAGGTACGACGGCATTGAGGTGTGCGGTGCGGTGAGGTGCGCGAGTTTCGTTTGAGGTGCGACCTCCTTTTAAAGACATTTTACGTCTACACGGGAAGATATTTTTATCCTATTTCTAAAAACACGTTTATTACTTGCTGATAAAATAACTGATATACAGTTACTCATATTATTACAGGTCATTAGCCTTTGAAATTTAAATTTTTTGTTATGGTTTTGCTTTTCCTCGCGTGAAAGCATGCGCTTTTTGGGGGCATGGTCAGCAAGCTATGTAGTATACGGACACACACAGCTGACAATAATAGGCTTTGGCTTAAAACAGTTAGTAAAATAATATTTTTCATATTTAAGTAAAAAAATGTTTGTATTCAAGTAGAATATTGTTGTTCACATTACACGCTGTACCTTAATGTATATCTATTTTGTTTGTTAGATTGACTTATTAGACACATTTAAAAGAGAAAGATAAGTTGTGCATAGGCTATCAGGCACTTTATAGGCAAGTGGTGAAATAGGCCTTTAGTATTTAGGTTTCTAATGAATTTCACTTTATTTTCAGCTGTCGCAATAGAAACATTTAATGCAACTTCATTTACAGCATTACGTTCTATCTCCTCAAAACTAGTGGCTAGTGATGAATTAGGTATGAGTTCTATTACTTAATAATTAATAGTATTTTAGGTAAAAATTTGAACTAGATTAAGCCTGGCGCCAACTTAAAATATAGGCTCTTACAGGACGGAGAAGTAATTTTTAAAAGCTGTTTAAACCATCGCTAGCAGTACTAATGCTATGCACTTTACCGTACTGCAGCGTGATATTTTTCTATCGAATGTTTTAAATACGTACCAATAATAATAAACCTATATTTAAGGCAAGATGACGTCAGTATTCAATTTGATGGAAGTTTTGACGTCGATGGTTTTTGGTCCAATATACTCATGGATATACATGATGACTATACCAATTGATGCTGGAATCATATACTATGTCAGCACGTTCCTTACGATACCAACGCTAATGATATTTGGGTGAGTATAGGATTAAGTAAATAGAACATAAGTTTTTTATATAATTTGACCATAAAACAGACATTAATCATAAGACCCCTCTCATTAGGGAAGAGAATATTAACAATAGGCAAGTAAATAGTATAGAGTTGATATTATAACAACTTACTCTCATGTTAACACCCTAAGGGGTAGGTAGACACGCAACTAATTCACCCACGGTCCACTGGGCTTATTACTGTCTCATAATCCGACCAATCAACTTATGAGACCGTTATTTCTGAAACTATCTAGTAGATATCTTTCTTTCGATATATATGTTGATATGCGTAGATAGTATGACTTTTGTCTTTAGTTAGCGGGGAGTGATACAGACTGGCAAGATGAAAGTCGCAGTTTTATAACAAGACCCAAGATTATGGACCTCTGACTAATCTAAGTTACATGTGTATTCTTTGTTAATTATCGCTTGCTTTAACGGCGAAGGAAACATTGTGAGAGAATCTACATACCTAAGAAGTTAGTCCATAAGTATTTCGAAGGTATGTAAAATCTGCCAAACCGCATTAGGCCAGCGTGGTAGATTAAGGCCTTAACCCTCTTATTCAGTAAAGTAAAGTTTACAATAAATGTTCAAGTATTACAATTAGACATGGTTCTCTTAAAAAGTCACGTGAACTTTATGTAATTTGCTTAATCTGCATATGACCTATATTTTGCAAATCTTATGGCTAATACAAGATATCTGAATTTACTGTCTGCATGTACAAATGATAAGGATCTTATCGTACAGTGCCTTTTCATACTAATTTTATCCACACACATAAGTTCATCCCCTGGTTTTTATAGCAATACATCGCAGTACGGCTGGCGTCTGTACGTCACATAAGGTTACCCCTGAAAATAAGTGTTTTCAGCGCTGTTTACAGTACCAAGTACACTGAGTGATCATCGGTCACTTACTCTCAATCACTCACTTTACAAGGTGGTCTGCGTATGCGAAAGGCAGTCTGGCTTGGTACCACCGCTTTGTCTACTTCTGCCGCCAAGCAACAGTGTGTAAGCAGGGTTGTATTCCGGTTTAAAGGTCATTCAAATTGCTAGGCATTATGAGACTTAACAACTTATGTCTCAGGGTGATGAGCGCAGTCTAGTCACATGCAGTGCTTTGTAATTCCAATTTTTTCAAATTCTGTGTGGTATTCCATCTGTTTATGGGCAAGCATGGCGCTTACCATCAGGCAAGCGACCAGCTCGCCTCGTCATTCAAGCTAATAAAAAAAACTTGTCACAGTCACGACGCGCAAGTGCCAGTACCATAGTTAATTCTACGAGTACTATAAATTGTTTTAGATTTTAGTATATTGAACTTAGTAAATGCATATTGTTGATTAAACATTTTCGGAGTCCCAAATTCACACCTTCGCAAATATTGTATATTTTCTCTGTATACCTCCGATTAGATCCAATATGATGTATGATTTAATAAAATAATTATCTCTTAACAGATGGTTCTACATACAGCACAGGAAAAGTGAGCGAAAATCTAAATCTGAAGCAATGGACTCAGAAATGCCTATGGAAAAACAAGTAAATATCTCCGAAGAATTAGAAGCAATACCCTTGAAACAAATACCTTTAATTAGCAGCATAGATTTAGCAGACGAGAAGATTTTATAATGTTTTGTAATTTATATTATTTTATTTAAGTCGTTGTTTTTTATCTATAAATATTTTATCTATACACTAGTTTTTTCCCGAAGTTTTAGTTTTTGAAAATATCACAATTTCCACAAAGCTTACGATATCTTCATTCAATAACACGCAATAAAACTCCTTCATACATGACGTCCCCGGAGATCCGAGGAAATCGTGTTTCCGTTTCCCGCAATTATACTGATTACCGGGGCAATTTCCCTCGCTCCACAGTTCCAATTTATATACTTAAGGCCCGTCTACACGACCTGCGTTATGTTGACGTCACCTTGAGCGCACGTTGCTATTTTTCGAAATATCATGGTGAGCGCTTTGATAAACGTTGGATTTGCGATATCTATCATAATAAGTCGGAAAAAGATAGTGTTACATAAGTTATATGTCTGTTAATTATAATTATTTTTATGTCTATTTTTGTTTGGTCACGTTTTGAGGAAACCGCGGGAGTACGTTGATTGTAAATGTCTACGCCAAACCGTAACAGTAAAATCTCGTGGACGGTCCAAAAAGCGCTGTCTTGATTATGTATCTTTTAATCTTTAATAGTAATTATATACTATTACTTATAATTTGAATGGTCCTACATTCACATACTTTAAAATGTTTATTTAGCGCTTCCTTTAAAGTTCCAGAGCCACATCATGAATTCATGGTCAGCTGGTTGTAAATAATATGTTATCATACGTAAGATGCTTTCTGTCCTAAGAGTAATAGTCTATTGCTTGTACTAGTTGAAAACAAGGTACTAGTAGTTTGGTATAATGCTGAACTAGGACCTTTTCGGCAATCTGGCGAGACACACGCTACCCGCGCCGTGGTATACCTAATTTAATACCTACCATTTGTTGTTGTTTTCTGTTGTTATGTTTCTATTTTGTTGTTTTGTATTAGTTCAAAGAGAATTAAAGTATATAGAGCGGCCACATTTTCATATAAAAGCTTTGATCCCAAGCGTCAGTAACGCTATCTAGTTTTGAATAGCAAAACAAGTATAGAACACAATTTAGCTATCACATAGTAGGTTGCGCTAATAGCTAGTGTTGTGTTGAGTGTTTACCTTTGCCTTTTACACACAAGCACGACTGGATGTCACCTGGATGTCTCAAACTCAAACTAGCTTTGTCCCTGTTTATATTTGAATGTCATTGTATTGTATTAGTGTGTCTCAAAAAGGGCCGTATAAATGTTTTCATTTCTTTCTTCCTTTCATTACCAGCTACAGTGATGTAACAATTTCACGATGCATTATAATTACGTTGATACAACACAAAATCATAAAAAATATTTCGATAATTATGCAAATTACTTAATATTAAGTGCTTTAGAATCAAAAGGCACCAATAATTCGACTAGCTTCACAACCACAATATCCATTGTTCGCAACGGGTCAAAACCAGCATTCAAATATAAATAATATAAATAACTAAAAGCCAACGTGAGGCATAGAACATTCAATATAATTGTTGTATAAGATGGCAGGCATATCAGTAAGCAAATATGGGAGGGATTGACTGATATTTATATAATTGTTATCTAGACATCAGGACCGATGCAGTAGTTAACCAAACACATTGTGCAAATATTAATTAGTTTATTACCGACTGATAAGTGTCGAATACACAGGGTGTAATAAAATATAAAAAGCTGTTAGGTTTATATCTAATAAAAATGGATAAATATATTGAACGTGTCGCGTGGTGAAAATATAAACCTATAAATAATTTACAATAAAGTAATTAAATGTTGGAAATTTGAATTACCGCCTAGAAAGAAGAAGAAAGAAAGAAAGACAATTATTATTTATTAGTCTATGACTAATAATTAACAATAAATTTACAGTAAAACAATACTAACTAAAACCCACCAATACCTAGACTATCTGATACCAATAGTAAGATCTGTATTGTTTATTTAAACAATTGCATGTCGTGTTTAATTTTCTTCTACATTCAAATCTTTATATTTATATAAACAAAATAAAACAATTAAAACATAATTTCAAAATTGTGTAAAGAACATCAACTTAAAAGAATACTCACATTAATTAATACAGAAGTAATGGATGGCACCAGTGCCATTATTTTTAGATTAAACCTTTTACTTTGTATAAGGAAATACACAACTAATAGACTCGTAATCTCTTTGTTCTCCATTTGTCTTTAAAAATAATTAATCAAATCTATTATAATACTTTACTTTTTACTAATCTACTACTAATAATAATGACTGTATTTCTGTTCCTTCAACTATATTATAATAATAACCATATAATATTTATATCTTGGAGAAAAATATCTTTCAACGTGTAAATTAAAAGCTACTTGATAGAGAATTAAAAATAAGTACTTTGAGAGAGTACTTTTGAGATTGGAAATGGACGTATTTTATTAGCTATCATGCTTTCAAGTAAAATATAATATTACATTCTTATTTAAATACTTATGAGACCTAATTTATTACATTAATGATAACGTATATTTCATCAAAACATGTGTTATTGAAATTAAATTAAAATATAGAACAAAATGATCCATTTAATTAATATAAGTTATTTCTAAACACAAAGAATTAAACTTTTATTATTGAAATAATAAATATTTATTGAAATAGTTAATAAAATAAAGTGAGCCTATATTAATATAAGTACGTTTAACTATAAACAAATATTTTAATTAAAACATCATATATAAACTTAAATTAAGAATAATTATTTTTCTTAATACTTTACATCAAACCCTATGTACGATAACAACAAAAATTGTTTGAATGAGAGACGAATGAACTCTATAATATGATAATACAGCAACATCAGTAGTACATTCTGTGCTTTGAACGGGAACGTACACGATGTCTGGTGTAGAAGAAAATCCCAATGATCCTGAAAAACAACCCCTCAAGGAAGAACAAAACAAAAAGAATGATTTTAACAACAAAGGGTTGATTGAGAAAATATGCTACATAAAATCGAATATAACAGTCGAGCCAATTTTAGCTGGACTCATCGTTCCAGCTATGCTAGCTAGATTAGCCATACAGAATCTGAATTTAGACAAAGCATGTCGTGTGAAACTGGATTATGGCGACTCAATATGCGATTCGCTGATCAATCGGAAAGGCAACCTCACTTTCTACGAAGGTGAAGTCCAGAAGGTGATATCCGCTATTGAATCATGGAAGAGTATTATCCAAACATCTATCCCAACTATATTAGTGATATTCATGGGAGCTTGGAGTGACAGAACTGGTAACAGGAAAATTTGCATTCTTCTCCCAATCCTTGGAGAATTTGTGGTATGTTTATGCAATTTGCTCAGCACGTATTTTTTCAAAGAAATTTCTGTTGAAGTGACCATGTTCTTTGAAGCTTTCTTTCCAGCCATCACTGGAGGCTGGGTCATGGTATATTTGGGAGTATTTAGCTATATAAGTGATATTACTGATGAAGAATCCAGAACATTTCGAGTTGGTTTAGTAAACTTATGTATGACAGCTGGAATACCCATAGGGACAGCTCTGAGCGGGATCTTGCTGAATTTGTGGGGATACTATGGTATTTTTATATTATCTGGAAGTATTTATTTTACCACATTACTTTATGGTCTCTTCTACTTGGACAATAATACAAAACCCAATTCTGGAAGCAGTGAAAAAGTAAGTAGAAATTTCAATATTTATTTTGTAAACAAATCTATTGAGGGCACTGAACTGAATAATACTGGAAGTAAACAAAATCAACAGTTCTTTGTGTATTTTACCTTAATTTCCACCCAAAGGCTTGAAAAGGGAGTAATAATAATTTAGATTGAATATTTATTATGCTAGCCCAGTGTTGAAACTGAGTTGGTTTTTCCTTCCTTGAAGACTTATTCAGAAGCTACTAGTTACAGTAGCAATTAATCAAACTATTCTGATTATTATTTATTATAAAATATTGTAATTAATATTATTATATATTGGCTAATATAGCAGCCAATTTAAGAATAACCGATTTAACATACTATGCCTCTCTATATATTTTTTTTTCAAAGGCCGGCAAAGAAGCAAGGTGACTCACTTACAAGTTTGCCGAACTATGCCATAAAAAAAGAAAATAATAATAATGCGCAGTTCCATACAATAAAGTTTTATTCAACAAAATGCCGATGCCATTATATAATTCAAAGCAGTACCTTTATAAATTATACATTTTTTCAGGCTAAGCCACTAACATGTAAGGATCTGGTATCACTGGTCAAAGAAACAGGCGCAGTGGCGTTTAAAAAGAGACAAAATAACTTCAGGACAAAAATAATATTAACACTGTCAGTGGTTGCTATCATATATGGACCAAATCATGGTGACTTTCCTATTTTTTTATTTTACTTTGTAAGTAGGAGATCTCTGTTGTGGACGTTTTAACCGAATTCAAAAACGAGGACGTTCTCAATTCGGTGCGGTGTATAATTTTTTAATTTTATATGTATGTTTTTTTGGAAAAAACGTCTTTCGATAGAGTTTAGCTGCGACGTGGTCCTATATAATTTGGTTAAGATCTGATGACAAAGTACGGAGTGTAAAAAATTTAAAAAGTCGGTGCATAAATTATGAAGTTTGAGTCTTTCATCACCGATTTAACCCTCTTAGGGGTGGAATTTCCTAAAATTTAAACGGGACCACTATCAAAGTAAACGCTATAGAATATTAAAAAAAACATTCAAATCAGTTCACATCAGGAGTCATTTGTGAATATACATAAATAAATATACGAACGAATTGAGAACTTGTTTTTTATGCATTGGTTAAACGACTTGACGATGACTTCGCCTGAAGCGGCTGTCCAAACATTAGAAGTTGATATGAGATGATTGCTATTTATTATTTAATTAAACAGATTACGGTTGCTACATTAGGCTTAAAAATGGACTTTTCGCAAATACGATAGCGAAAACAAATAGCGCGCGCGTTTATTTTTTAAGCATATTTTATCATGTACTTAATATCATCGAAATAAGATGACAAGAAACGTAACTCAAGCAAAAAAATTACCCCACCAAAACTCCGTGCAAGGGGGCCGGGCTATAAAAGTCTGTGCAGCTCGTTCATTCATCAATTCATAAAATCGATTCAGAACCTCTAGCATTTAAGACTTCTAATTTGATGCGCGGTGCAGAACGTCGTATCTTGATTTAGAAAATTAATATTTAGACATTAACTTTTATGAAATAAAGTTGATTTTGTACGTCCAATAATTTTTGTTGCTTGTATGTTTTTATACCTTTGCATAATATGTAAGTAAGCAAAGCCGTATTTTTGGCAGATTCATATGAGATTTATCGTTCTACTTATCTTATTTCGATGCTTAACATAATATTTTTCTTACTTACAGGCGAAAGAATCATCACATATATGTACGTCAGATATAGACTAAAATGGGACGCGTTAAAATACAGTTTATACTCAACTTACAGCATTATTACACATTCATTAGGCAAGTATATTATTATATTTACTTATATTACTATAACACTGCCTTGGTGGCGCAATTGTAATGGTACGACTGTTGTGCTGAGGTCACGGGTTCGATCCCAAGTCGGGTAAAAGTTATATTGGGTTTGCTATCACGAAATGTTTAGTATCAGCTCGGAGTCTGGAATTGTGCCCAGTATGGCGATTGACTCGCCTCCTACCGCATCATGGCACGGAATTAAGCTAAGGGGTCTTGTGGGTGGGGTGTATTAGTTATACCTCTGCCTAACTCTTCGGGGATTGCAGGCGTGAATGCGTATGTATGTTATATTACAATTAAACATGAATTATTAAGTAGTTCTCAGTTGTCCTCCTCTTTGCTTTTCTCTTCTTTATTTTTGATTTTCGATTAGGTTTTCTATTGTAAACTTTGTAAAATTTTAAGATGTCTAGAAATTTGATAAGATCTGGTACATAAAACTTACTGTCAGGTGTATGTGACGAACCTTTCATAATATGACCACACCTTTCTTTAACACGTATATGTAATTAATAGGGTAGTTGACTAGATTTTTTTTATTATTAAAATCAATAAGTTACGTTACACAAAATCTATTTCAGAAAGAATTTTATAAATCGGGCCAAAAATAAATAAGTTAGAAGCCATTCAAATCCTGTAGTAGGGGTAATTGTCAAATGACAGACGACGCAACCTTTGACGTCACTGTGTAAAATGTTCATTATGACGCACGCGTGCAAGCGAGATAGTGAGATATCCCTACTACGCACCCACTTTTTCTCATAGCAACATTTAAAGCACATTTCTGCACTAATTTTGATTGTGTTTTAATAAAAGGGTTTCTTTTGCGTATCATTTTCTGTTGCTTATAAAATAATGTATAAAATTCAATATAGGAAACTACCCTATTCCCATAAGACATACGTAGATAAAATTTACAGCACGTAATTATTGTGTTTATTGCCCTTGATATTCAACTGGCCATAAAAAGCTGTTCAGCCTCTGTCAAACCAGTTGCAAAAGAGATTCAGTTTTTTTGTATCTTTTTTTTATTTGCTTGAATGATGAAACGAACAGGTCGCTCGCCTGATGTTAAGCACCACACCTACCCATAAACAGAAGCAACACCACACAGAACACTGAATTACAAAGCACTGGACTGCGTTGGGCCCCCTGATATATAAGTTCGATTAGAAGATCTGTAATTTTTCAATGGTTGAATTAATTATCTTTAAGCATAATTAAGTACCATCTCGGTTAAAACAACATTCAAATTAAAAAAAAACGGCCCATTCGTTTAAATGCTACTACGCCATAGACAGATACACAATTAGAAAGATACACAGTTAGACCGATACACAGTCAGACAAATACACAGTTAAACAGATACACAGTTAGGTAGATAGACATATAAAGGGATTAAACTTATAACACCCCTCTTTTGTTGTCGAGGAATAAAAAGACTTCAAACAAAGCGTTAATCGACTACGTGAATCCAGGACGTCCCGATTCAAACAAAACGACGATGATATCAATCAAATTAATTATTGCGTAAATCTGATCATAAATATCACTATGAATATTATATATGTCTTCTTTTCATTTCAGGAGCATTGTTTTCAATAAGTGTATTCAGTAAACGATGGGGCTTTCACGACTCAGTTTTGTGTCTTATTTCGGTGGCGAGCAAGTTGGCCGGCTCCATACTCATTGCATTCGTACAGACAGACTTCCATATGTTTATGGGTAAGTAGCTAGTAATGAACTATTGAAATCTAACTTTATTGCAAGGATATACATACATATTATATCTGTGGAAGTCATATATTATAATACCTAGATCTTGACATACATATATTTGAAAATTATAGAACTCCCATATGAATCTGCCAAAAATACCACTTACTTAGGTTCCATTTACTTACACATGCAAAGGTAACACTCATACACACAACAAAAATTAATAACGTTCAAAATCAACTTTATTTCATAAAAGTTATTGCCTAAATATAAAATTTCTAAATCAAGATATGACTTTCTGCACCGCGCAAAAATTATAAGTATTTAGTGTCAACTAGAGATCATGAAACAATTTTGATGAATTAATGAATGAACGAGCTGCACAGACTCTTATAGCCCTGCGCCTTTGTACAGACTTTTGATGGGGTAATTTTTTTGCTTGAGTTACGTATCTTGTCATTTTATTTCAATGGTATTACTAGATAACGTGTACGTACGTACAGCCAATTTAGAAAGTACCGTTTTAACATACGCTTTTTTGTATATGACTATAGTATTTTTTTATTTCTTATATTTTATCTGAAAAATAACTTTATAGCAGAGCCCGGTAAACAAGCAAGTGGGTCACCTGATTGTAAGTGATCTCCATCGTCCATGAACATCCACAATATCTGACGAATCATGGACACACTGCTTTGAAAAGGGATGATTAAGGACAGAGAAGAGGATTTGGGCCTTCGGATATCTCACTCGCCGTACAAAACTCAACAGCAATTTGGTATTGCACGTTGGTTTTCTGTGAAACAGTGGTAATAAGTCGGCATATTCATGCTGTAGGCAAAACTGTCTGCAGCGTAGCTTTACCGCTTAAAAACTTACTTAATTTGAGATTGAAAAATCAAAACGTTGCAAAACAAACATTTCGCTGTATTTTTCTTTTCATTTCCAGTACCTATAGTGGAGATTTTGAACGCTACCACATTCACGTCGCTGAGGTCGTTGGCCTCTAAACTGGTGCCCAGCGAGGAGCTAGGTACGGCTGATGCGATTTTCTTGTACACTATTTGACAATTTTACGAGTTCTACTCATGAAATAAAATTTTATTTTAGTACACCAAGGAGGATACGAATAAAACATGCTTATATATTTTATTCTCTTAAAGCAGCAAACGAAAAATCTCTCAGTTACAGTTTCATAAAATTAAAGAGGAAAAAAATGATTTTAATTATTTATTTTTCTCTGCATATACTAGTAACCTTAACGTGTCATTTAGGTTTCGTTATCAAATATTATCGAGTCATTTTAATTCCAAGATATGAAACGTATGATTAATAAAAACTTTTTAAAATAGAACGGTCAATAAAAACAAAAGTAAAACATTAAATTATCTCTTAATCTAATCTAACCAATTTTGAGTCCTATAGCTGTTTTAATCAAAGTCTCGTAATATATCATATAAGTCATACATATTACATATACAAGGTTATTCAAAAAGGGTGCACTAAGCCGTGGTGCTGATAAGAATTTCAACCATATATATGTCATCACGTAAGAAAGTACTTTTAGTTCCATAGAAGAATATAGGCGGAAAAATACTAAGTCACTGCATCGCGTTGCCGACTCCAAATGAAAATACAGCTTAACATAGTGTAATGTGTGCGTAGTTTTATAAAAGAAATAAACAGCAATATCTCTGAAATTATTGCATTTAGTGATAAAGTTGCAAATACAAAAGATGTTCAGAATTATGGGTACTTTTCTATCCTATCAGTTAGTATATCTTTTTCGACTAACCTTGTATAAGTTTTTTTCAAAGTTAATTAGATTATGACATAATTTTAGGCTTTTTGAGGCGGTTTTATGATTATTTAAAAGATCTTATTTTACAACTTTCAGTGAAATAATCATTAAAATCGGTGCATAAATGCCGAAGTTTGAGTCTTTTATTTCCCCGATTTCCCTCTCGTTAGTGGATTTTTCCTTTAAACTGAATCGGAACCAACTTTGAAGTTTTAATTAAGCATATAATTTAATATATAATTATTGTTAACTTATTTATTATATACTTAAACTTCCTGAAACTATTTAAATAACGTATTAAGTATACATACGGCACGAACACAGAACATACTTTTTAAGGCATTTAAAAAGTTATATAGATATATATATATATATCTATATTCTATCTATATTCAATTCAAAGCAATTCAACCCACGAACGTTTCTTCCAGGTAAAATGAATTCTCTATTCAGTTTGGTAGAGACGCTTGCGGCTCTTATGTTTGATCCAACATACTCGGCCCTGTATGCGAAGACTATACCGATATTCACAGGCGCTGTGTTTTTGTTCAGCGCTTTTATGACACTACCTGCTATTAGTATTTTGATGTAAGTAATATTTACATAAGATTTAACAAAACTTTGAAACCGACTTCAATATAACAAAAACTGAAAGTAAAAAATAACAATTTCTATAATTTTATTTTATCGGCAGCGAAACAGGCACCGAGTCTAAAGAGACCTATAGACAATTTTATTTTCTAAGTTTTGTTAAAAGATTTTTTATTGGTAGTTATAGCAATAGCATACAAACTCTAACATAATAACAATAAAGGAAACATCGTGAGAAAAACTAGATACCTGTGAAGTTCTCCATAAAAAATTCGAAGGTTTGTGACGTCTGCAAACCAGTATGGTGGATTAAGGCCTAATCCCTATAATTAAGTAGAGGAGACCCGTGCCCAGCAGTGGAACGGTATAATACACGGTTGATATTATTCCCAGAGTATGTAAATTACGTTAATGGAAAAATATATAAATTTATTCATTAAATTTCGAGGAAATCGCAGACGTACATACGAATCAAATACAGAACTTCCTTTAAAAGTCGGTTAAAAAAGACATAGCCTACCAGGGTGTCATGCGGAATGCGGAGGTCGAGGGTCAAAAACGAGTTCTCCAGGATAAAGACCTCTGACTTTTCGAAGTAACACGTGTATTCATTGTCAGTGTTATTAATTATCGTTCGCTTTTAATGATGATTTAAATGTTTACTAGGTGGTGCGTCCTTCGTATGTGTGAGGCCGTCTGGGTAGTTACCACCGCTTTAAACAAGTTTGCTGTTAATGCGTATGATTTACTACACATACCAATATATTTTATTTTCGTGGAGGGGAAATCAATAATATGCAGGCGACAGACCTACGTTCATGCTATAATAAAAAAAAATATATGGATTCGAGCGAATGTCCTTCAAACCGAAACACAACAGTGCTTACACACTGCTGCTTGGCGGCAAAAATGGACAAATCGGTGGTAACTACCCAGACGGCCTCTCGCATACTAGAGACTTACCACCTTGTATATATTTAATAACTTAATCAATAAGATTACGCCAGTCTCAACGTAACCAAAATAACAATAAACATAGAAATAAAACAATTCTTTAAATTTAAGGCTTAAAATATATTATTTCAATTTTACTTACAAATAGATAAACGTAAGACTTGCATAATTGGCACATATATGCATTTACAACTGAACTAACTTCTACATCGGATATGTCATAATATTACGTAACTTAATGATAACTACAGTAAGCAACTTACAACGCTGTTTTCATTAGCAATTTCTTTGTAAATCCACTTACGCTACTTACGTGAATAAAAATTACGATTGTAATAATTGACCCTAGTGAATATATAGGTTTATTATTTACATTTTAAATCAATTTCAGATGGCTATTCGTCCAGCATCGACACGACACCAAACAGAAACGAATTCAAATACAAACAGCAAAATTGGAAGCCGCATGCCACAATAATGATGAAAAACAACAATAAATCTTTCCACATACATAATAGCGAGTTCATTTTATTGACAATTATGTTCGTAGAGATGACACGAGCAAGCTGCTTTTCTGAAGCCCAATTCTCGAAATTTTAATTGTTCAAAATATCATTCCTATCTAGTCTCAGCGTCAAGAAAGTTGCAAATGGCATTCTCTTAAACCAATAATCAACGTCAAATGCACCTAGCATTATCAGTAGCATTATACCGTTTTGGCTTCAGTCAACTTTTATTCTATATTCAATCTTATTACGATCTATGTTCACATTTGACGTTGACATTTGATTGATTATTGGTTTAAGAGAATGCCATTTGCAACTTTCTTGACGCTGAGCCTAGATCGGAATGATATTTTGAACATTTAAAATTACGAGAATTGGCCTCCTGATAGTTAGCGTAACGCCTACCCTTATACAGAAGAAACATCAACTAGAACTTAGTACTACATGGTACTTCAGATTCAAGATGCGCTTATCATCTCGAAACATAACATGATAAGTCATAATGCCAAGTAATTCCACTGACTTTAGTGTAGTTCAAATAGGAACACAACACAAACTCGCACACTGCTTATCGGCAAAAATAGAAACGAGGAAGTCTCTTATTCAACAAATATAAGACATGCTTAACCTGCGCCAAAAAGAGGGGGTGTTAAAAATTTGACATCGTTGTCTTTCTATCCGTCTCTCTATATGTCCATCATGTGTATCTGTCTGTGGCAATAATACACCGATTGGAATACGTTCCTTAGTTTTTAGTCGAGAAGGTTAAATCGCGAAACTAGGTTCTCTTCGCGGGTTGTGGGGATCAGATGGCGGATCGCTCCATATACTACAAAATACGAGTAGGCGACCCCTGGCCAGGATAAAAAAGAATCGAGAAGGTTCATAGCTCTGTTTGAAGAAAAAAACCTATTCGGCTATTGAGAAATTACATTGGATTTTCTAATTGTGTCGGGAGTTTTTAAAGGTTAGATATTTTTATTACTTATTAGAATCTTGCCTGACTGCCTCAGTGGCACAGTTATAATGTATACGCGTTTCGACTGAGGCTGACGCTAAGGTCTCGGTTCGATCCCCGGGTCGGGTGAAAGTGACATTTTATTTAGTTTTTCTATTACGAAATGCTCAGTATCAGCCCGGAGTCTGGAATTGTGCCCGATATGATGATAGGCATATCAGATTATGGGACGGAGATACGCTCGGTGATATGTGAGTGTACTGGTAACACCTCTGCCTACACCTTCGGGGATTACAGTCGTAAGTGCGTATGTATGTTATTATTAGAATCCTTCACGTCCCCAGAGGGATTAACGTCAGGCAGGCGGCCGGTCAAAAAACCTATAAGCCATTTAAAACTATAGATATGTGATAAAAAGCATGTTGCGTAGACCCCACTACGAGTGGGATAATGACAAGTGGAAGAAGAAGACTGGTAAGAATCCTTGTAACCCAATATATTATTTAAAAATATGTTTTGAGTGGTAGAGCCACGCTGTAGACAGTTTTGTGTACAGCACGAATGGGCCGGTTCGAACGGGTCATTACCACTGTCTCACAGAAAATCGACGTAAAGTAGCGGCTTGCTGCTGCATTTCGTACGGTGAGTGAGATATCCGAAGGCAATCACTTATCATCAGAAGATCCACTAGCTCGTTTGCCGGCCTATTCTATAAAAAAGTATTATTTTACAGTTTTTTAGTGTCAATAAAAATACTATGTTTAAGGACATGGTCGAACCGTGGTCATCATAAAAGGAATAAGCAGTTTGTCTAGTAACTCAATTAAGGTCAAGATCTACAAGTCAGGTGTTGCAAACTTTTATCTTGTTAACATAAATAATAAAATGGTTGCTTATTTATCGAGTAAAGTATTGGTCAATCGCTTTATTAGTAATGTATCAGTACAGTGAGGTCCCGGCTTCAGCCCCAGCTACCTACAGAATGCTCTACCTACTACTATTATAAATGTGAAAGTTTAGATGCGTGTGAGTTTGTATGTTAGTTAGTTAATCACGCCTTAACGGCTGAAGAGTTTTAGATGAAATTTGGCACATTAGTAGATTATGTCTAAGATTAGAACATAGGCTACTTTTTATCCCGAAAAATGCAGTTCACGCGGCAGGAGCCGCAAGCAAACGCTAGTAAAAAAGAAGAATCGATCTGTGATAATTTATTAAAATTTTGAGATCATAGAACCAATGTATCTCTGGCTATAATTTCCGCGGTATATGTACAAGATGTATAAGGTTATAAATAGCCATAACGAGCACGAGCCACGGCAAAGCCGGACATGCATGGATAGCACCACATTCGAAAGCGACAAATCGTTGCCGACAGCCGCGCGGCGCAGCGAGTCCCATGCAGGAAAAGCGGCCAAAATGTGCTGTGCTATGTTTTCAACGCATCTGCAATGGTGGCACCCAGGTATCGGCTCTCGAAGTATACGATACAGGTATTTCCCGAGAGCACTTGTTAGACCCTAAAAGATGCAGAAAACATATAGTCGAGTCGAGCAACTGCGCAATATTGCGATGTTTCCGATTTTCAGGTTATTTTCTCACACCAGTTACCCGTAGAGGGTCATGGACCGTACGATTCCCACATAGAGCCTCTGGCAGGTGGTTTTGGGCTTGCCATGATTAGGTAAAAAGTGCACAAGCGCAGGGTCCATAAGTTTGGAAACCAGACGCCGTAAGTATATATCGGCTATCGAGGACGAGTCCTAGGTACTTCATTGTCAACTCAAAGGATCCCAGGCTTGGGATTTGCTGTTCTGGAAGTGTGGATGTGTCAGCGGCGAACTGTAGTATGATGGTAGCATAGCGGTCAATTAGTTTAAAACTCAACACTGATTGTGTTCAGTTCGCTGTGCGCTGGTTCACGGCGACTAACACTTGTCAACTTGACATTCGACAAGTGCATATATATACAACGTATTGCAGAAAGGTGTAGTCAAAGGTAAGCAACGTATAGTGTACGGTATAAGTATTTCACGCCCGTTTTAAATCTCATTGCATTGCTAGGACATTATATCAAGAATTTTATTTATTATCATAAGATATTCGACTTGCATCTTTTGACAACACTAAATCATAAACAGCTGATACGGATGAAATCATTAGTATGAACACAGATTTAATGCAAATAATTTTTAGTGATGTGATCAATCTTGTCGATTTTCATAAATAAAGTGAATAAAATTTGTGTGAAATTTTAGGATGTCAAGATTTTGATAAGATGCTATCTATATATAAACACTCCGTGACAGCCTCCGTGGCGCAGCGGGTGAGTAGCCGGCTGCGAAGCGAGAGGCCGTGGGTTCGATTCCCGCACCGAGACAAATGTTTGTGTGATCCACAAATATTTGTTTCTGGTCTGGGTGTTGTGGGACCGCAAGTCCCTCGTAGTTCATGATACCCACGATACAGGTTTACCTAGTGTGGGGTCAGGACTATGTTTGTGACTGTTGGGGGTATTTATTATTATTATTATTATTTACTCACTGTCGGAATGTATGTAATGACCCTTAAATATGGCCACACCTTTCTGTAACACGTTGTAGACATATATTATAATTTATCTATGGCTTCGCTCTATTTATTATGCAATAAAAAGTATTTAATATATTTTAATAAGGACGATGAATCACCGATGTGGCCGATTTCAAGGTTTTATCTGAGTTTTGGTGTCAAATCCTTTCAGTACGATGTTTCATAGACGATTTTCTCGAAGCAAATCAAATGGAAAAGGTTAATCAACCCGTTCTAAAGAAAATCTTCTAATTAAGCTCATTTTAAACCCTCACTATACTGTTTATCATCGTTAATGTTAATTGAAAAGGAAAAGTATAAGTATATTCAATGGAACATGTTATTATTCGCCATAACATATAATTAATCTCTTTTCATGCACAATATATACTTGTGGTGGGGCCAAGGTTACGACCGTGTACTTTGCCATCCCATACATCATTTTACATGAACTGTAATTGGGGGACTCACTTCCTGCGAAGTTAGCTCTGAACTGTGCAATATTTATTTAATTCTGGTTCACACTCCTCAGCAACGTTTACTTTAAGGAAGCAACCAGTCGTAAAAACTAGAGTAGATACTACGATTTAAGTAACCTTTACCGACCTTTGTTCATGTTGGAAACCACGAATGGCGATGACTATGATGCAATATAGAAGAGTTGCGATATTATGTATTTATTTTTCTCTCATGCCTGACGAAGCCTAAAAACTAGTTTTTTTTTTCATACTCGTACTAATTCGTAAACAATATAAATATTGACGAATCACTTTTTTGCCTTCATTTTTATTACTTTAATGTCGAAACGAGCAGACGGTACAGCTTGCCTGATGGTAAGCGCCACGTCACGTAAAGTGCGTTTCGTACGGTACCATCAGGATTCAGGAGGCCCAAATCCCCTCTCCTTCCTTTAAAGTCGGCAACACGTCCACGATTATTATGGTGTTGTGAGTGTTAATGGACGGTGGTGATCACTTACCATCAGGTGACCCACTTGTTCGTATGCCGACCTTTGCTATAAAAACAAAGATTGACTAAACAAAGGAAAGGAATTTATTAATTAACTAAAGATCGTAGCAAGTGGAAATCCGTTGTCCCTGTCTATCCCTATGGGAAACAGACGTGAGTCTATGTATGTATGTAAGTATTGACTAAACAAGTCCTTAACAAGTAAATGCCTTTAACAAGTAAATTGTAGACAACATTTGATGCTATGAATACGGTCTTCTCTAAAGTAGGTAATTGGCCATCGCGTTACCGTGAATGGAACGTACAGTTCATTGTAGTCCATGCCTTATGAGGGTCGTTTGAAACTCTGTATCGGAATAATTCTAATATGCGAGACTAAAATAATTATTTAAATACCTATTTTATTTACGTGATTTAATATTTTATTCTGAAAATTTTGGTATACTTACATGTGATTGTTTTAAATGTTTGGTAAGTTTAAATTTATATATCATTTTGTATGTCTGAAGCCGTAAAATAAGCCACGCAATTCAAAAATGAAAGGAAAATAACAAATTAATATATTTATAAACCATTTTAATACTTGCTTATCTGATTTCTTAGAGATTAGAATATAATCTATAATCCACATCGGAATAACAATGCGACCATCAGAACGATAAATTTTCTACTTAAGCCTGACAGAAAAATGGATGATCTCAATTGAAAGATTCCGAACGTATGCTATTATTAGAACGAATTTAGAGGAAGGTACAAACGAGTATAAGATGCATACTTGTATCTAATACACATATTTATGTTCTTACTGGATAAATTGACAGCCTCCATAGCACAATGGGCGAGTAGCCAGCTGCGAAGCGAGAGGCCGTGAGTTCGATTCCCACACAAATGTTGGTGTAATCCACAAATAATTGTTTCGGGTCTGGGTGTTGTGGGACCGCAAGTCCCTCGTAGTTCTTGATACCCACGATACAGATTAACCTAGTGTAGGGTCAGGACTATGTGTGTGACTGTTGGGTGTATTTGATTGTATTGATTTAAAAAAAACTATGTAGGCACTTTCTAATAAGCTATTTATCGAAATAAGTACGTGTTATAAGTTATAAGTAACTATATTTATAAGTGGTAGAGTCACGCTCTAGACAGAATTGTCTACAACATGAATGAGCCGGCTCTACCGGGTCGTTACCTATCACTGTCTAACAGAAAATGTACGTCAAATCACAGCTTGCGTTTAGTACGATGAGTAAGATATCCGGAGGCTCAAATCTCCCTCCATTTTCCAATTCCTCAATTATCTCTTTTCTTTACGGTTGGCAACGCATCCATGATTCCTCAGGTATTGTAGACGGTCATGGGCGGAGGAGATCAGTTTCCATCTGGTTACCCACTTGACCATTCGCCGGCCAACACTATAAAACTATATACAATTTTATATTAACCCAGCTATTTACCTTAACTCAGTATAAAATACCACTATATAATAAAAATCTTTGTCTCCTCAAGTATTTCTCTCATTCTTTTGCTCTTATTATTTTTACAAGGTGGTAGGTCCCTAGTATGCGAAAGGCCGTCTGGGTTGGTACCATCGCTTTGTCTATTTC
This sequence comes from Mimas tiliae, assembly GCA_905332985.1. Taxonomy (NCBI): domain Eukaryota; kingdom Metazoa; phylum Arthropoda; class Insecta; order Lepidoptera; family Sphingidae; genus Mimas; species Mimas tiliae. Next base: position 10,248,792 of record HG995238.1, read on the forward strand.
TGCCGCCAAGCAGCAGTGTGTAAGCACTATTATGTTCCGGTTTGAATGACATTGAAGCCAGCGAAATTACTGGGCATTATGAGACTTAACATCTTATGTCTCGGGGTGACGAGCAGTCCGCTGCCATGCAGTGCTTTTTATTTCAGAGTTCTGTGTTACTTCTGTTTATGGGCTGGCGTGGCGCCTGCCATTAGACGAGTGACTTGCTCGTTTTGTCACTCAATCTAATAAAAAAATTAGTTTTTGTCATGTTCTTCTTCTCTTATCATAACTTTGGTTTCGCTCTTATTATTTCTGACCATATCATCAATGAAGCCACAATAAATACAGAATCTCCTTTTTCAAGTCGTCTACCCGATCGAGGCCTGCGAGGCTTGCGGCAGGATATTATTCTATGGTAGATTTTCTAAACCTCAGTAATATTTTTATGGCATAATAGCTCTTGTTAATAATACATTAAGTCTCAAATTTGAAGGGCAGCTTGTGTTTCAATAAGGATGAATTCTGCTTGTCAAAATTGTTTTCTGATAAACTGCGAGGACAAACGCGCTTGCATATATATATATATTTATATATATGCATTCACCCACTTAAATCTGCTAGTTAGTTACCAGTGCCTTACAAAACGTAAAAATACATAAGCAAACTATACTACACAGGTTTTAACCATTACGAACATGTATGTACGTCTGTACGTGCACGTGCGAAACGTAGGTATATCAATTATAAAAATTGCAGCGTTTGTCACTGCATTTTGTTAAATTTTTGTATGAAATTACGTTTCGCTCGATGCAAATTTTGCCATTCAGCGTACCGTGACGACGTCACGTCTATGCATTCATAATCACCCGTAATGATGTGTACTGAAATCATTCGTCATCATTCGACGTCTTATTTTCATTAATTATAGTTGGAAGATGATTTAGCTACTGAACTAGCCATCTTAGGCAGAAATGGTGTCCTTTTTTAACGTTGGGAAACCCTTTATGGGTACTACCCCACCGGTAGGTACCCATGGTTGGGCTGGTGGTTATGTCCGACTCCCACGGACTAAAACCCAACGATGTTCCTCCGGGTACGCTTGTTCGGTCAGGGCTGCGGGCACGCTTTTGTACTCTTTCGCGGCCCCGACGGCGCGGCCCCTTATAGAGGGCCTCTCCGGTGGGTGAGTGACAGGGGATTTATCCACCCACCTCTGTTCCGCTCAGACGAGGTTCGCGCGGGAACACCGCGCGCATCACCTGGCATCATCATCATCGGCAGCAGATAGCGTGCTGGTATGAGAAATGGTGTCCTAATTCATAATAGAAGTAGAATATTTTATATCATTTCAGTTAAAAGCGACCATGACGATACCAAAATGTGCCGTGATCTCTGTCATCCTATATTTTTGAAACAGGAGACCGCGGTTTCGACCCCCGCACCGCGACAAATATTTGTGTGATCCACAAATATTTGTCGCGGTGCGGGAATGGGTGTTATGAGACCGAAAGTCTCTCGTAGTTCCTGATACCCACGACAAAAGACTCGTATCTTACTGTGGGGTCAAGACTATGTGTGATTGTTGGGTGTATTTATTTTTAACAGTCGCGTCGGCACGGGCAGCTATTGGATGGGTGACCGCTTAGTAGTATTTTAACTGAGCATGTCAGTGCTTCGAAGTGCACGTAAAAAGTCAATCCCCGCTGTTCTCAGCATTTGATATAGAATAGAATAATTCACCATGTTGAAGAACAGACACCAACAAAAACAAGGAAATATTTAACGCTTGTTGTTCAGATTTGTTTAGAATTTTAAACAATAACTGATTCTTCGAAGTGTAAATATTGATAGGAGTCGATACGTCAGAGGAAAACATCATGAGGCAACCAGACGACTCACGACATTTTATTTAGTAACATGCATACCAGCGCTTGGTGCGAAGAATCATTCGCAATGTAAAATGTGCAAAATATAACTTGGCCAGATCGAACCGAAGTTAGTAATTTTACTGGCGATCTAAATATCTGAAACCAATAGCTCAAACGCCGCTCGTGACCAACAACAACCTCACGTCTTAGACTGTGCGTATATATTGTTTTTTTTTAGCTGGAATGACGAGATGAGCAGGTCGCTCGCCTGATGGTAAGCGCCTAGCCTGCCTATAAACAGAAGCAACGCCACACAGAAATTTAAATTACAAAGCACTGGATGACACTGGACTGCGCTCGTCACCCCGAGACATAAGATGTTAAGTCTCATAATGCCCAGTAATTCCACTTGCTCGTTTGCCGGCCTTTGTTATAAGAAATTGTGACTAATTTACTGATGTCTTATTTCGACTTATAATAATTAAACTAGTATTTGCCCGTGGGTCCGCTGCCATGAGGCCCCCTAATAAATAAAAACGTGAGTCACATGATAGTAGGTGATCTCCACCGCCCATGTACACAATATTATACCAAAAGAATCATGGGCGTGTTGCCCACCTTAAAGGAAAAGGATTGGGAAGGGTAGGACATTTGGGCCTTCGGATATTTCACTCACCGTACGAAACGCAGCAGCAAGCTACTACTTTACGTCGGTTTTCTGTGAGACAGTCGTAACTACCCAGAAAAGCCGGCCCATTCGTGCTGAAGACAAAACTGTCTACAGCGTGGCTCTACCACTCAATTATAACTACGTACAGAAGTACACGCACGAAATTTAACCCGTTGAATTGGAGTCATATATGGCTCCAATCAACGATTACCGTTCTAATAACTACTCACCATATTATATTTATGATCCTCACTTATATAAATCAATGTATGAAACACATTTTGGCCATCTGCAAATAACCTAATTTTTAGGAAAATACATTTTAGCTGATATTTCTTTTGCGTTTGTGTGCGTGACGTTGTAAGTAAACACATCACACTTATAGTCTACACATCTAATTTTAAATGATAGTATCGATTTACCTGTTTATACCTGGCTACCCAGAGTTGTGACCGGAAAAGAATAGGCAACCTAACGTTTGCACATTATATGGGCTTCATTCTTTCGATTGGTATAGAATTTGTCTAATAATCAAACCGGTGAAACGTTTAAAAAAAAAATTGTATAAATTATTAGTTAATCATATCCTGGACTGAAATTTGTTAGGCAACCCATATGCAATACATATTAAATTAAATTTTATACGTTTCATCAAATAAACATCTCGGTGAAGGTCGTTGTATGGCGGGGTCCTATACTATTAGCGAATTTTCAGCTAACAATTGTGAGTATGAATTGTTTGGACATCTACCTTCTATAAGTAGTTATTCTAAGAATCAATCCTTAAAATATAACTTCAGCGTCAGTGTCAAATAACATTATATACTCCTCGGTGGCTTATAGTCAATAGTTTTTCGCTTGTGGCTTTGCTCGCGTAGTCTACATATTTTGTATAATCTTTACCACTTCAATTCTCCCTATAGATATAACATTTCTAAAAAGCCGACATAAATGTTCCCATAATTGTAACGAAAATCTTTAATACCAAGTTCCAAATAAATGTCATTTTTATCTGATTTCTAAGAGTATTGGATATTATGTTCGATTCGAGGAACATGCGAGATTTGAATTGGTACTCGATATGATTTCTGCGATATTGCGATAGACTTGCCACCTATCATATCAACTGCAGAAATAACCTTGATGGACCGTAGGGTACACAGTGCACTAATTGCACGTCCGCCTAACCTTTCGAGGAATTTTGTAGACCTTAAATAGCTTACTTCCTACTACTATTCTAAGTGAAAGTTTGGATGTTTGTGAGTTTGTGCATTTTGATGTTCGTTAGTCAATCATGACTAACGATGGCTGAATGGTTTTGGATGATAGCACACATGTAGACCATGACCTAGATTACGATATAGGCTACTTTTTATCCCGGTAAAGGCCGTTCGGGCATGTGGAGTCACGAGCCAAAGTAGTATTATAGATTTTAAGGTAATGGTTTGTACTGATCTCCCATATACAATATGTAACAAAAACCATGTTGGGAGTTTATATCTGTGATATCAGAATCGATATTCAAACGTAATAATTCCCATGCGAAAATGAGACTATAAAAATAATCATATTTATTTTTCATAATTTAATTATTTTATTGTTTCTGAACCATATTTCGATTGATTACCTCTACAAGAGCGAGATAACAAGTTGCAGCGTTTAGTTGCATCAAACGCACCTCGCCGCGTACACGCCCGGCTACGTCAGTCAGCCGCTCATCACTTTTCCGATGAAAATAACATTTTTTAAATACGATCATTTTCTTTTTTATATAGTATAGGCCGGCAAACGAGCAAGTGGGTCACCTGATGGTAAGTGATCTCCACCGCCCATGTACACCCACAATACCAGAAGAATCATGGGTGCATTGCCGACCTTAAAGGAAAGGGATAATTAAGGGATTGGGAAGGGGAGGGGGTTTGGGCCTCCGGATATCTCACTCACCGTACGAAACGCAGCAGCAAGCTGCTACTTTACGCCGGTTTTCTGTGAGACAGTGGTAATGACCCGGACGAGCCGGCCCATACATGCTGTAGACAAGTGTCTACAACCTGTTTTCTAAGCAACCTGTGTATGGACAATATCTCGCTTCTGTTTATTATTATTTTAATTTAACTATTTTTATTAAGCTGTCTAGACATATAGATATAGTCTTCACGACCTAGAAAGGGCCAACAGGGTTGTTGATACATACTGTATAATAGAAAAAACCAGACCAAATTCTACCTGTCCTTATCTCTCAATAGAGTCGGCGCAACATGCTTTTTAACACATGTTACAGAAAGATTTGGCTTGTAGGTTTTAGACCGGCCGCTTGCGTAACTTCAACCCCTCTAGCGAGAAAACACTCAGACCCGAAACGTATATTTGTGAATCACACAAACAAACATTTGTCTCGGTGTGGGAATCGAACCCACGGCCTCTCGCTTCACAGTCGGTTACTCGCCTACTGCGCCACGGATTCAAAATAGAAAACTACTTAAAATTTTAATATGTGGCTGGCCGGTCATTTGACTTTTAAGTATAATACATAATTACAATACCTGATAATAATAATAAGGCAGTGGGTCAATAATATGACACGAGGTCGATGTTTTAAAACTAGCTTTTGCTCGCGGCTCCGCCTCCGTAAACTGCCCTTTCCAGAACAAAAAGCCTATGTTCTAATCCTGGTCATAATCTAACTGTGCTAAACTGCAAAATTTTATCGATAACCGTTCAGCCGTTAAAACGTGATTGACTAACAAACATTCAAATGCACAAACTCATAAACATCCAAACTTTCACACTTATAGTAATAGTAGTAGGATAATTATAGTAGCATAGTAGGATGAAATGTTATAAAAACTGCAATAAGACAACACAAATACAATAAAAATTAATACTTAGTCCCAAAGAAGTTATTGGTACATTATTTATTGATAAGTAATTCACAGCTTATAGTTGTACAAACATTCCTTTGTTGATAAGAGATAAATTAGGGCAAAATGCTAATAACAGTGATATGCATTTTTTGTAATGAAATAAAACATGCTAAGGACTTTTGTATTAACATTCGAATGCAGACGAGTTGACTGCCCGTCTGATAGTGGGTTGTCACGTGATAGTTTCTGTCGCTGAAGGACATCAGCAAACCCAAGGGCACAGCTAAACCGCTGCCTACCGTTCAGTCCCTTTTGTCATCCTCGTTCAAAAGACGAACAACTCGTAGTACTGAGAAATTACTGCGGAATGAAGTACAATCCAGAATCAGCAAGTACGTGGAAAATATGACCACTCGATATACAATATGTAACAAAAACCCTGTTGTTCCTTTTAACAACATTATCAGAATCGTTATTCAAACGTAAAGAAATATCTCAATTAAGAAAATTCTACCATAAACATAACGATTGGCGATCACCCGGTGGTTTATCAAAAGTGGTAGTTACTCGGTGCGGCACCTTTTTACTAGTACAGCGAGTCGCCGCTTTACTCATAAACATAAAATTATTGTTTTTAATAGTATTTCATTTAAAATAGCACTTACATTGAGCTGCTGGCCTATCATCTGTCCCATTTTTATGTTAGATTTTTCTCATTAGAGATATTTCCTTATGTTTGAATATCGATTCTCATAACACAGCTAAAAGGACCAACAGGGTTTTTGTTACATGTTGTATACACTATATTGAAGGTACGTTGTTCCAAGTAGAAAGCATAAACTTCCCTTCGGTGACGCGTGGTGCGATAGCAAGATATGCTATCTAACAGTTCCTAAGCGCATTCACCATGGAACAGACGCATAGCAAGATTTGACGCTGAGTGATCCAATATACCCCTCCATGCGAAAGGTTTCCAGACCAGTGTTATCTATAATTCTAACGGTCCTCTTGTTTAAGGAGTATGAATAAACCTGGTATTTGGGTGCCCCAGCTCAGGAGTGAGCAGTACTCCACGTAAGTTCAGTCTTGTGCTTTGTAGAGCGTGAGCTTGGCATGAAATTCTGCTTGGCTCTATTGAGAATACCTTGTTTTTTATGCCAGTTTGTCTTTACTTACGAAACGATCACTTGAATCCTCAATTATAACCTCCTTGGAAGTGTAGCGCCGTGAAAAATAAGTCCTTTTACACAGTAAACGTGCAAATTTGCGTCTTTCTTGAGTTTATTTATTATTTAACTAAGTTCAATTTACCGGAATCCACCTAAAACTCCACCTTAGTGAGATCACCACTTCCAGACTACCTAAAAACAACCACCATCACACATAACTTTCAGTTTCGTATTCGTTATGGTGACTTTTTTGAGTAGTAGAGCCACGCTGTAGACTGTCTACAGCATAAATTGGCCAGGTCGTCCGGGTCGTTACCACTGTCTCACAGAAAACCGGCGTAAATTAACAGCTTGCTGCTGGTTGTAGTACGAACTGTCGAGACTTGCGACGAAGGTCGCTAGTTCGAAACAAACTAAGAGCATGTACCACTGATTTTTCTAAATTATAAGTGTATTCTTTCATAATTATCGCTTGCTTTAACGGGGAAGGATACATTGTGAGGAGAACTGTATACCTGAGAATTCTTCATAAGATTTAGAAGGTATGTGAAGTCTGCCAACCCGCATTAGCCCAGCTTGATGGACTAAGGCCTAAACCCTCTCATTCGTAAAGGAGGACTGTGTCGAGTGCCTATTAGGAGAGTATAATATAGTGCTGATTTTATTATTTAAAGAGCGTCATACGTTAATATAAATACAGTATCAATAGCTATACTTAAATTTGTGCGACAACCTAATCAATTATTCACTGAGAATACAGATTAGCCGTCTGCTTTATTCTCGAGCAGTGATTGGTTAACATAATATTCATTGTCAAAAAAAAAACGTGCCTTCGCTAATGAATCTAGGCGCTGGCTCAACACTGTATAATAATAATAAACATGTGATTTTTCTCGCAGATGTCAGTAACCGACCAACCGGGAGCCAATGAACACTGGACCGACTAAAATGAAGTTTACCTATATTAGACAAAAAATAATAACATGTACCTATATTATACAAAACATAGTAACATAATTTGTGCTAATCTCATTAGAACAAAACAAAAGCCATTTATCAATTAGAACTGTACGCCATTATCGTTATCAACTCGTAATTGATATCAAACAAACATATCGGTAAGTCAAACAATAAAGACAATTATTGTGTCCCTAACAGAAGCACGCATAATGTGAAATCAGGCGTTGCAACAGTGATATATAGTTGTGCACAAACGCTTTTGTACAATGGTATAAAATTATCAAAACCACGGTATATTAAAAAAAATACAAAATGGCTGAAGAAAAACAGATACCTGACGTCATGGAAGAGAAACCATTGAACAAAGATGTCCCACAATACAAAAACAGGAATTGGGGAGAAAAATTACACCATATGCGAGACAACATCACCGTTGAACCTTTGCTGGCTGGCCTCATCATACCAAGTGTTATATCAAGATTTGCCATGTCCAATTTTAATTTAGATAAAGCATGTAGAGTGAATTTTCAATTTGACGACGAAATCTGTGATGCTTTAGTGAAGAAAACAAGCAACAACTTTTCGGAATACGAGAGACAAATCCAACACTTGATATCCTCGATCGACATATGGAAAGGTGTGATCCAAACAGCATTACCTTGCATTATTATAATGTTCTTAGGCGCTTGGAGTGACAGAACTGGCAAGAGAAAACTGTGTATAATGCTACCGATTTACGGAGAGGTTTTGACATCCATCAATAATTTGATTAATGTATACTTTTTCTACGAGATTCCTGTCGAAATTACTGTGTTTCTAGAGACGTTCTTTCCCGCTATAACAGGAGGCTGGGTTACGATGTTCCTGGGAGTATTCAGTTATATAAGTGATATTACATCGGAAGAATCTAGGACATTCAGAGTTGGTGTTGTAAATTTCTGTTTAACTGCCGGTCTTCCAGTTGGAATTGGCTTAAGTGGAATACTGTTACAGAGGATGGGATATTATGGTATATTTTCATTAACTGCGGGCATGTTCGTGCTTGTGTTACTGTATGGAAGTATCTGTCTGAAGGAACCTGACGAATGGCTTCAATCCAAAGGCCTGCCTGCGGTAAGCAATTTATCACTCTATTTGAACTTAAGATAGGAATCTATAATAGCATAGATAATTAAAATCATGTATTTCTACTATTACTAATCTCTATTAAATGCTATTGTTATCTTATAATAGCGTTTATAATTACTTCAATACAATGACTTTTATATTGACAGACGTATAGTTATAAAAAATATAACAACGTTAATTTACACTTAGTTTTTCTTACCTGTCCAGTAGCTCGTCATTGAAAGTATAAATATAAATCATGGAAAAAAATAATCGTTAAAAGTTATATACAAAACAATCTCAAACAAAAGCAAACCAAGTGAAATATTTGTTTAAAGTATAAATTATGTGACTAAAAACAAATTGAATGCTTTATTATTAGGCCTTTGACAGCCTCCTCTTTGGCGCAGTGAGCGAGTAGCCGGCTGTGAAGCAAGAGGCCGCGGCTTCGATTCCCGCAATGACACAAAATGTTTTGTGATCTACAAATATTTGTTTAAGGTCTGTTTTCTCCCCAGACGTGTTGACGTCAGGCAGGCGAACGGTCGTAAAAACTAAATGCAAATTTTCTGTAAAATGGTTTTAAAAGTATGTTGCGCCGACCCCGCTGTAAATGACATAAGAGCAGGTAGAAGAAGAATCTACCTGAATTAGGCCTTGCGCCTATTACAGACGATTCATGCGAGCGACATAACGTACCGTAGGCTTAACAAGAGAATTTTTCAACAAGGTGCCGAACCACCTAGATATCGTTCCGTCATCTTGTCAGCAAGTGTTTCATTGCAATATTTGCAACTTTCCGCAATATGTTTGCGCCGTTCTGAGAGTTTTTCCGCCAGTTTATCCCAGTATCGATGGTTAATCTTAAAGGTAATCACGTCCCGCATGGCGCAATCCTTTTAATGAAGCAATGGCCTCCCAACATATTTTTGTGCATTCGCTACTGCACCAAGAATAACACTTCGTCGTGGTAATTATAAAGGTAGCGCAGACGCCTCTGTTTGAGAAGCGCGGTTAGACTAGAGAACTTTTTTTTTATGCTATTTCTTTCTAGATATTTCATTTCTGTATGCGATCCTGTCCTGTCATGGACAAACACATGGAGGCGCGAACAAGAAACAAAAAATATTTCTTTCGAACAATACAATAAATTTTCAAGTACCTAACACATGTTGAACAATCGAAATCCATAAAATTTTATCTAAGAGAATTAATGTAATTATGGGTGTATAAGTATTGGGGAGACATAAATTTTATTTTTAATCAAAGATATGATAAGATTATATGTGTTGAACCCATCGAAATAAGATAACATTGAACCGTATAAATAGGTGAAGATAATGTACTATAATAATACTCGTATCTATCCGTAGTTTTTGTTTGCTAAATTATTGAATTCTAGGATGTTTTCATAAAAATATCATGATTACGGTACGATATGGCTTATTGCTGCACTTAGAAATATCGAATAACTTTAATTATTATTTAGTAACTAGCTGTTGCTCGCGTGTTTGCCCGCGTGAAAGTCCTTTTCCGGTATAAAAAGTATACCAATGTCCAGGTCATGGTCTACCTGTATGCCAAATTTCATCCATAACCGTTCAGATGTTAAGGCGTGATTGAGTAACAAACATCCAAACTTTCACATTTATAATAGTAGCAGGAAGTAGGATTTCTTAGAATTCGATTATTTCCATACTTAGAGCCGGTTAATGTTTTATTTAACCTATCTCCTTACCAAACTTCATTAAAAATCATTCAGCCGTTTAGCCGTGGAAATGTAACTGACAGACAGTCAGAGTTACTTTTGCATTTATAATTTTAAGTATGGATTCAAAGACGTGTCTTTATTATTGACTTTAAAACTTGTTTTATAAAATTAGCTGTCGTATATCTACGGATATCGTGAAATTCTCAGATGTAAATATTTTTAATATACAGTTAATATCATATCTGTCTAATATTGAAACTGTTTTGACATTTTCAATATAACTAAGTTGTCATTTTATCTCAGATATTCGTGGCCAATCTCTGATTTTCCTGACGATAAAAAAAGAAGATTAGATTCAAGAAAAAGAGTAGATTTTCGGTTCCTATTCGACGCGTATAATTGTTTGTATATAATTACGCATAACTTTTCACAGGATAATGTGATTTTGATGATCTCCTTTAATTAACAGTGTGTCAGTGGTTCAAATTTGGTTTCATTTATATTTCAAGATGAATATCCACTCAAAAGTGGGTAAAATCGGGAATGTAAGGCAAAAAATTCGATAATTATGCATTGATTTTAATGATTATTTCACTAACAGTACAAAAAAATACTAGCCAACAAAAACACCGGCTAGAAATATAACTAACCAATTTTGAGTCGGTGTCATCAGTTATAGACTAAATAAATTCAATAAACTGTACAATGCACTAAGAGTTTTTTAAGCTAGTTTTTTTCCATCTTAAGAAGAATATTGGCTACTTGCAATAGTAGAGCCACGCTGTATACAGTTTTGTCTACAGCATGCATGGGCCGGCTTGTCTGGGTCGTTACCACTGTCTCACAGAAAACCGACATAAAGTAGCAGCTTGCTATTACGTTTTGTACGGTGAGTGAGATTTTTGGAAGCCGAAATTCCCCCTCTCTCCATCCTCCAATTACCATTCCTTTCCTTAAAGGTCGGTAACGCATCAATGATTCTCTGGCATTGTGGGTGTTCATGGGCGGTGGGGTTCACTTACCATCAGGTGACTCACTTACTCATTTGCCGGCCTATGATACAAAAGAACTCCAAGATACGAGCTGCTTCAATAGCCATTCTGAAGTATGAACACATTTAGTGTCCTTAAGACAGGATTACTCGACCTCGTAATCGTGACCATTGCTGGTAAACCATTTTAATGACGTAAACTATTATCCAAATTAAGGTAAATATTAACGTTTGTAGTGTAGACGTTAAGATTAAAATGAACTCAACTAACATGTTTGCAATATTACAGTAGATAAACCTCTTCACGCTATATTTTTTGCGTCATAACTCGCGTTGAATCAGCAATATATTATATGGAAATTTAAATTGCCAGAGAAATATGTAATGAGTATAATTAAATAGAATAATAGATAATATTTAATTATACTTAATGGGATATAATTATATACAATAATCCCACAAATAATAATATCATAGTCATCATCTCACATTGGAATACTCCGTATTATCAAAAAATATTAATAATTAATACTAAGTAGTTAAAAAAACAATATATTTATTGAATTATCATAGTTAAAAAAATATAATTAAATAGAATAATAGATAATATTTAATTATACTTAATGGGATATAATTAGACACAATAATTTCACAAATAATTATATCATAGTCATCATCTCACATTGGAATACTCCGTATTATCAAAAAATATTAATTATTAATACTAAGTAGTTAAAAAAATATAATTAAATAGAATAATAGATAATATTTAATTATACTTAATGGGATATAATTAGATACAATAATCCCACAAATAATAATATCATAGTCATCATCTCACATTGGAATACTCCGTATTATCAAAAAATATTAATTATTAATACTGAGTAGTTAAAAAAACAATATATTTATTGAATTATCATAGTTAAAAAAATATAATTAAATAGAATAATAGATAATATTTAATTATACTTAATGGGATATAATTAGACACAATAATTTCACAAATAATTATATCATAGTCATCATCTCACATTGGAATACTCCGTATTATCAAAAAATATTAATAATTAATACTAAGTAGTTAAAAAAACAATATATTTATTGAATTATCATAGTTAAAAAAAATATAATTAAATAGAATAATAGATAATATTTAATTATACTTAATGGGATATAATTAGATACAATAATCCCACAAATAATAATATCATAGTCATCATCTCACATTGGAATACTCCGTATTATCAAAAAATATTAATAATTAATACTAAGTAGTTAAAAGAACAATATATTTATTGAATTATCATAGTTAAAAAAAATATAATTACATAGTGAGCTAATTCATATAAACTGAAAAGTCAAAAATACAATGAAATCCTCAACTAACCAATTTTCAATGAGTCGATGATTGATAAATATCGAATATTAACATGTTATACAAAAAAATATAATCAAAATCGGTCTACATTTAGAGGAGATGTCGCATAACATTTGGTCATGTTTTTTTACACCGATTTCGTTGTTTACTGCTATTTCTGGACATGTTTATTAGATGTTATTGGCATCATTTGATATTATACTTAACGCTTATTTCACACTGTCTAAGTAAACGTTACTTAACAAATAAAATATAAGAAAGCGTAATACAAAATTATCACGCTGTCAGTTTATACGAAGGAGTGTTTATAACTTCAATGTATACTACTAGACCAGTGGGGCGATATGTACATAGAAATTGCGCCAGTAAATTACGGTCAATTCGCCGTAACTCAAAATTACCATCCCGCTTCCTCTTAACTAGAACACCTCTCCTGCTCCCTGTCTTACTGCTGTCAAACACCCGCGTTATGTGGCACAATTTTACATACAATACATTGAAGTCTTTGAGGATCGTACATGTATATCTCATAGCTCTTTCCAAATTGGCTATTTTTTGCGTTATCTGGCAATTCAATTTAAAAAACATTATAAAGCAGACTCTTATTGTATAATTTTGTATAAAGGCTTCGCCCGCTATTCCCAATTCAACTTTGTTATATTTTTATAATATGTGGATGTGTGGTCAACGCGATATTGTGTTTTTATCGTGAAATGATTCGTGCAAAATGTGTCACCCCTACGAGTATAATAGGTCAGCTCCACACTGAACAGCTGTTTATTCTAAATTAAGTCAATAGCCACTAAGATAAGAATGATACAAATTTTCTATAGTAGTTGCAGACGAATTCAACATAACAAACCCTTGATTTTGACACTGATTTATATATAGTCCATCAAAATGTAAAGATAACTTACAGAATAGCTAGAAACTTTAAATCCGGAATATATAATTGAATCGGAATATGTACACTTGCAAAGCAAAAGAATTTAATGTTATTTTTCTTGTCACAAACCTTCGCGGGCGTGTGCACTACAACTCACCAAAGTTTTATTGCAATATATGGATAAGTGGTATAGAAACTCATAGGGGACATACAAAGAAACATTTATTTTGATACTAGCTGTGTTCGACATGCGTTGCAATGCCTCTAAGTAGGTGCATACTCATGAACAAAGTTTTTTCTCTCACAAGTCTACACGGAGGTGCGGACAACAAGTGTCCAAAGTTTCATCAAAATCGCATGAATGGTATAAGTACGCTTAGAGGACAAACAAAGATTCATTTTATATATAAGCAAAGTTAAAGACAGATTTCCGATGGCCACGTCTAGCGTCAGAGTAGAGCTTCAGTGACACCGTCACCTGTCAATGTCCTACTAAAGACTACAGTGACGCGGTCATCTGTCTATATCTTACAGCTAAAGGCGGTAGTGACGCCGTGCGTTTATGACGTTACCATGAAATATACTCTCAAGGATTTCTGTTACATAGTGGTAACAACCCGGTCGAGCCGGCCCATTTATTCTGTAGAGACTGTCTACAGCGTGACTTAAAACATACTGCTAATAAACTGATGTGACATCTATTAATGATTATAAAATTTTCAGATCCAACGAGACACCACAACGAAGGTTTCGTTCTTCAATGTGTCACATGTTTCTGACACTGTTTTGGTTGCGTATAAAAAACGACCATCTAACAGGAGATTGAAAATTATACTTACACTGTTCTGCGTATTTATACTATATGGACCTACGTCATGTAAGTTTTTACATACTTATTTAGTTTTATGCAACGTGTTACAGGAAGTTGTGGTAATATTTTAGGGCCGTTTCTAAACAGGAACTTATCAAAATCTATACATCCTAAAATTCCACTCTAATTTTAATCACTCGTTTAAAACGATCGATAAGATCTACAACATCACTATAAATTATGTTACCGGCAAAGTGCTAGTAATATTCATAAGAAACCCTATTGGTCTAATGGCCTCTTACTTAAGCTGAGAAACCGTGAGGTACTGGGTTCAAATCCCAGGACGGGCAATAACAATTTGGATTTTCGACTCGAAAAGTCGCTCATGAGTTTGCCCGGTATTGGGATCTGAGCTTGGTATATACAGGCTCGTCGAACCGTGGGTTGCATCTAACCGTCCGGCGATAAAGGCGCTAACTTATGTTTAAATGTGAAAATAGAACGTTAGCAGTTTGTAATTGATACACGTCAAAATCTTAACCCGATACTAAAGTACATGACTATATTGTGAGTTTCACCGCATGATAAAGTTACAACCTCTTGCCGCTAAATAACAATTCATATTATGTAACTATTTTATAACATCACACAGCATAACAAGGTGGTAGGTCCCTCGTTTGCGAGAGACCGGCTGGGTTGGTACCACCGCTTTGTCTATTTCTGCCGCCAAGCAACAGTGTGTAAGCACTGTTGTGTTCCGGTGTGAAGGACATTGAAGCCAGTGTAATTACTGGGCATTATGAGACTTAACACCTTATGTCTCGGGGTGACGAGCGCAGTCCAGTGTCATGCAGTGCTTTATTTAAAGTTCTGTGTGGCGTTGCTTCTGTTTATGAGCAGGCGTGGCACTTACCATCAGGCGAGCGACCTGCTCGTCTCGACATTCAATGTAATAAAAAAATATATATATATATATATATATATATATATATATATATATATATATATATATATATATATATATATAAATTGCATCATCAGATGCTACATTAAGGATTATAAGTTCAAATATTACTTCTAACGTTGGAAGACGTTCCATCCGTCGAAAGTCGCCAATATTATAGCAAGCTGAAATAACTAAAGCTTAAACCTGTGTTTCACCTACATTTCGAATCCATGATACTATAGAAAACAAGCTGATAGTGATGACGGAGATATTTGTAAATCCAGAAGCAGTAGCCGTCAGTCCAAATCTAGTATTTTTAAACCTAAATTCCAAAAAAACTTAATAAGATAGTATATATTCATATGCACTCAAGCCTGTAATCCCGAAGGGGTAGGCAGATGTGTAACCAGTACACCCACATCTCGGCGAGCGTATCTCCGTCCCACGATGTGATAGAGGGCGAGACTATCGCCATACCGGGCACAAATTCCAGACTCCGGGCTGATACTGAGCATATCGTAATAGAAAAACCCAATACCACTTTACCCGGCCCGGGGATAGAACCCGAGACCTCAGCGTTAGCCTCAATCGTAACGCGTGTTAAATGTTATTTTTAATTAAAAGTGTATTTAATTGAATAAATCTATTCTAGCTATTCCGAACTTTATTTTTTAAAAAGCGGATTCAAACCTCAGTTCTAACAGTACGCATTACAACTGCGCCAACGAGGCAGTCATAGTTAATAAGATAGTGAATACGGATATAACCTATCCGTAAACAGACATCGTTATAACTATTCCTACTTTAATATTTACAGTTCACTCAGTCTTGGCCATCCTCTACAGTGAAGCCATTGGCTCTTAAAACTTCCTCTAATAAGTCAAGTCAATGCTTTTTGGGCCGTCCACGTACCCTTGTTACAATCTGGCACAGACATTTGTGGCCGACTGCGTTTTCATAAAACGTGACCAAACCACTAACGCAAAATCGTAAAAACTA
This sequence comes from Mimas tiliae, assembly GCA_905332985.1. NCBI lineage: Eukaryota > Metazoa > Arthropoda > Insecta > Lepidoptera > Sphingidae > Mimas > Mimas tiliae. Next base: position 10,265,137 of record HG995238.1, read on the forward strand.
CGCCGTATTACAAGAAAATTCTTACAAATCTGCTTATCCAACCGCTGTATAAAAGACATATATGTGTAATATCACGGGTAATATCAATATGTAATATCAATTTGTGCCAAAATAATCCTTAAATAAAAAACAATATTCTAAACAAAAAGTGTAAATAACAAATAATAACCATTAAAAAGCTGCCGCCGCGCTGCATTTCGGTCGCGGGAAACCTTCATTCCGATAGATATTTTTATGACGCAAATCGTCAAGGTTATTGGCGTGAGGTTTTTTTTTATAGCAAAGGCCGGCTATCGAGCAAGTGGGTCACCTGATGGTAAGTGATCTCCACCGCCCATGTACACCCACAATACTAAAAGAATTATGGGTGCGTTGCCGACCTAAAAGGAAAGGGATAATTAAGGGATTGGTAAGGGGAGGGAGTTTGGGCCTCCGGATATCTCAATCACCGTACGAAACGCAGCAGCAAGCTACTACTTTACGCCGGTTTTCTGTGAGACAGTGGTAACGACCCGGACGAGCCGGCCCAGTCGTGTTGTAGACACAAGTGTCTACAGCGTGGCTCTACCACTCTAAAAGTACAGTACAGGGTACAGTCTTAAGTGAAATTCCTAGAGTTTGTCCGCGAAATCACGGAAACGGCTACTGCGGATGTACACAATACACTAATGGCCGTTCCCAATATTAATCTTCAATTACACGATATATAGATATCGTCAAACATCCGTATTGTTCTATCTTCTGCTTGGAATCGTCCCTATTTTTTAGATAAGTACGTCGGATACTATATAGCAATAGATAGGCAGTCTATCTGGGCCCTTTTGTGCGTTATGTTCATACAAGTTGAGAAAGATGAACTATTGTATAATTTATAAAAACATATATGAAGATATGATTTAGATTAGAAATATAAATTTTAAATTATCATTTATCTATAATTCTTATTTTTTACCACTGTTAATTAAATAATAATAACGAAAAATACTTATTATGTTGCAAAACACAATGTAATAACGAAACTTACTGTCAATACATTACGGCTCTGAATACAAGTCCTTTGAACGAAAATTTGCAAATTTGGGGGAATTTACTGAAATTTTGGGAGGGAATTGGAGGTTTTAATATACATGACGCGCTGATGGTGATCGCATTATCAAGTTTAAAAATGTCTCTTGCACATAATTTAATTATCAAAATGGTGTATTTTTATTTATGGGAATTTTAGACATTTTTTATATTTTCTTTTAGATTTTTAATCAATTTATTTAGTTTTTTTGTATTCCAGTGCAAGTGCCATGTAAGCCTTGTATAATCATGGCTATTTCTTCAAAATGCGTTATTTATTTCGTTTTTTTACAGCCGAGGATATCTGTTTATCGGTCAAAAACTACCGACAAAGATAAAACTAGATAACTTTATCGACAGATAGCACTTAAAAAATATTGGGACGCTTGAACTGTAATTTTCATAGTGTTGTATATCTGTAGTTAGCTATCAGTCCTCCCATCGATAGACAGCAATGAAGAATAGGATTGCCTATCATTAGTATGTTTATTGGGACGGTCAAACGGATAATAGATAACATTTTCTTTCGCCGGTATAGCAAAACCAGAGACAGACAGAATATAGGGAACGGCCATTAGTTTGTACATATTTAATATATTTTGAGACACAATTTATTAATGGCGAGAGATGACGCAGTATAGGGAGCAATGGCGGCTTCTAGTTTAGGAGGCGAAGAGTCGCTGCGCTGCTATAGTTATTTAATTAATATAGATTTGTTGTATTTCAGCGGAGCACACGGTGTTTTATTTGTTTGTAAGAAACAGACTTAACTGGGACATGGTCAAATACAGCGTATACATAAGTTACTCTATCATTCTACATTCATTTGGTAAGTTTCTATTCCAATCTTCTTTTTGTGATAGAAGAGAATTATACTGCACAAGAGTAGGTAAGAAAGAAAGAAAATGTATTTTTTACGCTTTGTTTATTACGTGTCTCATACTAATACAATTGTCAGTTGACAGTCAGTGTGAGGCCGTAAATGGCATTGAAAATGCGCGTATTTTTTTGCCTTAATTGATTTAATATGATAATTAGTTTTTTTTACCTTATTATTCACCAATTTCAACTAAGTAGAGGTTATTCACCAGGTACAATCTTAATATTAATATATTCTAACATGTTCTAAAACATAAAAATGTCAAGTATGAGAAAACTGGCACTAAAAGGATTTCGTGTCATAAGTCCTTATGTATCAAATATATTTATTTTTGTTAATACTTGTTTGGGATAAACTTACATTTTGCAGTGTTCTTGTGATCATTTCGCATGGTATTTGAAATTAATGATTTTGAATTTTGTCCTTCACTTGTACCATAACACCTCCCTTTGAGTCAAATTTCTAGATTGAGATCTCTTTGGTGAAGACATTATTGTATTACATTAAGAACATGATTTTTGCTTAGATTTTTGGTAGACCTCAGAAGCCCATCTTAATAGTAAACTCAAGCCGTTCCTGTAAAAACGACCTCGTCACATGATAAACAGACAGACGCACAACAGTGATTTTTTCAAGGCAGACAAGATCGATTTCAAAATGCCAATGTGTTTGCTATTGATCAATTGAGGTGTCTCTCATTTTCCCTCGAACTCCGTCAACAGATCTTAATCCAATGTATGTAGGACCACCTTCAGGTAAAGCCTTTTTAACCAACTTCAAAAATGGAGGAGGTTCTTGACTACAAAAAAGGATCATCAAAATCGATCCACACTGGCAGATATATTGCGCAACATACCTACTATATAAAAAAAGTAAAGAGTTATGATACGTAGACCGGTCGCATAAACTGTAGCCATTTTGTGTCTATAATTATAAGTATAATAAAAAAATCTAATTTAAATATTATATTAAACTCGTTTATACAATGTTATTTTTTATTGCGACCACTAAAATGTATTAAATTTATGAATGCCTTAAACTTAAATAAGAGGCAGTATTTAATACAGAACTGAGGTTACATGTTTATATTAATGCTTTCGTAACCAAGTCTTTTGTAAAATCCTAACAAGTGTTGTACAAAGAATCATTATGAGATATCGGTTATCAAGATAGCCTGGTTGAGGATGAACGACGCCTGTTAAGCAATCAGTCGTAGACATTTCATCGATTGTTTCCCTGGTAACAGACCGTAGTGATTATTCTTAGAATTATATTATTGTATACTTCATAAATTATTTTGTAAGTCACTCGTTTGTGAGTGGGTGCCTGGGGTTGGTACCAACGCTTTGTCTATTTCTGACGCCAAGCAGCAGTGTGTACTGTTTCTTTTTATTCGTATTAGGCTTGCGTTTTGAATATTGTTTCGGTTTGAAGAACAATGAAATCAGTTACCGGGCATTATGAGACTTAGCATCTTATGTCTCGGGGTGTCTAGCGTAGTTCAATGCTATGCAGTCCTTTATAATTCAAAGTTCTATATCTTTGTTTTTGTTTATGGGCAGGCGTGGGGTGGACGAGCGACTTGCTCGCCTTGACATAAAGAAAAAAAAAACGCTACGTACACCACGTTGGCCCTATACGGGGTAGCAGACTTCAAACACATTCGAAATTCATATGGATTATAATTGTCACGTATAAAGGCTTCCTCCGGACGTTTCCTACACCGTTAATGCAATTAATTTAATGCAACCATAATTAACGATGAATACATACGTAACTTACAAAACTCTTGGTTTAGAACCAGCGATTTTTGTCTTGGCAGTCCTTACCACTCCCCGCTGAGCTGTCGCTGAGGAAGAAAATTTGTTGGGGAAGGCAATACAATAGTGGGGCTGGAATCACAACTTGTGGCGCGTTTTGTTGATTTAATGAGGGATGATATTGCAAAAAAACATAACCACTATAACATTTGAATTCCAGGTGCAATGTTCTCAATAACAGTGCTTAGTAAGCGGATGCAGATAGATGATTCATTTCTGTGCCTTATATCCGTCATAAGCAAGTTTGTCGGCTCGATGTGGACCGCTTTCGTACAGTCGGACATCGAAATGTATTTAGGTGAGAGTTTCAAATTCAATAATATAATAATAAACCCAGCCTTGTATTATACGCGTCTCACGGCTGGGCACAGGCTTCTTCTGAATGAGAGGGGTTAGGCCTTAGCCCTGCACGCTGGCCTTATGCGGGTTGGCAGACTTAACATACCTTCGAAATTCTTAAGGACTTCTGAGGTACGTAGGTTTCTAAACGGTATTTCCTTCACCGTTAAATCAAGCGTTAATTTATTAATAATACACACGTAACGCGATAAATTTAGAGGTCATTCTCTTAGGGTTGTTTTCGAACCTGCGACTTTCATCTCCACAGTGCGTACCACTACCCACTGAGCTATAACTATCTATAATTCAGTATTCAATACAATTCCGAATTGCATTTAAAAAGTAGAGACGAGATGTACGATACGCGCTGTCACTCATTTTTTAAATCTTGTGGTGTATATAAATGGCGTGGGATAGCGCGATTCGAGCCGCAACAGTCTGCAGCATCATATTCACGGGTAGGCTACGCCTCAACCTTGGCTCTGCTAGCTATCATGCACGATTACAGTGAATAATATGTGATGAATACTTTCTAAAGTGGTATACATTTTATGAATACGAATTGAAACATACTGTAATACGCGGGAGTTTTTATAGCAGAGGCCGGTAAACGAGGTAGAGTGTCACCTGCTAGTGATCTCTACCGCTAATGAACTTCCACAATACCTAAAGAATCATATAATCATGGACGTGTTGCCGACCAAGGAAAGGGATAATTAAGAGATTGGGAATAAGAGGGGATTTGGGATTTGGGTCTTCGGATATCTCACTCACCATACGAGAGCAAGCTGCTTCTTCACGTCGATTTTCTGTGAGACAGTGGTAGCATACCGGTCAAGCCAGGCCATTCATGCTGCAGACCAAACTGTTTACAGCGTTGGCTTAACCACTGCTGTCAGTTGATAACAGCCGGGACCGAATTTTTAAGTGCCCTCCGAAATACGGAGATGTTCTTTTGAAATACCACTAAACGGTCACCCATCCATGGACTAATCGCGCCAAGGGTTGCTTAACACGCAATCTACTTCGCAATCTGCTTAATCGCAACTAATCGTTTACTGATTATTATGGCTATTAGCACCTCAATGCCTATAGTTATTATTCTATCGGTATTTATTTACAGTGCCCATCGCCGAGTTGTTGAACGCGACCACTTTCACTTCATTGCGCTCCATGATATCCAAACTAGTGGAAAAGCAGGAAACTGGTAAGAACTATTCATTTAATAGGAAATTTATCTATGATCTTGAAGTAATAAACTCGACGAGGCAGGCGATATTTCCCGAGTGGCGAGTGCTATGATATGTCCTTTAAACAAGGCCTGAAAATAGTATAGAGTATTCCTTCAACGTTGGCAGTGGCTTGACTGTGCCCCTGGCATTGCCGATGCCCATGAGCGGCGGTGACTCCTTACCATCGGACGGGCCGCTAGCACGTCTGCCTATCAGGGCAATAAAAAATACTTATTACCCTAATAAATAAATTTGTATATTTCTGCCGCCAAAAACAGTGTTAAGTACTGCTGTGTTTCGGTTTGAAGGAGATTGAGGCTAATAAAATTACTGGGCATTAAAATATGAGACTTAAAATCTTATGCCTCGGCGTGACGAGCGCAATCCAATGTCATGCAGTGCTTTGTAATTCAAAGTTAAGTGTGGTGTTGCTCCTGTTTATGGGCAGGCGTGGCGCTTACCATCGGGCGAGCGAACTGCTCGTTACGCCACTCAATTTTATAAAAAAACCTCCGTGGTGCATGGGTAGTCGGTTGTGATGCGAGAAGTCGCGGGTTCGATTCCCGCACCGAGACAATTGATTTCGGGTCTGAGTGTTTTCTCTCCAGAGGGGTTGACGTCAGGCAGGCCACCGGTTGTGAAAACTACTAGCCAAATATTTCTGTACAATGTGTTAACAAGTACATTGTGCCGACCCCACTTCGAGTGGGATAAGGGCAGTTGGAAGAAGAATTTTTAGGGTATCGTACCCAATGGGATTCAACTTATTACAGAGCCTATGACGCCGACTCTCTGGTTCTTCTGGCTGTTTGTCCAGCTATCTGTTTTAAATTTGAAGGGCTCTATCTTTTGAACCTTAAGACGAAGATAGCTGAAATTTTCACAAAATGTATTATAGCAGATATCTTGACAAAGAATAAGTCTCTCCCGTGAAAAGCTTTCAAAACGTCGGGACTAAAATAAAAATTAAGCCGCGATAAAATCCGTTCAAACTATTTTTATTTCAAGATAATATAATAATTATATATAATAACAAAAATAATTTAAGGTTATGTAATAAAAAGTAATTTAAGGTATTATAGGTACGGAATCCTCGGAACGCAAATCTGACTCGCAATTGACCAAGTTTTTTAATTTAATTTTCTTTTCAGCCAAAGTAAACTCGATATTTTCTTTAACGGAGACTCTTGCATCATTGGCGTTCCATCCATTCTACTCATGGTTGTACATGAAGACACTTCACACGGTGTCTGGAGCAGTGTTCCTGACCAGTGCAGCTATCACGATACCAGCCTCTGTCATACTCGTGTGAGTATTCTTTTATTAAAAGCAAGTCTTATAATACCAGTCCTGTATTATATACGTCCCACTGCTGGGCACGGGCCTCCTCTACTGAATGAGAGGGGTTAAGCCTTAGTCTACCACACTGGCCTAATGTGGGTTGGCAGACTTCACATACCTTCGAAATTCTTACGAAGAACTTCTCAGGTATGCAGGTTTCCTCACGATCTGTTTCCTTCACCGATAAAGCAAGTGATAATTAACAATTAATATACACATAACTTAGAAAAGTCAGAGGTGTATGCACTTGGGGCTGGTTTCGAACCTGCGACTTTCGTCTCGACAGTCCATACCACTCCCCGATAAGCTATCACTGTTATTTAAGAAAGAAAAGAAAGTCTTACCATAGTATTATAGTTGCCTCAGTGGTCTAGATGCAGAGTACGAATATACGAAGAAAGTTATGCAACTTATGTAGTTAGTCTTTGATGCGGAATTTGAATTGCCGAAGGACCAGAACAAAGTGTATACAAGGGTATGGGTATGAGGTATTCGCACTCACCCCGGACTCACAGCACCACCGTTTTCAAGGGTACTCCGTGTGTGGTCGTAGCATGGGAGCTGAATGCCACTAAGGAATCTTCATAAAGAATTTTTATAAATTTCCGTACCCGAAAGATGTCAAATGATCTCTATTATTAAGACCATGCAGTCAAAAATATTCCCAGCCGTTAGCTCCGCCCACCCACCCCGCTACCCGCTCAATTTATACGTCGCGCGGCGTCTCAGCGCTCTTGAAGTTGTAATAGTGAACATAAAAACATGGAGACTTATGCGAATATTTTTTATTAATAACATGTTTTGCTTTTAAAGATAAATATTTTGTCGATAATATAAAAAAAATAGTATTCGAGCCGTATTTGAGATATTTAAAAAGTAATGATAAATCAGTCTCCAGAGGGGTTGATGTCAGGCAGGCGGAAGGTCGTAAATACCTCAAGCAAAATCTTTCTGTAACATGTATTAATAAAATGCATGTTGCGCCGACCCTACTGCGAGTGGGATAAGGGCAGGTGGAAGTAGAATGATAAAGATTGACTATGTATTCCATACTGATTACAATTTTTTATTATTTGGTCTATATGTTTGTGCGTATATTATACAAAACCCACTGAATAGATTTGGACAGGACTTTCGCAGTTTCTTACCATATTTCTAAACTTAGAGTATTTGATGTTATTTTCACATAATTTTTTACCGATGGTAATCAATCGTCTGTGAATTATGTATATATTTTTTAAGTATGTTCACGCACAACTCCGCCGACTTGGATAAATATTTTGTATTTGCTTACTCAGATGGTGGTACCGTTTAATTATGAAGAAAGAAACTTAAGGGTTATGAAATCGAGGGATAAAACACTAAACCGTCGACATTTATACACCGGTTCGGATGATTCTTTCACTAAAAATAGTGAAATAAAAACTTTTTAACAAAAATATTAAACACTCATAAAAAATCCCATATAATTTGAGTTTCGCTATGATGAAAGCCTTTTTTCTTTCTGTCGCGTTATCCCGGCATAACACCAGGGTGCACCTTCAGCAGAAGGGTGGTTAAATTTGACGTTATTTGGTATTATATGGGGCGACTCGCCATCTGACCCCCACAACCCGCAACGGGAACCAAGTTTCGCCATTGCCTCGTCCGTTAATCAGCAGAACGTGCAGGTGAGGTTGACTTTAGACTTTGACTTACACTTGAAAGAGTACGAGTAAAAGTTGGCAATCTCCTAGAAAAGTGGGTAAGCCTAAAATGTTAATAAGTTTTAGACTTCTAAAATTTAAACTTACAATCACAAATAACACGAATATCTTTAATTCAGAATACTAGAGTAGCCCAGTCATCATGAATTCAGTCCAATTTAGTTTTATCAGCACCGGCGATTACAAAAATATAGTTTCATTAAAGAAATTAATGTTAATTGCGACTTTTGAGTGTTAATTTTTGAAGTTTTGATTAAATGTATTTTTAGTACAGTGGTAGTAAAATCGTAAAAAATAAAAAATAAAACTGAAAGGCAATATATCTGACAAAAATAAATCTTTTGGCCACTGTCATTGCAAAGGTGTTAGACGGCATGCTTAATGCTTAGTTAAATAAGCACATTAAAATTCATGAAAATCTATTTGTCTTCGCCCCACGCTTTCAACGGAGAGTTTTATTCTGTGTCTAAAGCATGCTGTCAATTATTACGCGAAGTGCAGTACTTCAGTCTATTGCTGCTTTCTCGACCTTTCCAAAGCCTTTGACCTGCTTCCGTACGATATTTTATGGAAAAAATTGCATAAGTTTAAATTACCAATATCTTGAAATATTGGTACGGATACCAGGTTAATAGCGTATGATGTGCAGGGGCTGTAGGGCGCTCGTATGAGTTGGAATGCGGGGTAAAGCATGGGGGATTAACATCGTCTACGCTTTTTAATTTATACGTTTACGAGTTGATCGGAGATATCAGTGCAACCAGGGTCGGATGTTACATAGATGGTATATGTGTCAATAACATCTCTTATGCGGACGATATGGCATTACTGAGCGCCTCACCCTGTGGGTTGCGTAAACTTTTAGCTATATGTGAAATATATGCAAAAGCCATGGGCTCCTTTATAACGTAAAAAAGTGAGATCATGGTATTTGAGTCTAGGGGTAAAAGTCCGAAAACAATGCCGTCTGTGTATTTGTACGGAACGCCGTTAAGGCGAGTATATGCTTTTAAATATTTAAGCCATCTTTTGACCCCAGGTCTCAAAATGAAGATCTGGAGAGGGAACGAAGAGCGATGTCAGTAAGAGCGAACATGCTGGCTCGCAGGTTTGCGCGGTGTTCAAGAGCGGTAAAGATCACACTCTTTAGAACTTAGTAAAGCTCATTTTATACGTGCAGCTTGTGGGCCAGATATACTCAGAAAGTGTACAACGCTCTTCGCATCCAGTATAATAATGCTTTCAGGATACTGTTGGGACTGCCACGTTTCTGTAGCGCATCGGGTATGTTTGCCGAGGCCAGAGTGGACAATTTCTATGCCACTATGCGCAAATGGTGTGCATCTCTGGTGCGCAGGATTAGGGCGAGTATGATCGGGAATGACCATTCTGGGAATGATCGCGGGTAGATTTGACTGTCAATACATGAGCCTCAAGTCCACTCAAGATCATCATAATTTTCATCCTTATCCATTTATTTATAGCATAGGCAGACAACCGAGCAAGTGAATTACCTGATGGTAAGTGATCTCCACTGCTTATAAAACCCACGATAAATAATGAACAGTGATGTGATCAATCTTATCGATCTTAATAAACGGGTGATTAAAATTAACATGAAATTTTAAGATGTCTCGGTTTTGAAAAGAGCCGGTACATACTTACTGTAAGTTTTATGTAATGCCCTTAAAATATTACGACACCTTTCTGTAATACGTTGTATATGAAATTTGTATTATTTCTTTCCACCTGCCCTTACCCCACCCGCAGTGGGGTCGGCACAACATGCTTTTTAACCCATGTTACAGAAAGATTTGGCTTGTAGTTATTACGACCGACCGCCTGCCTGACGTAAACCTCTAAGGGGAGTTAACACCCAGACCAGAAACAAATATTTATGGATCACACAAACATTTTATCTCGGTGCGGGAATCGAACCCGTAGCCTCTCCCTTCAAAGCCGGCTACTCGCCCACTGCGCCACGGAGGCAGTCCGCCTATCCGCTATCACATTAGTAGCAACTAAATTAAATAATTGCGGAGGCGACTCCACTGGCTTTCTTTGTTCCGAAATCATAACGATTTGTCATTAATTGTTTTTCTAAAAAAAACGGTAAACAAAGTCATTATTATGATCGTATTAACAATAAGTTCTCATAATGTAAATAATTTAATTCTATTTTAGAAATAATGTTACTATTTTGTATAATAATTAATAACACTCGGGCAGAGCGTACGGCATAAAATAAAACACGTGTTCTCTCCTTGGCGCACGGGGCGGTACTGAGTTAGCCGCTAGCGAGCACTGCTATAACACACTAAGAGTAAAAACATTAGGTTGAATATTGCGCGCACCGTTGAACCTTAACTATGCACAGAAGTAAATGACGTAAGTCGCAAATCTATTTTAATTTATATTATGAGTTTTAATTGATCTAGGTAAATTTTGGCTTGATGGCAAATAATAAACTGTATTTACTATCATTGAGTATTTTTTTGAAATACAAAACTCAAGCCGTTTATTAGAACAATGTCAAATTCTCCCGAAAAGACATCGTTTTCGAAATAAAAATGTATCGAGGAAAAATAATCCAATTGCGTAACTGGCTTGAAAACCGATAGAATAAGGCCTGAAAAAACATATATCAAAATTTGACATTGATGGGTTATATACTTAATGCAGTATATTTATCCAAAGTCACGTAAAATTTTGGGAGCCTCCTCTTAAGCCTACGCCGTATCCGAGTCGCACTCGGCAAGTTTTGTTAACCGACGAAATGAAACGGAGAGGGCTCTCACTCACTAAGTTTTGAAGTCGGTTAAAATATGAATCATCAGAATATAAATTGCATTGTGCTTCTATATGGGTACATGAGACGTCGTCTGCACTTAAGTATCATGTGAGGGGGATCCATGCCGTGGAAATGAAGATACTGCGGTTGTTGTGCAACGTTACACGACTAGATAGTACCTATACGTAACAAGTGCATCCGCGGCAGATAAAATATTAGGTTAACTTAGGCTAGTTTGATCACGTTTTAAGAAAACTACAAGAATATGGCGGTCGCAAATGCCTGTGCCAGATCGTACCAGGGGTATGATCCCATGCACGATCCAAAAAGCGCTAACTTGACATATTAGAGGGAAACATGACAACCTATGGTCTTACTAAGGGGACGCTCAATATCCGGCGACGTGAAGGTGTCTTAGTAAGAAGAAAGACCCTGCCACTAAGCCGGAATAACGGCAGGCAGAAAGAAAGAAAAAGTTAAACAGAAAATTATCCAATTAGAATAAGAGAATAATAAATAATAATTAAAAATACAATTACCAATGTTTGCGTTATCGAGACAAAGACACAAAAATATATTTCATCGCAATAGCTGATCGCAAGTTTACCTTCATTATTTAAAGGCGTCTCGTCGTTTAATTCGTATATTATTATTTTGTTGCAGATTCTTCTTCATGCAACACAGAAAAGAAGCAAAGAGCTTAAGAAAGAAAGCATTCGAAGCAGAAGAGAAAAAGGAAGCTAAAGAATCAGAAACGAAGAAGAAAGAACCGCCCAGCGTATGTGTGACGGACACGACGTTAGAAATAAATAAAAACGAGATTACTAAATGTTAGTTCTCCAAATATTACGTTATAGGTCATTCATTTCATTCTTGCACATCTTGCTATGTTTGCTATGTAATACGAAGACGGGCGGTAGTGATGGTGCTTACAAACACAATAACACTAAAACATTGCGACATAAGGTACAAAACTAAAAAAAACACGCAGTTTATTTGGGCCAAGAAATATAATGACTTTAGTGCATTTTTTTTATATATATAAAAATGTAATGCCAATAAAAAAACATCGACGATCGGAACCGCGTTGTGCGGTTCGGGGCACGGCGCGATATATCTACTGGGTATTGGAGCGCCGTAATGCGCGCGGGTCATTGACTCCAACTTTAGCATTAGCACGCTTTACATTGCGGGATTACGTTTCCAACATTACAAGTAAACAGCAAAGGAATAGCGATTTCCGTTCATGTGAATGTAATGTTTTATTACCATTTCGACTTCGCAAGCGGTCTCCTTACACCCTGTAGACTTAAGCTCCATTTAGGTGGAGATAGTTTCTCATGTGAGAAAGAGAAACCGTCATTTACCTGGCCACGCCAATCGATTCTGTTTTCAAACTGTATGACACGGCTTCGTAAACAAGAGTTTGCATATTGACAAGCTCACGTACACAGCGTGACGTGCAAAAATGAACTGATCTATCTATAAATATGTAGTGCAGGTGATTCATGTTACGGTCTATTACTGGACAGCTCTGCTCATAGTGATGTAACTCAAACAATACGTAACATAACTGTAAAAAATCACACGTCACTTAAAAAGGTATTTCTTTTAATTTCGTACCAAGACCGTTGCGTTGAGAATCCTCAAAACAATGACTTCGTATGATATGAGTTGATCTTTATAGAAACCACGCGCGTCGATTTTTACTAAGTAGACTGACATTGCCATAGCGGTGTGCATAGATTTTATAGTGCGTTGGCGTGTTGCGCTTAATTGCGACATGCGAAAAGAATATACATACAAAGTCTATATAATATCCGTAGTTCGTGAACTCAATAATCGACCATGTTAAGCTGCCCAAGTAGATAGCAACATTTATGGCCATCATAAGATAAGGAATTGTTATTTTATGTTAACCAGAAGATAGATAACGAATAAAAATATTCGTCTCGAATATCCGTGAAAGTACCCCGTTCAATTGAGTTATAAAAGTTTCAAAATTTTAAATATCTTTTCATCATCTAAATAAGATGTCTAGAACGATAACTCTCATATGAATCTACCAAAAATACGGCTCCACTTACTTACACATGCAAAGGTAACATCACAAGTAACACTCATACACGCAACAAAAAATAATGAACGTTCAAAATCAACTTTATTTTATTAAAGTTAATGACTAAATATTAAATTTCGGGAACGAGATACGACGTTATGCACCGCGCAAAAAAATAGGTGTATCAAGTGTCAACATCATAAATCAATTTTTACGAATGAATGAAAGAACTAGCTGCACAGACTTTGATAGCCCCGTATGTACAAATAGCAGTTGGTTGTAAAACGAGAGGCCGCGGCCCTGTATTGGTACAAATTGGGTTATCTGCAAGTATTCGAATCAAGATGTTGTGGTATCGAAAGTCCCTCGTAGTGCTTGACAATACTATACTAGACTTACGCTCAAGAACAACTCTTATGTGAGTTCTTAGCTTAGCGTAGATTTCTGGATATGTAATTGGCCCGTTTTGGTTGAGCGCCAAAAATGGACCAATCCCATAGACAGAAATCGCCACTATGCCACAGATTAACTAATAGTTACTACGTAAATTATGCATTCGTCGTTACTATTAAACCTCGTAGTAACGTTTATAAATACGGAGGTAAATCTTAGTGAGGCGTCAGAATGATGTATGACTCTCGCATGTTTTTTATAATATTTCGAAAATCAGAGGTAACTTTCACAAGTCTATAACAAAACATACGTATTAAATCAAAAGCTCTTTCCTTAAGGGAAACTTCCCATAGTCACGATTCAGTGACGTTCTTGTCTATCAACGCCCTATTAAAAGCGTCAGTGACCCTAACATCGAATGGTTTTGGTTTGGTTGTAAAGTTTTACATTGCACAGTATAAGCTGGCTGACACCGCATCACGTTATAGCATTGCCTCTACGTGACTGACATGTACGTCTGTCGCTTGACGCGACTATGGAAATTAAGCCTTTAGGTATATAGCTTTTGAACCAAAAAGATATAAAAAATAATTAATTTATTTTTAGGTAAAAAAAAAAGATTTATCGTTATCTACACAGATAGGTCCTTGTTTGTAATGTTTGTTTCATAATGTTTAATTATATTGTAGAATTATACTTAATTGTTATGAACTAATAAATACCAGTTATATTAAAATTTCGTTCATTTTTCATTTTATAGTGAATCTAACAAGGAAAACATGAATACTTTTGGTGATATATCTTGTAATACATACCCACTCATGCCTAATTTCCGAAGGGGTAGGCAGAGGTGGGTGGCTCGGCGAAATGTGGGTCTACTGGTTACAACCAGTACACCCACATTTCGCCGAGCGTATCTCTGTCCCTTATGTTCTAGGGGGCGAACCTATCGCCATACCGGGCACAAATTCCAGACTCCGGGGTGATACTGAGCATTTCGTAATAGAAAAACCCAATACCACTTTACCCGACCGGGGATCGAACCGGAGACTTCAGCGTTGGCCTCAATCGTAACGCGTACGCATTACAACTGCGCCACCGAGGCAGTCAAGAACCTGATCACCATCTGGAAACCAACGATGCATCGAAACCTATTAAATGAGCCAAAACACAAGACTGTGTTTCTGTGATCACCTACTTCATCATCAGGCCCTGGTCACTATCAAGAAGTCAATTACTTATCGAAACCTATGCAATGAGCATAAACATAATCTACGATTAATTGACAGCCTACGTGGCGAAGCGGGCGAGTAGCGAAGCGTGAGGTCGTGGATTCGTTTCCCGCACCTAGACAAATGGTTGTCTGATTCACAAATATTTGTCTCGGGTCTGGGTGTTGTGGGACCGCAAGTCCCTCTATACACACACACGCACGCACGCACACATGCACGTAAAGGGTCAAACTTATAACACGACTCTTGTTGGTGGTTAAAAACACATTATTTCGGCTTGGTCAATCTTTAACCGACTTCAAAAAGGAGGAGGTTCTCAAATGGGCGAATCCTTTCTTCACTTTCTATGGAGAACCGATGGGAGTTAGCGTATCGGGAATTGTACTTGGGTTACGACCTATATTAAGGGATATTTCGATTTATGTATCTTAAACAATAAACATAAAAAGTACGCAAACATCCAATGATTAATCAATCTATAAGACGTATCGACATTCGATAGCAACAATTTATGATGAGATAATAAATAATAATAACTATTGATTTATAAAATGAATACTATTATCTAACAAATTTGCTATTCACGTTATTATCCTGCAATACTACACGCCAAAGATTAATATTATCGTTTTATCGCTTCATAAAGTAATGAGCATTATGGATAAGTTTACATCAGTTAATAACTAACATTTGTTCCATTCAGAAGTGAAAATAATTTTAATTAATAGATGGGATTAAATTAGAAAATAGATTTAAATAATAAACAAAATGTCTTCAAATAAAATTATCAATGAAAATAAAATACCACGAGAAGAATTCACAGAAGAAGACCCTCTAAAAGAAAAGTATGAAGAAAAAGAGTGTGAAAAGAAGAGATCCTTCCAGGAACACTGTGTTTATGTGCTAAGCAATATAACCGTAGAACCGTGCATATTACTGTTCATTGCCTCGGCCATAATAACTATGTTAACTACGCAAAATCTGAATTTGGAGAAAGCATGTCGTGTAAACCTAAATTTCACCGACGAGATTTGCGACTCGCTTAAATCGCAACAAGCTGGAAGCCAAAACGAATACGAGAGACAAGCGCAGAAACTCCTTGCTTCAGCCATGGCATGGCGGACTTACTTTTCGGCAACTATTCCGTGCATCCTGGCACTGTTTATAGGCTCGTGGTCTGACATAACTGGTCACAGGAAAGTTTTCATTATGATACCAGTTTTTGGGCAAATTTTAATCAATATCAACAATATGTTTCATGTCTACTTTTTTCATCAGCTCAGATTAGAATATTTAGTTTTCACTGAAGCTATTCTAGAAGGTTTCTCGGGGGGTTGGTGTGTTTGTTTGTTATCTGTGTTTTCATATATTAGCGCCATTACTACAGAACAAACTAGGACGTACAGAATGGGATTGATAAACTTTAGCATGACAGTAGGTTTTCCAGTAGGTATGAGTCTAAGTGGCATTTTGATTAAAAATTTAGGTTATTACGGCTGTTACGCAATTGCAGCGAGCTTGCATGGAATTAATTTTATATACACTGGTTTCTTATTGACGGACCCGAAGAGGAATAGTGAACAAAAAAAGGTGAATGTGATTTGTCACTCTTTGTTTATACACGAGTATATTAAAGACAGCACACACACTTTAACAAGCATGACGTACCCAAACTAGGACTTAGTAATAACCCTTAATTCTCACCGACTGCCACGAGAGTCACGATCATATTTGACAGCCTCCGTGGGGCAATGCACGAATAGGCGGGTGAGAAGCGAGAGGCCGAGAGTTCGATACCCGAGACAAAATGTTTGTGTCATCCACAAATAGATGGGTCTAGGTGTTTTCTCCACAGAGGGATTGATGTCAGGCAAGGGACTGGTATCTACAAGCCAAATTTTTCTTTAACATGTGAAAAAAAATCATGCGCCTATCTCACTGCGGGTGGGACTTCATGACAACGACTTTACATTTTTCAGCATGACAAGCAAGGAGTTGGGCATTTCTTCCGCACCTTCTTTGATCTCACCAACGCCAAAGATACTATAAAAATAGTCTTCAAGAAGACACCTAACAACAGAAGAATACGATTGTGTATTCTTCTAGCAACGATCTGTGTTCTCTTCGGGCCTATCTATGGTAAGTTCTTAAAAAATAATATGCATGGAAAATAAGTAAATATGTACATATGACCGTACATCGGTATGTACATGTACATGTATATATGTACATTTACTAGGTGTAGATCTCTTGTATGTGAGAGACCGTCTGGGTTGGTGCCACCGTTTTGCTTATTTCTGCCTTTAAGCTGTAGTGTGTAAGCACTATTGTGTTTCTGTGTGAAAAACATTGAAGCCAGTAAAATTACTAGGCATTATGAGACTTAACATCTTGTCTCAGGGTGACGACGGGCGCAGTCCAATCTCATACAGTGCTTTACAATTAAAAGTTCATTGTGGTTTGCTTCTGTTTATGGGCAGGCATTGCGCTTACTAACATTCGAACTTCCTGCTCGTTTCGTCATTCAAGCTAAAATAGGAAAATAAATCAAATCTATAGGAGATAGTTACTTGTTTTATTTTATAGTAAAAAAAACCATATCGTGTTTAGTTAAGTGACTTTTTCGATTGCTATGAAAATATAGATAATGTTAAATTAACGTATGACCTTCGATAGTTTAATTATGGTACCATAAACGATATTTTTAAATCTAGCCAATCATACGATGTAGCCGCGATAAGTACGTACTTTGTACTGACGGAATCGCGTGGATTTAGAATGAAGGGGCCTTGAAGTCAATGGACTACAAAATATAATAAAACGACCTTTTGTTTTCCTTTCTTGGTTTGAATGGTAAATTTTTATGGCAGTGCTTCTGAAATGTTCAAACATTACTGACATTGCAGGCTTACTATCAGTACTAAACGATTTATCAAACAGTTCGTGTTCATCACACCAAGACATCAGTCAGTTATTAGGTCTCATAATGCCAAGTAATTTGAATGGATTCACTGTCCTGCAAACCGAAACACAATAGTATGTACACACTGCTACTTGGCGGCAAAAATAGACAAAGCGGTAGCGGTAGTATCAATCCAGACGGCATCTCGCGTACTACTGCCTATGAAAGTAAATCTATAATGACGCATCGAATGTTCCGAATTCTATACGTCGAATTGTCTTCCTTTGTGCGTCGATTAATAATTATGTTTGTTCTGCAATCCACAATATACGTTTAAGTAGATAGGTACATCCATCAGTGCTATTTATTTACTTTGCAGTGGTATATAAATACATTACTATTTGTTCATCGTCTGATATAATTTAATTGTAGGGCTTATTGTATCAGACAAGCATGCTCTACACTGTGTAATGAATTACAGATTCTTTCATTGTTCATAATATAAATAACGTATCTCTGATCTATAGTTCACATTATTAGATATATTTATTGAAAACAGATCAGCTAGTTATTCTTCTTTATTGCAGATAGAAACCTGAGTTGTGTAATTAAATTTTGGTTATGATAAATAAATAACACAATATACTGATAATAATTTCAATACTTTAGAAAAGAGATGTTTGAGGAATATAGTATGGAGCCTAGGCCAGGTCATTGTACATCACATATAAATGTAGCTAAAATATATAATACCCGTTAAAAACTATTTTCTAATAAACTATGGTGTTTTATAAGGGATAATTAAGGGATTGGGAAGGGGAGGGGCTTTGGGCCTACGGATATCTCACTCACCGTACGAAACGCAGCAGCAAGCTGCTACTTTACGCCGGTTTTCTGTGAGACAGTGGTAATGACCCGGACGAGCCGGCCCATACATGCTGGAGACAGAAGTATCTAGAGCCTACGTGCCCTTCGAAGCCCGATGACGCTCGGTTGGAATAACACTAAGCGGTCACCCATCCATAGACTGACCGCGCCAGGGGTTTTGATGAGTGCCTCATAGCTAATTTCGATAGATAGATAGATGTAGATGTAAAAGATCAATATAATGAAAGTGACCGCTCCGTGGCGCAGCGGGCGAGTAGTCGGCTGCGAAGCGAGAGGCCGTGGGCTCGATTCCCACACCGAGACAAATGTTTGTGTGAACCACAAATACTGGTCTTGGGTATGGGTGTTGTGGGACCGCAAGTCTCTCGTAGTTCCTGATACCCACGACACAGGTTTACCTAGTGTGGGGTCAGGACTATGTGTGTGACTGTTGGGTGTATTATTATTATTGACACATCAGAAATTAATTGTTTATGACGTAAAATATAAAAGCCTTAAATTAAATCACTTTAGTTAGCGTTTAGTGAATTTTGAATAGGTAGAGTCGAATCTCCATCTGTTCAAGAAACGTAAACAAATGTCTACCTACTTTTCAAATGGTCTGTCAATGACACCAAATTAATACAATAGATATAATTAAATATTGGGTTGATAAAAATGTGTATATTGTTTCGAGGCGCTCATAGCCAGTAATAATCAGTAAACGATTATCGAGTTAAGAAACATAATAATAAAATATATGGTATTTCATCTGAGTGTGCTTCGGAGGGTACGTAAAAACTTGGTACCGGCAGTTATCAAACGACAGCAGTTGTTAATCCAAGTCGAAGGCATTTGGGTGACTTGCAAAACTTAGATATTGGGTTGGCCATCAATAATTCGATATAGATAGATAAATTGATTTGTTTACATTACTGAAACAGTTCTACGTACCATTGAATATAAATATATTACTGCAATAAGGCGTACATGATTAGATTTCATTATTTGATAAACTATCGGCGTAACACCAATTCAATCAGTTGTTTTTAACCGACTAAAAACGCAGAATCTCAATTTGACGTATATTTATTGGTATGTTTAGTAAAGATTGTTTAACTTCTCACAATATTTTTCAGGTGAAGTCTCCATAGTATACATGTCAACACGTTACCGCTTCAACTGGGATGAAGTGAAATTCAGTATATTTCAGACGTACAACTTTATCACGCATACTTTTGGTAAATATTACTTTTTTATATAGCATAAAATTATATTATAATGCTTTTTATTACTGACATTACGAAGTCGCATTCATAGCAGTAAAGTTATTGATTAGCAAAAAAGGAACAAAGTCAATTACATACGCATTGAATCGACCTCCTCCTCTTTTTTTGTCGGTTGAAAATGTATATTTACGAAAAAACCTACCACTAAACTTATCTTTAAAACTCAGGACACCAATAACTGTAAAACTAAGTTTCTGTGATCACTTTTCTCCTCCATCATTAGACGTTTTTTGCTTTCGCGAAGTAAACCGATTAGCTCGCTACCTCGAGGGTAGGCAGGCTGGTTATGTAGGGTTCACCTGTCTTACACTCCAATGTTAAGCCCCAGGAGAGATGGACAACATCCGGGTGATCATTGGGCCAAGTCCGTAAAACTATGTAGACCCTACACCGACCACCAACCAAAAACCCGCGGTTGGCATCTTCGGCGCTTTAGAGACGGCTCTTGGTTCCCGAGACGGGAATCGCCCCGTCTTCATCCGAAACCGCCCCTGCAGACCCTGTTCACTAACTTATACTGAAGTATACTTAAGTTGATAATAAAAATACCATAAACTCCCACTGAGCGCGGCTACAGAGTAAATCCACAAAATAATTATAAGTACATACCCTAGTCCAGTACTGAGTGATAATAAAGAAAAATACTATGAGTTCATTACAATGACCTTTAATAATACAAAAAATGCTTTGCCTCATAGCAAATAGATTGTAATTATAGAAGATAATTCTGTGAAAGTTAGATTTATTAGATATTAGCCATTATTTACTACAAATTATATTCCTTCACGGCTTGACATGTAAATTGTTTTCTTTTCTACGCTCTATCTATTGGACAGGATTACGTAGCTGATACGAGTTTTTTAAAGTATACGAAGTATTATTATTATCCTAACTGTGTTATTGAGCCACCAATATCTGAGGCTCAAAGTCAACTCCACCTGCACGTGGTACACTCTGCTAATTAATGGACGAGGCACTGGCGAAACTTGGTTGCCTTTGCGAGTTGTGGGAGTCAGGCGGCGGGTCGCCCCATAAACCTTATACCAAATACCTTCAAATCTATGGTAAGAGGGCATACTAACGTCAGACTTGAGTGGTAGAGCCGCAGACAGTTTTTTCTACAGCATGAATGGGCCGGCTCGTCCGGGTTATTACCACTGTTTCACGGGAAACCGGCGTAAAGTAGCAGCTTGCTGCTGTGTTTCGTACGGTAAGTGAGATATCCGGAGGCCCAAATCCTCCTCCCCTTCCCAATCCCTTTCCTTTAAGATCGGCAACGCACCCATGATCCTTTTGGTATTTTGGGCTTACATGGGCTATATTTATATACTTAATTGCTCGTTTACCGACGTATGGTATTTAAAAAAAACAGAAAGAAAGATAGATGGCTGATATCCATTAAAAAAATAAAAATAAAAAAATATAAATACCTATAAGCGTGTGGTTACGGACGCCCTAGTGTGCGACACCAAAGCGAACTTGACCGGCTTTAAAGTGTTGTTTTTGTTTAAACAGGTACAATTTTCTCTATTTTGGTGTTCAGCAAATATCTAAATTGGCACGATTCTATACTGGGAATCATATCTACAGTCAGCAAAATTGCCAGCTCTTTTGTGTATTGTTTTGCGCCGAATGAGAAAGTATTCTTTGCTGGTAAGTGCTTTTATTAGAAATGTAACTTCCTATCAAATAAACTACCTCTCCTACGTGGTAGGCCCCTAGTATACGGGATGCCGTATGGGTTGGTACCACCATTGCTTTGTCTATTTCTGCCGCCAAGTAACAGAGTGTAAGCACTTTTCTGTTCCAGTATGAAGGGCATTGAAGATAATGAAATTACTGGGCATTAAGACACTTAACAACTTTGTCTCAGAGTGACAAACGCAGTCCAGTATCATACGGTACTTCACAATTTGAAGCTCTGATTGATATTGCTTTTGTTTATGGGCAGGCGTTACGCTTACCATCAGGCGAAAGACTTCCTTGTCTCGTCATTCACGCTAATAAAAAAACATTGTATTTCTGTTACATCTTGTTGTCTAATTGTATTAGGCACATATCATATTTTTACTAAATGTTAGCTAGCCTATATTCCATATTATGTATATGTCATTATTATTTAAAGTACCAAACAAAGATTGCCGAGGCGTCAACTAAGTTCAGCTATACATACCTAATTGGATACGCTTTGTTTACCAGTGCTAACATTGTAAGCAATTTGCTTTTATTTACTTTTCGCACGTGTTATTTAAAGAAGGAACTCATTTTCTTATATATTTTTCATTTATTAGTTGTCGGATATACAATAATACGCGCAGAATAATTTGACCTCATAGCCAGTTGCACTCACTGATCGGTAAACGATTAGCGAGTTAAGCAACCCTTAGCGAGGTAAGTCTATGGATGGGTGACCGCTTAATGGTATTTCAACTGCGAGTCACCGTGCTTCGGAGGGCACTTAAAAAGTCTTTCCCGGTTGTTATCAACTGATAGTAGTCTTTAAGCCGAATCGGAGGCCTTTGGGCAGGAGCTACGTTGACCGTTAACCATTCGATATAGAATAGACCGGGCTGAAGACAACTTCTAAACAATTACTTCACTCAACCCGCGACGCAGTTTGTGACTAACTTCAGGCCCGCCAAGTTGTTTTGCGCATATTGTACTTGTACCTGAATATTAATGTAAATAAATAATAAACAATTAACATTCTTACAGCACCTCTGGTAGAAATTTTGAACGGTACAGCGTTGCTGGCCGTCCGATCAATATTCTCCAAATTGGTGGAGCCCAATGAGTTAGGTAAGGATTATTATAACTTATTCTACACTAAATACCTCACAGTACTGACGATCCATGATCAATGGTCGGCATCAATAAGGATGTTAGTTTGAGTATCCGGATCAATAAGTAAAATCAATATTTAGACATTATAAAAGGCAATTACAAAGGTAATTATAAAGGTAATTTGTCTAAAAGTCCATCATACATTTCAGGTAAAGTCAACTCATTGATAGGGTTGACAGAGAATTTGTTGCCTCTGATGTATGTACCGTTGTACACCAAGGTATATACAGCTACAATGGAGGTGCTGCCTGGAGCTGTATTCTTGATGGGAGCTGGCTTGACACTGCCTGCTGTTTTTGTGTTCATGTGAGTAGATTTTTTTAATAATTACTAGGGGTGTTGCCCATGTTTTTCTACAAAACATAAAATAAAAAAAAAACTTAAAGTCCAACGAATATGAGACATGTCTTTCTTTCTTCCCCACATTATTCTGCATCGATTGGTATCGGTCTCGACCCCATACCCCCAGCGGTTTCGGAGGAGATAGCGTGACAAGCTTTTGGCAGCGGCGGCGGCGGCGCCAGTTACTTTTTTTCAGAATAGAGAGATTATGATGAGGTTACCAATAGAATCGCTTAAAATGGCTTGTTGTAGATGGTTGAAGAGCCAGTTGGCATTGTGGCAGTCACATATTATTATTTCGGTGAACGACTGTTTATCGATTATGTGATTAAATAAAAACTGTAAAGCCAATAACTTTGGTACCTAATATAAAAAAAATACAAAATATTCGTGAGTGTTGTCACTGAGCTTATAAATGCAGTGCTATACATTTGTATGCCTAAGGTGTCGTGACTTCTGTCACACAGTACAAACGACACCTTAGACAGGACTCTATTTGTAATTATTTTATTATAGTACAAAAAACGGTAACATGTTTAAAATATTATTTTAATTATTTTATACTAAACAAATTTAAATACAATTTTAACCTACACCTTTGTCCACAAATTATCATATGCGAGAGACCGTCTAAGTTGGTACCACCACTTTGTCTATTTCTGTTGCCAAGCAGCAGTGTGTAAGCGTTGCTGTATTTCGGTTTGAAGGACATTGAAGCGAAAATTCTGGGCATTATGAGACTTAACATCTCATGTCTCGGGGTGACGAGCGCAGTCCAGTATCAAGCAGTGCTTTGTAATAAAAAGTGATGTGTGGTGCTGCTTCTGTCTATGAACCGCCAACCATCAGGCGAGCGACCTGTAGGCCTAGTACAAGTTTTAATAGTGTTGTAAAACGATGAAAGTTTTCGTTTTCTCTCAATATGTCAAATATTAGTAGCCACTAGTGAGAACTATGATGAATTAAAATTAATTATGTGGTTTATTTTATTTCATAATAATAAAATATGAAATTAGTTTTCAAGCGACTCTTTTCTTTATTACCGTATGAATTACTAGTTTGACACTTCTACGGTAGTAATTTTATACGAATTCGAAAACTGTGATCGTATTTGCAACTCATACTAGACCTACTGCTCGTTTCATCATTCAGGCTAATAAAAAAATAAAACCGTGACATAAGGAGAGAAAAAAGCAAATTTACTATTTGTTTGTTTATAAAAGTAAATCGCAAAATTATTAGAAAATTTACATCAAGTCATTGCAGAGAGCTTGTAAATAGCCATTTTTGAATTACTTCTTTAGAAAGGAAGAAAATTCCGATTTATGAGCCATTGTTAATTGACTCTGAGATACGTCGTCCACTGCATTACAAATGTGAAGTCTGTATGGAGGCGAGTGACTGGAGACAGGCCCAGGTTTTAATAGTATTGACGTCAGTGTCCTTAAGAAATCAAATAATGACCATCCAACCTGAAATATGTAATTTTTATCGAAATATTTGTATTAAGTAGTTTTAAGCTTGTAGATCGATTTCGAACATCATAAAACTTTTGAGAAAATATCATACGACTAAAACCTCTTTTAAAATCATTAATAAAGTGTATTCTTTATAATTATATTATATTTATACATCGATTTTATATTAATAAATTGTCAATTTTCTTTATAGATGGTTGTTGACGGAGCACAGAAAATATCAGCGGAGGTTAAATACCCCAAAACCAGGACTAGAATACTAAATTAAGTTTTAAGGCGATCCACACAATCGTCCAATATGACGTCACGTCGAATCCCCCTCCCCTTCCCAATCCCTTCATTATCCCTTTCCTTTAAGGTTGGCAACGCGCTCATAATTATTTTGGTATTGTGGGCGTACATGGGTGGTAGAGATCACTTACCATCAGGTGACCCACCTGCTTGTGTACCGGCCTATGCTATATAAACGAAACGTATCAAATAGTGCTGGTACATCTGTTCGTACCACAATCATATAAGTAGCTCCAGCTGACATATTTTTTACAGCAAAAAAACCCTTCCATGTATTTTACGTTTTGCAAATCACATAAACTGTGACCACGTGGTAAACTTATTATAAAAAATCAAGGACTTTGAATAAAACAACAAAATGTTTTAAATAGCGCACTTTTGCAGCAGCTGATCGAATGAAACGATCGTGTGGATGTATCTTAAAATATAAGCTATAATTAAAAAGTGTTAAAACGCTTCACACACGGCAACACAAATATTATAGTATTTTAACTGACTTCAAAAAAGGAGGAGTTCTCAATTCGGCGCGTTTTTGCTTTTTTTATGTATGTACATCGATTTCTCCGCCAACTGAGTGAACCAATTTTGTAGGAACAAAAAACATTCGATAGAGTTTAGCGGCGATGTGGTCCCATATAAATTTGGTTAAGATTTGATGACGGAGTACGGAGTAAAAAAATTAAACTCCTCAACGGACAACAATACACTCGTCGTGATTGGTTATTGTATTGGAATTTAAATGCTTTTGCTATAACTACCACAAAAAAAATAAAAATAGAATAAGTTTTAACAAAACCTAGAAACCTACTTCAAAATAAAAACACTAAAAATTAAAAAATACCAATATCTATAGGTCTCTATGGAGTCTATTTCTATTTGATCTATTTTTAGGTTTTGTCAAAACTTATTTTATATCTTCCAGAGTCTTAATCTGTAAATATATTACAGTACTACGATTTAAATTATGCGCTGACAATGATAATGACAATGTTCGTTTTTTACTAATTAGTACGAATATGCAATGAATGCTCGGCCATCCAGGTACGGCTAGGCACTCTGACATTATTATGTGCCGCGTACCTACGTGATATGCTTAAATGTCTACTCTTAACTGTGGTCAACTACGAGGCTAAGTTGTTGCCAATTGTTACTCTTCTGGTACCTGATTGCTATAAGTTTTATAATTTTCATTAATGTACTATTTAATTTCCTCGGTAGCGCAGTTGTAATGCGTTACGACTGCTGAGTTGAGGTCTCGGGTTCGATCCCCGGGTCGGGTATAAGTGATATTAGGTTTTTCTATCACTAAATACTTAATATCAGCCCGGAGTCTGAATTTGTGCCCGGTATGGCGATAGGCTCGCTCCTTATCACATCATGGGTCGGATATACGCTCGGCGAAATGTGGATGTATTAGCTACACCTCTGCATACCCCTTCGGGGATTACAGGCATGAGTGCGTATGTATGTACTATTTAAGGGCCAATTTTCAATTTCGAATAAATGTTATCAGCCAAAATAACCCACTACATTCTATACAGTCAATTTAGGAAGTACTAATTTGAAATACTTTTCTCCATATGTGTTCACAAGGTGATAATTTTATATTTTTCTTCTTATATTTTATCGGATAAATAAGATTTACTTGGAGATTAAAAAATCGGCCCTAAGTGATTTTATTTTTGATGTTTGACATGTAATCTAAAATAATAAAACAAATATATTTTGTTATTTATTTATTACTTGCTGTACCCAGCATGCGCTGTAATACATCTTTTCTATCCATGTAGGTATTTAGTTTCTGTAGTATTCTGGACTTAAGGAACAGGGAGATTTCAGGAAAATAAGCACCAGGGAAAATACTCCGACAATTACGTGACGTATTTATTGCAGAACTGATTGACACATTCTATATTCATAAATACTAACCTGACATACGTCACACCCCAACACTAAAACTAAGAACATCCACATATTTTTAAACAAACACAAACTAAAAATAGTAAACAATTAGCAGTAATAAACAAACAAACAATAATTCCATATTAATATGAAACAGGGTTCCCGTAACGCTCGATAGGTTTAAGATTCCTTCGAGGCCTATCTTGCGAAACCGATGGCGATGCTAGAATATCCCCAGTATTCGCAATCGCCAAGTCGCTTTGATCAATCGTACTGGGATACGCCAACAGAGACGCCGACTCTTTAGATCTAACATGATCCACGTGCCTTTTCATTTGTAAAGGTAGACCATATTCTCTATCTATCAAAATGTTGCGAATCCCAATCACCCTATTAATAGTACCTGCTACCCATTTTCCCCCAGCACTAAAATCACGCGTCCATACTGAGTCCCCTTCACTGAAATTACGTAGTGTACCCCTTGCGTTTTTTACCTGTGAATCTTGAGGTTATTGGACCTTTTGAGCGAGATCTCGGCCCGTACGTAAAAGATCTAATCTAGATTTCAAATTACGTTTCAACAATAACATTGCTGGAGTCGCTCCTGTCGTACTATGTACTGTGTTCCTGTATGTCATCAGGTATGTTTGCAAAGCTATATTTACATCCACCCTATCCATTATGGCTTTTTTAATTGCCCTCTTGCACAGCTTAACAGCTCCTTCTGCAGCACCATTAGAAGCACGATGATACGCGGCTGTAAACGTATGAATTATGCCATTATTTTTCATGAAATCGGCTACACGCAAACTTGTAAATGGAGGTCCATTATCGGACACAATTTCTTGTGGAAGCCCAAAACTAGCAAAAGTTTCCCTGAATACAGTCAGTACAGACTCTGCTAAGGTATCAGCCATTTGAAAGGCCTCCATCCATTTGGTGGTAGCATCAATCATAACAAAAAAACGTCTACCATGCAGCGGCCCCAAAAAAATCTACATGTATTCTGCTCCAAGGCTCAACTGGGTACCTCCAAGGCTGCGGTGGTGCGCGGGGTGGTGCAGACGCTTCACTTATACACGTATAACACTCCTTGCAGATCTTCTCTATATCAGCATCAATACCAGGCCACCATACATAACCACGCGCCCTCGTTTTCATTTTCACGATTCCCATATGGCCCGTGTGCAGCTCCTCTAAGATTCTGCCTCGTAGCGTTTGTGGCATCACTGTTCTATATCTCCACATAATAACACCCGAATCTAAGTACAGCTCATCCTTTCTCATATAAAATGGTTTTATTCCTTACACTGAGAAGGCCACCCAGATTCTAAAAATAATACTATTCTGCGCAATAATTCATCCTTTGCTAATTCTTCTCTTAGCGTATTATTACTAATCGGTAAAAAGTCATGAATAAAATTTAAATATGTATCTTCCGTTGTATCTTTCGTCGTTTGAGCTGTTCACCACTGGGTAGACGTGATAGCGCATCTGCTCCATTCTTTGATGTGGAAACATACTCGATGTCATATTGATAACCAGCCAGAATAACCGCCCATCTTTGTAAACGCGATGCTGCCATAGTCGGTATGCCCCTTTTCGGACCAAAAATCGTTACCAATGGTTTATGACCTGTCCGAAGTAAAAATTTGCGACAAAATAAATATTGGTGAAATTTCTTCACCCCATAAATAATGCTAAGAGCTTCTCTATCTATCTGTGAATAGGCTCACTCTGCAGAATTTAAAACTCTCGAGGCATATGCGATGGGAGGCTCCCGGCCGTTCGGCATTATATGCGAAATCACTGCGCCAATACCCACACTGCTAGCGTTTGTTGTCAACACAAGCGGTCATTCTGGATTATAATGTGCTAGTACTTCACTAGACATCAATTTTGTTTTTACCAATACAAATGCTGCATCACATTCTGATGACCACTCAAACTTAACTCCTTTACTTAACATACAAAGGCGATAGAATAGTACTTATATTTTGTATAAATTTGCCATAAAACATCACCATTCCAATGAATGCTCGTACTTCTGTCACAGTGGTGGGTAACGATACCTGGCGTATTGCTTCTACTTTATCCTTATTAGTATGTACGCCGTCTTTATCAATAATATAACCTAGGTATGTTACGGAATCAGCAAAAAATGAACACTTCTCATTTTTAACTTTTAAACCGTATTTATTTAACCGATTTAAAACCTTATGTAACGTCTCTACATGACTTTTATTGTCAACCCCCGTTAAAATAATGTCATCCAAGAAAACTCCCACTCGAGGTAAATCTGCAAACATCTGTTCTAATTTTCGTTGGAAAATACCAGGACTTGACGATAACCCATAGATCAATCTATTATACTGAAATAATCCTCTGTGGGTATTTATCACCGTAAACTTCTTCGAAGCTTCATTTAAAGAAAATTGCGCATAAACCTGTGACAGGTCAATTTTTGTAAATTTAACCCCACCATTCAGCTTGACTAATAAATCCTCTACCCTAGGTAGCGGAAAACGGTCTACTTCTAGGCACTTATTGAGTGTTAATTTATAATCACCGCAAACCCGGATGGTTCCATCAGGTTTTACCACTGGTACAATTGGCGTAGCCAAGTCCGATGTCTCCACTAGCGCTATAATACTATCCGCAATTAACTGGTCGAGCGCGAGGTCCACATGTGCCCGCATAGAATATGGGAGCGGCCGTGCTCGCATGAAAATCGGTCTGGCATCGGGGCGCGCGTGCAGACTTACCTCGCCTACATCCGTTAAATTAAATGACAATTGATCACTACTATCTATCAAAAAATTAACCTCTTTCAACTTAAACCCTAACTGATTAAGCCAATGTCGTCCTAATAGCGGCTTCCTTCCTTTATCTATAATGTTCAACTCTAATTTTTTTGTTACCCATCTATACTTTACAGTTGGGAATATTTTCCCCACTGGCATAATTCGTTCACCAGTATAGTAAGACATAACAATGTTGCTTTTAATTAACTGTAAATGCGATAAATATTTAACAATAATACTCGTAACTGACACACGATATTGCACTACCTGTGTCAATCTCCATGTTTATAGATCTATCCTCAACAAAAATCGACAACAAGTAAGGTTTACATTCGGCTGAGCTCGCAACATTAGTTTACCTGCTCACAGTTTCATTATCATCTTGTACACGGTTATTATGTAACGGTGCTTCTAAAGAACCTCTACATCTAGGACACATATTTTTAAGGTGCCCAGATCTACAGCACACTCTACAAACATAATTACGATATTTGCATTTCGAAGGTAGATGCTGTCCACCAGAAACGTTGCATTGTCCGCTCGATTCAAATCCGCTGTGATTCTGTCCTCCACCCAGCTGAGTCGATACGCTGCCACCATGGCCTGCCAACGCTGGCGCCGCCTGTAGCTGTCCCGCTCCGCGCGCAACCGGTTGATGAACAGCGGCTCGTCGTCTTCCCCGTGAAGACATACTTCGCTGCGTGTGCTCCACCGACACTGCGTAGCATTGTGTATTTTCCGTTGAAGACACAGTGTCTCGTGATCCACTATCACCGTCGACTATAGCTGCGTTCTTTTCGGCCGCTTCTATTGCAATTGCTAATTTCAATGCTTTTTCAAAGGTCAAATCTTCCTCTGTGAATAAGCGTTGTCTAACTACTTCACTGCAGAGCCCACACACCAACTGGTCTCTCAAGCTCTCTTCTAACCCTGCACCGAACTCGCACCCTTTCGACAGCTTTTTGAGTTCCGCAACGTATTCAGCGATTGTTTCTTCTTTTCTTTGCTTACATTGTCTGTATATATATCTCTCCGCCAATATGCTTGGTTTCGGTCGTAAATGATTGGTCATAACAGAAACTAAGTTCTTGAACGATTTGGTTGCTGGTTTGTTCGGAGTACATAAGGTAACAAGCAATTCGTAGCTAGCTCCCCCATTACGGTTATTAACGTAGCTACCCTGTGTGTCTCATTAACAATAAAATATTGCTCCAACCGCTCGACATATAATTCCCAATTATCCGTGTCCATGTCGAACGGCTCGATTCTGCCCACCGGTGACATTATCCGTAAAACAAAAAATACCTTTCTTTACACTCGTAGACTTGAAATTCGTCGCCAATGTAGTATTCCGGACTTAAGGAACAGGGAGATTTCAGGAAATAAGTACCAGGGAAAATACTCCGACAATTACGTGACGTATTTATTGCAGAACTGATTGACACATTCTTTATTCATAAATACTAACCTGACATACGTCACAGTTTCGACGACATATTTTAATTTCTTTCTTGTCACAAACCTTCCCTGTCGTGCGCACACGAACGCAGCAGCAATTTGATATTATACTACACAGCAGCGAATGTCTCGTCTTTATTAGGGTTCCATACCTAAAGAGTATCAATAGAACCCAATCACTAAGCCAAATACGCTGTCTGTATGTCTGTAGGTATGTGCTACCTTTAAAGGACTACTATCATTTGTACCATAATATATAGCCGGCTGAAATAGTCACAGAATATGTGTCCTTATGACGGATATAAGAAAAAATAATAAAAAACAAAAAGTAAATATTTAAGCGGGTTGTATGGAACCCTTAGTGCACGATCCCGACTTGCACTTAGCCCGTTTTCAATCCAATACACTAAAAGTTACTCTCTAGACCGACCAACTTATCTGTAGTGTTGGTCGTATGAACGTAAAATTTGATATTAAAGACTTTTAGTGTTATCTAAAAATAGGATGGTGGCTCTGCCACTTAACCCTACCAATAATTTGGTCGATCCATGGGTGGCACCAACGAGAGAAAATGGGGCAGCTGAAGAGACTCGATAAAAAAATGTCATATACTATATGTCATTTCACAAGCCAGTAAAAAAGAGGGAGAATAACATTGATGATATGAATCACCCCAGATCATTTTAAGCAAGCATTCTTCCTGTCAAACCCGTTCCTCCACTCAAATCCATTGCATGGTGACTCTTGGATCAGTCTGTAGCTCAGACAAACTTAATCCTAAGTCACGTTTCACGTTGATCCAAATGTCGTGCGTCCCGACACAAACCCATGCGATTGTTAGGTTTTAGGTATTAATAACTACCTGTCCCGCACATTTTCACCCATGTGCATGGTACTGCTCTACTCCCGTTGATCGTAAAGTGATATATATATACTGACAGCCACCGTGGTGCAGGGGGCGAGTAGGCCGCTGTGAAACAAAAGGTCACGTGATCGATCCCCACACCGAGACAAATGTTTGTGATTCACAAATTGTTTCGGGTCTGGGTGATGTGAGACCGAAAGTCTCTCATACTTCTTCATATTTAAGACACAAAACTCTTAGAGTGGGGTCAGGACTATGTGTTTTAAATACACCCAGTACCTATTTTAAATAGCTATGAACCATCGTCGCATCAAAAGAAATATAATATATGATATGAATATGACAAAACTTGGTCAAGTCACTCAGAAATTAGACAAGCATACAATTGCACTAACGATTAAAAAAACAATAAAATATATTTAATACTATGATGCCGATATTATTCTGTCCCCTGCTAGGCCCGTGCCTATGCAATAAGACCTCTTCTATTAACGAAAGTACTATGTATGACTTTTCCAAATGTTGTGTGTATTCATTGTTAATTATAATTCGTCCTTTTAAAGGCGAAGGAAAACATCTTGAGGGAAACTTGTATACCTGAGAATAATCCATAAGGATTTGTGAAAGTTTGTAACGTCTACAAACACGCATTTGCCCCTAGTGGGTATTAATACTAGTGAATAATATGTACTCAAATGAATTACATTTATTGTTTATACTTCTTCTATAGACATAGCAAGAGGGTAGCATGGCTTTGACCCACCTCGAAAGCCCACTTATCACTTATGTCACCATTTTTAGTAACCGAAACCGGTTTGTCTAGAAAACTAATCCTACGCCCTTCTTCCAAGTCCTACACCCCAGCCCCCAACACTAAATTGTACTATTATTACAAATTAAGATTACTTTTGTTATTTTAAATACAAGGTTACTATATGCACAACACTTGGAACTGGTTTATTGCACAGTTTATGGCCCATACTGACTATGAAACAAAGAACGCAGCATACCATAACACTTTAAAAGATACTAAAACCTTACATCTGCATTTAGATATTATTATTAAGAAATATTGTCCATGACATAGCTATAAGTTGGGAAAAATGTGTCATATCTAGTTCAGTTAGAGATAAACTTATTACTAATATAATGTAAGCCAATTACGTAAGTGTGTAAGCAAGACTTAGGTACAAAGTATTTGAGGTTTAGAGGCACAAATATATTTGCAATCGATTGAATAAATAATTATCGTTTCTGAGTCATTTTATTACGCAGAAAACTACTATCGAAATCAATATAAGCAATAAAACGATATTTCCACTCTAGTCATAAGATTATAGCTAAAAAATATCCTTTCTATGTTTTTAGTTTGAACAATCAGCTTATCTTCAAACGTAATGTAATTTTTATTACCACGACATACATGAAAGTATTAAAAATAGACCATGAACAGTTCTCACATTAGAAGTCCTCACCTCTGATCAATTACAGGAAAAACTTATTAAAAATGAGATCTGAAGAAACATCAAAGGAAGGATATAGACGTCAAAATGTTAACAAAAATACGTGTTGTGCATTGTGTAAAAACGTTATAAAACATGTAACAATAGAACCCGTCTCATTTTTGGTCCTATTTTCAAGTTTTCTACAAATAGTTACAATGCAAGTGTTGGGTTTAGAAAAAGCCTGTCGAGTAAATTTGGCTTTAGGCGATGGAATTTGCGATGTCTCGAGGAAACAAAATCAAACGATGGACTTCTCGGTATACGAAAAGATGGTGCAAGAGTTTTTTTCGAGGCAATTGGTTTGGAAAAGCGTTTTGCAAACCATTCTTCCGTGTATCATGATGATATTTGTCGGAGGGTGGAGTGACACGACCGGCAGAAGGAAAGCAATAATGCTATTTTGCCTTGGCGGCGAAATCGCGCAATCCCTCAACAACGTTATTAACGTTATATTTCTCAATGAAATCCGCCTGGAAATTTATTTTTTCATTGAAGTATTAATTATGGGAGTAGTCGGTGGTCCCAGTGTTATGTTCATGGCTCTAACAAATTTTATATGTGATATTACTACAGAAGAAAACAGAACACATAGAATCGGTTTTGTGAGTTTGTCCACATTTGCTGGAATACCATTGGGTGTAGCCTTATCAGGCATTGTTCTAAATCGTGGGGGATATTATGCTATATTTGGATTGTCATTGTCCCTGCACGTTATCAATTTTCTTTATGTATCATTATTAATATTTGATACTGCCAGGACTAAGGAACAAAGAAAAGTGAGTAATATACAAACTTTACCTATATTTTTACTCTAATAGAATATTACAAATTTTCCAAATCTTTGAATGGTATAATACAGCCTAAGTGCATTTGAATTCTCAGCATTTAGGGGCGCATGCCACTCGATAAAAATCTTCATGTTCGTCTCATCATCTACGAAAAATTAGTACGTTTTTTTTTATTCTGCCACGGCAAACACTGCGTTGCACCTGATGGTAAGTGTAGCCGAGTCCAAATATACGTTTTTATGTGATTAACTGTTACCACTATTTATTTTTGTATTTTGTAGTAACTTTTGGAATCGATTTATTTAGTAACGTAGTATTTAAATCATGCATATTTGTCCTATTAGTACGACAATCAAGGAGCGGTTCAATTCTTGAAGATTTTCTTCAACCCAGGGACCATAAAGGAGACATTCGCTATGGTATGGAAAAAAACAGAAAACAATAGAAGAAAACAACTGATTATACTTCTTGTCACTATCACTTTCATATATGGAACTTTCCATGGTGAGTCAGTATCCTAAATTAACCGATAAAAACCCTCAAATATCCTTCTCAATCACCAGACTTTGATCATCATCTGACTACTCATTGAAACTTATTCAATGAGCCCAAAAAACAACATGAAATAATATAAAATACTAGCTGTTGCCCGCGGCTCCGCCCGCGTGAATGCCTATTTCCAGGATTAAAGTAGCCTAGTGGGCGCCCCCGGTGAGACACGCGCTTGACAAAAATACTAATGTCGCTATTAAAAAATAGGGGTTGATCGTAGAGAGTTGAAAATTTAGGGTTGTATGTATTTTTTAATGCTGTATCATAAAAAAATAAAAACTTTTTTCTTGTCTAAAAATAAAAAATAAAATTTAGGGGTGGACCACCCTTAACATATAGGGGGATGAAAAATAGACGTTGGCCGATACTCAGACCTACCCGATATGTCAAACAAACACAAAATTTCATACAAATCGGTCCAGCCGTTTCGGAGGAGTATGGGAACGAACATTGTGACACGAGAATTTTATTATTAGATTATACATACAGTTGAAAGTTGCAGACGGCTTGATTGCAGTTTTATTTGTATGACAATCATTTGTTAACAATATTACACAGTCAAACACATCACGCGCTCATGGCAAGACGTGCAAGAATGAGTTGAATTTCGGTCTCATAAAATTTAAAGGGTCAATATTAACTCTTCTTATTTAATAATTTTACAATCTTAAATAAAGAAAGAAAACCATTTATTCGGCACCAATCGGAGACATATTAATACAAAACACTTTAAACAAAACACTTCAACAACAACAATACAAAGAACAAATAGGTCAACATTAAAAAAATGCAATGATACAACAAAAGGGGCCAGCAACGTGTGTCTCATGTAGCTGCCGAAAAGTTTCAGCAATCTCAGTAATTGTTTATTTAATTATTCCATATTTGTGATAATCAATTATTTAATTTCAGTGTAAAATTTAATTGTCAACACAATAAGTATTATTTGCAGGGGAACATGCAACTTTGTTTTTGTCTGCAAGATATCGTTTTAACTGGGATGAAGTACAATACAGTTTATACCAGACTTACAGCTTCATCGTTGGCTGTGTAGGTATGTTCTTTATAAAAGTGAAGTGTACATAAGAGCTGTACGAGCCGCATCGTTCGCAGTCTATGTATCTTTGACATCATGCGTTTGATTCTTTTTTTATTATCAGAAATTATTTGAATTACAGCGAGAATGACACAAGAACTTTCAGTAAATGGTGTCGATATTAACTAGTTTTTTTAAAGCATAGGTTGGCAAACGAGAAGACAGGTG
This sequence comes from Mimas tiliae, assembly GCA_905332985.1. Lineage (NCBI taxonomy): Eukaryota > Metazoa > Arthropoda > Insecta > Lepidoptera > Sphingidae > Mimas > Mimas tiliae. The sequence goes on from HG995238.1 coordinate 10,301,146, forward strand.
ACCTCATGGTATGTGATTTCCACCGCCCATATACGGACGGCCCACAATACAGAAGAATCATAGGTACATTGCCAACCTTAAACGAAAGGGATAATTAAGGGATTGGGAGGGGAGAGGAATTTGGACCTCACCGTACAAAACAGAGCAGCAAGCCGCTATTTTACAACGTGGCTCTACCACTCATACCTTTCAATATTAATATACCATCACCCGAAAATATATTGGCGAAAGATAGTCTATTTTAATAACTTGCGTTGCGCAAAATGGAAATTACAAATAAATAAAATCGTGATTGGACTGTGTACATTCCTCGCGGCGGTCGGTAAGAAGGTGCAAAAGTTAGTTAGGGTTATGTATGTTCCCCCATCTTGGACTCTGTATGGCCGGCTTTAGAAGTCTTTTAAATGTAATGGAAGGGTAGTTGTCAAACATGAAATGATACGCTATTACAGGATGTTTCCGCTACACGAACATTCTTCCTCCTAACTATATTTAAATTCATTTTGCAACCAATTAAATGCTGTCTTCCGGTTATAGGTTTTTCTGATATATCATAAGGTGGTAGTCTCTCGTATGCGAGAAGCTGACTGGTTTGGCACCCCTGCTTTGTCTATTTCTGACGCCAGGCAGTAATGCGTAAGAACTGCTGTATTCTGGTTTGAATTTTACTGATTTTATTGTTACTGTGCATTAACATGACACTTAACATCTAATGTCTCGCGATGGCGAGCGCAGTCCTTGCCATGCTGTGCTTTGTAAATCAAAGTTCTGTCTGGTGTTGCTTCTGTTTATTCTGCGTGGCGCTTACCATCAGGTGAGCGACCTGCTCGTTTCGAAACTCAAAAGAAAAAACTAACAGATAAAAAATAATGTATAAACCTAGTAAATGTGTGTGTAAATGTGGTAGACATTAGATAATGTGCTTACTTTTAATAGTATTAGAAATCGATTCAGATAACAATTACAATTATTCTTCACTTTCTTACATTACAACAATAATTATAGGTACCATAATTTCTTTGATGCTGTTTAGCAAATATCTCAAATGGCACGACACACTTTTGGGAATGGCGGCCTCTACAAGCAAGATTTTATCGTCGTTTGTGTACTGTTTCGCACCAACTACGTCCATTTTCTATCTCGGTAAGTATATAAAGCAGCATAATTCTGGCAACCGTAAAGGACGGCATAATTCTGAAGTCCGTCGTGGATGGCATAATCGTAGCGACCATCAAAAATCACAGTATCTCTTCACTGTCGACATTATAGCAGGAAAGTAGTTACAATAAAGAATTCATAAGTAGCAAAGTAAATATTGATGGTAGACGTCGGTATTCATTTACCGCCATTTTCAATAAACGATCTTAGTTTGATTCTCCAGACAGATCGCACTAACGAGCCAATCAGAATATAGTTCGAAGATCACGCATACAAATTACTTAGTTTGATTATGGCGGTTCCCAATATTCTGTCTATCGAAAAATCTGCTTACTGGCAGTAAAATTTTGATACATTCTGTATGGAAGATCTGTCAAAATATTATTGATAGTAAGCAAATCTATCTTGAAATAGAATATAGGAAACGGCCATTAGTCGATTTCCGGGATCTATCCTTATAGATAATCAAACTAAGATCGGTTATTAAAATTATATTGATCGTTTATTAAATGCCAGTTAGAGGTCTTAATATTATTTAAGGTCGCCTCATTGGTCTAGTGACAGTGTGTTAAGGCTGAGAGCCGATAGGTCCTTGATTTAATTCTCAGGTCGAGCAAACACAATTTGTGTGTGAGTTTTCGACTAAAAAATCATATATGAATTGCCGGGATTGGATTTTGTGCCCAGTAGGCTCATGCAACACATCATGGAACAGCAATAACCTCGGCGAAACATGGATGCAGAACTAATTCCTTTCGGGGTTATATGTGTGTGCTTATGATAGGTTATGTATAACCCTGCCTACCCCTTCAGGGTTATATGTGTGTATTATGTTATTTTATGTTATTAACTAATGTTATTTTTATGGACTAGAGAAATAATACCAACATTTTTTATACTATGTCACGTAAGAAACACGGTGAATGTCATTTCTGTATTACCCTTTAGCCTCAGCCATCCTTCCTTATCAAAGATATATTAAAATATGGAATGATGGGGTCAAGATGTGTGTAACGCTGGATTTATTTATTTATTTATAATTCTTTATTGTACAACACTTAAAGTACATGTAAAGAAAAGAAAAACAATACAAATAATAGTTCAATTGGCGGCCTTATCGCTCAGGGCAATCTCTTACAGGCAACCATAGGATGGAGATAAGAGAAGAAGTAAGAGAGGGCAGTGTATAACACATACATAAAAGAAAACATATAATACCGTCTAAGATTAAAATATATACATACTATAAATATTGTATACATAAATACATACATATATATTCCACATACATACATAGATACTAAATATAGCAGGATGTTATTTATTATTATAATATATTCTCCAGCTCCTTTTGCTGATATATTAAGCGGTTCCATGGTAGCGATGACGGCTGTAAGAACAATGTATTCCAAACTAATGACCCCTCACGAAATTGGTAAGAAAATTAGTTGTGTTTCTAAAGTTTTCGTTACATATATTACACACATAAGAAATCTAAAATTATCTCAAAGATGATCTCAAAAAATGCTTTGAGATCATGTTTGAGATATACATAGTTTTAGAGATAATAGACTGACTCTAAAATATAACCTGTAATGTTGATTTTCAGGCAAAATGACGTCATTGGTAGCTTTGGTAGAAAACTTGATGCCTTTCATTTATGTTCCAATTTACACAAATATATACACTGCCACTATGGATACACTGCCTGGAGCAGTGTATCTCTTCGGAGCTGCCTTAGCCATACCAGAATTAATAGCGTTTACGTAAGTTACTTAGTACATATTAAATAATTACACTACACCAGCTGTTTAGCAATAGAATCTTCCTCGTACAGCTAAAATTTCTTCGACGTCTACTAAAATGTCTTTATTGAGACTTACAACCTTATTAAAGAACAACACTTAAGTGATATCTTTGCTAAGTGTAGATTTCTTTATACGTGAATATAGTAGGTATAGTGTTAATAAACACTATGAATCCTTATGGTAATGTTTATGAATACAGGGATATAGACGTACAAACTACAAAGCAGCTTCGTTTCGTTACAATGATAAGTATTCTTATCTCTTTGTAAGAGGAATATCCTATGTGTCCCGATTAACCCTTTTTTACGACGGCCCGGGGGTCTAGACGGGTATGTGGGGGTACGGGCAGCTTCCTGCACCGACGTACAGACTAAAACCCCGCGGTGGCCCTCTTTGATGCATATGGGACGGCCTCGGGGTACCGTGAGGTATTTCGTCTGTTAGCTACCGGAACCGCCCCATATTGCATAAGCAGTCCGTCGCTGTAAGGGGATTCATGGATCCTTTCACACAGAAGGGTGCTCTCGGTGTAGACGCCAGGTCAGTGGTCATTATCCCGGCGTCTCCTCCTCCGCTGGCGGCGAGCAGGCTCCGTTTGTTGACGACTCCCGCTCGACACTCTCCTACTGCTAGTCCCGATTAATACTCATCTAAATAAAAGCGATATGTTGGAAGTTCGAACCGATACACGTATTACTTAGTACCCTTTTTTTGTAAAACTTTATTTCTTTTGGGACGATGGTAAATCAGATTTTAGTCAAAGAATATCAATCTTATTGTAGTATTTCAAAACATTCATACCAACTTCAATTCAAAACATGTAATACTTAGCGGTGAAAAATCTGAAGCGACACACTCGTAAGAATCTGCTCGAGCATTATAACTAAATCTCAAAAACCCACTTCAAAACACGAATCACGGTACTATTGCTGTTATCCATTGAGGAGTTTCCAATATTCCCTCATACTGCGTCCTCAGCTCTTAACCAAAATTATATGGGACTCTTGAAATGAAACCTACCGACTACGAAAAAACATAGAAATCGGCCCACTTTTTGCGCTGAAATCGAATAGCATACATGAAAAGCATACACATCGATTTGAGGCCCTCCTTTTAGAAATAGGGTAATGAATAATGTTTTTGTTTCAGTTCTCTTTTCCGCATGCACAGAGTCGTATTAAGAAGAAAACAGTTAGCCGTGACTTATCCACTCATCTCCCGGACACCGGCTTGCGATGTGAATGTGATGTGATGAAGTTTATTTGTTATAATTGTAGTTGTAATCATAATTTAAAATAAAACTGATATTAAATATGACGAGATTTTATACTGAAAATATACCCATTTCGAATACGTAGGTATTATTTTTACGTCATAATTTACGTAAAAACCAACAATATTATCTTATAAGATTAAAAATTATCCATAACAGTAGACAGTAGAGTGCAGTTGTTCATTCGTGAACCCAGGGCAGTTTCATTTGGCAATGGCTTTATTTGCGACCGACGCGGGTCTCCAAGTAATTGTAGAAAGAGAAAACCTACTAAAAATTGTACGTTTATTTAGGTGAATGGTGAGCCATTTGTGGTGGGCCAGCCACTAGCTGAGGCTAGTCACAAGTGAACTGGTGCCGTTGTTTTTTTTCTAAGGTCTTTAAAGATAACTTTCTATATATATTTTGGTAAATACATAAATGCTAATATAGCAGAAATACCTTATAGTCCATGAGCCAGTAACAGATTTACATGACCAAGTTCCTCTCAAGGTATTATCGACTCGCTGTCGACTAAATGAGCTGCGGTCAATTGACCGTAACTTAGTGCGCACTTTATATGTACCGGACAGCCGGTCTAGTAGTATACATTAAAGTCTCTGCCTCCAAGCGTACCTTTTTACACTCTATGCTAACGTGTTGCTTCAATGTTTACACATTCACATTTCAGCTGATACATTTAAATAGACGATAGATGCTCCCGCCTAACTCCTTCGTTATAACTTTTAAAGCATCAGCTGACGGTCTTTCCACCGAGATACAGCCAGCCGACATATATATTTATCCATAGTTGCGTATGAGCTACCATCAGGGAAATTTTTAGTTGGGAGGAAAACATTCATATTTTTTTTTTCATGTTCAATCGACCAGCTGACGTATAATACACCATGTTATAGTCAGCTGATTGTTTTTTTTCTTTGGGATATTGGGTAAGCTACAATTTAACAAGTTTTTAGTTAGGAGGATATGACTGAATATATTTTGTTTTCTTCGTGCGTGGGAGGCTACCACTGCTCATCCCCCCCACGGAATCGCAGCTGATGTTCACGAGGCTTTATGATACTATTCCCTGATGCGTCTCACCAATAATCGTTCTAGAAGAAATGATTGTCCAAATTTTTACCTGGCTCACGGACTATTACAAGTTATTTAATACAATGTATAATTTTAAAGCAATGGATGTATAGTCCGCACCACAGAACAAATTTATTCAAGTGTCAACCACCACAGATCCACCGACCACAGATCCACACGACCGCGAGTGTTGAAACGGAGAACGCCTAGGATGAAATAAATACTATGCGATTCGATTAAAAAGATAATATTTTTAGTAAAAACTTAGCAACTCGTATTTTAGGTACTTCCCAAGTACAAGTTCGAAGACACTGTGTGCTAAGGCTAGCAAGAAAATTATGTTAAATACAAACTAACTAAAAGCGAAAGGAAGAAGAGTGGATGATGATATTATAAAGGTATATTATATTCCCTATTGGTCTTGGTTGAGAAGGAGTCAAAGAATGTAGCTGTGCGCGACCGAGACAAGAGACTGCTACACACGATGACAGCGACAGCGTTCGACAGCGTATAGCGTTGAGGGAGGTATAGGTACGTTTTGAGGTTTGTCATCGAGATAGGGCACCGTGACGCGCGACTGTATCCATACAATTACATACTTGGACTTGTGTTTTGACACGACAAAACTTTAAAATGGCATCTAATGTATAAAAGAGCACCTTTTCGCTATTTGACAGAGGCTTGTCTCTAGCTGTTTGTGACGTAGCCATGCTATCCGTACGTAGTTAAAAATAGAAGTAAGGTCCATTGTTACATCCGTCTGTAATTTTGACAACGTACTGTTACACATAATATAAATAAAAATGGCGCATACTTGAGCCAAGACTAAGCCAGTAAGAGGTCATTAGAAACCTCTCAAAGCCTCTATGCCTAGCGTATGTGATCTATGAGAAAGCCTTCGATGTCATTGAGAGCTGGACTTGTCTGGAGTCCATGTAGAGATGCCTCATTAACTACCTCTATCACCAGTAGCAAGCTATCTGCATCTGATATGTTTGTTTCAACTACTGTGATGCATCTGTTTGATTTTGTATAGATAACTAGACCTCCGTTTTTATTTATTTGTTGTGTACGAGTCATACTATAGCTTGGTAAAGGATCTAGGATCGTTGATATAAAACTAGTTTATACGGATTTTATGGCGGTTTAATTTTATTTTAGGCGATTCGAAAGCTTTTCAGCCTTCGTGGTCACGGGAGAGACTGAGGTGTAGGTCGTCTCGAAAAGTTAATGTTACATCACCTACCTTCATTTCAATATTATACATTTATTTTTTAATTATTTTAAAAGTTAGTTGCCACTAGTCCGATCTACGCAGAAAAAGCTTACGGTGACTTGAGATCTGGCTAGTGGTATTTTGAGTTCCGATTTAATTAGATGTATAGTTGGATCCCAGGCTTGTGCAAGCTTCCATCTTCTCTATTGAAATTTGGGTGTTTTTTTAGTTTCAATAGCCTCACGAAGTCCTAGGTAGGAATCGGTGTTTATTGGCAAGGATTTGTGGTTTGTCAAATCTAGGGTAATGTTTGGAGCCTTCCTCTGAATGTTCAGCAACTACAGACTTCGTAGAACGTCGGTGTTTAACGTAAGCTATGTGTTCTTTTAAAACGCGAGTCCCTATTCTTCTTTTAGTTTGCCCGATATAAGAGTGCCCACAGTCGCACTCTATTTTATATACACCCTGTTCTTGAAGAGGTATATATGTGAGTGGTAGAGCCACGCTGTAGACACTTGTGTCTACAGAACGAATGGGCCGGCTCGTCCGGGTCGTTGTCACTATCTCACAGAAAATCGACGTAAAGTAGCAGCTTGCTGCTGCGTTTCGTACGGTGAGTGAGATATCCGGAGGCCCAAACCCCCTCCCCTTCCCAATCTCTTAATTATCCCTTTCCTTTAAGGTCGGCAACGCACCCACAATTCTTTTGATAATGTGGGCGTATATGGGCGGTGGAGATCACTTACCATCAGATGACCTACTTGCTAGATTGCCGGCCTATGCTATAAAAAAAAGGTATGTGACACTTGACAGATGGTATAAAATTGACTAATCTTCTTGAGCGCATTGAAATAAGTTTTGATAGAAGCACGCTTTAGTATGTAGCCAATCTTGTCTGTGACACCTCTAACATATGGTAATAAAAACCGCTATAAAATTCGTATGGGTAAACTAGTTTTATTTCAATGTGTAGATAATATTCGCGTAAACATAATTATCTTGGATCGTGCCATCATTTAGCCAACAGTCGGTAAGAACTATCGCGTCGAAATCGGTGTTGAGTCGTTTAAGTGCTTTTGATAGATTGTCAAATATGCGTTGATAACTTCTGATGTTGAGAGTTAGTAATTTGAAGCTTGAGTTATGAAACTTAAGGTGCTTACTGTATTCTTCAAGATGTGCGTATGTATGACAATTTAAGGTAACGATTTTATCTAAGTTTTGTGTGATGTCAAGTACTGCCATTTGTAAAAGAAATGACGTGAGCGTCATAATCCGCTTTTGTCGCTGAGGTAAGTATTATGTAAGTTTGCAGTACTGCAAGGATTGCGAAATTGAGGCGTGAGATACGGTAGTAGGTTGAGTAAATGTGTTTTTAAGTACATGGGTAATTGTATGGAAGTTGTATGTGAGTATAGGTGAGTGAGCTTGTTATGAGTGAATCAAGGTACAAGAGACTTTTCTGCCCGTTGGGTTTTGTTGTTATACGGAATAGGCTAAGCAACAATGCAATGAGTATTAGTAATGTTAAATAATAGTAAATTGAAATTAATTTCAATATTGTGAGGAATCTAAGCAACATTTGCAGGCCCCAAACGTTTGTCCAGGTCATCGTGGTTGCGTATGATTGCGGCTGGATTTCCTTCTTGTTTTTTAATGAAAACGATCCATTTTTGGTCCACCAGAATGTGTAGACCCGATCCTTGGCACGAAGTTTGGTCGCTCGAAATTACTGATGATTGGTTCGAGTAAGGCGTTCGTTAAAGTATACGTTTCTATTTGTTCCAGGTACCTCAATATCGGAAGTTGTGAAGTTGCGTCTGATTTTTGCAACCTTTAGAAACTCGTCCCGCTTTGCACGTCGAATGAAACGCACAACAAGGAGTCGAGGGAGTATTTTACCAGTTTTATCTGTGATTTTTGCCGCGGACACGCTCTATTCGCAAAATCGAGATCCTGTTCTTCAATAGAGACGCCGATTTTTATGGCTATTGTGCGTACAATATGGAGACGACTTTCACTTTCCCGCTCGTGTAAACCAACGATTTCTATGTCATTCCATGAGGACAGTTGAGATTGGATGTTAAAATCGTCTCGATGAGCAGAAATTTCGCTTACGTGTTCTGCCAGTGTTTTTATTCACGTACTCATTTATACTTGTTAGGCCGTGGTAAATAATCCACTACGATGATTTGTATAATAACAAGTTATATACTTATTAACAGAAAATGATTACAATCGACGACATCTTACACAGGAGTATTTTACATAAAGAATGGTAAATAGGCACATTGACAATAAACATAATTCTTTCATAAAAGAATATAATAACATTTACCAATGAGTTCGTTTTATCAACACCTCCCCTCGAAGTCAAAGTAAATAAGAACAAAAAACCGAAATTATTTAACTATCATGCCTCGTCTTCACATACATTCCAAATGCTTCTTTACATTCAAACCTTTGATTAAAATATCAGCGGGCATTTACTCCGTGCACAAATATTTTATATCCATAATACCTCGCTCAAATGTGTCTGGAAAAAAAATATGACGAACATCAATGTGTTTCGTTCTTGTTCGGTTTTTCTATACCCTGATTATCATTGCATAAAATCACACACTCACTGTTTACACCAGCATTCTTTAAAATACCATTCAAATAAATAGTTTCCTTCGTAGCCTCGGAAAGCGCCATATATTCGGCCTCTGTACTCGGCAACGCAATAGTTCGTTGTTTTCGTGCCTCCAAACAAACCGGCGCACCAGCTAACATACTCGTAAAAGCGTAACCAGAATAAGATTTCCGATCAATCAAATTAGCACCGCAGTCGGCATCGATCACACCATACAATGATACACCAGTCGTCTTATACAATAAGCAAATTTGGTATCCCCTAGCTTGTAGTTGGCATGGATTGGTTGTCGCATCCGACCAAAAGTCATCACACTGCATTTATTGAGGTTGTACTCCATTCTATTATCTCTGCTTCAGTTATGCACGGCATCGATGCCAAGCAGTCCGCCTCTGATTTGATTGAGGTGTAAAAGGAGCTGTCAGCCTTCGCTGTATCCCATCTTTTCTTAAAATATCTCAAACAAATTATTAACAAATTCGCGACCGTTATCCAACTGTAAAAACTTTATTTTCCTCCCAGTAAAGATTCAATATCCGTCTTGTATGTCTTAAAAACTTCAAAAACATAATTCTTATTAGAAATAAAATAAACTTGACACCACCATGATTTACCTATCATCTATAAATGTAACAAAATATCGTTTTCCTCCAGACGATTGATGTCTCATTGGACCGCATACATCTGTATGCACTATTTCTAATAATTCAGTGGTTCTATCTCCAGAACTTTTAGAATAAAATAACGGTTAACAAAACTTAGAAACCGACTTCAAAATAAAAACACAGAAAAGTCAAAAATAAATTCTATCTATTCTATTCTGTTTAGAGTCGGTGCCTGGGTGCCTGTGTCGTTACCGGTCAGATAAAATTGCACCGACTCCAAAGAGAATAGAATAGATAGAATTTGTTAGTTTTGACTTTTCTGTGTTTTTATTTTGAAGTCGGTTTCTAAGTTTTGTTGACCGTTATTTATTTTTCAATTTTCAGTGGGAGTTAAAGCAATAGCATGTAAATTCCAATACAATAACACAATCGCAATGAGTGTACTGTTGTCCGTTGAGGAGTTTTATTTTTTTAACTCCGTACTCCGTCATCAGATTTTAACCATATTTATATGGGACCACATCGCAGCTAAACTCTATCGAGTGATTTTTTTCCAACATAATACACCTTAAGTAATGCAATTAAAACGCTTGCATCATATTGCAATGCAGCAAGTTAGAAATTCTGCCACAGATCGCACCCTTACTGTAAGCCGTTAAGGAGTACCATTAATCAACATATTCCGCAATTACTTGACCATAACCACGCTACGGTAGGTGACTCAAATATCCGGATAGCCTATAATAGATTTGGCCGATTATCGTAAATTTGCTCCTAAGAATTGAAGAGTTCCGTTTGTCATGGATCCCATAATCAGAACCTAACCAAACTCTCATCGAACTACCCTTGAAGTACATTCTTTCCAATAAAAAAGGAATCATCGAAATCGGTTGGCGTGATATTGAGTTATTCGTCCATTTGTCACGCACATACTAATGCAAATTTAAGACTTATATGGTTTTCTTATGGATACCATTGTCAGAACTGGACCAAATTGAAATGAGACCACTCGTGAAGCACCAGCTTTCAAATAAAAAAAGAATCATCCAAATCGGGTCACCCAGTACAAAGTTCTGAGTCAACAAACATAAAAAAACAGTCGAATTGAGAACCTCCTCCTTTTTTTGAAGTCGTTTAAAAAGGTTTAAACCTTAACTTTCCCCTTGCACAAACCTCACATTCAGATAACTTTTCATCACCTTTAAATGTTAAACCAAATACTAAATCATTACTCACCAAGGTTTTTAAGTGCCGCTCATTTAAGTGTTCGAAGGGTTCGTGCCATACGTCTATAGGTTTCATTTTAACCTCAACATTATTTACAATTGCTCCATTTTGACATGATTGAATATAATATAAATTTCCGATACGTTTTGCTATCGTATGTAATTTATTTTGAATATTCTACTCGTAGACTATTTTTTATATTATGGCCCCATCGATTTTCGATGATTTCGCCAATGTCAAGTATTAAAATAGCAATATCTAAAAATAAAGATCAAAACGTAGACATCTTAATAAAGATGCTCAATTGTTAGTCCTATTTTGACTATCAATTACAATGGCGTCGTATCTCTCTATTCTAAAAAAAACTAACTAGCACCGCCGCTGTCGCCGCTGCCAAAAGCTTGTCACTCTATCTCCTCCGAAACCGCTGGGGGTATGGGGTTGAGACCAATACCAATCGATGCAGAATAATGTGGGGAAGAAAGTAAGATATGTCTCATATTCGTCGAACATTCAGTTTTTTTTTATTTTATGTTTTGTGGAAAAATATTGATATTTTCATGTTCAGGTTACGTTAACTCCCCAAAAAAGGATAGTAGTTTTTTTTTTACAATCTAAGACTACTTCAAACAAGACCTCATTTGTTTAAAAATAATTTAAAAAAGAGTGATATTTTCAATAAAATCTAAAAGCTACTTTTTAGAAAAAATTATGCGTTTCGAGATATATAAATTCGATGCTCTCAGACTCATTATGTTACAAAGAAAATATTTATATCAACTGGAAGATGAAAGCTTTCTCATTCATATGAACCTCATTTCAAGTCTCTATCATAAAATTTCGATTTTTAATTGAATTTTAAAGAACGATACTTCAACAGAAATCGGAATGAAGAATCGCGTCTTTTCTTGGTTTTTCTCCTCTTGGATTTTATACAACGATTGAGTCATTCATTCACTTGATTCATTCATCGCCCTTAATGTAAGAAACATTTAATTAGAGATCTTGAATTAATGAAATCTTCTTCACAGTAAAACAGTTTTTCACTATATTATTTTTTAAATTTCGTTTGTTTACGTTAAAAACGTCACGTTCACGTAATATCACTTTGCAATAACAAATATTTTTTTGTGAGTAAGCCTTATTAGGGGCCTTTTACGAGTAAAATATTCTCTATTAAGACTTTTTACGAGTAAGCCTTATTAGGGGTTGAAAGCCCCGTACGAAAAACGAGTGTAGCGAGCCTAGGGGCGAAGCTCCTAGTTATCTAAATCGAACTTCAAAATTAAGATCTGTCATTTTGGCAACTGGCAATAAATTAATACGTAGGTCTGGCACATAAAAACCTTTTTCGAAATTTAAACATCGCTTTTTGCGTCCTATATCAACTGTAAAACAAACCGTGCCCATTCCAGTAGTTTTTCATTTTTCTTTATTCGCTAAAAGAAGATCAGATTCCATATGAATAAAGTTTTGTATTACTTCCTTGTTATTGCACCTATGTTCAGTGCAACCACTGTCGATACCTATCCTAACATCACCTCTTCGGTAGTATTATGATCTGACTTCTCGTCATTTTTGATCACACCAGCTTCCAAATGCTATGCCTTTTGCTTCGACTTAAACAATTTTCTTGTTTTGCAATCTCGCGCAATATGCCCACTTCGACCACAAATAAAGCATATAATTTTACTCTTAGGTATATAACTCCTGGCCTACCCAGGGTCATTTCGTTTTGCTAACATAGCTCCATGCTCGGTTGTTTGTGTATTTCTGCCTTCAAAATATTATAATGTTTACTTTTAGTACATTGGTTGATGGCAAGTCATCACGTGATTCTGTTGCAGTACGAAACATCGAGAATGATTTTGGTAAACTGTACTATAGTAAAATGGCAAACAATTCGTCTATAACAATTAGACGTATTTCTCGCAGCTTCTTTACGGCGTCAAAGAAATCTGTGATATGTTTTCGCAGGTCATCTCCTTCCTGCATCCGTGTCAATACAAGCTTTTTCTGCAGTGCTTTCTCGCTTTTCTAGCCGGTCCACTCGACTGTATACATCGACTGTAATTTATCCCATATAGCTTTGGATGTTTCTAATCCATCTAATTCTACCAACTCACTTGGACAAACTGAGGGGCTAGCACGGAAAACTATCGAAATCGTAATGTAAAGGTATCGAGGGCTCGATAGATAATTCCTTAAATATCATTGGTCTATATTACATATATATTAGTTTCTTTTACGTACGATAGAGGCGCTGTAATAGAAATTGTTGTCGATGACAGCTCGAATAACTTTTCGCAAGTTTCCGTGCTAGACCCTCTGCATGCAAAATGTTGGATTCCGCTTTTCCGTATATTTTGATCCTTCCGGCGTACTTTGGATCAGTTGGCGTCGGCTGAGGTAACATCCCAGAAACATATTCCCAAAGGTCATTTTTCTTCAAAATAGCTCAATTTTCCATGTACCATAATTGGCACCGTTCAACAGATCGATTTTAATCGACGCCGACATATTGAATTTTCTTCAAATCTATTATTATGGAAAATTATTGGCGTTTTTTTTTCCTGCTATTCTCTGGGCCCATAACCTGTTAGGCCGTGGTAAATAATACATTACGATGATTTGTATAATAACAAGTTGTATATTAAAGGAACATGGTTACAATCGACGACATCTAATACGGGAGTCTTTTACATATAGAATGGTAACTAGGCACATTGACAATAAACATAATTCTTTCTTAAAACAATACAATACGGGTAACATTTACGAATGAGTTCGTTTTATCAACAATACTGTTGATGTGACGTTTTAGGTCACCCATATCTTTTCGCAGCAAGTTTATCTCTGCTGTGAGCAAGGACAACGAATCTGATTTAGAGTTAGATGAGGTGTCGGCGAAAGTCGACAAATTACTAGTGGGTGTTGTGAACGAGTTATGTCCCGGCCCTGGTGTAGATGTTTCGGGCAGAGTATTATGTTGCGGTGAAGTAAGTACGTTGTCCTCATTACCAAATAAATGTGTACGAATGTGTGTGAAGTATATCCTTTTTGGGTATTTGCGATAGACATGGGCGGCATGACCATTTGCATTTGCTTTCCTTTGGCATCTTTCGCACGTCTGTTAATTTTACACACGATGCGTGGCAGGTGTTGTTACAATTCGAACACTATGTATTGGGGACCACGTATACAATATGTAAAAAAAACCCTATCCGATCTGAAAGCGGCATAAAGGTATCCCAATGACATTACCGAGAAAACCGTCTGAGTATGTCTGTGATCATCAAGAGCAGAATTATTTAGTGAGGATCCCATCCGAAGTACTCGTTCTGTGACGCGACAGCTGGGTACTAATGACGTTCAAGTGTGGAAAATGTTAAAAGTAGATGATCAATATTATTTCATCCGTTCCGTACATAAATAGTACGAGTAGTATGGAGAACGATGGATTGGTAGACGTGGACCAACTTCGTGGCCCGCACAGTTTCCAGACTTCAAACAAGCAATTCGTTTTGACGAAAATTTGTGAACTGAAACCGAAATACATTCGCGGATTGTAGCAGTTTTTGATTAAACTAAATAGGTACACAGATGAGGTAAGAAGCGTTCATGCCATCCTTGTGCGACGGTGGTGACCTGTATTACTGTTGGTGGCATAAACATGAAACAGCAACTTCGTCACAGCCATCGCATTTTTGATTGTCGAATGATCCTACATACGATATAAACATATCGGATGATACATAAAACGTTGCATAGGAATTATTTATACTCGTAACGTCTGTAATCCAACGATCAACTGGGGTCATGACCTCATGACGTCACTACCAAAAAGGTGTCGCGCGCCGCACCGTGCCGCCTACCTGTAGTGCCATGTAAACTTTCTCGTGTAATGGGGTATTTTTTTACTATTTATCCAAAAAGGATTACATCAATAGAACCTTATCTCGGTACCTAATAACACCTTCAGAAATCGGACAGGGTTTTTTTACATATTGTATCTTTTTTTCAAGTATAGCATGTAATAGCCATTTCGTACATAAATATTGCGGCCATTTGTTGGTCAGATGGCGCTCGGCGTAAAATCCTGATAATTTTTTTGGTTCTTTTAACTGTACCAGGCTCCAAATTACAATTAAACATTCAAAAAGTCGTTCGGTGAATGTAGGATTCGAACTCGGTGTTTGTGACAACTTTAAAATGCTTCTAGATGATGGTACCTATATCGTCTTCAGCACACAATCTCTTTCAGGTGTTAATTTGTGTTCACATTACAAGTTACGTACGTATGTCCGTAAAATTACGTACATTTTATTCAAGTTTATTAAAAAGTGAGTATCGTTCATAATAATTAAAAGTGATGTCATTAATCTTATCGATCTTAATAAACGAGTGATTAAAATTAAAGTGAAATTTTTGGATGTCTTGGTTATGAAAAGATCCGGTACATAAGTACGAATTGTAACTATGTATGTTATGACCCTAAAATATGACCACACCTTTCTGTAACACGTTGTATATTACTGTCTATCGCATATATACCTATTACTCATTTAAGTTTACCGCATAGTAACGGTTTTTTTTATAGCATAGTCCGGCAATCGAGCATGTGGGTCACCTGATGGTAAGTGATCTCCGCCGCCCATGTACACCCACAATACTAAAAAATTATGGGTGCGTTGCCGACCTAAAAGCAAAGGGATAATTAAGGGATTGGGAAGGGGAGGGGGTTTGGGCCTCCGGATATCTCACTCACCGTACGAAACGAAGCAGCAAGCTACTACTTTACGCCGGTTTTCTGTGAGTCAGTGGTTACGACCCGGACGAGCCGGCCTATACGTGCTGTAGGACACAAGTGTCTACAGCGTGGCTCTACCACTCATATTTAGATTATGATCTATTTTATAAAATAACACCGACATGGAACCCTATTTACATTTTTTTTTATATATTTTTAGGAGTTACTACGAGAATGACACATTGGAGAGAGTTTGGAGAATGACACATTTTAGCACAAATCTTTCCTAATATTAGTCGATAGCATCTATAGATATCTCTACATTTATCTCTTAGATACACATTTGGTTATTATCATTACGATATAAACGTATTTTACCTTGGCTCTGCAAACAGTATAACATTCTACATGCTTATTGGTGGTTATTTTGAATATATATAAGCTAAAAATATACAAAAATGGAAAATCCAGGTACAAGAGAAACGGAGCTCCTAGAGGCACAAACAATTAACGAAAAGAAACCAACGTGTTGGAAACGATTTACGAACATCACGAGTCAAATAACAGTGGAACCAGTTGCTTTTCTTGCTTTGTTTTCAAGTTTATTATCATCAGTGGCGACACAAACCCTCGGATTAGAAAAAACATGTCGAGTGAGTTTAGGCCTGGAAGACGAAATATGCGATTCACTTAGATCACAGAATCAATCAAACAATTTCACGGTGTACGAAAAAATGGTGCAGGAATATTATTCAAACCAGTTGCTTTGGAAAAGTCCCATTCAAGCCGTTTTCCCATGTGTCATATTGCTATTTATTGGAGGATGGAGCGATGTCACTGGGAAAAGGAAATCTATCATGATGATGTGCCTTAGTGGAGAAATAATGCAGTGCCTCAGCAATATACTCAGCGTCATATTCTTTTATGAAATTCCCCTGGAGGTGTTCATGTTCTTCGACGCTTTCTTAGTTAGCATAATGGGCGGCACCACTGTCATGTCCTTAGCTTTGTTCAACTATATCTGCGATATCACAACGGCGGAAAACAGGACACATCGATTTGGTTTAGTCAATTTATGTCTATTTGCTGGAATACCAATGGGATTATCCTTATCTGGTATTATGTTGAAGCATTTAGGATATTTCGCGATATATGGATCTTCGTTGATATTGCACATTATAAACTTCTTGTACGTCCTTTTAAGATTGTCTGATCAGGCTAGAACTGAAGAACATAAACAAGTAAGTGTGATTTTTTTTATTTTATACATAACTTGCAGTTACCCGCGGCTCCGCCTGCGTAAATGTCTTTGTCTGAGATAAAAGTTGCTTATGTTCCAATTCATATCTTGGTCTACCTGTACGCTAAATTTTATCCAAATCTATTCAGCCGTTAAGGCGTAATTGATCTACAAACATCCAAAATTTCACATTAATAATAGGTACATAATATGACCCCCCCCCCTTTCGTGAGTGGAATATTACAAAAATGTGAAACACGTGTCTCTTAATTTTTAAGAAACAATATTTGTGCTAACTAAGGACTAAGGACTGCCTCGGTGGCGCAGTTGTAATGCGTACGCGTTACGATTGAGGTCAACGCTGAGGTCTCGGGTTCGATCCCCGGGTCGGGTAAAATGGTATTGGGTTTTTTTATTACGAAATGCTTAGTATCAGCCCGGAGTCTGGAATTTTTGCCCGGTATGGCGATAGGCTCGCCCCCTATCACATAAGGGACGGAAATACGCTCGGCGAAATGTGGGTGTACTGATTACAGGCGTGAGTGCGTATACAAAGTACAACCCTAACTCCCCCCCTTAAAATTTTTATTTCTTGAAAATTCTTTCTTAGTAGGGCCCAACATTACGCAAACTATCATCTGACCAAATGTCATGATCATAGCTTTAGTAGTTTTGAGATTTTGTGTTTAATCAATCAGTGAGCGAGTGGTGTTTCGCTTTGTATATAGATTACTGCTCCGCTCCCATGGGTCGTAGCGTGATGCTATATAGCTATGAACCATCGTCTCCACAAAACAAATGTATGTTTTGAATATATAACCTCAATCGGTGAAATCATTCAAAAGTTAAAATAAGTAGTTTTATACAAAGTTTAACCCCCTCTCGTCCCTTTTGTAAGTGGAATTTTCCAAAAATGTGAATCTCATATTTCATTATTTTTAATAAGCAATATTTGTGCTCAATTTCACAGTCGTATTCCCTTCCATAAAAAAGTTTCATACAACGTACAAACCTCCCTTTTACCCCTTTAAAATGTGAAGTTCTTAGCTGACGCGGACGTCTACAGTACACAAACTATCTAACTAATGACTGAAATTCATGATGCCAGCTTTAGTAGTTTTTGATAAATCTGTGAGTGAGTGAGCGATATATATATATTATCGGTAAGCGTATATATTACGTAGGTGGTGCAGTAATATAGGTATTATGTTGTGTGTCGGTCATTATATAAACCATCACGTTAATGTTGATATAACATTTAAACAAATTTCTGAAAAATAATTGTACCAAATGAATCAAATAAATATGAGTTCATATAACAATAGCTGTCCCTCTCTGTTTCACCCGCGTGCATCTTACTGCTCCCCGCCCAAGTTGGTCGTAGTAGGTTGTTATATGAACCATCGTCAGAATTAAATAAACATATTATGGTGTGCATAAAATTTTAATTGGTTTTGTCGTTCATGAGTTACAGCATTTAAAATCAGATGCACTACTATATTTCGGTTTGCGAAACTGTAAGTCGCTTGTAGTTCCTAATACCCACGGTAGATGATTACCCTAGTGTGGACTTAGATTGTGTGTAACTGTTGAATGTACATTTACAAATCTATATTTCTTACAGCATGACAACCGAGGAGTATGTTACTTCTTAAAGCTCTTCTTTGACCCAAAGACGATAAAAGATACATTTAAAGTAATATTTAAAAAGGCAGAAAACAAAAGAAGAATTCAGCTGATTGTAATTGTCGTAACTGTGACATTCTTATACGGACCATACCATGGTAAGTGTATTTAGCATTTAAAGACTTCAGATTTTATTATTATTTATTGTAAAATTAAATACAACGCCATATTTGCCAAGGCCAATACGGGGTTATAAACATTAAATGTCACCCAGTACATATCTATTTATGGCATGTTTTTAAACGATTACAAAAAAAGGAGGAGGTTCTTAATTCGACTGTTTTTTTCAATTTGGTCTAGTTCTGACAATGGCATCCATGAGAACATCCATATAAGTCTTAAATTTGCATTAAGTATGTGCGCAACAAATGGACGAATAACTAAATATCACGCCAACCGATTTCAATGATTCCTTTTTTATTGGAAAGGATGTACTTCAAGGTTAGTTTGATGAGAGTTTGGTTAGGTTCTAATTATGGGATCCATGACAAAGTAATAGTAAAGAATAGAATAGATAGAATTTGTTATTTTTGACTTTTCGGTGTTTTTATTTTAAAGTCGGTTTCTAAGTTTTGTTAACCGTTATTTTTGATAATACCTACATGAGCATTTAGCAACACCAGCTATAATATCGTAATGCCTTTCGACAAATTTTTGCGCTACTTCTATGAATTTCGGCAAGATGCAAGTGAATTTATCAATATGTTCGGAAATCATGTTGAGTAATCGTATGGCGCGCGATAAAGGGATAATTCATAAGAGCGCTATCACCACATTTGATGCAAGAGATTTAAAGTAAATAACTGCGGCTCGGTGCCGTGCGCACGTGTACCCAAGCGCCGAGCTCCAGTAACAAGGAATAAACAATGTTGATATTTTATAGACATAATAAATAAAAGTTTATATTTAACTTTTATTAATTACTACATATTTACTACATATTATTTTACCAATTTGTTAGTAATTAATTAGTTGTATTGTGAATCATAAATATTGGGTTCTTCATTTGGTATGCATAATTATTAAATTTTAGTTTTTATTACCTAAAATTAAATCACCGTATTGGTCTAGTGGTAGCCTTCTTATGCTGATAAATGTGAGGTACTGGCTTAAAATAACTACTTATAGAAACTAAGTACACGCACGAAACATAAGCTCTTCAATTGGAGAGTATATGGCTCGAAACTACGTTCCTATACAAATAATTACTCACCATATTATGTTTATGATTCTCGGTTATAAATCAATGTATGAAACACATTTTGCCCATCTACAAATTACCAAATTTAGATGACCATACATTTTAGCTGACAGACGACTGAGCTGGTGTGCTGGCGTCGCTGTCATGGCATCCTAATGAGATATAACCCTAAGTCCGCCATGCTGGCCTAATGCGGGTTGGCAAACTTCACATATCTTAAAAAATACTTTTAGAGAACTTCTCAGGTATGCAGATGAATCTTCCCATGGAATCTCGGGGAATCTTCCTTCACGATATTTCCTTCGCTGTTAAAGCAAGCGATAATTAAAAATGAATAAACATGTAACTTAGAAAAGTTAGAGGTACATGCTCTTGGGGCTGGTTTTGATCCTGTGACATTCGTTTCAGCAGTCCGTAACACTCCCGCTGAGCTATCGCTGATTAAGGCCGTCGTATTCGAGACCTTCGCGATTTTGATTCTCGCCGCTCGCGTTGTCCGCGCAACCTAGAGCGCTACGAACAAGCTAAAATTAAATGCTTCCTAACATGAAATACCTACCTAAACAGAAAATAAAAATGATATCAAATAAACAAAAGACGAACGATCGCGAATAAATAATAACGGAAAATTGGCAATTTTTAAAAGACAAGTCATTATTTTCAAGAATATAGTAAGCGGACAAAAATCTAGCCCACTGAGATTGTTTCGCCGGGTCTTCTCAAGCTGGGTCGCGTTTGGATCCGGTGGTAGTTTTAAAACAACACTTCTGAGATACACATGGTCCGCATTCAATCTCCCTTAAAGTTACCTATAGGACTTTGTATTTCCTAAAATATCAATTAATGAAAATCCGTACCTAAAACAAGCCCCCTGAGTTCGAGCTGAGAAGACTCAAAGTTTGGGTCGCGCCGCGTTGAATCCAGTGGTAAATTAAGCCCACTGGTTTGTTTCACCGGGTCTTCTCAAGCTGGGTCGTTTCGGATCCGGTGGTAGTTTTAAAACACGTGCCGTTTCGGTAAATGCAGTAGTCCATATCGACTCAAAATATTTAATAATTAATAATGAATGTTTCCATATTACAAATATTGTTACAATGTAAAATGTAAAATAAAAAGACAACAAATAAACAATTTAGTGTAATTGCCTAGTGTATTTTGACGATGCTATGTATGTTATGTATACATTAGTTGATATGATTTCTATACATAAGTTTCTTTATTTTGTACTGACTTGTCATAGCGCTATTTTAATTGCCAACATGATTAATAAACTATTTCATTTAATTTCTAGGTCTTTATATCCCCGCATCCCATATCTATGCTCCACCGTATGAACACTGCACACAGTCGGTAGTACATAAGTGGGGTTTACTTTTCATTTATAATTTAATTATATTGTAATATAATATTATTGAAAATGATTTTAAATAGTTATTTTGCTAAATTATATTATTACGCCGTAATAAATAATAATTGTTGAGAAAAAAATACCTAGAGATGTAAATGACAAATATATTTTTGCTATGCCGCTATGTAGACTGATTCAAACATGTCATGTTTTAATCACAATAGATACTAATTATGCACTTAGCAACAAATTTAGCCATTCAGATAAATATATGTATAGATATATACATATTTTTTTTCAGATTTTCTTTGTGAGTAATTAAGGTACAATGTTCTATGAAAAACACTGCATTTTCGAAATACCTCGCGTCACCATCTAATAAATAATAAATTTTGATTTTTTTATCATTAATAATACGTACTTTTCCCTTCAAAACGTCTTATCTTTTAGTTTAAAGTAGGTAAATCTTACTTTAGTTAATTCGAATCACGATAATCCCACTTGATTAATAATTGTATTTCATTCGCAAATTTAACATTATTTACAGGTGAATCAGCAATCCTGTATATGTCTACGAGATTTAGATTCAATTGGAATGAAGTCAATTATAGCATATTCCAGACATATAACTTTATATTAAATTTTATTGGTAAGTTTCTTTTTATTTGCCTTCGACGACAAGTTCCGCCGCCCTTACATATCAGCAACGGTAGTCGAACAGATGAGGCGGTGACTAGTGGTGTGATGATAAAAATGAGATGATGGAACTATCTCGAACAGTTCCTCAAAGTATTTCCCAAGGAACAGACGGTAGAGCACGCAGAGAGATCCAATCCAAATCATCCATAAGGCTAAGGCTGACTGCTATCATTTATCTAGGAAGTTGATATTGGCAAGCTTGTTTTATCGCGTAAGGAAAAAATACCTTTAATTTGATATCTAGACTCACGGGTGCGCGTCAGCCAAATTCAAGGCGAGGCACCGGGCGTGTTTTCGACCCCCCTATAACTTAAAAAATATTAAAAATAAATATTTGAATCTTTGCATATCTTTTAAGGGTCCCTTGGACACCTTTTATTTATTTATTTTTATTAGCTTGAACGACGAGACGAGCAGGTTGCTCGCCTGATGGTAAGCGAGGCCAGCTCGCCACGCCTGCTCATAAACAGAAGCAACGCCACACAGAACTTTAAATAACAAAGCACTGCATGACACTGGACTGCGCTCGTCACCCCGAGACATAAGGTGTTAAGTCTCATAATGCCCAGTAATTTCACTGGCTTCAGTGTCCTTCAAACGGGAACACAACAGTGCTTACACACTGTTGCTTGGCGGCAGAAAACCTAACGCCTAAATTTTCATTAAGTGTTGGACTGCGTTGAAATGTAAAATAGTGAAATTGTGCTGGTAATATAAAAGGGTCCAAACACGACTACATCAAGGTTTATTTCTACCCAACCTCATAATAATGTTTTTTACAGTTTAGTCTACAAAATGAATGAGCCATGCCGGCGCGAAAGAATTGTTAGTTATGTCTCATAAAAAACCGACCTCGTGTTTCCAGATATCTACGTCAGATAATCAGATAGCAATAGATATGTAGGCTATCTGGGCCCTTTTGTGCGTTATGTTCATACAAGCTGAGAAAGGAACTTTAATAAAATTTATATGAAATAATATGAAGATATGATTTGGATTAGAAATATAAGTTTTAATTTAACGTTTATCTATAATTCTCATTTTTTACTTCTGTAATTATATTTTTTTTTATATATCAGGTCGGTATAAGTGGGTCACCTGATGTTAAGTGATCTCCACCGTCCATGTTCGACCACAACTCCAAAATAACTATGGGCGCGTTGCCGACCTTAAATGAAAGGGATAATTAAAGGATTGGGAAGGGGAGGGGGATTTGGTCCTCCGTATATCTTACTCACCGTACGTAACGCAGCAGCAAGTGGCTACTTTACGTCGGTTTTCTGTAAGACAGTGGTAACGACCCGGGTGAGCCGGCCCATTCATGCTATAGACAAAAGTATCTACAGCGTGGCTCTACAACTCAAAAAAATTCAACAATAATCCTATTCTATTTTTAGATTATGGCCCCATCGATTTTTGATGATTTCGCCAATGTCAAGTATTAAGATAGCAATATCTAAAAATAAAGATCATAACGATTTAGATATCTTTAATAAAAAGATACTCAATTGTTAGAAATAATAACAACGAAACATACTTTTATGTTGCAAAACACAATGTAATAACTATTAGTTAGAAGTGTTTTATCTATGGTAATAACGAAACGTTTTACTGTCAAAACGGTGCTGAATGTAAGTCCTTTGAACGACTAACGTCTTAAAACCCCCCGCAAATTTATGGGGTTTTAGTGAAGTGGGGGATTATTATGGAGGGAATTGGTTTTTACTTTACATGACATGATGATGGTGTTCGCATTATCAAGTATGTCTCTTGCACATGATTTGATTATCAAAACGGTGCATTATTATTATTTATGGGAATTATAGATTTTTTTATATTATTACCTATTTTATTTAGTTTTTGTATGTCAATGCGAGTGCAATGTAAGACTTGTATACTCATGGCTATTTCTTCAAAATGCGATATATATTTCGTTTATTTACAGCTGAGAGTTTATCGGTCAAGATGCACCGATAAAGATAAAACTAGATAGGTAACTTTATCAACAGATAGCACTTAAAAAATATTGGACTTTGAATGAATTTGAATTGAATATTGGACTTTGAATGTCATTTTCATAGTGTCGTATATCTGTAGTTAGCTATCAGTCTTCTCATCGATAGACAGCAACGAAAAATAGGATTCACTGTCATTGGTAAGTTTATTGGGACCGGCCATTAGTGAGATATATTTTTTGTCATAGCGTAGGCTGGAAATCGAGCAAGCGGGTGACCTGATGGTAAGTGATCTCCACCGCCCATTTACACCCACAATATCAGAAGAACCATGGATGTGTTGTTGACCTTAAAGAGAAGGTAATTAAGTGATTGGGAAGGGGATTTGGGCCTCCGGATATCTCACTCACCATACGTTTGCCGCACTCGGCTATAGAAAAAGACAAAGGTATAATTAGTATACTCATTGTTCACCGAAAGAATTTCCATCCCACGATTTGATACATTGCGAGCCTATCGCCATATCAGGCATAAATTAGAAACAGAAAATATGACTAACCGAGTTAGGATTTGAATCCAGGACCGCGCTAGTTGCATAAGTACAATGCCACTATGAATTAATGAAAATCTGTAACTTTCATATAAATTATTATCGATATTCGGTATCGACACATAATATCGATAAACATAATGATAATGTTCTATCTTGATACCAAATTTCAAGTTTCTTAGGCCAGTATTCACAAACCACTTTATGTGAGCTCTTTGCCAAGTGTCCAATTATGTGTACATGATTGGTCTGTTTTAATTTAGCGCCAAAAAACAAACCAATGACGTTTACAGAAATCGTCACTATGCGTTCGCGCTCACTATGAGGTTTTATAGTAGCGTTTATGAATACGGGGGTTAGTCACCCAGAAGTATGTTAGGATTTTGAGTGAGTCAGTGAGTAATAAAAATAGCGCTTTTCAGAGCTAATTTGCTGCACAACTATAATATTTATTATAAAGTACTTGTTGTAATAATTAGCTACTAATACTATAAGGTACAGGTAACTCTGTCTAACTGTGTTTCATCAAAACTGCTAAGACTGATGATTGTCTGTACTGGACCATCCCATAAACTTATGACATTTCTCCCACCACTTTAGTATCCTACCACGTCTAAGTCGTTCCGGACAAAACTACCTTCAATAACAACAATAAAAGACAAGTAAATACCATAATAATATTAATAAACGGCAAATATCTAATACGTCCACAGCATAAAGGATTTTTTTTAAAATAAACTACATATTACGGGCCCTAGGTCCATAGCGATGTTTTTTTACGGTTTTAAGTATTACATTTCTTGTTAGTGCAGCGTATAATAAACCTGCAAAGGAAAGTTACTATGTTAGTTTTACATACTATGTTAGGATTATTTACATTGTAAGTTTTAGCGTTACCGAATATGTCACTTATTTGTTATGTTTACATTAATGTGTTTTCTTTCTATTCTATTTTTTTAGTCTTCTTTTTTTCCTTGTTATCTCCAAACATGCGTTTATCCATAAATATATTAGTAGTCTTAGCCTAAATAATACTAATTTTTACAATTTTACTGCTGTTACTTAACTATAGGCTTTTGGTATTGTCGTCCCAGAAGTAGTGGAAAAATTTTGTATGAGTGTATGTTGCTGTCATGTTGTGTGTATTATGATGTAGATTGCGAGCTCGTCGCGGAAACGGCTGCTTGTGACATGTTTTTTATTTTATTGATAACTGTGTTATCTCGACTGTGGATACACATTTTGAGATTGTAGTCAATTATTGTGTCCGGAGTCGTTTCGCCGACGAAACTACCTATAGTTTCGGCTGTTATTTGTGTAATACACACACCTTTTAGTGTGATGTGACACTGCCACTACTGCATGTGAGATGCTGTCATGTAATTTTAGTTGTTTGTTTTTGGTTTGCAGTATTATCACCGTTTTGTAGGTTAGTCCTTAAGACTCATGGATAGTCAGAATGCATGATACTTCACCTTTCGTATCCTTGCTGTTGTAGAAATTCCTTTTCAACCTGAGTGTGCGTCAGGAATAACGTGTTTGTAAGATTAGTGGGTATATTTGCATCTGAATATCGTTCGAGTCTCATGGAGTGAACCTGACTACTCGAAGTGTAAATTCCGGTGTATACTTCGCTTAAGGCACGCTACATCTAAAGGATTTTGCTGTGTACATAGCAACTGTTGGGAAATGTTGACGACCGAATTCAGCCTGGTGTACATTTATTTAAACAGATTGTTTCTGTCAATGTGTGACAGCTGAGTAGCCATTACTATAGTACGGAAGTGATTCACAAGAGGCTCGTCAACAATAATTCGACTTCAATTGCTTAACTCCCTGAATCCGTTCGCTAGTATTGAGGCCATAGTGCGCAGCTTGTAGTCGTCTTGGTTGCCTATGCGGAGCTCTAGTTTTTCTTTAAGCTCCTCTGCTGCCTCTACTGTGGTTGTCTCTATTGTGTCCGTCTCCACATTGAAGTTTTTACTATCCAAATTGTCTTTCCACATCCTACTACTCCATTTTCCCACTGGAATTCGGGCACCAACCAGCCCTCCACGATTGCTTTAACGTCCTTGTTTCCTATTAAAGCTTAGCTATGGGAATGTAAATCATTCTTCAATTTATCTAAAATAAATATTGTTACGGCTTTGTTTATAATAATTTTATAACTTGGCAAGTTTTAACGGAGTCATATTTAGCCTTTATTTCACAATGTCCAAGTAAACGTTACTTTCTTTCTTTCTACCTGGCGTTACCCCGGCCATTGCCAGGGTCCGCCTTCCCACTAAGACGCCTCCACTTCGCCCGATCTTGAGCATCCTCTGTAGTAAGACCATTGACTCTGCCATATCTGCCTCTAGTACGTCAAGCCAGCGTTTTTTGGGCCGTCCGCGGGATCGTACTCCTGGTACGTTCTGGCACAGGCACTTGCGACCGACGTACTCCTGTGGTTTCCTCAAAACGTGACCAAACCACCTTAAGCGACTTTCCTGGAGTTTATCAGCCACGTCGCGGACACCCGGGCTGTCGCGGATGTACTCATTACGTATACGATCTAATCGTGTAACGTTGCACATCCACCGCAGCATCTTCATTTCCGCAACGTGGATCTCCTTAACATGGCGCTTAAGTGTAGGCCACGTCTCACACCCGTACAAGAGTACAGGCCAAATGATGGTCTTGTATATGAGACCTTTAAGTCTCATCGGCATCTTTTGATCGCAAGTGACTCCTGTAACCTCCCGCCACTTGGCCCAAGCGGCGCCAATATGGACCTTGACGTCGAGATCGATGTCACCGGACTCATGCAGTACAGACCCTAGGTATTTAAACTGGTCCGTTTTCACGGCCAGTTCATTCCCTATCCGGATACTATCCGGGTCTGTACTCCAGCAGGCCATGTACTCTGTCTTCGCGACATTTAGTTTCAGACCGCTGTTTTCAAGCGTCCCCTTCCACAGGTTCACCCTTTGCTCTAGGCGCTGTTTGTCCTCATCTACCAGTGCTATGTCATCGGCATACATGAGCACCCATGGTGGCTGCTCCTGTATATGTGCCGTCGTGACATCCAACACAACACTAAATAGAAAAGGACTCAGCGCCGAGCCTTGGTGGACACCTACGGTAATAGGAAGGGGATTGGTATCGCCAACAGTAGCCTTTACCAGAGACTCGGATCGGAGGTACATGTCCCTGATGATGTCAACATAGGCTTCTGGTACACCCTTAACCCTTAGTACCCGCCAGATCGCCTGCCGGGGCACACAGTCGAAAGCCTTCTGCAAATCTAAAAAGGCAATATGCAGAGGCTTCTTTTTCGTCCTGTATGCCTCGACCAGCGACCTGATCGCGAACACCGGGTCCGTGGTGCTACTTCCAGGTGTGAAGCCATATTGACACTCTGAGACAATACACTCTTGGCGGAGCCTGGATTCAAGGATGCGTTCGAAGAGCTTCATGATGTGGCACATGAGCTTAATGCCGCGGTAGTTCTCGCAATGTTGAACACTACCCTTACCCTTGTATACGGGAGTTATAAAACTCATCCGCCAAGGGTCGGGCATTTGTTTGGTGTTCAGGATGCGGTTGAACAAGTCGGCAAGAAGCTCCCACCATAGGAGCCCATCGCCTTCCACGCCTCGATAGGGATGTTATCAGGCCCCACCGCTTTCCAATTCTTCATGCGACGAAGACTTTTAAGCACCTCGTCAGGTGAGATCGGGGCAACTAGTCCTTGATTCGGGGGCATCTCAGGGAGAGGCACGTCCAAATGCTGTTCAACAGGGTGTTCAACACTTTGTGGAAGTAAGAACGCCACCTCTCCTTCACCGCGCTATCCTCACAGACCAAAACGCCCCGGAAGTCTCTGACACATCAGCACTTGGTAATGTCGAGTGTCGTTTTCTCCCGGGTCTTAGCGAGCCGATGTATGAGCTTTTGGCCCTCTGCGGTCTCCAGCTCCTCATATAGAGGCGCCAGATGATCGAATCGGGCCTTAGCCACAGCTCGCTTAGCTGCGTTTTTGGTTAGCGTTCGGTATGCAGCGCGATCTTCAGGAGAGTTAGTCGTTTGCCACGCTTTGAACCGCGCCTTTTTCTCGCGAGTCGCACCCTGAACCAACCCCACCACCACGTCTCCCTATCTAGGACGCGGCCTCCCTTAGTGACGCCGACTTACCAAGAGCGATCATTGCTGTTTGTGTCCCTTTCCACTGATCCTCCACGGAGACAGCCTTTACATTCGCAAATTGTGTAACTGCGGCTTCGTGGAAGTCCAGTCGTCTGGGACCATTCAGCAACCACCACTTAATTCTTGGCAGTCGTCGCTCGGCCACCTTCTTTTTAGGTACTACCTTAAGGTCCATGACGAGGAGACGGTGCTGCGGCGCGAGACTTTCTCCCGGAATAACTTTGCAGTTAGTCACCTTACTGATCTGGGACCTCCTCAAGAGCAGGTAGTCTATTTGTGATGAGTGGTTTCCACTTCGGTAAGTGATGAGGTGCTCGGGTCCCTTTTGGAACTACGTGTTCACTACGGCCAGGTCTGAAGCAGAACAGGCTCTGAGAATTTCTTCTCCCTCTGCATTTTGCGCTCCAAATCCGTGACCGCCATGAACCCGTCCATAGGCACCCGATTCCCCACCAACATGACCATTGAGGTCTCAACCCACCACAATGCTCTCGGACTGAGGCACACTGCGAATAGTGTCATCAAATAGCGTCCAGAAGGCCTCTTTCACCGATTCAGGGCAACCCACTTGCGGAGCATAAGCACTGATCAAGTTGGTAATAACCCCCTCGATCAGCATTTTAACCCGTACAAGTTGGTCGCTCCGTCTGTCGACTTCAAGAATTCCCTCCTGGAGCTCCGACGACAACACTACAGCAACCCCGTTCCGGCCGGAGGGGGAACCACTGTAGATCAGCCGGTAACCCTGCCCAGTATTCCGGGATTTGTTGCCCTTCCATCGCGTTTCCTGCAGAAACGCGACTCTCACCCGACGCCTCTCGAGCACATCGGAGAGCTCTCGGCATCGTCCGGTTAGAGAGCCAATGTTCCACGTGGCGAAGCGGAACTTGATCCGTACTAACTTCTTTAACCGCACCCGTACTGTGCGCGGTAGCCCTAGCCCACTTGTCGCAGGTTTAGGGCGATGGGCCTGCGCGTCGTTTTAAATTTATTTGTTAAGTAAACGTTACTTAACAAATAAATATATAACGCAGCGAAATAAAATTATATATTATCTCAGGTAAACCGTAAAACTATTTTTTGGTAAATATACGTATAATAAATACTTATCACGCTGTCAATATAGGTAGTATCTACTTATGTCAAACTGGTACTTCATAAATTGGCCATAGTAATGCGTTACCTGGCGGTTATCATTTAACTTCATATTGTGAAATATGACTTTGTTGTTTAAACTTTAATTTGCTAGTTTTTCTATTTTATAATACAAACTTGTTCTTCTTTTTTTCCTTTTAAACAATTTAGTGGGACACAAAACTTTCTTTGCACAAAACTTTATAAATGTAATATAAAAAAACCATAACAATGTTTATTTTTAATAAATTTAAGAATGTTTTGCATTAGGTTAAGGTTTAAGGAACTGCTATTGAACTTGTTTAGATCTCAACTCTTCTGGCGGCGACGCGACGCCGTGATGATGTGACGCCGCGCGACAATCCCGAACGTCGTTTTTATCGAACTTGGCCCCTTTTTCACATATATGTTTTTTATAGGTCATCATTTACATTATGAACGTATAAATTAATATCGTATCTTAGTAGCACTTAATAGTTTGCACCTAGCCACCAAGTGTGAAATGGTACCTAATCCAAACTTTTGAAGTTGTTAAGATATCTCCTTAGAAATTACATTATAAAATAATCAATAAAGTTAATTAAAATGTACCTGCTAGTACGGCAGGTACATTTTGATAGGCCACAAGATAGAACCCTTTAATGATATATTATATAAGTACAAAAAAATTGTTGTAATTCTAAAACATAATATGGACATAAGAAGCACGCAATCAGTTCTTATACTATCAATACACAAAGTCACGTTAGTGTGTTGATGAATGTGTAATTATATGTGTCGTAAAGTGTAATAAACATCATTATCACTTACAGTGTGCGGGCCGTTTTAAGTCTATAATCAATGGTATATCTCGGAGTGCCCTTAATACTTTTACAAGGTGATAGGTCCATCGTCTCGAAAGGTCGTCTGGGTTGGTACCACCGCAATTTCTGCCTCCAAATAGCAGTGTGTAAGCACTGTTGTGTTTCGGTTGGAAGGACATTGAAACCAGTGAAATTACTGGGCATTATGAGACTTAACATCGTATGTCTTGGAGCGCAGTTAAATGCCATGTAGTGCTTTGTAATTCAAAGTTATGTGTGGTGTTGCTTCTGCTTATGGACAGGCGTGGCGCTTACCATCAGGCGAGTGACCTGCTCGTTTCGTCACTCAAGCTAATAAAAAAAACACACACTACTTTTTAGTGTAAGTGCTATTATACTGTAGAATAATAAAGAAATTTTATAAGTACCTAAAAATTTAGACGCTCGTTTCAAATATTAAGATTCACTTCAAATCAATATGCTAGTTAATGATCTTGTTAAAATAGTATAGATAAAATAACTAAAGCCAAATCGGCCTCGGTTATTTTATCTTATTTAAAAGGGTCGTTTTGGGATGCCCTGACGTTGCTATCACCGTCTGTGTTACTTTCACGAGCCACGTCAATTTAAATTTTAATAATTTAGAATCTATTTAAATCATATATTCAGGAACAATATTCGCTACAATGGTATTCAGCAAATATCTGAAGTGGCACGACTCTGTTCTGGGGATTACGTCATCATTGAGCAAAATGGGCTCGTCCTTGGTGTACTGTTTCGCAGCAACTGGAACCATATTTTATATTGGTAAGGATTTAATTTTTCAATAACCTAATAACGTTGCTTAGCATATGATCCAACTAATATTTGCTATGATTTCAAGAGAGATTTGAACTAATTATTGAAGTCGCTTTGTTTTATTGACATGTTTTTTTTTAGTAGCAAAGCTAAATTCTAAATTATCTTAAACATTTTCAAAGAGTAAAAAAAGAGAGATATCTGGAGGCCTAAGTCATCATTCTCAATTGTTATTCCTTTCCTTTAAGGCTGGCAACGCACTTGCGATTGTTTTGTAATTGTGCGTAATTGTATTTTTGCCAGTGAAGGTCGTTTACCATCAGGTGATCTACTTGCCGGTTTACCGGCCCCCTTATAAAAAACTGTGCAGACAAAACATTTTCGGTTTATATATTTGTTCCCGAAATTAATTAAGATTAAATTACAAAAGTTATGATAATAGTATCCCATAATTAATATTGATTGTAGTTTTGTAGTTCTGTATGGCGCTACTTAGACTGTGAAACTAGTAAGTTCCTGGGTTCGAAGCCCAGGTCAGGATTTTAAAATGTTTGTTGAAGTTTTCGATTCGAAAAAGTCTAGTTCCCCGCCATTATTGATTAATTTATTAATTTGTGCTTATTATGGGATTAGATTTGCCATCAATCACGTCATAGTTTTGAAATTAGATCGACATTTGTCCTCTTGAGTTCAATAATTTTCAACTCCCTCGACATTTTTCCAAAAAATTCCGTTGTAGGACATGGCAATAACATCATAATAAATATATGTAATAGAGTTAATGAAAAAGTGTACCCACCAAAAGTCTTTGGTGGAATAGACGTTTGTTCACATTTCAGGTATAAGCCTGACAATTATACCTTAGTTGTACCTGTGCATGCTTCTTTGTACAACTGTGAACTTAATATCGCAGGTCCCGCTGTAGACTTATTAAATGGTACATCAATACTAGCCGTAAAGTCACTATATTCCAAAATATTGGAACATAATGAAATAGGTAAGTTATAATATTTATTTTTTAGTTTGTTTTCTATATATGTTTTTGCTAAAATAATCCGAATATATTGCTTATCATCGTTAGATGTTTTTGAATCTGGTAACTGCGCCCCATTCTAATGCCAGCACAAAGAATTTATTCTTAATTTTTGATGCCCAGATACAGACAGATTATTATGTATATTTTTTTTTATATTTATTGAAATATATACATACGCACTCACGCCCGTAATCCCCGAAGAGGTAGGCAGAGGTGTAACCAGTACACCTACATTTCGCCGAACGTATCTCCGTCCCATGATGTAATAGGAGGCGAGCCTATCGCCATACCGGGAAAAATTTCCAGACTCCGGGCTGATACTGAGCATTTCGTAATAGAAAAACCCAATATCACTTGTATCCGACCCGGGGCGGGGATCCAACCCGAGACCTCAGCGCCAGGCTCAGTCGTAACGCTTAGGCATTACAACTGCGCCACCAAGGCAGTCAGTATTTATTGAAATTAGATATATATTATATTTATGTATGATGTAGATGATTCTTTTTATTCTGCTAATGAATCTTCAGCTTCATCCAGTGAAGTCAGTTTTTGCTCGGTGACTGCTGGGTTCGGTGACTTGGTGCGCCAAATATCTGAACGACGTAATATACGTCAACCTTCCTCTGAAATTTCGACCGCCATCAAGCATTGAAATACTTGTTTAGAATACTTAGATGGCGCTATTTAGAAATCCAATTCAGTGGCCGTATTCATTTCTCTCTCATAAATGCATTTTTCCTTGTTTACAGGCAAGATGACGTCATTAATTTCCATAATTGAAAACCTGTCCCAGTTAGTATATGTACCTATGTATACTCAAATATATACTGCAACCATGAGTGTCTTCCCAGGCGTAGTGTTCCTCTTGGGAACTATGATTGCGGCGCTAGCGGTATGTGCTTTCCTGTAAGTATTTTATAGCAGAAGATGGGCCACCGAGCTAGCGAGTCACCGAGTGAATCGTAATTATCGCATAAACATACCCAATCTCAGAGGATTAATAGATTTATGGCTAACCGTTGAGGGTTTTTAGACAATATTAATATGAAACATAGTTCTGGAGTGTGAAAAAGTACTAAAATTGGTTCATGTACATTACGCGTATCCGAACCTATAATTTCTTTGATGTTAGCTTACTTAACACACGCTGTGTACAGACTAGCTTTTAATGTGAGTAGCTCTACATCTGTGTCTTTTTCTGTGATAAAGTGTATTTTTATAGCCTACATGTTTCCTGGAGTTACACTTAACATAATAGTGAAATCTGCATTGGATTCCATTCAATAGTTTTTACGTAAAGCGCAAACAAATCAACAGACATTCAGACGACAGAGACTCTAGTGTTTTTCTTAAATATTATCCTAACTGACGATACCAGTAGGTCGCTCCCCTTATGGCAAGCGTCACGCCTTGCTATAAACAGAAGAAACACTATACAGAATCTTGAATTACAAAGCACTGTATATGTATGAACTGCGCTCGTCACCCCGACACTTAGGATGTTAACGCCCGAGTACTGAAACGCAACTCAAGCATTAATCTGTCAAAATTAAGAATGTATGAAAATAAGTAGCCATTAGATAGTCAGCCGTTGAGTAGCATTTCAATATTTAGGCGTAAGTTATAATGCCCAGTAATTTAACTTGCTTCAATGTCCTTCAAACCGAAACACACAGAACAGTGTTTGTACACTGTTACTCTGTTGCTTGGTGGTAAAAATAAACAAACCGGTGATACCAGCTCAGACGGCCTTATAAGAAGTCTTAGGAGGGACCTACCAACTAGAAAAGTGGGCGTTTGAGGCGCTCATATCCATTTGTACTCGACAATCAGTAAACGATAAGCGAGTTAATCAATTTTTGGCGGTCAGTCGATGAACGGATGACCGCTTAGTGGTATTTCAAATGGGCGTTTCCGTGCTTCGTAGAACACTTAAAATGTGGATCCTGGGTGTTGTAATCTGATGGCCTACCTGCGGCTACATGCGGCTTGAAAACTAGATTGGGCACTATCCACTAGATAAGAAGTAAAAGTTTTGGGCGTTAATCGCTATTTAGATTGAGAAAGATTCTCGTACGACCTATGCGAGAATATAACAGAAAAGGCCGTCATTAACGTGGTCGTGTCAGTTTCTTTTTTCAATCTTTTTTGAAATTGACGCGGCGTTTTAAATAAGAGATCGTATAGCTATGTCATGCAATGCACTTTATATGAGGCTATCTCTTACTCTACTCTACTACTCTTTTCATAAAGTCTAGAGTCTTATATATTTTTATTTGTCTTTACAGGTGGTTGTTACGGGTGCACTTGAAAGAAGTAAAAAGGATAAAAAATGAGAAACCAAACGGAATACACATGACACAGTAAAAACAAAACGAATAGTGAGTTAAGCGCGGGTTATCACTGCGGACGCACGTGTCGCTCTGTTGCACTCCGCTCGGCTAGTTATAGTGTTGCCTTGTTTTTCTCGTCGAATATAATATTATTTGTTTACCACAGCAACAACACAAGGGCAACTCCTGGTAACAGGAGACCCTTTAGGTTAAAATGAACTGCATTCCAACGTCTCAAGAACCTCTAAAGTTTCAACCAATACCAAATGCTTCGAGTTATGCCAACGTGACGTCATCAACATGTTTCCCTAAGAAAGCTGTAATACTTGACTCAATTGATCGAGTTCCTTAAGAGAATACCTCGTTACATAATCATATATAATACCGGCCAGTTCTATCCGATTTATATCTCGAATATCGAATGCACGGGTATGCATTTATTTGGATTCAAAAAAGACAGCGGACAACCTCATAGAAGAAAAGAAACAAATTACTATTCAAGGACATTCCTTGAAATAACTCCGTTAATTACTCGAAATAAGAGAATTGTTTTATGCAACGTATGTCCCGTCATACCACACCATGTCATAGAACAAAAATCTAAAGAAATAAATATTAAGATAATATCCACTACAACCTTTATGGAAATAGGTGTGACAGATCCAGGATTTGCTCATATAGTAAGCTTTAGAAGACAGTTATACATATCACCTGAAGATGAACAACATATCCCGGAATCATTTCAGATTAATTTTGAAGGAACATATTACTGGATTTATGTGTCTACTGATTCCCTTAAATGTTTTTCCTGGACTATTATGGGTCCTTTAGCCAAAAATTTACCACAACATACAACTATCTCTCAACCTCGCGCAAGCGATGAGAACACAGGAGAAGAAATAGATAACCAGACAGCGGAAGAAATTAATAGAATTTTCGATAAAAATGTAAATAAGACTAAAATGTTGTATTTACTCCACCCATATTACAACAGCACCCACAACCATTCCATGTTAACTTCAAAGGAAAAGAAACGCATTCGCTCCCCAACTATTAGCGAAAACACAATTTATTAAAACATCGTATCCAAAAGAAGACGATTCAGATGTCATGAAAAACGAAACCGATGAAACAGGCAGTAATTTATCACTAGAAGATGTGAAAGTTAAAGTAAACTCAAAGAAAAAGTTGATAAAAGTGATCTTAGAACTGAAGAAGAAGTATGGAAAGATATTGAAGAAAATATGAAAGAAAGGACTAAAGAAACAACACTTAAATTTGGATAAATTTATTAAATTATTGGATAATGCAAGAGAGAAGCAAAACATAAAATAACTGGTTTACTCATAAACTGACAATTTGAAAGATTTAATTAACATGTGCAACAAATTACATTTAAAGATGAATAAGGGATTAAAAAATAGGTGTTCACGGTTCGTTGTTTAATATTTTATTGTATTTTTTTATTTTATTGTATCGTACTAATTACTACATAGTCTTATTTAACCAATTATGCACATTTTACAATGGAATATAAACGGTTACTTTAAGCGTTTAGAGAACATAAAATTTTTACTGAATCAGTTAAATCCAACCTGCATTTGTTTACAAGAAACCAATTTTAACTATTATTCCTCGATGTTGTCCTGTTGATGATGTACAGGTTACGAACACTTTTATAAAACCGATTTCAAAGTACTAGAGCTAGTAGTGGAGTCACTATCTATATTAAACCTCACACATTTCCAGAACAATTACAAATTAAATACACAATTAAAAGCAGTAGCAGTAAAAATTAAGTTTGCTATAGTAATTACAATATGTCATATATACCTTCTAAATACCCTCAGCCTTTAACCATAAATCATTTTAATGATCTGATCGGACAACTGCAAACACATTTCATAATCTTAAGTGATTTTAATAGCCACCATTTCTATCGGGGATGGGAAAGATGTGATACTAGAGGAAAAATGATAGCTAGAAAAATGGGTGAATGACCAGGACAATATGTTGTTATTAAATACGGGTAAATCTACACATTTTGATAGTAATGCTGGTCGTACTAGTAACATAGATCTTACTTTCGCTTCTCAAAATATAGCATCATATTTTGAATGCAATGCCTTAGAAGATTTATTTGACAGTGATCCCTTACCGATTTCAACCAAGTACCAAGTATTACAAGTTTTATCAGACAGCGTTAAACTACAGAAGAAATGGAAGATCGACGAAGCGGATTGGATAATATTTCGTGAAGAAATTTTAAACAATTTACCTAGTCTAACATATCTAAATTCTTTAATTATTAATAATTATTAATTAGTTATCCTATAGGGGATATTGTTCAAAAGTTTACTAATATTATTCTTGAAGCCGCAGAAAAATCAATACCAACAACATCTGGAAAATCTCAGTAAAAAAAGCTTTAAGATTGTATAAAAGACATGCCAGAAGTGATCAATGTTTAATATATAAGACAGAATATAAACAAAACAGAACATACGCTAGAAGAGTCCTCAAAGAAAGTATTAAAAAATATTGGGAAAATTGGGTATCATCTGTTAGCACCAAAACACCAATTGGAGAAATGTGGAAAAAATACAAAAGCTTAACCATTGCAACATTAGATGTAATACTATTATACTTCAAAAACATGACGGAACATTAACAGCTGACCCACTTGAAACATCTATTAGCAAAAAGCTTTGCTGCAAATTCCAGCTCGAACAATTATTATAAACAATTTATCGAATTTAAAACTGACCAGCTGGTGCTCTCTCAAATAGGATACACTAGCCCTGAACCGAATAATGTTCCAAATATAATTACATATGGAAAAAACAAGTATTTCCAAATAGCTGGATAGAAGCAATTTTGATCAACAATTGACCACTTAAGAAACATAGAAAGTGAAATACTTCATTCTTTAGCTAGATATAGAAAAAGCATATGAGATGGTCTGAAAACATAGGCTATTTACGCTACTTCAAGAACTCGATATTAAAGGAAACATCCTTGCATTTATCAAAAACTATCTAATACGATCCCTATATAAAATGGTATCCCCAAGGTTCTTAGCGTTATTCTCTTTCTATTAGCTATTAATGACGTTCTGTCATATATTGAAACTTATTGAAACACCTGTAAAAGGGTTCTTGTTTGCCGATGATTTAACAATAACATGTAGTGGCAGGTCTCTGGAACCTACGCTAAAACTAATACAAAATACACTTAATAATCTGCAAAAATGGTCAACTAAATCTGAGTTTCGATTCTCTAAAACAAAAACAGAGTTTATAATAAAAAAATTCCCAATAAAAAGAATAATAATAAAAACAAAACTAACATTAAATGAACCCTGTATTAATGAGGTAAATAGTATAACAAAATTAGGTTTGATATTTGATAAGAAAATTACTTGGAGCACACACAAATAAATTAAAGTCCGAGTGTCATAAAAGATTAAATATAATTACAGTTTTTTCATACACAACATCCGACAGAAAGTGTCTAATAGATGCATATCGTGCCCTCCTTAGACAAAACAAATATTATGGCTCAATTCTCTATGACTCTACAAAACCACGAACATTAAATTCTCTGGAAAGTATACAAAACTGCGCTCTTAGACTTAGTATAGGCGCCTTTAGAACAAGCCCTGTTAATATTATAGTTGAAGCTGGAGAAATACCATTAAAATTTCGACGAAAGGAGCTAGCAATATCATACGTAACAAATATATTATCTCAACCAGATAACCCAACCTTTAATTACTACACAAAAGAAAAAAACAACGGATACAGAATATCAGTTTCGACCTAATTTACCACAACCATTAAAGATCAGAGTAGCTAGATACTTAAACAAACTAAACTTTAAAATCCCACGTATTCTCACAGAAAAAGTTACTATCGTGTGGTCCTTGGAAAAAAAAGATTTTTCCATTAATCTTGAATTGTCAAAATATCCTAAACATAAAACACTACAATGTATTTGACGGCGGTAGTTGAAATTAAGTGCAAGAGACAGCGATATAATGCGCTAGCAGCACGTGCACCGGACGTCATCGCCCCCACCTACCTCCCACTACGCTTGGAGAGTATAAAACAGGCCGCTTCGTTGTATCGGCATGTCACTTAAATTTTAGGGTTGGAATGCCTAAAGCATTCGCCCGAAAGTCCGGTGTCGCTGACTAAAGCCGACTCACGACAGGCTATCAGCAAGCGTCCAAACAAAAAAAAAGTATCGGCATCATTAGGCCGATTATGACGTACGCATCGCCGGCGTTCGCTCATATTCCCGAAATCCGATTTAAACGTATGCAAACCCTGCAGAATCGTTTTCTGCGTAGGGTCATGGGGGCACCGTGGTACGTGCGTAATCGCAACCTCCACGAAGATGCCAATTTGCCGACCATCAGGCAAGTCACGAAAGTGGCTAGCAAACGTTATTTCGATCACGCCGCGCATCATCCCAACACGCTCATCCGTAGAGCGTCGATATATACTCCCTTTGACCGCGCAAAGTGGAGAAGACCGCGTTCCGTCCTCACCGATCCCGACGATGCGACCACTATGGCCATCCGAGAGATGGAGGAAGTTCTCACTCAAATACACTCTACAAGACCGTCATTCCGTCCTCGCCGTAGAGGACCTCGCCGCGCTCCCCGAAGCACCCCCGACCCTTCGACCGGCCCGCGTGCCGATGAAGAAAATACAAATTAGATTATAAGTAGTATATAAATCCCCCTAAACCCCAATCGCAAATGTCTTTGCCCCCCTCCAGTGGCCGTCCTGAGCCGAGGTCCGTATCCCCCATTAGGGGGGATGCCCTCAGCGAAGGTCACTTAAATTTTAGGGTTGGAGTGCCTAAAGCATTCGCCCGAAAGTCCGGTGTCGCTGACTAAAGCCGACTCTCGTCAGGCTATCAGCAAGCGTCCATCAAAAAAAAAAAAAGTATCGGCACGCATTTCTAACGGATGCGTCTCGGTGCACGGACAGCTGTCTCAGTACGAGTCTCTGCCTCCCTCACTGCCATTAGTCGGTACTCTTGCTAACTATTTGGCTTGTGTAAAATCTTGATTTACTGTTAATATATTGTACCTACTATAAAACTATTGCTGATTTAGTGTCAGCTCATTTATTAAGTCATTGATAAGGTTTAAAACAATTTATATAACCGTACCTATCCTACTGTTTTACTTCTGATGTCTGAGCTAATCCCGACATATTTATAAACAATTGTTTAAGAAATTAACAACAAATTTCAAAATCATAAATCCTTTTACACTGATGGGTATGTAATAGATGGAAAATCGGCATGTGCAATAGTGTTTGATGATGTCTGTTACAGATAAAGACTCTTGGATTTTCACTCCATTTTTGTTTGTGTAGCAACTACTATACTTAGGAGTTTGGAAGTAATACAAAACAAATCTAAAATAAATATGTCATTTATACTGATTCAAAATCATGTTTAACAGCTTTACAAAATATTAGAAATATTCATCGACTTATGAATTAAACAAAAGATAATAAACTTATTGCAAAGTAATTTTAAATTTGAACTGATATGGTTTCCTAAGTCATCAAAGGATAATTCGGAATGAGAAACCTGATAAGGAAGCTAAAAATACAATAAATGATAATGAAATTGACGGCTCAATTAGATCAAGCCCAATTGATATTACAAAATATATTAAACACATAGTTAAAGGTCACTGGGATAATTATTGGAAGACAGATAACACAAGCAAATTATTTAGGATTAGAAAATCTATTTTTGACAAAGCTCCTACATCATTTACTAATAGAAACTAACTAACATGACACATATCTACTTAATAACTAAAACTATTAAACATAAATGCACGTGCGGAATGGATTTAACTGTGTTACATCTTTTGGAACAATGAACAGCTTATACAAATGAAAAAAGTAAATGTAAGGTACCAACCAGTGTAAGAGAATGTTTAAGTCAGGATGGTTGTCAGCAAACAATATCTTTTTTGAAATTGGTTGATGTCTACAA
Organism: Mimas tiliae; assembly: GCA_905332985.1. Classification (NCBI taxonomy): domain Eukaryota; kingdom Metazoa; phylum Arthropoda; class Insecta; order Lepidoptera; family Sphingidae; genus Mimas; species Mimas tiliae. The sequence goes on from HG995238.1 coordinate 10,341,896, forward strand.
ACTAGTGTAAATTACTCACTCTTCATTGTATAGTGCTTCACGCCAATGACCTAAGATGTAAAAAGCGACCTTAAATAAATAAATAAAAATAAAAAAACGAATAGTATCCAGTGTTGGATGCCTTCATAGGAATGTATTTATTACTTTTTACGTAAATAGATTATAAGGAAATAGATATGCTGTGAAAAACTTATAAGTAAATAAATATAAATTTCATAATTACGGACGACTTATTTTTTTTAACATACTTAATAAAGGATTACCGTGGCAGTTACATACCGGAAAGAAATTAAACCGCTCGTTTTTATATGACATAAAGACGTGACGCACTGCCGCGACGGTCCTCAAGCCCGCACACCGGTTCGCTAACCTAGCTAGCCACTCCTCCATGACGGCACTGCGAAGGGCCTTCATCTCCCTGGGGGCAAGTCTCAACCCGCGACTGGATGCCTCCTCTCGCCAAAAGAAAACTGACGAGAGGAAATTAGCATCCAAGTCCGAGGACAGAATATCGGGCAACACGCAGGCCGCCTCATGAGATATCGTGCGATAGCCCTGACGATGCGCTGCGCCACTAAACGCTGTGGTTTACGCAGTAGAGCGACGGAGCTAGTATTCAGAGAAATGGCCCAAACGGGCCAACCGTAAAGGGCCATGGACAGCAATAGGCTCATACATCCTTCCAAATACCCCACTCCTTTCGCTAAAGGTCGACAATGCACCGCTAATTCTGCTTGTTTGGGTTTTTTAGACGGAAGCGAACACTAATCACCAGGCATCGATCAGGTGACCCACTTGCTTGATTGCCGATTATTTGTTACATAAATAACAGTAATTTAAAGACGTCTAGTTTTAATTACTTTTGCCTAGACTCTAGTGATAGCGTATTTAGGCATATAAACTGGTGAGGTTTTAAGTTCAAATTCTAGATCGATCAATGACAATTTGTGTTTAAGTTATCAGTTTGTAAAAGTGTAGGTAGATGCGTTGCACGGCATTAGAATTTGTGTCAGATATATTGATAGGCAAGCCATCTGTCGCATCAACAGAAATAGGCTCAGATAAGCATGGATGTGCACCTCTGCCTACCCCATCGGAGATAGAATAGATGTGAGCTGACGAATAAAAAAAATTGTTTAATTTTCTAAAATAATGATTCAACCCGTATTTTATTCATTAATATTCAAAGATGAGTAAAAATAGGCTTACTTGTTACTTGTTTGGCTGCTAAATTTGGAGAATGACCCATTTTAGCACACGGGTATGACTAATACATTATCTTTTTTTAATATTAGTTGATACTATCTACACTAATCTACACTTATCTCTCACTATACATTATGTTATTATCATTACGATAAAAACGTATATTAGCTTAGCACTGCCAACAGTATAACATTATACATGCTTATTGATTGTTATTTTGAATATAATATATGAGCTAATAAAAATAAAATGGAAAATCCAGATATAAGAGAAACGGAGCCCTTAAACGAGGCACGAATAGTTCATGAAAAGAAACCAACATGTTGGGAACGATTTACGAACATCACGAGTCAAATAACAGTGGAACCAGTTGCTTTTCTTGCTTTGTTTTCAAGTCTATTATCATCAGTGGCGACACAAACCCTCGGATTAGAAAAAACATGTCGAGTGAGTTTAGGCCTGGAAGACGAAATATGCGATTCTCTTAGAGCACAGAATCAATCAAACAATTTTACGATTTACGAAAGAATGGTGCAGGAATATTATTCAAACCAGTTGGTTTGGAAAAGTCCCATTCAAGCCCTTTTACCGTGTATCATATTGCTGTTTATTGGAGGATGGAGCGATGTCACCGGGAAAAGGAAATCTATCATGATGTTGTGCCTTAGTGGTGAAATAATGCAGTGCCTCAGCAATATAATCAGCGTCATATTCTTTTATGAAATTCCACTGCAGGTGTTCATGTTCTTCGACGCTTTCTTGGTTAGCGTAGTGGGCGGCAGCAGTGTCATGTCCTTAGCCTTGTTCAATTATATCTGCGATATCACCACGGCGGAAAACAGGACACATCGATTTGGTTTAGTCAATTTATGTGTATTTGCTGGAATACCAATGGGATTATCCTTATCTGGTATTATGTTGAAGCATTTAGGATATTTCGCCATATACGGATCTTCGTTGACATTGCACGTTATAAACTTTTTGTACGTACTTTTAAGATTGTCTGATCAGGCCAGAACTGAGGAACATAAACAAGTAAGTGTGTTTTTTTATATCTTATATACAATATTATCGGTTAGGAATTGTAAACATTACGTAGGTGGTGCAGAAATATTACATTAAGTGCCGATCGTTGTATTTAAATAAAAGCATCATGTAAATGTAAATAAAACATTAAACAAACTTTTGAAAAACAATTGTACCAAAATAATAAAATAAATAAGAGTTCATATAATAATAGCTGCCCCTCGCGGTTTCGTCCGCGTGCATGTTACTACTCCCCTTTCATTGGTCGTAGCAGGATGTTATATAAATTATCGTCTCAATAAAATAAACATATAATGGTGTGAATGTAACTTAGTCGTTCATGAGTAACCATTACATTCAGATGCTATATTTCGGGTCTAGGTATTGCGAAACTGTAAGTCGCTCGTTTTTTTTCCTGATACCCCCGACAGAGTTTACCCTATTGTAGAGTTAGTTCTATGTATGTAACTGTTGAATGTACGTATTTTTATCTATATTTCTTACAGCATGACAATCGAGGAGTATGTTACTTCTTAAAACTCTTTTTTGACCCGAAGACGATAAAAAATACATTTAAAGTACTATTAAAAAAGGCAGAGAACAACAGAAGAATTCAGCTGATTGTAATTATCGTAACTGTGACATTCTTATACGGACCTTTCCATGGTAAGTGTATTTAGCATTTAAAGACTTGAGACTTGTAGCAAGTAGGCAGGTAAAGTAACGACGCTAGGTATCCGAATGTAATTTAGGGTTTGCCTTTACCACTTGGACCGAATGATTACTGACCAGAAATAGAAAACATGCTGGTAGTTAGTTCTTTATTATGTTCTATCGTAATAAAGTACTTGTGGCCGATGGGCTTTTGAAACGCAAGTGTATTATTTATTTATTTACACTTTATATACGATGTATAAAGGCGGACTTAATGCCAAAGGCATTCTCTACCAGTCAACCTTAGGCCGATGCAGAGATGAACAAAGTAGGTGCAAAAAAAAGGAAGATACATAATATAAAAATATTACATAGTATGTAATAAAAGGTACAATGCCGAATAAAAATATAAACATACAATAATATATAATAAATACAATATATAAAATATAAATATATGCGATATTTAGGACAAACTAATGTGATTCTGCCACTCCGTCCAACAATAGTTGACGAACTCTCACTTTGAAAGCCACTCGTGTGGTGCACGACCTGCTTTCCAGTGTGTTTTGTAGGCATTAAATTGACATAATAATATATCATGGATGACTTGGAAACTCTTGTCTATAATACCTAGGTATTCCCATTAATCAATAAGCTGCTATCAATAAATATTGGCTACAAAACCAGTAGATTCATAATTTTATGTCCTCAGTTATTTATTATTACCAGCCTTATAGGTATAAATACCTCTCACTGCTGGATACGGGCATCCTCTACGAAAGATATATAGGAGTTAGGCCTTAGTCCACAACGATGACCTAATGTGGTTGGGCAGACTAAATAAATCTTCAAAATTATTTTAAGAGAACTCCTTTAGTATGCAGATTCCCTCATAATATTGCCTTCGCCGTTATAGTAAGCGATAATAATTAATAATGATTAAACATGTAACTTACAAAAGTTAGAGGTACATGCTCTTGGGGCTGGTTTCGATCTTGCGACATTCGTCTCGGCAGTTATCCATAGTAATACCTACTTTTCGACTCAAAGAGTCTTATCTTCCAGTTTTAAGTAAATCTTACTTTGGTTAATTCGATTCACGATAATCCCACGTGATTGATTATTGTATTAATTAATTCGCTTTAACATTATTTACAGGTGAAACAGCAATCCTGTATATGTCTACGAGATTTAGATTCAATTGGAATGAGGTCAATTTCAGCATATTCCAAACATATAACTTTATATTAAATCTTATTGGTAAGTTTCTTCTTATTGACCTTCGAAAGCAGAGAAGCTGACGGCCCACCTGATGGTAAGTGGCTACCGCCACCCATGGATATCAGCAACGCTAGAAGCATGGATGAGGCGGTGACTAGTGGTGCGGTAATAAAAATGAGATGATAGAATCCTCGAAGTTCCTCAAAGTACTTCTCATGGAACTGACGGCAGAGCACGCAGAGAGGTCCAATGTCAATCCATAGATTGCATGCCTAAGGATACCAGAACATCCGTGAGACTAAGGCTAACTGATATCATTAACCTATGAAGATGATAATGGCAAGCTTGTCCTATCGTATATGGAAATAAAAAAAACGGTCTCGGTTATTTTGTCTTATCTTAAATGGTCGTTTTGGGATGCCCTGACGTTGCTATCACCGTCTGTGTTACTTTCACGAGCTACGTGAATTTAAATTTGAATCATTCAGAATGTATTAAAAATATATATTCAGGTACAATATTTTCTATAATGGTGTTCAGCAAATACCTGAAGTGGCACGACTCTGTTCTGGGGATTACGTCTTCAATCAGCAAGATCGGCTCGTCCTTGGTATACTGTTTTGCAGCGACTGCGACCATTTTTTATATCGGTAAAAATTTAATTTTGTCAGTAACGTTGCTTAGCTTATGATCCAACTAATATTTGCTATGATTTCAAGAGAGATTAAAACTGATTATTGAAATCGCTTTTTTTATTCATATGAAAATCTTTTAGTAGCAAAGCTAAATTGTAAATTAATCTTAAAGATTTTCAAAGAGTTGAAAGAAAAACGAGTGAGATTTCCGGAGGCCTAAATCGTCCCCATTCCCAATTGCTATTCCTTACTTCTAAGGCTTTAGGTTAGCTGCTATTCCCCTCCCCCACCACAGGCGTCAAACTCTCGCATTATGTGACGCAATTTTACTTCTAGTAGATCCATAGAAGTCTTTGGTGGGTAAACATATTTTTTTATATTTCTGGTATAAGCCTGAAGATTATAACTTAGTTGTACCTGTGCATGTTTCTTTGTACAATTGTGAACATAAATTATGTAATATTGCAGGTCCCGCTGTGGACTTATTAAATGGTACATCAATACTAGCCATAAAGTCACTATATTCTAAATTATTGGAACAGAATGAAATAGGTAAGTAATAATATTAATTTTGTAGTTAGTTTTCTATGTTCTTTGCTAAAATAATCCGAATACATTTCTTATCATCGTTAGATGTGTTTAAATCAGGTAGTTGCGCCCCGTTCTAGAGTCAGTACAAATTATTTATTCTTAATTTCTGATGACCGGATATAAGCACATATTTTTATATAAATATAATCAGCATGAACTGCGTAGGATAGTCTCGATAAAACCGACACAAGATTGTTAATTATTATTTATTCCTTGACTTTCTCTATTATATGCCACCAGATCGAAAGGCTGGTTCAATCAAAAAATATTTTTGCTTCTCTTGCTACGGGATAACTTCATAACTCATAACGATATCTTACAATAACATTGGCGAAGGCTCCATAAAATACAATACATGTCGGCCTGTCAAAAAAATACACAATAGTTGTCGCTTATACATCCCCAGAGGGGTTTAAGTTTTGCTGGCGATCAGTCATAAAAACTACAAGCCAAATCTTTCTTTCATCATCATCGCAGCATGTTTTCTTCTTCTATACACGTCTGTCAGCCGTCGTCTCATCATTCAACCCTTTTTCATTTAAGTCCTTCACGCACTCCATCCACCTTTTCTTTGGCCTTCCTTTACTTTTCCATCTATCAACATTTATATTCATAACTTTCTTACCCACTTAAAATTCCTATCTTCTCATATAACATGCCCATACAAAGACTAACCAAATCTTTATTTAACATAAGTTAAAAAGTATGTTGCGCTCACCCCACTGCAAGTAGGATAAGGGCAGGTGGAAGAAGAAGAGAGATTTATTACTTATAAGTTATTGTACCCTATGTTTACACGTATTATTAGCATAATAACCTGCTTAAATTATTGTTATCAATCCGTAACAAGAATTTGAAATATTTAGCGCTATATTCTTTAATTAACTAACGCTTGAAAATATTTACCCTTCGCCAGTGTATCATAGTTACGTCGACACTCTTTTAACCATTTCTATAATAATTACAACCCCAACCATTGTGCTGACTATATCATTCCAATGCTTATCACGGCATGTCTTTAGCAAGAGATTAATTCCTACTACGAGTACGCATGGACTGTCTGCTGTCAAACAATGGACGGTCCTTCTTATTGTCTCCCATATTCCATTCTGAATGACATACAACGTAAAATACGTCAATTTACCTAGCGAAATTTTGACCGCAATCAAGTATTGTACCTAATACTTAGATGCTATTTAGAAATTCAATTCAGTATTCAATTCCCATTCCAATCTACTCGTAATTCATGACTCTCCCACGAATGCATTTTTCCTTGTTTACAGGCAAGATGACGTCATTAATTTGCATGATTGAGAATCTAACCCAGCTAGCATATATACCTATGTATACTCAAGTATATACTGCAACCATGGATGTCTTACCAGGCGCTGTGTTCCTCTTGGGAACTATGATGGCGGTGCCAGCGCTATGCTCTTTCCTGTAAGTATTTTATAGCCGAAGGCCACCGAGCTAGCAAGCCACCTAATGATTCGTAATTATCGCATGAACATCCACAATCTCAGAAGGATTACGGATTTGTGACTAACCGTTGAGGGTTGTTGGATAATATTAATATAAAACATAGTTGTGGAGTCTGAAAAAGTACTAAATTTGGGTCATGTACATAACGCGTAGGTACCCGAACCTATAATTTATTTGATGTTAGCGAAGCTTTTACTGTGAGCAGCTCTACACTCGTGTCTTTTTCTGAGATAAAGAGGATTTTTATAGCCTAAATGTTTCCTGGAGTTACACGTAATAGGAAAATCTGCATCGATTCCATTCAAAAGTTTTTACGTAAAGTGCAAACAAATTATCAGGCAGTCAGACGACAAACATTCTAGTGTTATTTTATATTATCCTGAATGACGATATGAGTAGGTTGCTCGCCTGATGGAAGAAAAGTTTGGGCGTTTGAGGGATTCATAACCAGTTGCAGTCAATAATCAGTAACGATAAGCGAATTAAGCAATTTTTGGCGCGATCATTCTATGAACGGGTGACCGCTTAGTGATATTTCAACTGAGCGTCTTCGTGCTTCAAAGGGCTCATAAAATGTGATCCCGGATATTGTCAACCGACAGCAATCGTTAAGCCAAGTCAGAGGCCTTCGGGCCGGCTTGAAAACTCTGACACTAGATTGGCCACTAACCATACGATAAGAAGAAAAGATTTGAACGTTATGCATAATTTAGATTGAAAGAGATTCTCGTACGACCTATGCGAGAATACAGAAAAGGTTGTCATTGACGTGGCCGTGTCATACGTTTCTTTTTTTACAATCTGATTTGAAATTAACGCGACCTCGTAAGAGATCGTGTACCTGAATGTAATTAACTCTAAATGGGGCTATATCTTAACTGCTTTTTTCATAAACTCTAGGGTCTTCTATTTGACTTTTCAGGTGGCTGTTATGGGTGCACTTAAAAGAAGTAAAAAAAATAAAAAATGAGAAATCAAACGGAATACACATGACATAGTAAAACCAAACGATTACTATCCAATGTTGGATGCCTTCGTGGGAATGTATTTATTACTGTTAATAGAAATACGTATAATAATTTAAGGTAATAGATATAATGTAAAAAAATACAAGTAAATTGAAATTACGTAATTATATGCGACTTTATTTTTAAGCGCCTTAAAAAGGAGGTTTTTATATTTGAATTTTTTGCTTTTTTTATGAATATACAGCGATTTCTCCGCCAAAATCATTCGGTAGAGTTTAGCTGCGATGTAAATTTGGTTAAGATCTGATGACCAAGTATGGAGTAAAAAAATGAAACTCCTCAACGTGTAACTACCACTACAAATTGAAAAATAAAATAACGTTTAACAAAACTTAGATATCGACTTCAAAATAAAAACACTGAAAAATCAAAAATAACAATTTCTTGAAGTGTCTTTGGAGTCAGTGCAATTTTATTTGACCGGCAGCGACATAGGCACCGACTCTGTAAAGACTTAAAGAAATTGTTATTTTTGACTTTGCAGTGTTTTTATTTTGAAGTCGGTTTCTAAGTTTTGTTAAACGTTATTATTTTACTTACTTAATAAAGGATTATCATACCTGTAACGTACCAGTAAGATTTTAAACTCTTTTTTTTTCAAACGTATGTATTATTCCTACATCTAATCTCAAATCCTAGTACTTACTTCTACTTCCACCTGCATTATCCCACTCGCAGTGGGGTCAGCGCAACATGCTTTTTAACACATGCTACAGAAAGATTTGACTTGTAGTTTTTACGACCGTAAACAGCCATACACGAAACAAATATTTATGAATCACACAAACATTTGTCTCGGTGAGGGAATCGAACCCGCGGCTTCTCGCTTCACAGCCAGTTACTTGCCCACTGCGCCACGAAGGCTGTTCGCCAAATCCTAGCACTTACTAAGTGACAAAATTATGAGAAATCTCTACAATTTCGGCTAACAAGCTAAACACCTGACAGCGTGTCTTTTTGTTTATAGCTAGCTGTGTTTCACCCCTTTACTGCGCGACTGCGCGATAGACATACAAACAGTAGGTAAGTCAGGTGGAATTCAACTGAAACGTATATCTTTTATCATTTAGCAAACAATATATTTCAATGCCTTAAGAAAATTGTTTCAGCTTGGCATAAATGTGTTCAAGTATGCCAACGGAACTCAATTTTACGCGCCAGGCCGTCTGTCTATCCCTACATTGTGTAACGTAGCGTTCCTCAATCTAAATATTGCATTTATTTTAAATTTCTCAATAGATCCACTTACTACAAAAACTCATTCAAAAGAATAAATAAAATATATTGATAATTTTTTATACATATACAAATTAGTATAAACTAAAATCATACTAAATAATATAAGTATACAAACGGACAAACGTATTGTACGAGGAACGCTTTACTATGGATACGATGCCGCGCTGCCCGGCGCAACAAAAACCGGTTTGGGTCAGCTGGCCGGCCGCTCCGATTCACGGGCACTCTCGCTCAGCTGTTCGAAACAATAGACGACGTATTTCTATTATTCTAACGGTCCGAACAGTTAGCACTATTTGAAATTAATTAAGTTGAGTCTGCTTGAAGATATTTCTGAAGTGAGTTACGTTGTGTTCCCATTCTTGGGTAAGTTGTGCAATTATCTTTTATTAAGCTAATGTAGTGCATTGTAAAATTATAAATGCTTGTTTAAAGAGTTTTAACGGTTCGTGGTTGCTGTGCAGTAGGTAACTACCGACACTACATTTGGATGTTAAAACTCTTCCTCTCTTTTAGGTGAACTTCGTATTTAATGTAATCACATTATACCTAATGTAATACTTTATACTAGGCTTAGGCTGTTTGTAATTTTATAACAATTGTCTGTTACATTTATATGTGGGACTCATACTTATTATTTTGCTATTATTGCTTTGCAAGGATTTTCCGTAGTCTGGCTTGAGTCATCGACGTCACCTAGTTAGCTTCTTCACTTTGGGACAAAACTAGATGTATCCTAGAATTGTCACCTACCCCAAAGTTCCGCCGTTCGCTAGTTTACCCGCCTAATCGAGCTGTGACCACGATTCCAGGAACACCGTACGGGTTATTCGTAGCCCCATCACACACACTGCCCCTTGATCTACCCTACGGCTGAGACGCGTACTGATCTGCGTCTCGGGCGATAAGAAAACCAACCGCATCGACAAGAGCGAAGGAAGGAAGACCGGGTCGCGGACGAAGGTGGAACCTGCGGAACCTGAGGGGAGTGGTGCTATCCTTCTGGGACGAGTAAGGAGTGTGAGGTCAATAGAGGAAAAACCGAATCCCACTTATACTCCCAAATAATAAAGAAGTGTTTTAAAAATAAAATATTTTTTTTGATCTCGCTTCCTAAGCGTGACAATGGCGCCCATGTACGTGGTTTAAAATTCCTCACACTCTTCTCGTTTTTACATACTAGTCTAAGTACCTTGGTGTTGGGTTTTCTTGGTGTGTCGTTAGTTGTAAAGACGATGATAGTAGTAATCAACTAGTGTGCCAAATATACTGTACTTACTTACTTAGTACCTACATACATAGACCGTTCTGCAAGGTATAGCAAACTACTCTTATTTCTATTCTTCAATTCTGCTACTGGCACATTGGTTGATCAAGGTGAGTATTAGCGATTTTTTTTTTAATTCGTATTAGATATTATCATCGTTCTGTATTAACTTTTTTTTTTAATATTTGTAACAGAACGGAACTTGCTTTGATTTTGATTGATTCCTATTTTTATTGTTTTTTTTTTCGCTTTACTTTGCTGAGTATTTTGTTAAATTGAATTGAAGCTTTCGTACAATCGTATGTATTGCTTGCCTTAAGTGATATTGCACAACGTACCTAAAACCCGTTTAATTATGGCTTACCATATAAAATATTTGCTTTTGCAAAAGTCTGAATTAACATATGAGGTCGCTATTAGAGGCGAAATGCCTTCAGAAAACGTGGAAGGACTGCGCCGGCAGATCACAAAGCTGACTCAACTATACCCATCGGACGAGATCCTCGAGTCTGTGTTCGAATTTTCGGAAGACACTAAGGGTTTCTTAGAGACTTTGGAGAAGGTTAAGAACAATCTAGAATCTCTTAAATCATCTTTTATTGAGTCATTATACGTTAGAACCAAATCCCTCCTTAATCACCTATATTATAGATTGCAAAGAATTCAGAAACCAGACAAGTCTGATGAACTTGCCTTATTCAATAAATTAAAAAAGACTTTTGATGCGTATTGCGTTTCTTTCTCTGGATTAGCTAAAACCAGTGCTAGTGAGTCAACCACTACTTCTGCAGACGTAGAAAATACTGACAAACATTGCTCATCGGCTCTTAGTGTGTCAGTAACTTGTGATCGTGGTATTTTTAACGATCTTTCAAAGTTAAAGTACGATGGCAAGTCATGCGTACGTTCCTTTATTGAAAAATTAGAAGAATTCAGGGCGTCAAAAAAGTTATCAGATGACAAAATATTATCGTCCGCATTTGACATCTTTACCGGAGACGCCTTACATTGGTTCCGCGGGAATCGTGGTAGCATTAATAACTTCAAAGACCTGGTAGTTTATCTTAAAGAGGCTTTTGATATTGCAGACTACGATTATCGCATGATATCAGAAATTCGAAGTCGCACTCAAGGTAACTCTGAAAATATAATCGTATATCTGTCCATTATGCAAGGAATGTTTGGCAGGCTTAATAGGGCTATTAGTGAGTGCGAAAAACTAGAAATAATTTTACATAATATACGGCCGTGCTATTCGAGTGTTCTTGCTAACGTTCCAAATATGACGTCAATTAACGAGTTGCGTAACTTATGTCGTAACTTTGAAAAGTTTAAAGCTCGTTCCGATAATTTTAGGGAACCACCTGCCGTAACTGCTGAAACCCTAGCACCCGAATTTGCCTACCAACCAGCAAACGCTAAAACCAGGGAGACTATAAATAATAATTACAAGCCTAATTCTAATTATAAACCTAATTCTGGTAATAAAAGTTATCCTAACATAAATTCTAATTATACAAGAACATTTGCCATTAACAACCGCAAGATATATTGTTATCGTTGTCAGTCAGATACTCATACAATGAGACAATGTACTGCGGAAAGAGACATATTTTGTTTTAAGTGCGGTATGAAGAATTACCGTACACCGGATTGTCCAAAATGTAATGCTAAGATTAATGAATCGGATTCAAAAAACTAAGATACGAAAATTGTCGCAGAACGGAGAGGAGTAATTTCGACTTTTCGGATTGGGCAAATTGGCTTCGCACGGTTAGAAATTTCTTTAACTCTTTTAAGACTGCTTCAATTTTCAATACTAGACCTAATAACGATCCGAGGCCGTATGTGAAAGTTGCGATTAAGAATACTGATAATATAAGTTTATACGGACTACTTGACTCTGGATCAGCTGTCAGTATTCTTGGGAAGAGTAGTCATAACCATCTTACTAGGTTTGGGTTCACGTTGTTTACTGATGATACTATAACTGTTATTGCGGCAGGTGGTCAGATGTTAAAGTCCCTTGGTTATATGTTACTTCCTTTAATTTTTAATAACCAAAATCATATTATAAAAACTCATGTTATTCCAGAAATAGATTCCATCTTCATTTTAGGTATTGATTTTTTCAAAAAATTTAACTTATTCTCACATCTTATAGAAAACACTGTGTATTTACAAACAAGTGATCCCAAAGTAAATGAAATTGCTGTAAACGAATCATTCCTATACTCGTATGATGATCTGAACAATGATCAAAAACTTATAGCCAACAACATCATTAACGAATTTCGTGACATATCGTTTGAAGAAAAAGGTTTGGGGAAAACCCATTTAATCGCTCACGCTATAGACACTGGAGACACTGAACCAATTCGTCAGCGTTTTTACCGCATGTCTCCTGAAAAGCAAGGGATCATTGTAGACCAAGTAGATGAGATGCTCTCATTGGATGTTATTGAGCCTTGTGAAAGCCCTTGGTTATCTCCAGTGTTGATAGTTAAAAAAAAAGATGGCACGCCGCGGTTTTGTCTGGACAGCCGAAAACTTAACTCTATTACAAAGAAGGACGCGTACTGCTTACCGTACGTTTCCGAAATCCTAGATAATATTCGTGATGCTAGATATCTTTCTAGCATTGATCTTTCAAAGAGTTTTTGGCAAATACCAATTAAAGAGGAGCACCGTGAGAAAACTGCTTTCTTTGTCCCAAATAGGGGCACCTTTCAATTCAAAGTCACCGCATTTGGCCTTACTAACGCACCCGCTACGCAACAGAGACTGGTTGACCTTTTGTTCGGCCCGGAGTTTGAGCTTAATGTCTTTGCATATTTGGATGATATAATAATCATAAGTAATACTTTTGATAAACATGTCACTCTACTTGAAAAGGTCCTTGATAAACTTCGCTCGGCAAATTTAACAATTAATTTGAGTAAATGTCATTTCTTTAGGAATAAACTTCGCTATCTCGGGTACGTTGTAGATTCTCAAGGGCTCCGAACCGACCCTGAAAAGGTGGAAGCAATTGTTAACTACCCTACCCCCACTAGTAGAAAAGAAGTTAAAAGATTTCTGGGAACTACCTCTTGGTACAGACGTTTTATACCTGAATTTAGTACTGTAGCTGGCCCTCTTAATCAGCTCACGTCTACCAAAAAGAATGCTCCATCTTTTCGGTGGTCTCTTGAGGCCGATAAAGCCTTTCAAGAACTAAAATCACGTTTAGTCCAGGCACCAATCTTAGCTTGCCCCAAGTTCGAATACCCTTTTGAGGTTCATACTGACGCTAGCAACTTTGGTATAGGAGCTATGTTGGCTCAAACAATTGATGGCATCGAACACCCAGTAGCGTATATGAGCCGATCTTTAAATAAAGCCGAGAAAAACTATAGCACCACAGAGCGTGAGGCTTTAGCTGTGCTTGCCGCTCTCGAACATTGGCGTTGTTATTTAGAGAGTAATAAAGCTTTTAAAGTTTATACGGACCATTCTTCCCTCAAGTGGTTTTTGTCACTTACTAATCCGACAGGAAGATTAGCGAGATGGGGTGTTCGTTTGTCATCATTTAATTTTGAAATAATGCATCGTCGCGGAAAAGACAATGTTGTACCTGATGCGTTATCTAGAAGTGTCCCAGTTGAACTTATTACTGCGCCTAATATTCTTTCGCCTCCCCCTGATACCCAAGATAGCTGGTTTTTAAATATTTATAAAGGTTGTAAAGATTCGCCTATTAGTTTCCCTAATTATAGAATTGAGAACAACACCTTATATCGTTATATGAAAAATAAAAATATACTAACGACTGAATTCGATTGGAAGGAAGTGATTCCTAAAGAGCAGCGTGAGGAAACTCTTGCTAAATGTCACTCAGATCCCACGGCTGCTCATTTTGGTGTATTTAAAACATATCGACGTTTAGCACTCCGTTTTTATTGGCCTGGCATGTATTCTGATACTGTTGATTTTGTAACTAAGTGCGACAAGTGCCTCGCATATAAATTACCAACGCAGGGTATACTCGGGAAAATGGGTAGACCAAAAAGTGTAGATAGACCTTTCCAGGTGATATCCATCGATCTTATAGGACCTTTGCCTAATACTAGAAAACAAAACCAATACATATTCGTTGTAACCTGTTGCTTCTCTAAGTACTGTTTACTATTTCCCCTTCGAAGAGCTACCGCGGATCTAGTATGCAAACACCTGGAAAATGATGTCTTACTGGTACACGGAATTCCTCAGACCGTGGTATTAGATAATGGCTGCCAATTCATTAGCCACGAATTAGACAGATTATTCAAAAGGCATAAAATCCCTAAGATTCACTTCACGCCTAAGTACACCCCACAAATAAATACTGTGGAAAGGTACAATAAAACAATAGTAACAGCTGTGTCTACATTCGTTGATAATGATCATCGGGCATGGGATTTGAATCTGCCGCAGATTCAATTCGCCATTAATAACTCGGTCAATGAAACCACTGGTTACACCCCTGCGTTTTTGGTCCACGGTAGAGAGCTGGTAACTTGTGGGTCACATTATATCGAAAGTGATGACCCTAATGAACTAGTGTTTATTCCGCGTGATCCATACGCTGAAAATTTGGGACACTTATCCAGCGTTTTCAACGACGTACAGACGGCATTGTGGCGCGCTCATGTAAAGAACACGCAACGTTATAATTTACGACGAAAAGACGCTGAGTTTAGCGTAGGTGATGTCGTATGGAAACGCTGTTACTTCCAAAGTGATAAGGATGCATATTTTAGCAAAAAGCTGGCTCCCAAATTTTTGAAATGTCGGATAAAGTCTAAACGCTCACCATTAGTCTATATTTTAGAAGATATGAATGGTCGTGATTTGGGTGTTTGGCACATTAAAGATATAAAAAAAGGGCCTAGCAGGGCATGATTGCGCTTATTCTTTTCCAAAGTTGTCTTCCTTACCATTCTTCTTTTTACGGATTTTCCACAGGCAAAATCCTTCGTTGGAAGGGGAGTACTGTAACGTAGCGTTCCTCAATCTAAATATTGCATTTATTTTAAATTTCTCAATAGATCCACTTACTACAAAAACTCATTCAAAAGAATAAATAAAATATATTGATAATTTTTTATACATATACAAATTAGTATAAACTAAAATCATACTAAATAATATAAGTATACAAACGGACAAACGTATTGTACGAGGAACGCTTTACTATGGATACGATGCCGCGCTGCCCGGCGCAACAAAAACCGGTTTGGGTCAGCTGGCCGGCCGCTCCGATTCACGGGCACTCTCGCTCAGCTGTTCGAAACAATAGACGACGTATTTCTATTATTCTAACGGTCCGAACAGTTAGCACTATTTGAAATTAATTAAGTTGAGTCTGCTTGAAGATATTTCTGAAGTGAGTTACGTTGTGTTCCCATTCTTGGGTAAGTTGTGCAATTATCTTTTATTAAGCTAATGTAGTGCATTGTAAAATTATAAATGCTTGTTTAAAGAGTTTTAACGGTTCGTGGTTGCTGTGCAGTAGGTAACTACCGACACTACATTTGGATGTTAAAACTCTTCCTCTCTTTTAGGTGAACTTCGTATTTAATGTAATCACATTATACCTAATGTAATACTTTATACTAGGCTTAGGCTGTTTGTAATTTTATAACAATTGTCTGTTACATTTATATGTGGGACTCATACTTATTATTTTGCTATTATTGCTTTGCAAGGATTTTCCGTAGTCTGGCTTGAGTCATCGACGTCACCTAGTTAGCTTCTTCACTTTGGGACAAAACTAGATGTATCCTAGAATTGTCACCTACCCCAAAGTTCCGCCGTTCGCTAGTTTACCCGCCTAATCGAGCTGTGACCACGATTCCAGGAACACCGTACGGGTTATTCGTAGCCCCATCACACACACTGCCCCTTGATCTACCCTACGGCTGAGACGCGTACTGATCTGCGTCTCGGGCGATAAGAAAACCAACCGCATCGACAAGAGCGAAGGAAGGAAGACCGGGTCGCGGACGAAGGTGGAACCTGCGGAACCTGAGGGGAGTGGTGCTATCCTTCTGGGACGAGTAAGGAGTGTGAGGTCAATAGAGGAAAAACCGAATCCCACTTATACTCCCAAATAATAAAGAAGTGTTTTAAAAATAAAATATTTTTTTTGATCTCGCTTCCTAAGCGTGACAATTGGTCCTACCTTATTTTGTAACGTTAAACGAGCAAGTGGGTCACCTGATGGTAAGTGATCTCCACCGCCCATGTACATCTACAATACCAGAACAACCGTGGGCGCACTGCCGACCTTAAAAGAAAGAGATAATTAAAGGATTGGGAAGGGGAGGGGGTTTTGAGCCTCCAGATATCTCACTCACCAGTAACAGAGACATTGGTAACAGCCCAGTCGAGCAGGCCCATTCCTGCTGTAGACAAAACTGTCATCACAATAATGTGTTATAACGGTGAATATCCTAACAAATAAGGGATAAAAAATACCAATGGTCTCAATATGGAGAATGCTCAAGATCGGTCGAAGTGGAAGCGTTTAAGTAGGAAGGCGGACCCTAGCACTAAGGCAGGATAACGTCAGGCAGAAAGAAAGAAGCATTGTCCAAGATATCATCAAGATATCAGCCACTCAGGCTTATAGGCCAACTTGAATACAGCACCATCTATCAAAGCAATTCGTATCATTTAGCACTTATCTACAGAACCGACGAAACATCACGTCTTGCGGCCAGAAGTTCCAGAGGTTCTCTTTCATGACGAGATGCAGAAGACAATTTAGTCCTCGCATCAAAAATGCCCTAAATTTAACGTCGCAGTCTACTACATTAAAGTCCCTTTTGACGTGCAGATCACACGCCTGGTTGTACGCGTCACGCCTGCACCACCTATTATTTTGACTCCAAAGATATCATACTGAATTTTATTTATGACGGCACGCGTTAATCCAGACGTTTACGAGTACTTCAAAGGTGAGGAAAACGGTCGCGAGTTGTCAGCCCATTAACCGTCAGCTTGTCAACTGATGAGTGGAACATAGTAACAGAATATTAATGAAAATCGGCGATGTGTTGCCATGGCATGCCACAGCATATCAGTACACTGAGAAGTCACTTACGTGTCACGTGCAAGTGGCAACATCATAATTATTGTAAATTACAGTCAAATTGTAGTAGCTCCTTCCCGATTCCCTTCGTCCCTTTCCCTCTGCGCGATATGACATGCTCGTAGAAGAAGGTCATCGCCGCGACCTCCATCATGACAGTTACCACAACCGAAAGAGATATATCCTTGTTCTGAGAGCGCTACGCTCTTCTTCTCAAGTGGGACCAGTTTTACCTCTTCCTACGGCGATTTTCAATGTTTTTTTTACCATAGGCCGGCCAACGAGTTAATGGGTCACCTCATGGTAAGTGATCTCCACCTCCCATCGATCTTAAATGTACGCTCATAATACCAAAAGAGTCATGGGCGAGTCATTGTAATTGCCCGACCTGGGAATTGAACCTAAGACCCTACGTTTCCCAAACTTAGTCCGCTGCCACTAAACCAATGAGGCGATCACGTGTATAATTGCATACACGTGTAAATATCTTGAAAACAACTACTGCGGTGTTTTATCTTTAAATTATTTTCTTTGTTTATCTTTACACGACATGAAGACAAATAGCAGCTGTAAAATTAAATTCTTATGTTAAATGTCTTACAATTTTGAACAAATCAGCGTAAGAGTTCATAAGAGTTCGTCAGAGTAGGATAAACTTCTCATTCTTGATACATTTTTTAGAAGAAGACAGATTTTTATATGTTTCTAATGAATTCCCAACATCTCATAATGCGTATTGCCAAGTAGCATCGAGGTCCTTCAAACCGAAAAACAGCTGTGCTTACACAGTGCTGCTTGGTAATAGACATATACAAAGATGTGCATTGATGTGCTGAATAAATATATAAATAACGCCAGATAGATACCTTACCCAGGCGGACTCTTGCATAGGAGACCTAGCACTTAATATTTTTTTATTTGTCATCTGGCACTATGACATACGAGCTCAAAGCATCCAAACCCGAACAATTAATATCACACAAATATTGGTCACGATGTACTCTTGTTTCACTGCGCCACTGAGGCTGACAAATTCAATAATTTACATGTAATGTCTTCTGAAGAAAACTTAAAATTAATCCTGTATTATAAGAAACCAACTTCTATTTTTGTCCGACTTCAAAAAAGTCGGTACTTATAAAAATATACATCAATATTTCTATAGCAATTATAAATGTGAGAATACTACGTACGAACGGACTACGGTACTTTAAAATACATGACGTAATTTTAATTTAGAAATAAGATATTCACCAGTGTAAATGTCAACGCAATATATGAATGCAATCGGCAGTCATGATATGGATCTTTATCAGAAACAACTGTAACTCTACAAATATTGAGATGTATTAAGTGCTATATATTATAAGTATTAGACAAATAGTTGAAATACAAATAAACTCAACCAAAGTAAATTTATTGTTTGGCGATATCTTCATTCCATTAGCAGCTCACATATTGAAAACACTGTATCGATATGTAAAAAGTAGTGTGGTAATAATGGACCTCCATAAAACTATTACAATTGATAGTTTTGAAGAAGAAACAAACATGGACAGTGAAAACAAAGATGAAAATGCTCCACTTAAACCAAAACCGGAAGTTAAAAATGAAAAAAATCAACTCGAAGCTAAGAAACTCACAATTATGGAAAAGATCAAGCTTATCAAAGACAATACGACAGTGGAACCGATTATGGCATGCTACATAATGCCCAGTGTGCTTGCATCTCTAGCTATACAAAATTTGAACTTGGAAAAAGCATGTCGAGTTAACCTTAACTACACGGATGAAGTATGCACTGCACTTAATCTGAGGCAAACAGAAAACTACACACAGTATGAAGAAAATGTGCAAAAACTCATAGCAAGTGTACAAGTTTGGAAAAACATTGTTCAAACTGCAATTCCAGTACTTCTTATACTTTTTGTAGGAGCATGGAGTGATAAGACTGGCAGGCGAAAAGCGTGTATCCTGATACCTATAGTAGGCGAATTTTTATCTTGCATGGGATTCATAATAAACACATACTTTTTCTATGAACTTCCGGTTGAGGTAACAGCATTAACTGAATCGATATTCCCGGCCATTACTGGAGGATGGTTCACAAATTTCATCGGAGTATTCAGTTACATAGGTGATATAACAACTACAGAAAATAGGACGTACAGAGTGGGTTTAGTAAATATATTTATGTCCCTCGGCTACCCCATCGGCAGTGCACTTAGCGGCATTTTGTTGAACCTGATCGGATATTATGGAGTATTCACAATATCGTCTCTGCTGTACCTATTTAGTTTAATATATGGTTACTACTTCTTGGAAGATCCTAAAAGGAAACCACGGACGAAGAAAGTAAGTACCTAGATAAAATATTACACTTCAAAATTACTTAATACTAGTTGTGTTTTGACCGGATCAAACTGAAACCAAGATATATTAATTTAAATTTAGTCTTGTTCTAATACTCGTAGTCAATCTAATAGGCCATGGGATAGTAATCCAAAAAAATAATCTAAAATGTAGTTGAAAATATTAGTTTTTGTAAAAAGATGATTCGGTCAACATTTTTGTGAATTACATAATATTGATTTAAATTTGTAAGTACTTTCATACTAATATATAAATCTATCTAGACGAGGCACCTATGGGAGTGTTTTCAAACCGATGAAATACTTGTACGTTGTGTCTTCATGAAGTTGAATTGGACTAGTCAGTCGACCCTTGTCTGAAACTTGTTCCAGTAATGTTTTGATTTTAGTAATATTATGTTTCTGAGAAAGGTTGATACATCTGGTGTATGTCATATCTCCATTGCTATCATCTGTATACCAATTGTAGAAGAAACAGCATAGGGGATAAGACATAGCCTTGTGGGATACAATCACTGGGCTTGGATTCAGAGCACAAACTGTCAATAACGATCTTACTGTGAGAACTTACTCCATGAGAAAACTGGTGACCCAGTTAAATAATTCATCGGGTAGCCCGACAAAAAAAGCTTTAAAAACGCTTTATGCCAAATCGGATCAAAGGCCTCAATTACCTTCGCCCAACAACTAGAAGATAGACTCCCAGGTAGACTAGAAAGATCACCAGCTGATCGACCCTGACGAATTCCATACTACAATCACTAATCAGTTGGTGATCCTCCAGGTACAGTAGAAGCTTGCAGTAAAATAATCTAACGGTCTTGACATGATGAGCAAAGTTTAGTGCCCTGTAGAGCTTTCTTTTATTTAAGTTCTGGAAGGTGTTACTACTCTTTATGAGCACATGGGTGTATCACTTACTATCAAGCGATTGAGCTGCTCTTCTCATCATTCAGAAGTTAAAAATAATAAATATTATATTATATAGTATTGTAATCTCTATTATCAGAATTTGCATGTTAACACTTTTTTGTATACTTATATATCAGAAGTGCAGAAGTAATAAATGCAAATAGTCGTAATTTAAAAGAAAGACTTATTAAGTGTCAAATTAATCCACTGTTATTACAAAAGTATTGTATTTAAAATTGTTTCTACGCGTTTGTCATCCCAAAAGAGAATGTAATTTAATAAAATAGATAATAAGATAACTTATTGCATTGCATGAGATAAAAAAATATCTAGTGATGTTGATAATATATTATTATCAATGATCGATTAATATGTCAAGGACAGCCTCCATGGCACAGTGGGCGAGTAGCCGCCTGTGAGGCCCCGGGTTCGATTCTCGCACCGAGACCAAAAATGTTTGTGTGATCCACAAATATTTGTTTCGGGTCTGGATGTTTTCTCACCAGAGGGCTTAACGTCAGGCAGTCGTAAAAACTACAAGCCAAATCATCCTGTCATCATGTGCTAAAAAGCATGTTGCGCCAACCCCATTGCGAGTGGTATATGGGCAGATAGAAGACCAATGATCGAACAATGGATTATTTGAAATTCATTAATTGGTCTTAATTGAAAAAAGTATAATCGATTACGTAATCGATAATTTAAAATAGTCGACAGTAAATATTTTGACTGATGTAATAGGATTTGGGACTAAAACAGCCGTGGAGTGAAGTTTCAGACTCATCACATTGTTACCGCTCTTATTCCATGGTAATATACAATTTTTAATAGAATAAAAGAAAATTATCTTGAAAATGTGTATTAATTTAAACGATTGGGAAATGTATTGTTGGCAGAGACATCGATGATAGTAGTAGTAAATGAAGGAAGTCAACCTATTTTCACATGGGCAAAACTTAGATTCCTGCCCACCACCAGAACCATACCGTCTGGCTCTGATGCTTGAAGTGGATAGTGCCTCTATCCACTTAGAAAGGGACGTCCAAAAGTAACACGCCAAAACAATTCAAACGCTGTTATAGCTCGCCAAGTGGGGGAGCATAAACTCTCCCAGTAAGCCCTATCTTGCGCCTTGGCTGATGGAAATCTAGAGCTGGAGGAAATCTCACTCGCTGTACGAAATGAAAGCTACTTCACGTTAGTTTTCTGTGAGACAGTGGTAACAACCCGGTCGAGCTGACCCATTCGTATTGGAGGCAAAACTGTATACAGCGTGACTCTACTCGAATACAAGACAAAAATAGCGTATCAGCTTATTTCAACAAATAAGCAAACAAATAGGCTTTGCATAATTCGTTTTATCACTCGACATGATAATTATTGCTGCAGACAGTTTGCCTAACAGCAATAAATGTTAATATTAAATACAACCGTGGCATTCATATACTGAATTAATTCTGTAACTTTCCATCAAATAATAAACTGATAAAGCATTTACTTATTGACTCGGTTTGCAAATAACTTATGGAAATACCCAGCGGCTTTAAAACGTATTATTGTTCAAATGCTGATTTATTTCTTATAGCAATACTTTAATATTGCTACTAATGAGGGGCGTTAGGTTCAGCTCAAATTTTGGTTGGCGCAAAGTACTATGAACTAAGTTTTAACGCGCTTCGGCTATGGTATTATAATATATATGGTGTTTTACTAGGTGACAGGTCCCTCGTATGCGAGAGGCCGTCTGGGTTTGTACCAACAATTAATCTATTTCTGACGCCAAGCAACAGTGTGTAAGCACTGTATGTTCAGATTTGAAGTAAATTGAAGCTAGTGAAATTACTGGACAATTATACTTCATATCATATGGTCTCGGGGTCACGAGTGCGGTCCAATCCCAGACAGTGCTTTGTAATTCAGAGTTATGTGTGGTGTTGCTTCTGTTTGTGGGCAGGCGAGGCGCTTACCATCAGGCGAGCGACGTGCTCATCTCGGCATTTAAAGTAATGAAAAAAAATTACAAATTATTACGAACATACAATAAATGCCTAGCCATCTGGGGCCAGACAGTCGCTCTTAAAAAAATTATGTAAGTTCTCAAAGGAAAAAACGGAACCCTTTTAAGATAACTTTTTGATAACTAAAAATCATTAATTACAAATACAAATGAATGAAATGCCTCGGTGGCACAGTTCTAATGCGTACGCGGTACAACTGTTATGCTGAAGTCTCGGGTTCGATTCCCGGTTCAGGTAAAACTGATATTGGGTCTTACTCTTTTGAAATGCTCAGTATCAGCCCGGAGTCTGGAAATGTGCCGGGTATGGTGATAGGCTTGCCCCTGTCACATCATGGAACGGAAATTAGCTGGTGGGGGTGTACTGGTTACACCTCTGTCTACCCCTTCGGGGAATTTAGGCGTAAGTTCGTATGTATATGTGAACTATTATAAATCTTATGTTGTAACAATAAAAATTGTTGCAGAAAAAGAAGACATGCTGTGTAGGTTTCCTCGTGGAGTTCTTCGACGTGGCTTTGGTCATGGAGACATTCAAGGTAGCGTTCAGGAAAGGAGTCGGCAACAGAAGACTCCGAGTAGGATTGCTTCTTATAGTGGTCTGCGTTGTCTTTGGACCCATGCATGGTAGAGTTTCTTATTTTATATGAGATACAATTATTGAAAGCCTCGTGAAACAGTGACAATATGCTTATACCGCGTCATGCTATTAATATGCTTGCACGCGTCATATGATGCGGCCTCGGAAATTACAGAATACTGTAAAAAAAAATGCTTCAATGACGAGGCGAGCTTGTCACTCGCCTGATGGTAAGCGCCTACCCATAAACAGAAGCAACACTACACAGAACTTTGCATTACAAAGCACCGAATGACACTAAGTTGCGCTCGTCACCCCGGGCTTTCACTGGTTTCAATGTCCTTCAAACCGAACACAACACACTGTTGCTTGCTGCAGAAATATCTAAGAAAAGGTTGAATCTAATGTGAAGGGCGGTAGCGATAAATTCGTTTTACCCTTGAAAACAAAAAATGAGGGGGTTTTAGGCCTCAGAATATTTCAACATACGAAATTCAACCGCAGGCTACTACTACTTCACGTCGGTTTTCTATTATTTGTTTCAGGCGAATTCACAATAATATATTTATTTACAAGATACAGGTTTAATTGGGACGAAGTTGAGTTTAGTATGTGGTCGACTTATTCTATCGTCACCAACCTCATTGGTAAGTTATATTGTGTTATTTTGATTGACTCAGTGGTAATATTCCCAACCATATAACATGATACATCAATGCCCTTGTATAATGTAATGCCCCAATGCTACTTGCTAATAACTTTAGCCCTATACTTTAAAGTTTTGCTTAATAAGTAGAAATAGACTGTAAGTGGGCCACCAAAATTTTAGACTCAAAGCCAACCTCACCTGCACCCTCGGCTGATTAACGGACGAGGCAACGGCGAAACTTGTTTGTGTGTTGTGGGGGTCAGACGACGGGTCGCTCATATAATACATTTATTAAATGAGCAAACACCGTCAAATCTATGGTAAGAGCAGGCGGACCCTGGCATTAAGCTAAAAGAACGCCAGGCAGAAGAAAAGAACAGATTTATAAGTGGAAGCAGATGGAGAAAGTCAAAGAGTTGAGTAATTCAAGACGCACCAATCGATTTATAAATCTAGTCTGATTTTATCATGTTTTATATGAGCGCTTTAACACTTGAACGCCATGGCTCGAAAAGCGCAATCCGGGTCACACTGCCAACAAAATATAGCTGTATAGATTTTCAGAGATAATCATAGATTTTCCATAGCAGACAATAATCTGGAGTTTATTTGATTACATTCTGAAGAGATAATTGGTCGCGAAACTAGATCAGATCATAGATGGCAGGCTAACCGCCGTACTCAGGAAACATCAATTGAAATTATATCTGTGCCCAGTAACGAAGCTTAATGCTGATGTATTTTTTGTTCATACTCCGTAATCAAATATTCACCAAAGTATGGGAAACCGTCACCGTAAATCCTACACAAAAATCACAATCATTAAAATTCACATATTTTGTGCAGAGAATACACACGAATTGGCAACCTCCTGCTTTTTAAAGACGGTTGAAAATAAATACTACAATAAACCACAATTTACTCCGCAGGTACATTCTTCTCAATAAGCCTGTTCAGCAACTACCTGAAGCTAGACGACACTTTACTGGGCATTATATCGAACGCGAGTAAAATACTAGCCGCGTTCGCGTACGCATTCGCACGGAACAACTTCGAGATTTATATGGGTAGGTTAACCATGATTCAGGGTGCTTTGTTGTTCGTGTTAGTCTTGTGTGGCCAGTTGTTGTGGTTTACGCGGACAGTGATTTAGAAATGATAATTGTGAGTAGGTAAGAGTATATTTAAACAAAAAAATGCAAACTTATGACTACGGATAATTTCACATCCTACTGACATAATTAAAAAATCTTTCAGATAAATAACGACTTCAAAAAATAACAGAAAAAACAAGAATAACAATTTTTAGAGACCTTTTTGGAGTCGGTGTCCAACATAAAAAAGCAATATAAAATGCTAAGAACCTTCTCCTTTTTTTAAAACAGTTAATAATTTGAGAGCATAAATTGTATATTATTAAAAAAAAACACAATCTATATGTTATTTAAAGAAAGATACAGACATTCCGCTTTCATAGTAGTAGTAGAATAAACATTTTTGTTTTCGACTTTTCTACTTTAAACCTGGTAACACTATGCTCTGTCTATAATTTGTTGTATAGCTTTAGTGCATTTAGCGATCTGTCTTTCCATTCCAGGAAATCATAAAGCATGAAGATTATTATATATGATTTAAATTTCATATGATCTATTATTTTTATTTAACATTATGCGTAAACGTTTGCCTAACTTTTAAACAATGCTAGTTGTGTATGTGTTAAATTATTATAATAAATAATAACGGAGTAATTCACGGTATGCATTCTCATTGTGAAAATAAAATTCGTCATGGGACACGTGTCTTGTACATTTATTTAAGACTAATTGTCCCGCGCGGTTTCACCCGCAACATCTACCGCTTGTAGCGCCATCTACCGGGTCCAATTGTAAATGTAAACCATCCAGGGACCTACTCAAACACCCACAAAAAGTTTCATCAAAATCGGTCCAACAGATTTTATGTTTTAGCGAGACTAACGAACAGCAATTGACTTTTATATATAAGATTATACTAAACAATAATATTATTGTTTCTTCTTATGATTAAATGAGATGACACAACGATGGACACAACAATACCCATTCTTGATAAAAAGATTCCCCCAAACAACCAAACTAAATATTTATCAATAAACAAAGATATTTGAAACAAGCCAACTCAAGCCGTACGTCAGAGCTATAACTTCAGCGGATTCATTAAACGCGCGACCGAATGTTCCCATATAACTCTATCTGGAAATGTTACTCATGTTCCAAGTTTCTGGCGGGATTTCACTGTTTACGAGCACTGCCGGGCACGGCTTAGCCTTTAATCTCTAGTATTTACATATTAACTTTGGATATTGGGAATAAGTTTACTGAGGAACGTACTTTTGTTTCGTCTTTTTTGGTTGCAAGGTTTATCATTTATATAGATCCTGTCGGTCAATATATTAGAGCTCAGGCGATACAATATCCCTTCTTATATAATTTCATTACCAACACGGCCTCCCCCGTCTAACACTGCTTTATAATCTTCTTAGAGATTGAACAAGACCGAGGGCACTTAGGTATGAACGACATCAAATTATCCCTCAATGTAAAGCTTAGGCTTATACCGTTCCGCAAAGTTACCATACTGCATCTGGTGATTAGTACATTGCAGATATAATGTCGACTATCGAGAGATAGAACGTCTCTGGACGGTTGTTAGAATTATCACGTGATCTTAAGTGATCTCTAACACTCTCGATATGAGAACCTTTTCCGAGAACCGACTTAAAAAATAGGAATGATGATGGTTATTAAAGACAAAGTAAGTTTCATATCAAACAATGTTCAATAAACCTAGCTTGTAAAACTAGACAAAAACAATTCACAAAATTCAATTTCTTTTTAGACAACAAAGCCAATTTCGTAAAGCCATGTATCAATAATCGTACACGATGCTCTGCGGTGTGTTATCATTTCGAGAATGCATTCACGGGATTATCGATAAACGAAACACGAATAATGCTTTGAGCCCATATTAGCACACATATTTGTACTCCACTGCATAACGACCACTGTTAGTACACATGGTGAAAATCTCGGCATATATCCAGTAACTACAGGCCAGCATAATTCTAACAACCGTCCAGAGACGTTCTATCTCTCGATAGTCGACATTATATCTGCAATGTACTAATCACCAGATGCAGTATGGTGACTTTGCGGAACGGTATAAGCCTAAGCTTTACATTGAGGGATAATTTGATGTCGTTCATACCTAAGTGCCCTCGGTCTTGTTCAATCTCTAAGAAGATTATAAAGCAGTGTTAGACGGGAGAGGCCGTGTTGGTAATGAAATTATATAAGAAGGGACATTGTATCGCCTGAGCTCTAATATATTGACCGACAGGATCTATATAAATGATAAACCTTGCAACCAAAAAAGACGAAACAAAAGTACGTTCCTAAGTAAACTTATTCCCAATATCCAAAGTTAATATGTAAATACTAGAGATTAAAGGCTAAGCCGTGCCCGGCAGTGCTCGTAAACAGTGAAATCGCGCCAGAAACTTGGAACAAGAGTAACGTTTAGTAACCGTAAAGCAAAAGGATACTTAAAATATTGGGAAGGGATGGGAATTTAGGCTTTCGGATATGTCTACAGTGTGCCACATAATAACTAATTTAAATGTTTTTATTTCAGCACCACTGCTCGAGATATTGAATGGCACTTCGTTCATCGCAATGCGATCTATAGCTACTAAATTAGTCAACGGCGAAGAATTTGGTAAGATGACAATGCAGCAAAATATTTTATTAAATAGTAACACTTGATGCATTTACAAGCAGCGTTTAACGTATTCACTCACGCTACAGACCTAAAGTACAAAGTCAATAAAGATTATATATAGTACAACCTACGTTCGTGCAAATTAATTTATAAGATTGAACGAATTTCCGATACCATTAAGCATTCTGTTCGCCTTACGTCGCGTAATTCATCATAGATATCTTCATATTTTCTAGGCAAAGTGAACTCGTTGTTTGGACTGGCAGAAGCAACGATGCCGCTCGTCTACGGGCCCTTATACTCCAGAGTTTACATATCAACCCTGAATATCCTTCCTGGAGCTGTATTCCTTCTTGGTGCAATACTCACATTGCCTTCTATTTTTATATTTGGGTAAGGATATTTTTCAAGAAAACTATTGCGACCTTTTTCTAAAACTGATGAAAGTATGGTGCCG
The DNA here is from genome assembly GCA_905332985.1 of Mimas tiliae. Lineage (NCBI taxonomy): Eukaryota > Metazoa > Arthropoda > Insecta > Lepidoptera > Sphingidae > Mimas > Mimas tiliae. The sequence continues at coordinate 10,370,111 of HG995238.1, forward strand.
TTGAGGGACGACGATCATTGAAACTGAGTTAAAAGTGGTAGAGCCATGCAGTAGACAGTTTTGTCTACAGCATGAATGGGTCGACTTGACCGGGTCGTTACTACTGTCTTACAGAAAACCGACGTAAAGTAGCGGTTGGCTGGCAATTATGTTTCAATATTTAACATCTAAAATGGTCAATTCATTTATTTAATAGCAAAGTAACAAGGCTGAGAAGTGTGAGGATGTGGGTTCAATTCCCGAGTCGAGTTATCACAATTTGTGTTTGGGTTTTCGTTTCAATAAATTATATAAATTCGCCGGGATTGGAACTATTGCCCGGCATGGCGATAAGTCCGCTCTCTATCATATCATGGGACGTAGATAAGCTCAGTGAAATGTCAGTGCATTAATTGCACTTCTGCCTATCCCTTCGGGGATATAGGCGTGAGCTTATGTATTTGTGTAAATATTAAACACTTACTAACCGCGTATTGTTGTTCATTTTTTACAGATGGCTATACTTCGAACACAAAAAAGACATCGCAAGAAACAATTCTATTAAATCAAGCGACACAGAAAAGCAAACTTTATAAACAATATACAAACGTATTTTATAGTTACTAATTAAGTACAAATATTAAATAAACGTTGCAGAGATAATGATCTCTAGATACGCGTTGTTTATCATTGTCGACGAAACAAAAATATGTAAACCAAGCACCAACAGTAGCAGTAAGCAGCGACAGCTCAGCGGGGAGTGGTACAGAATGTCGAGATGAAAGTCGCAGGTTCAAAACCAGCCCCAAAAACATGCACCTCTGACTTTCTATGTTAAAACCGAAACACACTGTTGCTTGACGGCAGAAATAGACAAAACGGTGGTACCAACCCAGAAGACCCCTCGCATACGAGAGACCTGCCACCTAGTAACTAAATGATAGAACCGTGCTGTGTGGACAGTTTTATCAGCAGAATAAATGAGTTGACTCGACCGGGTTGTTACCACTGGCTCAACAATGAAGAATATTGCTTTTCTAAAATACGAATTACTAGTTTCACACTTTTATATAGTAGAGGCCGGCGAACGAGTAAGTGGCTCACCTGATGGTAAGTGATCTCCACCGCCCATGAACACCCACAACACCAGAAGAATCATTGACGCGTTGCTGACCTTAAAGGAAAGGGATAATTAAGGTATTGGAAAGGGGAGGGGGATTTGGACCTCCGGATGTTTCACTCAGCGTACGAAACGCTTCTATTCAGCAAGCTGCTACTTCACGTTGGTTTTCTGTAAGACAATATTACACATAGTAAGAAAAAGAGAAAACATATATCTTCTTATATATAAAAATCAATTGCTGTTCGTTAGTCTCGCTAAAACTTAAAAACGGTTAGACCAATTTTGATGAAACTTTTTGTGGGTGTTTGAGTAGGTCCCTGGACGGTTTATATTCACAATTGGACCCGGTAGGTGGCGCTGCAAGCGGTAGATGTTGCGGGTGAAACCGCGCGGGACAACTAGTTTACAAATAAAAATAGACTTCAATAAGAACACTAAAAGTAAAAAATTATAATTTCTATAGGTATTTTTGGAGTCGGTGCCGGGCAGCTGCCGGTCAAATCAAAATGCACTGACTCCAAAGAGACCTATAGAAATTTAGTATAACCTATAGTTTGCTTTTTACTTTTCTGTGTTATTTTGACGTCGGTTTTAAAATTGTGTTAAATCTATTTATTTTTAAATTTTTAGTGATACGTACTGTTATGGCATGTAAATTCTAATAAAATAAAAGCAATCGCAATGACTATGATGTTATACGTTGAGGAGTTTTTTTTTTTTTATTCTTTCTTATTTTTATAAATTCATCAGATCTTAACCAAAATTATATGGAACCACATTGCATTGCATAACAAAATCAGTCCACAATTGGCAGAGAAATAGATGTACATACAAAAAAAGGAAAAAAAAACTAAAACAAACTAAGCTAAGCAATCAAAAACTTGCCGAATTGAGAACCTCGTTTTTTGTAGTTAGAGTTAGTTTTTTGCGTCACATTTTCCAAAATCCTGAAAAAAAACACTAATGTAATGTGACTTTTAAATCGCCTACAAACAATAAATCAATCAAACCATCGTTCCGATCTAGACAGCTCAAGCGTTCCTAAGCACTAAAGATCGTAAATCAAATTACCTACAGGCGGTTATAAAGAGCGATTTCGTAAGGTCCTGTGGGATTGACAATATAATGGTTCTCAATATTTCAGGGGACGAAACATAAATGAAAGAAAATATCCGATAATACCAAAGGCTTTATATAAATAATGAACTCTTTGACTAAAGATGTGATTTTTTTCTATATTTCGATATCGATACCGGTCAACTGAAATTACATAGACTCCAAAAAGAATTATACCTAATATATTATTTTTCATGTATACAAATAATGTTATTGCACTATCTACGGTTGATTTTAAAAATTGCCTTGAATATTTTTATTAAACTTGTTTTTATTATACAATTGTGTTAGGTGCAGCTATTGCAAATTTCAAAACAATAATCCCGACTCCTATGCTGTTGATTGTTGAGTCGTTTAAATTTTTTACTGCGTAGTTCGTCATCAAATCTAAACCAAATTCAGATACATAGAACTAAATAACAAGTAAACTCCATTGATTAAAAATCTGTTTTTATTACAATAGTTCTAAATAGATGTAATAAAACAGCAAAAAAAATTATGCATCAAATTGATAATCTCCTTTAAAGGGGTTTAATATGCACAGAATTGATTACCTCCTATAAAAAGGTTAAAAAGCAAAAATGAATATGTACCGAATTGATTACCTCCTTTTAAAGGGTCAACAAGCAAAAATAAATACACATTGAAATTATAACCTCCTAAAGGGCTTAAAAGCAAAAATAAATACGAAACGAATTGACTTGTTTTAAATGGTTTAGATAATAATATATTGCCTAATATTCTCTATTTATAGCCTCAAAGTCCTAAAGAATAATATTGATCTCAAATGACAAAATATCAAACATGAGTTCTTTACAGTAGGTGTTATAGGAAGACTAATGTGTTCCTGCGCCAATGTGTGCAAAATAATACTCTTAATGTAACTGTCAATCAAAACCACGCAAAAATAATCAGTTAACATTTAAGACGCGCCTAACGAATAATATTAAGCTAAAAGGCATTCAGGCACCAGTCTATAAGGTCATCCTGTTTTATTCATTAATTATTTATTTACTATCTTTTAATTTCGTATAACCGGACTTAACACGTTCTCAAGGTGAAAAATAGATTGTTCGATTGTATTAGGATATTAGGATATTTTTAAATAACAACAGGGATACATCTAGGCCTTACCTACTTATATACATAACACCATACCTTACTCCGATAGCAGTAGGCAAAGGCTATGGATTTCCAATTTACGCGGTCCTGACATACCACTTTCGGTTTAACTTACTTACTTACTTTACTTTTACTTTCATTAATATCTTCATGGATTGACATGTTATTATAATTATGTATTAAAATCTAGTCCTTCTTTCTGCGAACATTTCACTACTGCATAATCACAATATATGAGAGGCTGTCTGCGTTGGTACCAGCGCTTTTAACGAATTCTGTCGCCAACTAGTAGTGTCTAAGCACTGTTGTGTTTCAGTTTGCAGCACATTGAAGTCAGTGGGCATTATGAGACTTCATAACTTATGTTTCGGGGTGGCGAACGCAGTCTAGTGCCACGCAGTGTATTATAATTCAAAGTTCTGAGTAGCGTTGTGCCTGTTTATGGGCAGGTGCGGAAGTGCGGAACTTCTCATACAAATATTACTTACTATGGCTATTTTAGATTGACATTTATATAATAAAGATCGGATATAGTACGTAAACGATTTAAGAACTCAATAATATGGCAATCAAAGAGGTCATACATTGAAAGTTTGAGAAGCGCCGCTGCCGACACACGTTAACGCGCTAACACTCGCATATTAACCAAGTATTACGCATAACCACTGACTTGCTTGTTATTTTGCATGTTATTAATTCCACCGAGCCACCATCATTATCGCTCCCCTTTTAATTACGTTTAATGAATAAGCGAAAATTACCTTCTGAATTATTCGAAAACCCCTTTATGTGGAAGCGGTTCGTGCGTATCTTAATGAGGTTTTCAAATTTTAAATACTGTTTTGAAAATAATTAACGATCTAGCTTGAATAATGGACGCTTTTATAAGTAGCTTTGATCCGACGCGACGTCGGCGCTCGGTCGTGGGAGATGGATGTCGTTATGACGCCTTTTGTGAACAAATATGAGAGTGCTCGGATGAATATTCCGATTGACAGCTTAGTAATGAATTATAATATTAATGGGCTGGTTGAATTAAACCTATCAACGTTGATTTAGCGCGGCGCGGCGTCGAAGTTTTCGTAGATTATTCGACAATCTTTAATTTTACCTGGCGTTATTACCGCTTAATACCAGAGACCGTCTTCTCGTGCCATAGGTATGATAGTATTTTGTATTATATTGGGTGACCCGCTGTCTATTGACTCGTCCGTTAATCAGCAGAGTGTAGGTATCACGTGGAGGTGAGGTTAGCTTTGGGCCTAAGATGTTAGTGGCCAACATTCCCGATAGATTAGACCCGATTAGATTGTTTGACAACACCTTAAAAATACAAAAGGTTTTTACATAATCATCATTGATCTTAATGATTTGAGCTCTGTGCATTTATACCGAAAATAACTGTCCAGGAAATTCTTGCAACCTAACTTTTTCAATTTAGCCTATGTTACAGCTATTAGGTTAATTTAAGTAATACCTACCATACTAAATTACTATCTTCCGCAAATATATACTTAATAAACTAAAATACAACTTACAAATATAAGACCTAATTGAATCGTTGTTACACATCCAAATAGATGTTTAAATTTTATCAAAGACATTCAATATTATATCGTCAAAATTTTATCAACAATCAATTGAGTAATTAACAGAAAACTTCAACTCATAACTAGAAAAAACGTTTCTATAAACTCTGAAATGAAATTATACATGTCTAGTTTACAAGTTCACAGAAGCTCTGTGTACACAAAACACGCAGAATTTATAATTGTTCGTATTTCCAGCCATTATTTAGATTTAAGGAAATCAGCCCACCCACAAAACATCGCTTTTCACTTACACTCGTGTCGTTTGTCAAGAGTTTTTGGGTCCGTCTTGTAAAGTTGGGAATTGTTGGGCGAACGGTCACAGTACGGGAGGCAAGCGACTGGAATATTAAACGCCATTGATATCCAAATCTCAGGTTGGTTATGGATATACATTAAATCTACATGTAATAGTCACGTACATGGCCCTGATCCAAGGGGTTTACTAGATCCATAAATGTATATCTCGCTCAACCGATTGAATTATGTTACAGTAAACAAAAATAACACTGAAATCTGACTGTAGTCATGTATGTAGTCACATACATATGTATGTATGTATGTATCTGACTGTAGTAACCGCCATTGCACCTTATCCTAGGCAATTGTCTATAATATTACGTAAGTATGTGAACCTCATGCAAGTTTATCTCTACTTTACCACTTCGACAGTTTTTTGCAAGTCTCAAATATAAGGTTTGCGTACCCTACACTTAGAAGAACATAAGATGTTCTTCAATATATTTATATCCAAACTTCTTTTATAACACATTAATGTATTATAATGCCCCTTTTTCTTTTTCATTCTAAATAGGTACTCTTAATTATTTGTTATTTCTTTTTTCACACATTTTCCTGTATGTTCGCACAACGTCTCTAAAATTTCATCACTTTCGGATAAATTCTATGGGCACATATAAAGAACGATCAAGCAAATATTATTTAAAAAAAAAAAAAGACAAGTAGAAGAAGAATAAGATGAATATCGCAATAATATAATAGCAATTGAAAATCGCGCACAACACGACGTCCACCTTATATAACCGAGCAATTATTACCATTCTCAGTGTGAGAGTTAATTAACTCGCATTCCATATCTTTACTGATTAACTTCGTCTTAAACGTGACTTCGTATAAATTACGAATATATTAGAACTTCTATAATTATTCGGATTTTATACGAAAACTCAAGAATTACGTGGTTCGTGGCAGTCTGCCTTACATCTTCAGGTTTGGATTGAGTTATTATTAGGTATTTATCCGCACTCAACACGTTTCAAGATTTGACGGTTCAGTGGTTTGAGTCATTACGTTTCAGATGAATAATCAAGGCTTTTGAACATGAATTATATTCAACTTCTAATATAATTAATATCTAATAATTGCCATGTCATAATAAACACTTCAGAACGGTCCAGTAGTCGGCATCTACCACCGAGTAATCCCATTAATACATAGTTAATGGTATGCAGACATTCGGTCGGAAAACCCAACTTCTCTAGAGCATGTATTTGCTATAACCAGTTTGTCTACAGAATGAATTAACAGACTTAACTGGTGTGCCACTGTTAGGAAACTGACGTGAAGTGGCAGCTTAGCTGTTGGTTGTGCAGTAAGGTTTACTTAGATTATTGAAGGACACCATCGTCCCCATTCCTTTAGTTGAAGGTTGGCTACATTCCTAATTGTTCACATTGTGGGGTTTATAAGGAGTGACAGTGCTCACTTGCTATTTTACTAGTAATCTAATTCTTCTAACTCTTGGCAGAATGGTCGCAGTGGTCAAGAGCTTGGTCTTACACGGTCATAAACTTCCTCAGTCTTCTTGGTGGCGATCACAGATCCGGCAAGGCTTTTCCATTGTTGCCGGTTGGCAGCGTTGCACGTGTACGTATTTATCAAATATTCTGGCACAAAAAGGATGTTTATAAAAAATAAACTGATTTCGGCCACAAAATCGCCCACAACTGGCGGAGACATCGATGTACACATACATAAAAAAGCAAAAAAAAACAATTGAGAACTTCCCCCTGTTTTGAAGTTGGTTAAAAAGTGGAACTAAGAGAAAACTTTACTGTAAAATAATATAATCTATGTAACGTATTGATTTGCTACCATGCTTCTTCCCATCGCGTCTTCTCTTCCCACGATCGGAACGATATATGAAACTATATAAAATCAATAATTAAACAACTCAAAAATCCGGCTGCAAAAAAGACAATTTAAAAGAAATGCACTACAAAGATTAGCAGCATTACTTTTAAATTGTTTTTTTTTGCAGCCGGGTTTTTGATTTTTTTATTATTTATTTTATTTTAAACTTTTTATGACACTAAGAAGTCTTTTTAGTGTCCTATTTTCCTATTTTATTTATAAGCAACGCTTTATATTATACTATATTGATCAAAGACTTTAATGTATACTACTAGACAAGCTGTGCGGTACAAAGAAATTGCGCACTTAGTTACGGTCAATTGACCGCAACTCATTTAGTCGCCCGCGAGAGAGCGACAGGAGCAGTTGTTCTTTGAATAGCTGCGAACGTTAAATTCGATAAACTAACACGAAATTGTCTATTGTGACCCATAAAACAGTGTCATTATTTACGTGCATATATTATTTATTCAATTTGAAGTTATTTTACGGAAGTAACTATATTATTTCTTGGTTTTGATCTAAAAATTCATTTATTGAGAATGAAAACTAATACCAAACAAAACAGCTGTCACAATATTGCCATCTCGCTTACTCTCAACTCCTCTCGCTCCCACGTCTTAGACGTCACTCGCGCCTCGCCGGCCGCGTTTGCAACACAATTTTACTTCTGAACAGCCCGTCTATATATTAAAGTCTTTGATATTGATGAATATAATGCGTTACTTGTTTGAGTTTAAGCGAAAACCGATACCTAAATTAAAATTTGAAATTGTACATAAACTTTTGTAATCCCCTTTTAATTTTCTTTATTTTAATACTCTACTCGATAGGTTTAGTTAATTTTTTTATTATTTCCCGCCAAAAATCCGAATGATGAAGCATAAAAAAAGTTAAATAATCGGCTCCAAACTTTACAGAGCATAACAGAATAATGGAAAGTTATCCAAAAACAAAAGCGTCCCATCCATCAATAGAATATCGTTTTCACGTATTTGATTTAGTGTTTCCAATTCAAATGGCAAAAAAATATCTACCATTTTCATTTTAAAACGTTCCAGTGGACTGTGACGCGGTGTCAAAGGAGCAATTACGTATGTCCATGAATAAATAAAGTTGGTTACCGGAAATTGTACGGACGTTAAACAAATATTTTTAGGAGCGTTTTGAAACGCTTTTATTACAAAGACATCGTCAAGCATAAAATCGTCAAAAAAAATTGCCAACCATTGAATAACGAGAATTTTAAAGTCTTGACCGTTATCATGTAACGTTTATTATCCTACCACGGCATAGTGACTGCACTGACCGTGATGATAAGTACAGTGTAATCCAAATATAATTTAAACCCTCAATAGACAGTGCGTCCCTCGAGGGTCAGAATTATGCCACTCTGAAGTTATAGATAAGAGTTATAAGTAAGAGCCCAGGACTCCCAGGCATACTTTATTTTCTGAAACTCAAAATGTCGGGCCTCGAGTAGTGCTTATATATATATACATTGAATGCCAGCATACCTGCTAAGTTGGTTAGACGGCCTATTTACAGGTACCAGATGAGAAAGGTAACTAAAAATACGACTAACTTAACTTAAATTCTGAAACTTAACATCTTATGTCTCGGGGTAACGAGCGAAGTCCAATGTCATGCAGTGCTTTGTATTTCAAAGTCCTGTGTGGTGTTGCCTCTGTTTATGGGCAGGCGTGACGCTTACCATCAGGCGAGCGACCTGCTCATTTCGTCACTCAAGCTAATAAAAAAAACTCTGGCTGACCCGGGTTATATCACATATTTGTAGCGGATATAAATACACTTAACAGTCTCACATGTAGGCCATACACTAGGTTAACCTGGATCGTGGGTATCAGGAACTACGAGGGACTTGCGCACTCACACTTACAAGTATTCCGTTCCGTATATTCCGTTGATGTGTATAGAACCAACCAGTTGTAACTCAGTTTTGTCTGTCACCTTTTATTGCCATCAACTTCGCAGTGAACATAATCTTCAGTTGTATCAACTTTATCAAGTTAGTAACCTACAAGTATCTTATAGGTTACCGACTTGCCATCCTCTGCTCATCTCCATCTGCCCTTATCCCACTCGTAGTGGGGTCAGCGCAACATGCTTTCTGTCACAATTACAGGTAATCTACAAGTATATTGTAATATATTGGTTACTATGGTATCCAAATACTAAACGCTGGTAACTAATTTCGCTGGTAAAGGGGTATCTGATACTATATTTCTACCAGACTGGATAGCGACTCGGACACGTAGGGGAAATCCATAGTGGCTCATTTAGGTGAATCCCATTCCGGGGTCAGCCAGTGCACATAATAGTGTTGAGTAGGACACCATTTTTAAATGAGTTTATAAGAGTAGCCTCTCTTGTGCACTGAGTCAGTACAAGGTACCACTTCAAATGAGGCGTGGCGTCTTGAAGGTCACTCACTCGTTCCCACTCTTTCAGGCACGCAACCGCGTCAAGTCAAAACGAGACACAAAAAGACGAGAAATGAGACATAAAATTTGAAGTAGTACATGTAAAAAATTTGAGCTGCTCTTACATTATTTCGTCATGTGTGGGACACATGTTATGCCTCTTGTAGGTACATATATCTACTACTGTAACTGCAGGTATGATTCTGTCGAACGTCAAGGGACACAACGTTTCTCAATGGTCGGTACGAGTATTATAATATTTAGGCTACATTGTATTTACCACCAGGTCCAGTGCAGTTATTTTGGCATGCCAAGATAAAAAAACGCAGTGTCGACAATTTGCTGCATTATTTTTCATTCAAGTTAAGATATTCAAGAGTTCCATAGCTTATAATCAGTTTCAAAAACTATATAAAATATTTTTAGCTTCGCGAAATATTTTAGACGTTAATAATTGTTAATTGAGGGTGTACCAATTATATCGTGATTTACTACCGCCGCCCACCTGCATCGTATACGCTATGATAAATTAATACTACCAAGCGCAATAATAAATCACATCGAATATAACCAAGCTCGGATACATTTGTTTTATATTTATCTAATGATAAAATCATCCCTTTGTTACATACGGAACTATCTGTCCCTCGTGGTTTCACCGCATGTTACTGCCCTGCTTCCATGGCTCATAGCGTGATATAAATATAAATTTTCCGGAATAAATTATATAAATGATCTCAAAAATCAGTTTCTTGCAAATATCTCTCGTTTATTATTTACATTCTGATATAAACACATTAAGAAGTAATCAATTTTATTTTATTTAGAATAATATAATAGAACCTTACGTGGGTTGACAAGAAAAACTCATTAAACTGCACTAAAGGTCTATAACGGACAATGAACTCAATTTCCTTTTTTTGGAGTCATTATTCTGTTGTGACATCTAGTTCTCAAATTTAACTAATGCATATTTTGCTAAACAGTAAAAATATAATATAATGTTAAAAATGTACACATTTTTTTAGTTATAAGCAATTTTTTTATTCTTATTAACACACGAATAAATGTTGAGTTACTCAGGTCAAAAATATAAACGTAAAGTGTAAAGGGACTGATTGTATTTTTTTTACATACATTATTTCCAGTCTGTATCTCCAAAATGGTAGACAGAAGAGCAACTAGTGCAACCTCGGTCCACCGAGCTTATTACCGTCCCCTAATATAATGGGGCGGCGCGATATCGCCATACCAAGCACTAACTCGAATTGCGGACAACTGGTGGGTGTCGATTATTACTCAAGAATACATTTTGATTTGAATCAAGATCATACGGTTTCTCAGTCTAAGGGCCCTACAAAGTTGGTATTTATTTTTATAGCATAGTTCGGCAAACGAGCAAGTGGGTCACCTGATGATAATTGATCTCCACCGCCCATGTACGCTCATAATACCGGGAAAAACATGGGCGCGTTTGACATGGGACATTTGGAAAAAACATGATTTGGAAAGGGAGGATTTGATCTTCCGGATCTCTCACTCACCGTACGAATCGCAACAGCGATCCGCTACTTTACGTCGGTTTTCAGTGACACAGTGGTAACGACCCGGTCGAGTCGGCCCATTCATGCTGTACACAAAACTGTCTTTAACTACTCAATATCTGGCTATGATGACGGGATTCGAAGATACACTCGTAAAAAAAACTAAATATTTTTACTAACTACCTACAATATACGGTGATCTCACATTTCAAGTAACTACTTTCTAATCAAAATCGTAATCAAAACTGAACCTATATACCTGCTTAAAATGGGAGGTCACCTTATATTGGTTCGAAATAATGTGGTTTTATATGTCCGACTCCCGTCATCATTCCGAGATAAAATATGTTTTGTTTTTATTTGCTTGAATGACGGGCCAAGCAGGTCGCTCGACTGTTGATAAGCGTCCCACTTGTCCATAAACAGAAGCAACACCATACAGAACTCTGAATTAGAATTCACTGCATGGCATACCGCTCATTTTCTCGAGACTAGTGGGAGTTCACCTTATATTGGTTGTGAAGTAATGTGATATTGTTACTAGTGGTCGCGTAGTGGTCGAAACTCGACCTATATTTTCCATTTTAAGCAGGTACATACATTTAAAGAGGTTCAGTTTTGTATTTTTTTTTTATCCTTGCTCGGCAAAGTGTCTACGCTACACCTGATGAGAGGGTTTTAGTTTTTGAGGTTTTTGAGTTTAACATTATCTAAGTTATGAGCGTTTTTCATTTGCTAAATAACCACATCCCTAAATAAGAACAGAAATATTGACGTATCCTTGTCAAGAGGTAAAACTTTAGTTTTATTTATAAAACGTATTCGTTTGTATGGAATATAATTTCCTGATCTTAATTCTTATGGCAAAGTTAAGTAGTCGATTTATATAAAATAACAAGTTCAAAGAGCTTATAAATGTTGTTTGTGGTTAGCATATACTAGTAAAAAGAATAAAAACAATTTAAACTTTGTATTTTTTATCCTCGCATTATACACATGCTTTTAAGAATATTTATTGCTATAACTGTTTTAAACCATAGTTTTTTTTTTTATAAATTAATGATGTTGATGAATGAATAAAGGAATGATGATCTTTTTGTAAATAAAAATCTGAAAATGTAATATAATTTTATAGATATCAAATGTGAATCAACCCACTAGCTATAAACTTTTTAAGAAATTCTTACATGAACCAAAAATTAAATTACAAGCAAATGTAAAATTGTCTTATCCATCCATATTGAAAACAAAATAATACTCTTATACATGAAATAATATATATAAGTTATATAATGACTTTTCGTTATTTGAAAGTATAATATTTTAAAAAATATGTTAATGGACTTATGTAGATGGATTGAGATGTAGCGATGTTGTAGTGTTAAGATCCAAGCATTTTTCCCTTCGGTCCTTTTTGTGCTGGTGATAGAACCATCTGAAAAATAATGTATAAATAATATTTTTTAATTAGTAAAATAGCACGTTATTCATAACAAGACGTTGTCTTCTTCCACCTCCCCGTATCCCACTCACAGTGGGGTCGGCGCTATATGCTTTTTAACATATGTTACTATACTATTTGGCTTGTAGATTTACGAGCGACCGCCTGCCCGACGTGAACTTCTCACGGGAGAAAACACCCAGACCGAAAACAAATATTTGTAGGTCACACAATAATTTTGTCTCGGTGCGGGAATCGAACCCGCGGCCTCTCATTTCACAGCCGGCTACTCGCTCATTGCGCCACGGAGTCTGCCGAGGGTTCTTTAGCACCCCCTTAATGTTTTCTTTTTTGATTATTTGTTAGAATACCTGCAAAAATACTACATATTCTGTGAAAACTTCAACCGTACTAGGGGTTCCAAAGATAGAGCACTTTAAAGGTTGGATAAACAGACAGAAAGACACAGCGTAATAATAAGGTACCATTCACACACTTGGTATATTAATGCACCATTCCCAACTTGGAATGTGTTGACTCATTTTGTAAAAAGAGCCAATTCAATTACTGTATATTTTTATAACATAATGATTAAATGTTTTAAAATACGTTACCGTTTATTTTCTTATGTGTTATTAAATAGCACTGTGCTAGTCAAAACGATTACTGTTATAGATTTTAACAATGGGATTTGTAATCAAATGGACTGATGATGGTGGCGCCCGCTTATTACTGTGACTAATACATGAACATGAAACTGTTCCAATATTATCGTTTATTACAGACTAGGTATACTCACGATTTCGATTGTGAGACTATTTTACAGCTTATTTGGCTTGAATCATTATTTCCTTAATTTCGAGTTTCTCTGAGATGGGGAAGTGGGGGATCCCACTTCTTTCAATAATTAAATTTTGTATAATATATCTAACCACATTAGTTCTGGAGGTGATTACTATCACCGAAGTCACTCCTTCTATCTTTTAAAAGCATGTGAAATCCATATTTTAACTCCCATCATTCAAATTATATCGATTAAACTTATTCGTCGATTAATAACAAACCATTCATAACAAACATCGATTTCAATATCAAATGAAAAATAATCACCCAAATATGCTAAGTGCCGGGATAGTCACAGCAACACTCAGCAAGAACACCGCCCCCGGCAGTATGTGCAGCACCGCGATGTACACACGCGAGTACAACGGCGCGAACATCAGCGGCATCATTGTTTCAACCACGCCGAACAATGAGTACACTTTACCTGAACAGAAATAGATTAACGTTGATCATACACTCTTCATCAAATACATAACAAATTCCTGCTACAAAAAGGGATGGTGTGGGATTGGGTCCCAATAGTGGTAGAGCCACTCTGTAGATAATACTGTCTACAGCATAAATGGGCCGGTTCGAACGAGTTATCACTACTGTCTCACAGAAAACCAATATAAAGTAGAGGTTTGTTACTGCGTTTCGTATGGTGAGGGAGATATAGCCCAAATCCCCTCCGCTTACCAATCCTGTAATTGTCCATTTTATTTAAGATCGGCACCACGGCCACAATGCTTCTGGTATTGTAAGTATTGCGATGCAGATCACTTACCATCATGTGACCCGTGTGCTCGTTTGTCGACATATGCTATAAAAACATGGAAGGTCAATCCTAACAATGGGCATGCAGGACTAAAAGGAAATAAACATAGAATTATAGAACCTGGTAACATATAGAACAAAATAACCTGGTAGACCGCTGTAATGTGTGTTATTATGTATGTCAACAGCTCAAACGCGAGCGAATGCCGCACGCGTAGCAATTTAAGAAGACTAAGCATTTTAGCATACTAGTATAATGATATATAAGATATTATTTGGAATTCATGTAGTAGTCATGGGCAGATCAATAGATGACTCTCGACGAGTAAAAATGTTTTATTTAACACCTGGACCATCAACATTACACCGCCATTGAAATATGTCAATTCATTTATTATGTGAATTACAATTCTTTCATTTTAGTTTGTTACAATACTTCTTCTGTCACCTGCCCTTATTCCACTCGCAGTGGGTTCGGTGCAGCTGGCTTTTTAATACATGTTACAAAAAAAAACTACTTGTAGTCTTTACGACTGGCCGCAACCCTTCTAGGAAAATCTGTTACAATACTTTTATAAAACAAAATATAATTTAATGATGACTTACCCAATTCCTGATAGGACACCAGTTTCGAAGCGATCGACCTTAAAGCTATGGCTGTCGTCCCATTTAATATCTCAAAAAGAGGAGCTGAAACAGAATGCGTTCTTAGACGTCCGGACTATAATATAAAAAAATCTTTTACCTAAATTCTGTTATGGTCTGCTTTACAAATATAGACTAGTATTATAGCACCTGAACGCAGCGGCAAGATGAGATGAGATGAGATTGAGATGGGGGAGGGCGTTACTGTATTCAAGATGGCAGAGGGGTAAAGCGCCATGAGCAGCATGTCAACCAATGCCGAACATACAACAAAAGTCAACTAGCATTGGCCTAGGATCTATATGTTTAATTTATCCTGTTGTCGCCGAATACGAGTAGAGACAGTGGGAAGCCGATTTAAAAGCTGCTAAAAATGTCGACACTGGCCTCTGATATTTAATGTAATGATGCCAATGATTCAAATACTAGAGAAGTGAATTCACTTTTTATAAGTGCTAGGGCCGCGCTGTAGCCAGTTTTATCTTACAGCATGAATGGGTCGCCCACCATCGCAGAAAACCAAATAAAGTAAAACAGCCTTGCTGTTGTGTTGCATACGGTTATGATCTAGAGTAGGGTGAATATGATGACCTGTTCCGGGTAACAATTTAAGGGAGCGCCAAATTCATGTTTAAAAAATGCAAGCACATTATTTTTGGTTCTTGATGATTCTTGATTGGCTCCTTTTCTCCGCACTTAGTCCATAAAATATCGGGTCATTGTGCGTAAGTAAGTCGTTCTATCGATTATTCATTTATTTGAAAATATATCCTAATTTGATTTGGAGGGGAGGAGCGTATATCGTAATCGATAGACCCGGTACAGATCATACTTACTATTTCTCTGATATTATTGATGTATAAATTGTAGGCAATGACCACCAGGCAATCCTTACGACCCGTTGTATTATAAAAAGTGTAGTAAAAGTCAATGACTTGACTGATAATGTAACTTAACAAGTTTTTTATTGTACCCAAAAATATACTCACCCATATAAACTTCATAGTCAGTCCTGGCAAAGGCCAAAACAATACAACCGCAGATCTTGCTGCTAGTGGACACTATTCCTAGCACTGCGTCATCAACTTTCAACTTTCTACTGAGCACACTTATCGAAAATAGTGTACCTGAAATAGAAATCATAGGACGTTATGTTTATTTAGTAGTACCACATTTCTGATAATGAAAATACTTTATTATTTTGGAGATGATTCTAGGAAAGGAACAAATACCAATTATTTCAAGCTTTTTTTACCTCCAACGACTCAAACAAATCTGACGATATTATTAGAAATCCAGCGAGAAGTACGACAAAAGAAACTAAATACTTCTGTCTCATTTCTTTCTACAGTAATATTCTTAAAATGGTAGGATTGCAAGTTTCCGAGTTTGTTTGTCCTTACAATAATAATCATTAGAACATCCAATTCTGAAAATTCTTTTACCAATCGGAGGCTACAGTAACGATAGGGATCGTTGTGATAAAAGTGAGTTCTCAATAAAAATATTTTTTTTTTGTATTTATAAGTAATTTTCTATGTCATGTAAACTTCCTGTAAACAATTTTATAAGCAAACAAAGGGGTTATCAGTTTTTATGGCACAGTCCTACCTTAGTGGAGACATTTACTTAAACTACATGCCTGAACTACTTTTTGAGCGAAACTCGGTCAACCAACCGATTAGTAAGAAAGACGCCAAAACAGTAAAAAATAAACTATCGGTTAAAATAAATGTTAAAAACACATTGTTGTATATAACGTTTCTTATCATAGCTCAATAAAATAATTACAACTAATTGAACTTGATTACAGTGCAGTACAAATGTCAAATGTCGAGTGACACAACGTCACACACACACAGTCAGACACACGTCTCTCGAGTCACGGCTGTCGATAATTCCTTTTTTTATAGCGAAGGCCCACAAACAAGCAAGTGGGTCACCTGATGGTAAGCGATCTCCACCGCCCATGAACATTTACAATAACTAACAAATCATGGACCCGTTGCCAACCTTAAAAAAAGGTATAATTAAGATATTGGGAAGGCGAAGGGATTTTGACCCTCTGGATATCTCACTCACCGTATCAAACGCAACAGCAAGTTGCTACTTTATAACATAATCCTGTAATACAGTGGTAACATGCCGGTCAAGCCAGCCCCTTAATGCTATAGACAGAACAGGCCACAGCGTGACCCTACCACTTAAAATTGGTGGCATTGTCATCCTTTTTTGCTTGCGCGGGAAAAACTAGATTATTTAGGGGGAGACGGGACAGAATTCAGTTGTGGCCCAAAAGGCGTAGACCATCGTAGGATGCCCTCACGGTCTGCATCAATAACGAAGCCAAACCGTACTCCCTTCTACCTTAGAATGGCACAAAATAAATAAATTATCACACATATAGCCCTGACACTAGTTAAACCTGTAAATTAACGTACAAAGAACGCTATAACTAACTCCATTAGTCTCCTTTTATAACAGGTAAGGGATCTCCGACGCATGATACAAATATATTTTCTGAAGCAGATATAACCCTAGTGTACATAATATGTCATTCTAAAGGTTACAGTGCCTAGCCGCCTCCGAAGCCATTCCGCCAGTGCAGACCAATTGGCTTCTATTGCAGAGCTGGGCTGCTCCCAATTTGCCTTTAGGATTTGGTGTAGCCAATTTTTGCTGTCAATCTCCCTACACGCCAGTCGCAAGACCTGTTATAGCTCTTCCTCACACCACTGAAACAGTGATGCGAAGGCTTTCGACTTGAAATCCCAGGCCAGGAATCCGGCCAGGAGGGAAGCCACCTCGTAAGAAATTTTAATAAGAGGTAGGTCCTTCATATGCAAGAGGTCGTTTTGTCTATTTCGAACCAGCAACGTTTAAGCACTGTTGTGTTTCAGTTTGAAAGACATTAAAGTCAGTGTAATTACTGGGCATTATGAGATTTAGAAACTTATGTCGCAAGTGATGAGCAGTTCAGTGTCATGCAGTACTTTGTAGTTCAAATTAAGTTAATTAAAGAAAAATTGTAATGTACCCTCTGATTGCCTTGACAGCCATCGCTCTCT
Organism: Mimas tiliae; assembly: GCA_905332985.1. NCBI lineage: Eukaryota > Metazoa > Arthropoda > Insecta > Lepidoptera > Sphingidae > Mimas > Mimas tiliae. Next base: position 10,387,935 of record HG995238.1, read on the forward strand.
GAGATCTATGCAATATTGCGATTTTGCGAGCTGTCAGTCTAGCAGACATTATGTTTAAGAATGACTGACTATGATGGAGCTTTTACCACATGTACGGTGAACGCTGTCTAGTCGGATACAAATATGTATGAACTACGCTCTCATCAAAACCAGTTCTATTGAAATTTATTATTCACACATTCTTACGCCTTCACCCCTCAGCGCCCACTACTTATTCACTAATATGTCACGGATATGTTTTTTGTATCACACTGATATTATAATATCCCATCAGTTTCATCCAAACTACAAATAATATGTGATCAGATGTTTGTCGACGCAATACCAAGTGTTTATAAGTCGGTTTAATAGTGGTAGAGTCACGCTGTAGACAGTTTTCTGTACAACATGAAGGGCGCCGGCTTAACCGGGTTGTTACCAATGTCGCACAGAAAACGGACGTGAAGTAGCAGCTTTCTGTTGCATTTCGTACGGTGAGTGACATATCTGTAGGCCCAAATCCCCTTTCCCTTCCCAATCCTTTAATTATCTCCTTTCCTTTAAAGTCAGCGATGTGCCCATGATTCTTCAGATATTGTGGATGTTCAAGGGCGGTGGAGATTATTTACCACCAGGTGACCCACTTAATCGTATGCTGGCATTTGCAAAAAAAATATGGTGTAAGTTTATCAGATTATTACTGGTTTGTTGCTATTCAAATCTAGGCAGCTCAGTAAATATCCTAGCTGTATAAGGAAGTCATTTGCATATTAAATTATGCATGTATTTTTATTTAGCATACATTTGATACTTGTTTTTTTTGTTTAGACCGTTCAATCATAAATATTTATGTTGTTTATTTATAATGTAGTTGCGCAATAAGCCATTACCTTTTTTAATCCTGTTGTATATTTTTATATCTGGTTTACTTATCATTTATCTAACATAGCAACAACATTAATGTCAAAATACTATGAAGTATTAAGTAAGTAAAGGCATGAGCCTTTATTGGGGAGAAGTACAAGAAATTGTAAATATATTTATTTATTATAGCCAAGGCCGGCTAACTAGCAAGTACGTCACCTGATGGTAAGTGATCTCCACCGCCCATGTACGCCCACAACACCAAAAGAATTATGGGCGCGATGCCGACCTTAAAGGAAAAGGAAAATTAAGGGATTGGGAAGGGGAGGGGGATTTGGACCTCCGGAAGTCTCACTCACCGTACGAAGCGCAGCAGCAAGCTGCTACTTTACGCCGGTTTTCTGTGAGACAGTGGTAACGACCCGGACTAGCCGGCCCAAAGATGACAAAAGTGTCTACAGCGTGGCTCTTCTACTCTAAATTAGCAACGCTTAGTATATTTTAGCATATACCCCCAACTGAGCAGAGTGGTTCTGTAGATAATATTCAAAACTTGTTGGTGAGATATGTCAGGCCGAGGCCTGTAAGAGAGGCTGTGACAAATGCATTCCAAATTAATTAGTTAGATATTGGGATTTACCAAAGTAATTTGTCGGAGCTTCGATCTGAAGCCGCTATTATTACATAACATAACATGTAAGTTAGTATTTAGGGTACGATGGGGCTGGCATGGTGAAAATTTCACTAAAAGCCCTCAAAATAAATAAGATAAAAAAAATTGCTTCTTTGACATTAATCGACGTTGGTGCAATCCATGTAAGTGTTCTGATACTACTAGTTAATACTAGTCTTTAAAATAAGCCATATAAAAAATACAGAACTGGTATTTTAACCGGTCCGTCTAAATACAGTATAAAAACTTCTAAATTACTTTATTGTAACCAAGACCACAAAAAACTAACTTTAGAACTTAAACCTCGCATCGCAGACCGAAAGTCTATACCAGAGAACATAGCTTGTCAACCTTTAAGGAACGGAAATACCACACTACCTAAATAAATATTTCATAACTTGGAATCAGAAATGGTTGTTGTGTTCGTATATTTGGGAAACACAAACGCGTGATGACGATGATCTTATCCAAACCAATTACAACACTGCTGTGTCACGCCAATATGATGCAACTCACGAGAGGTTGAATCGAGAGAATCAACATTTAATATTTTAAGACTTTTTGGTCATAAATCCTAGGTTATAAAATTATTTATTTGAAAAACTTTATGCCCATATTGGTATAGGTGCAACATACCTAATAAATTTTGTTTGTTAGTTTACAATTATTTTTCTTATAGGCCAAATTCAGATGGACGGGCATTCATTGTATATTCCTTCTAATTCTTAAAAAGCCAATATTGCCGAAGCGCAGAATTTTAATCGTCGTTCAGTAAGTGCATATTTACTAAAAATGTGACAGTGCTGTTAAAGATACGCGGCGAAAAAGAAACCGATGAGAAGGCAGCACGACTAAATTTATCATAATGTATCCGCATACCACAGTTTGAGAAACTGTAGCTTATATATATTTTAAATAAACAGCCTTTGTGGCGCAGTGGGCGAGCAGCCAGCTGTGATACGTCCGGCAGTGGGTTCGATACGGGCACCGATGTCTTGCTGATACCCACGATACAAGTTACCCTAGCGTAGGGTCAGGTCTATAATAATATGTAACCGGTGTGTGTAATAATGTATATATTAAGTAACTGGTAGAGCTACGCTGTGGACATTTATGTCTCCAGCATGGGTGGGCTGGCTAGACCTGGTTAGTAATACTTTTTGCCTGGTGCTATCCTAGCCTCATATACAAGGGTCTGCCTTCCCATCCATTATTTTACAGTACTATATCGGGCAATCGGCCGTCTGACCCCCAAAACCCACTACAGGAACCCAGTTTCACCATTACCTTGTATTTTCATCAGCAGCGTGTACCACGTGCAAATGAGGTTGGTAGCCCAAAAAAACTGACGGGAAATGGCAGATTGATGTTACGTTTCGTACAGTGAGTTAGATTTAATCCCTAACCCTCTTCTCTTTTCAATCCTCATTCCTTTATTTAAATATCGGCAACGTATCCATGATTCATCGGGTATTATTGGCGGTTTACCACTTCTACCATCCGGTGACCTACTCGCTTGTCTGTCGGATTTTACTAAAAAAACTTAATAAACTTACCGATAGAGTGAGTGAGAAGGCTGTACGTGGAGTAGATGCTGTACTTAACTTCATCCCAATTGAACCGGTACCGAGTAAATATGTACATAACGCTGAGTTCACCTGTCGATATAAACATAAACTTAACATAAATACAATACTTGAAATCAGATAATATTTATTTAAGAACCTTTTTCCATTATCATAATGAAAGGACACATTCCACCACAGCCTCCGTGGCGCAGAGGCACCGAGACCTTATGTTTGTGTAATCCACAAATATTTAATTCTGTATTGGGTGTTTTTTCTCCAGGTGGATTGACGTCAGGCAGGCGGCCGGTCGTAAAAACTACAAGCCAAATCCATCTGTAACATGTGTTAAAAAGCATTTTGCGCCGACCTCACAAGTAGGATAAGGGCAGATGGAAGAAGTATGCAAGGACCCATTCTAAAATGAGTCCCAACATTATCTAAGACGATGTCGTGCATTGGCTAAATGTCAGCATAATATTATTATCCAAGGTAGGGCTTATATATATATTATTTTATCATGTTTATTGTTGTACAGTTGTTCAACACACTTTCGAGTCATAATTCTGATACCAAAGCATTACAAATCGAATAAACATTTAGCCATGACAAACACTCGGCGGGACGTTGACACAGCGTGTTCCTGCGCTGCTGATTGTCATATAAATCACATACATGGGCCCGTTCGGTTAGTTATGGAGATTTACAGGCGTCTGGACAGTGACGGATTCAAGAATATATGTTAACGGCATATATTGGTTAGATGCGAAAAATCCCTACGTTTACTTTATTTTTACTAGGTTGAATGACGAGACGAGCGGGTCGCTCGCCTGATGGTAAGAACTACGCCTGCCCATAAATAGAAGGAACGCCACACAAAACTTTGAATTACAAAGTACTGCATGGCACTGGACTGCGCTCTACTTGAAATGACATCGCTCAAAAGATCTGTTTTTTGTCTGACAATTCCGAATTCAAGAACCACGTGTCTTATTCATGCATTTTTTTCAACGACTTTTTTGTAATGACTATACCAATTGACAACATGTTTTTTAATTGACGAACAAAATGAATAGGTTGTTCAATTCGATGCGTTTTTTTTGTATAACCTCAAAACTTTTCACAGAATAATTCGATTGTGATTTTTTTATTCGAAAGCGTATAAATTAATCTCAAAATTACTCTCATTTAGATTTAAAAATAATATTCCACCCCTAAGAGCCTGCAATCGAGGGTGAAAAACTATTACCTCGGCATTTATGCACCGATTTTTAATGCTGTCAAAAACTAATATATTGTGTACCTATTTCTATATACGCGCACATATAATATTGTATAGACAATATAGTAATTATTTGCTTAAGATACTTAGCATCTGTTTCATAATGTCCATTTAAAGACGTAAATGAAATCTTTATACTATCACTTAGTTATACATTCAATATTCGGACATTCATTCGATGCAACGACACTTTAACCGACAGGGGGAACTAGGTCCCTAAGATTTCCTCTTAATCTAGCTTTGGTTCTGACTTCCAACGCTCTTGTTACATGCAACGGATTGTTCGTATCAATGTTAAAATAAATACACACACTGGTCCCTGACCTCACACTAGATTAACCTGTATCGTGGATATCAGGAACTATAAGGGACTTGCGGTCCCACAACACCCTGACCCGAAACAAATTACACAAACATTTGTCTCGGTGTGGAAATCGAACCCAAGGCCTCTCGTTTCGCAGCCGGCTACTCGCCCACTGCGCCACGTGGTCTGTCATTCAAAATCATTATATCTATTCAAAACCACCCCATTGGCTACCTCTAGAAATCGCCTCATAAGTCCAGATGTCCTGGGTGTCGATTTCGAGGTCGGCCATTCACAATTTGTATTTGAGTTTTCGTTTCGTAAATAACGCATATATTGTCCGGGATTGGAATTTGTGGCCGATATGGTGATAAGCTCGCAATACACATACTAATAATTCTTATAATTACTACTTATTATTATGCTACATAGTTTATATTGCTAATTGGAATACTAAGACTTCATATTTTACACATTTGCCTAAAATATATGAAGAGTTAGTTAAATTAATTAATTGCAATTCTATCATATCATGGAATCGAAATGAACTCGGCGCAACGTGGATGCACTGGGTGCAACTCTACCTACATGCATCATGCATGAACTTATGCTATATTATGTAATATTAATTAAATACATTATTATTTGCGTTTTTCTTATCAGTGAGCAAATAAGCATATCAGTTTGTGGGTTATATATCTAATAATAAATTGGATGTTAAATTACTAATTATTACTTGCGATAAGGATAGTAATTATGCTACATAGTTTATAATGCTAATTGGAATACTAAGACAACACATTTTACACGTGTGGCAAAAAATATATAACAGTTTATTAATTATTTTCATTGTAGATAAGTCCAAAATGCAGCAAAGATATAATTGGAATTGGAATACACGATCATATTATGGTTTGGGTATGTTATCAATTAATTTCGCGGCTATACAATATTTATATAAAAACCCTGTTCAAAAAAGCAAATGTTATCATAATTTTATTCTTATGAATTTATTAAATGTAATAGTAGAATACATCACTAGTTTGAACAGTAATATAAGTTCGTACGAGTATTCTAAATACAATTTTAGATGTGATTAAAATTCGTCACTGACAGACTGCCTCCGTGGCGCAGTTATAATGCGTATGCGTTACGATTGAGGCTGACGCTGAGGTCTCGGGTTCGATCCCCGGGTCGGGTACAAGTGGTGTTGGGTTTTTCTATTACGAAATACTCAGTATCAGCCCCGGGTCTGGAATTTGTGCCTGGTATGGCGATAGGTTCACCCCTATCACATTGTGGGACGGAGATACGATCGGCGAAATGTGGGTGTATTGGTTACACCTATGTCTACCCCCTTCGGGGATTACAGGCGTGAGTGCGTATGTAAAATTCGTCACATTAATATATATTATGCGAGCGAGAAGCTGCGGGTTCGATTCTCGCACCGAAACAAATGTTTGTGTGATTCACAAATATTTGTTTTGGGGCTGAGTGTTTCCTCCCCAGAAGAGTTAATGTCAGACAGTCGGCCAGTCGTTAAAACTACGAGCCAAACCTTTCTGTAACATGTATTAAAAATCTTGTTGCGCCGATCCCACTGCGAGTCGGATAAGGGCAGGTGGAAGAAGAGTATGTATACCAATCGCAAAAATCCAAAAACTTCTTTTTATCCCAAAATGGACTTTCACGCGGGCGAAGCCAGGGGCAACATCTAGTAAGAGATGACATAGTGCCTTAAAATGGCTATCAAAATAAAGAGGTAAAATTCAACAACACGTTTACAAACGAGAAATTTATATGACATTTATTAAGAAAAACCGAATATAGAATGCCCAAAAATAACATTCATATAAAGGCAATGCATACCGCGGGTTGTAAAGTCAGCCTTATAATGCCGGTTTACGACGCATAAACCGTGTACACAATAAAGGTGCTTTATTTGCAATTGTTCATGTTTACTAGACAATTACTACGATATGTCAACCTTATATAATATTATTACGTATTTGCTAATTAGCTGCACGTTACTCAGAGACGTTGATGGGAAAATACCTGAAATTTTTCTTTAATTGATATTTAGCATATAATTAAAATTAAATTAAATTGTGAATCAGGTCCTAAACATTTAACATAAAATGTATTAAGAACATTTTATTATTCTGTACAAAATCCCTACGCACTCATCTAATTCACAAGTCAGTTTCTATTTTTAATTGTTTATTATTTCATAATATTTCCAATCATATTATTAGATAAAAAGAAAATCCAATTAATATGCAAAAGAGCACGATGTATAAGCAACAAACTTATCCTAACAATAAAACCAGATATGCTAATTCAATATCAATGATCTTGTTAACGAAACATAATATTTTATAAGATATTTATTTTAACAGATTTTTATTACTTTAAATGCAAAGATAATCACAAATGCACTTCAGTACAGTTCCTACATAACTTTACAGTTAGTAACACAATTATATTTGGTATTTAATTTTACGGAACTTAAGATCCATTGAAAGGAACTAATAGTCTCTTTGTCTGAGACGTATGAGTCTGAGAAACCGGTAAGGTCCTTGGTTCAAATTTCAGGTCGGACAATCACAATTTGTGTTTGTCATGTTTTTATTTTCGATTGGAAATATCAAACATAACCTGCACGGGATTAGAATTTGTGCCTAATATAGTAATGATAAACTTAGATGATATACCGTGGGTTCACTAGGTATATTGCTTGCTTATCCCTTCGGATACAGGCATGAATTTATATGTGAAAATAACCATTTTGCAAGCGAAAATATATTATCAGAGCCTTATTTGTACACATTTTTAAGAACAACTCTTTCATGACTAAATTTGGCAGTATGACAGCTGACCCAAACATGAAACATCAGTTATAAAATATTTATGTGCAATAAAAGTTCATTTGATTGAAATATGAATCCTTAAAAAAAAAATTGTGTACATGTTGCATAACATATTTTACCCATTTAACCTATTACTCAATATTTCATCATGTACTTGCATATTATTATGCAAGTAGTATAATAATATGATTCTTATCTACAGATCTAGCGTAATCATTAATAAAATCCTTTAGATCCAGCGATTTTTTGCTTGGCTCAAAAGCCCGCAGAAAATTACTTTACCCCATTCGCATGGGAGAACCATATTATCCCAAAAAATAATAACATGTCAGCAGTGGGACAGTGTATAATAATGCACTATCCCACCGCTGGGCTCGTTTCTCCTCTAATAACGAAAAGGATCCACGCTGACCTAATGCGGATTGGTAGACTTTACATTTTATAATAAATAAATAATTACACCCAAGAGTCACATACATTGTCCTGACCCCGCACTAGGTGAACCTGTATCGTGGGTATCAGAAACTACGAAGGACTTGCGGTCCCACAACACCCAGACCCGAAACAAATATTTGTGAATCACACAAACATTTATCTCGGTGCGGGAATCAAACCTACAGCCTCTCGCTTCGCAACCGGCTACTCGCCCGCTGCTCCACGGAGGTTATCCATTCACATTCCTCTCTTCATTCGAATTTCTTTAAAAATTGGCTGTATAATGCTTTATCTAGCTGTTAATATTTATTTTAATATTGTGAAACAGGCTCTAAGAACAATACGAGTATAACTTGTGAAATCTTACCTAGTGTAAACTAATAAGAAAATCAAAGATCGTTAGTATGCAATATAATTGCATTTACACTTTGTTTGTTAGATGGCTAGTACACAGTATTCTTCCACTTCCTTTATCCCACTCGCAATGAGGTTGCCGCAACATGTTTTTTTTTAATACAAGTTACAGAAAGATATGCTTTGCTAGTTTTTACAACCGGCCCGTCTTCAACGTATATAGTATATAAAACGTATATAATCAAAGGAGAATGTACTATGTACCTATGTATGCAATAAAAATACTATACTATGCAAGCTACCTACACCAGACTGCCTCGGTGGCGCAGTTGGTATGCGTACGCGTTACGATTTGAGGCCGACACTGAGGTCTCGAGTTCGATCCCCGGGTCGGGTAAAGTGGTATTGGGTTTTCCTATTACGAAATGCTCAGTATCAGCCCGGAGTCTGGAATTTGTGCCCGGTATGGCGATAGGCTCGCCCCCTATCACATCATGGAACGGAGATACGCTCGGCGAAATGTGGGTGTACTGGTTACACCTTTGCCTACCCCTTCGGGGATTACAGGCGTTAGTGCGTATGTATGTACTATGCAAGCTACCTATTTCATAAATATATTACATATTCTACTCGTCATTGTCTTAGTAGTATTTTCGTAAATATAATTTACTAGCTTTTGCTCGCGACTCCGCCCGCATGAATGATCTACTCCGGTATAAAAGTCTATGTGCTAATCCACGTTATGGTCTACCTGCCAAATTTCATCCAAACTAGTTCAGATGGTAAAGCGAGATTGACTAACAAACATCTAAACTTTCACATTAATAATAGTAATAGGATAAATAGTAAATGCAATAACTCACCCCATAAAGATCCAAAATACAAACAAACAGCAGTCAAAATTAGGCATATCCTCAGTCTTCTGTTCTGTGGCCCTTCTTTGAAGGCAATCTCAACCGTATGCCTCAGACTTTTTAAATCGAAGAACTCCAAGAACAAGCCTTTGCATCCTGTTTTCTTCGGCTACATAAAATTAAAAAACATCGATATTTATGGTACTTTTAAGAGAATAATTTTGGTACAAGAAGAATACAATACGAGTACAACGACAAGTACTTAGTACACTTATGAAAATGAAAACAGGGGATAAATGTTTCAATCATACTCTTTCATTTATCAATACATACATTTTTACTAATATCAAATTAATAGATAATAATGCGGCGACGAAGCTAAAACTTATTTATGTAGAGGTATAGAGATCGATTCCAAACAAATCTAATAAATCACAGCATTTGCAATAATAAAAATAAACTGCGAATGCGTTATTTAGATAATACTCCTAAATAGCTATTTATTTTATGGGTGAAGGATAAAACAGACAAAAAGCATAATTAACATTATTATGATTTTAGTTTAAATAAATTATTATTGTCAAATATTGTAATATATTAATAAATATTATTATTGTCTATTTTATAAAATTGCACTGATTCCAAAAACACTTCTAGAAATTATTGTTACTATTTTATATTGTTTTATTCTTTGAAACCGGTTTTCAAAATATGTTTAAACTTGTTTAAATTAAATAAAATAGTGGTAAGCACAGCCACTGCATGGAAACCTCAATACAGTAACACCACGTGACGACTGTGCTGTTGTCTTTTGAGGAGTTAAATTTTTGTACTGTGAATTCCATCATAAGATCATAACCAAATTTTTTAGGGACCACATCGCAGCTAAACTCTATCAAAAGATTCATGCATAAAAAAGCAAAAAGACCTCATTAAGAACCTCCTTATAGTTTTGAATTTGGTTAAAAATATGGAACTTACAACATAGGTATGCACATAAATTATAACCATATACAGAGATTTATTATGTACTAACCTTGTCCTTGTTCTCAAGCCACGTGTGATCTTCAATAGTAAACAAAACGTAACAGAAATTGAAAATCTGCAATGAGGCGCATATAGCAAACACTCCATAAAACCCGAGACAACGCAGGAGGACGCCACTAAGGCCCATTCCTATTGGAAATCCCACTGTCATGCATAGATTCAATATACCCATACGGAATGTCCTTGTCTCTTTCGATGTAATATCACCGATGTAGCTAAAAACGCCTAAGAACATGGTGTACCAGCCACCAGTGAGCGATGGGAATATAACTTCCATAAAAACAGTCCATTCCACAGGGACTTCGTTAAAAAAGTACGTGTTTGTGATGCTAAGCAAGCAAGACATGAATTCCCCAAAGATCGGCATTAGCAAACAAATCTTCCGTTTGCCGGTTTTGTCACTCCAAGCTCCGATGAACAACATTAACAATGTGGGCACTGCCGTGTGGATGACGCTTTTCCATGCTTGCACAGACGCTATCAGCTTCTGCACCTCGTCTTCTTCAAAAGTATGATTGGCGCGCTTCCGAAGTCGCAGCGCTGTACACACTTCATCTTTAAAACCTAAATTTACTCGACAAGCCTTATCTAAATTAAGGTTCTGCATCGCCAACATCGCCAACACACTCGGCATCACAAAAAAAGCTAAAACAGGCTCTACTGTTATGTTTGACTTCACATATTTTAGTTTTTCTGCACAACTCATATTTTGTAAGTCGATCTTCGGATCAGACTTTAACGGCACCATTTCAGCATCGTCCAACATTTTTGATCCTGATAACTCCAATTTAGTCATGTTTAATAATAATAGAAAAATCACATTAATTGTTCAATAGGTGAAGAAACGGCGAGGATAGCTCGTCAACGGTTGGAAGTGGATCTCTAGTGATCGGTCACATTGTTGTTACAAGCACATCTACACAGCACAAGATAAATAAGTTGTGATATTAAATTACTAACGGAGCCGTCAACGCGGGTACGCCGCTAGCGTTCTATTGTTCGGCTTTATGTAAGCAAACACACTTATGTTGCCATATCAGTGTAATGCGTTCACAAACACACTAGGAGAAATCGAAATAAACTGAACACAACCGATATTCAGTACCAACAACGCAAAAAGGCGAAATCATCAGATCGTTAATGAAATAATCAAACCTGTCTTCGTGACCTTAACGAGTTAGCCAATGAAAAGCAACTTCAAGTTTAGACTTTTTTTATTGCATTCTCACGTAACACTCATTCACAAATTGTCCATTAACACTTTCACGTCTAAATAAATGCTTTTTTGAGTCATTACATTATTTCAAACTTCTTTGTTGACGTTTTCCACTTCATCAACTTGCTTGGTGTCTTTGCGCTGTTCGAAGTACATCCACCTGAAAAGGACAAACACAAATTAATTTTTGAAGCGACAAAGAAAATTAATTTATATTCGGGTAAGAAATTGCAAATTACGTACGCTACAATGACTCAAGATATTGATAAAAACTTTCTAACAAAAGTAAAACCGACTCAAAAAAACTTAAAATATTGAATCCTTGCTTTCTACCTACTAACTTTCTATCGTTACATTGGAATAGCACGGACTCAAAATTGTTTACTTTAAGTTTTGTTGAGTCCGTTTGATTTTTTCGATTAATCAAAATCTGTAATTTCTATGTAAAAATCCGTTTTTTTATAGCAGAGACTAACTAGCAAATAGGTCGCCTGATGGTAAGTGATATCTACCGCCCATGAACATCCATAATACCTGATGAATCATGGATGCGTTACCGACCTTAAAAGAAAGGGAGAATTAAACGACAGGGAGGGGAGGGGGATTTGGTCCTCTGAATATCTCACTCACCGTACGAAACGCAACTGCAAAGTGCTAGTCATTCTTATTCATGCCGGTTTTCTGTAAGACAGTAGTACAAACCCAGTCGAATCAGCCATTCATACTGTAGACAATACTATCTACACCGTGGCACTACCACTATCTTACGCAGTGTGTGCTTTATGTATTAGTTTATAGAATAGACTGATATAGACATAATATCACACTTTCGCTTTCATAACATTAACATGGTTAAAGGATGTCAAACGATTAAATAATGGATGTTTATTATTTAAATAAATTTCCACGTGCTTGTGGTAGAGCAATGTCAATGAGATTATTTTCGCAAACACCTATTCCGAAGAATTTAAATACACCGTAAATCGTGATAACTACAAAAGATGGTCAATATTTAACTTCCTTTTTTATATCATAGGTCAGTAAACGAGCAAGTGGGTCACCTGATGGTAATTGATCTCCACCATCCATTTGCGCAATCAAAAAAGTCACTAGTATAATATAATAGTACTAGTTTTATAAAAAATATATTTAATAAAATATGTTTTCTTTCGTATTTTTGCTCGACATAAGTAATCATAAGTAAAAAATTTCAAAAACCGATTACAAAACCTGAGTTGCATTGCGTTTGTTATTTTCCATTGGTATTATTGCCAAATCAAAATCGGTCAAGCCGTTTTTATGCTTAAGCGAGATTAACGAACAGCAATTGATTTTTATAATATAGATATACTTACTCACTCGGATTTAACCCTATCGAACACAAAAATAATCATCAAAATTGGTCTAAATTTAGCGAAGATATCGCATAACATACCTAGAAAATGCAGACTAACTGAAGGCCACCTTCATTTAGAAGTCATTTGTTTAGCTACGATTTGAAGTGGTAGTAAGTTCCAAATAATTTAGACACGATCGATAAAAGGGGGGCTCTTAGCGGTATCCAATATAAACAGGATGAATATGCTGATCAAGTACTATACTGGGTGCTTCCGATGCGACTCAAGTCAATCACCCATCCATCCATCCATTAGAATCTGAATTCTATCTGAATTTGTTCATTGCCGGGTATAGCCCTTTCCAAGATCGCACCTTCGTTGACTGCCCTCAACCTCGCCAACCGCCTCCCGCCACGCTCCCACGCAATCACGACGGCGACAGGCGACCCCAGTTAGTCGCCTCTTACGACAGGCAGCGGATACCGTGGTGGAATTCTACAAAAAATCCCATTCTATAGGGCCAGAGGCGCGCCGGTCACTTGTCAACTCGGCGCCTCTTTCTCGTTTGGAGCTGAGCGGGATCCAGTTACCGGGCCTCTACGTGTTAGCGATTTTTTCTTTATCATTAATGCAAGCGATAATTAACAATGAATACACACGTAATTTAGAAAGTCATAAATAAGTGCATACTCTTGGGGTTGGTTACGAACCTGCGACGTTCGTCTCGACAGTCCACTCCCCGCTGAGCTATCGCTGCTCGTCATTGACGCTAATAATAAAAACATATTCAAACGTAATCGTGACAAAAAGCATGTCTGCCCACATGGTAAACAGTAAAAATCGTTGAACAAATCGCTGATTTTCCTGGTAGGTATGTTATTTTTCAGTTCAATTTAACGTAATTTATAAATTAAATACAAATTACTGAGCATGTGTCAAACAAAGTGTAAAATCCGATGCCTAAATAAACCACATTTATTTATCTTAATTTACCTGCAATGAATATTGCCATCATTATGAATAGAGTTGTAGTAGTTGCTACACGTAGACATACAGTTCTATCACCTACAGATTTTTCCTGTGTATCCTATCCTACAAATTTAGGTTATGCGCTTTGGTAATCTTCGTTTATATCGGTAAAACACTAAGGGCAATTATGATGATCCAATATAGGGCAGTTATAACTCAGATTATACTACACTTATTTTTCTCTTAAGTGCTTAACGAGGCCTTGAGAGCCGCAAATCGTTTGTATATTCGTACTAACTAAAATAAAAACGAAACGAGCCGAAATGCCTAATTTAAATGCCTAGTACTACAGTACATATCAGAGGATAAAACACTTTTATTAAGAGAATATATTTGGTTCATAATAAATATATATGTGCTAGAAAAGTCTTCCATACCGGCGAAGCCAAGAGCAAAGCTATCATTTCTATTTCTAATTTTCTAAGCTTTTGCTATCATTTCAATTTCTAATATCATGAGATGAGAACGTATATCGACGAGTGTCACGAGTGAAAATGTATGAGAAGGTATATGGATGTGGAAGAGGCGAAAGAAGTATGTCAGGATCGTAGCTTGTGGCACTCAATAGTCTCTGCCTACCCCTATGGGATATAGGCATGAGTATGTAAGTATTATTATTAAATTAATAATTAGAAGTGATGCTCGCAGCAATGCTATTATCGAATTTATACTTTAATTTAGCATAATAATTATATTCCCGTACCCATTAATACGGTATCTTATAAAATAATACAAGTATTTGATCCAGCGACCACCACAAATGACTGTACTGATTAGGGAAGTCGAAAGGACTGGACCAATTGTATTCAATAACATAATGAAACTGTAAAAACTAGTAGCAATAACAATATCAATCCTAAAAAGTCACAATAATAAAATGATCTTGAGCTTGGGTATGATCATACATTATGATGCACTTGATATGTCGTTTTCCACTTGACTAATTATTCCGCACCTATTCACTCGACATTGTAAGTAATACGCATAAACAAACGTCTTACGGAAGTACACACTATCGAATAACTAAAGTATTCATAAACGGTAAAACTTCCCTTGACAGGAACCCTTTGTATTTTGTAGCGACGAAGGTACTTTCTTTCAACCGTGGTCAAATTAGATTATCGTTAAAAGTACACATCCATACATACGCATCACGCCTGTAATCCCCGAAGGGTAGGCAGAGGTGTAACCTGTACATCCACTTTTCGCCAAGCTTAATTCCGTCCCATAATGGGGATTTAAAACTGACCATTGTCTATATATAATACATATACTTTACTCACCAAATACAAACAAGCTAATCTAACGTACTCGTATCTACCTACTATTGACTTAGTACGAATATACAAACAATGTCCGGCTCTAAAGGCCTCACTAAGCACTTAAGGGAAAAATAAGTGTAGTATAATCTAGAGTTATAATTGCCCTATATTGAATCATCATGATGAACCTTAGTGTTTTTGCGATATAAACGAAGATTACCGAAGTGTATATGGCATACAGGATAGCAATAGATAATAATCTGAACGGGAAGTGATTACACTTCCAGTTGATTGTGAAGTAGTAGAATGTTCATACTGTTCACTACTACATCTACGTAGTATGTATGTCTCTTGGATGCGAGAGTTCATCTAGCTAGGAAATACCACTTTGTCTATTTCACCCATAAAGACGTAACAGCTTGCTTTGACTTATTCTGCTTCCACGTGCCCTTATCCCACTCGCAGTAGGGTCGGCGCAACATGCTTTTTAACACATGTTACAGAAAGATGCTCAATGACTTGCTTTGCCTTATTAATTTTATTAAGCCTTCTATTATATTTTATCGTATAGTTTATTCAAACTTTAAATAGAATATGTTACGAGTAGATGTTGACCCATTTAATTTTAGGATTTCATACCCAAGAGGTTCTTACTAACCGAACCCTTTTACAAAGCTTACAACGTCTGTCGTTTGTCTGCCTATCTTTCCTATATTTAAAGCTCTATGTTTAGAACCGCAAATTTCTAAACAAATAATAGAAGTAAAAATTTAAGGGGTATGGAACCGTCCGTGTGCGTCAAACTCGCACTTGACTGTTTTTGTGATTACAATTTAACAGAGTATATGCTTACCCAAAAATGGCGACAGCTGGCACAGTCATACCTGCTCCGAGCAGAAATACGGCGCCCGGCAGTATGTTCAGTGTTGCCATATACACTCTTGAATATAAGGGCCCGTAGACCAGAGGCATCATCGCCTCCGCTAGGCCGAAGAGCGAGTTCACCTTTCCTGTAAGACAAAATTAGAAAAAGTAAAAATTGTTTATTAACTCGTCGCATTGGTGTAATAGCAGCGTACTGAGACTGAGAACCGTGAGGTCCTGGGTTCAATTCCCAGGTAGGCCACCTAAGTAGTTTTTGATTTGAAAAATCACTCATGAATTGGAATTTATGTCAGGTATATGGTGATTCGCCATTATGCGACAGAAATAAGCTCGGCGAAACGTAGATGCAGCACTAGTTACACTACTACCTACCCCTTCGGGGATAAAGGCGTGAGCTTATGTATATATTTATTTTAATTTATTTTATATATAAGTGTTGTGAGGCGGAAAGTCTCTCGTATTTCCTGATACTTATGTATGTATAATGCGTGATTTTATTAAAGATAGAACAAACGTATATATCTCGTGCTACAATTGTGAGAAGTGAGAAACCTCAGTAAGAAACGGTATATTATTTCTCAACTCTAAATACTAACACAGAACACGTATAATACAATAGATGTATGTTTTACTAAATATGAATAATAAGACTAGCCTCCGTAAATACCTAAAACCTCACGTTTATTATCGGAATTAGAGGAAAACACTAGATGACTGTTAGCGTGTTACACTTCTACCTCTCGTCCTACCTCCCCCTTTAGTAATCGGGCCGGTAAATGAGAGGCAAGAGAAGAATAATAAAATTTAATTAAGTAGGGGTACAGATTTTGTATGCAAAGATTAGGCAGGGTCGGGGAACGGTTACATCCGAGCGCCGAAATGCGTTACGCGACCGATCAGACACACTGGCCTTGGATTCCAGTGACCTGAGCTCGCAGAGTGGAGTAGGTGGCTTCTGCAGTGCAGCAGCTGTCAGGCACAAAGCGTCTAGTAGCGACAGGGTAGGTCAAGCCAGCGGTAGGTAGAAGGCAGCAAGGCAGAGTAGGTGTACGGATGGACCCCAATTCGGGGTAACACAAGGTGTGTGTGAAATCAGAATAAAGAAAAAGTATGAAGTTGACCAAGGCGTATTTGCAAATCACTTGCAGCGATATTGCGTGCGTGCGTTCTCGACCGAAGCCCAGCAGGCGCTCCCCGCCGAAGTAAAAATCACCCGACGTTCGGTCAGTTCCCCGCACTCCCCGACGCGTTCTCATTGGCTGATGCGCGTGACATTATCTTTTGAGTTTAGGAGGATTGTTTTTATAATTTTAAGTTTAGTTTTATTTAGTTTATTTTATAGTTCTATTTTATAAGGATAGAATTAAGGAATAAAATATTAGTGAGAATAAGTAACAACCGTTACAAGCGGTTGCGGTGATGTATTGGCATTTATCACATTGGCACAGTAAATACTTCTATTTACTTACTACTAAATATTTTGCATTAATGTTGCCGGGTGTAAGGGGATCGCTTCCGAAACCAAAAAGGTAATAAACCACCTTTACATACCATTTTGCCATTTTGAACATGTTAGCCTGCAATGTAAAGCATGCAAATACAATAGAGTATTTCTATGTCATGTTAAAAGTGGCAGTAATGGCCTATTTGGTTAACACGCCAAGCCAATGTAATCCAATTACTCATCGAAAACTATTCCGAACTATATTTTTCCTGTAACCCACTACACAATTAGTGGTTTAATCGCAAAGTAGGGAATCCATGATGTTGGAGTCAATCATAATGAATATCCTTTAAACAATTCGGTAAATTAAGAGTATTATGTAATACTTTACCGTTTTATTTTACTTTACCGTTTATTTGTAATACCAAATTCTAAACATTATTAAGTTTAAAAAGAACCTAAATGTAAAAAAAAATAGTTACGCTTGGAATCTACAATATGTATGCTAAAAGTACCATGGACAGAAGGGTCCCTCCGTATAAATAGACAATTAATCAAATAGCACCTCTCGTGTCAACCAAATAAATTTCAATGTCACACATGCAGTGATCCACTACCGTGCAGACTATACGCGAGAGCTTCTTTTGTCCCATGTCAACGAGGAGCGTGAGTTCTAGAAAATTGTAAGGACTAGTACGTGGTCACTCGCACTTTTAAACGAAGTGACTTAAGCCTGGTCGTATCACCAAAGCCTTCTAATGTTTACCCTATTCGATATTATTCTATACGAGTACAAAAATAAAGTAATTAACTAATTAAGATAATTTTATTGTGATAACTTAGTATTTTCTCAAAGCGGACGATTTAAAAGAGCAAACAAACATGACTTTAAAGCATAACATGTATTTCTAGCTTTTAAGCACAATTTAGACGGAGAGTTTATTACATGACACAGAAAAGAATATAATATATAAGGACAGTTTTCTGTTATATTCTCGCCTATGTCGTACGAGAAACTTTCTTCATCTTTAATGGACCTTAAGACAGAAAACTCTTGTTTATATTTAAAGATTTTTATATACACATCACATTGAGTGTTTATTTACCGGATCTTATCAAAATCTTGGTATCTTAAAATGTCATCACTCCTTTATTACGATCGATCACATCATTATTAAAATAAAAAGGAAATACTTCATTTATGTCCTAGCAATGCAATCGGATTTGGTACTTTGAGGGGGTAAAATACTTGTATACACTATACGTTGCTTAAACTTGACCACACCTTTCTGTAACACGTTGTATAAATATGAATTGTTACTTACCAAGTTCTTCGCTGTTCACAAGTTTCGAAGCAATAGATCGCATCGCAATGAAAGATGTTCCGTTGAATATTTCTACCAAGGGCGCTGTAACAAATAATAGTAATCTTTGTTTTTTATTTCACTTTGTGTATAAAACTATGGCTTCTGAATTTAATATTCATAGTAATTATAATACAATATCACTATTTTATGTAGTTTAGAACCTCAATATTTATTACAAAGTACAGATTTTTGCTAAAAGCATGGATTACACCAACCGTCGATTAAAGTTTTTTTTATGTCATAGGCCGGCAAACGAGCAAGTGGGTCACCTGATAATAAGTGATCTCCACTGCCCATGAACGCCCATAATACCAAAATAATTATGGGCACGTTGCTGACGTTAAAGAAAAGGGATAATTAACGGATTGGGAAGGGCTATTTGGGCCTCCGGATATCTCTCTCACCGTACGAAACGCAACGGCAACCTGCTACTATACGTCGATTTTCTGTGAGACAGTGGTAACATCCCGGGCGAGCCGGCCCATTCATGCTGTAGACAAACGTGTCTACAGCGTGACTCTACCACTCAAGGTGGCAAGTTCAAGTTATTCTAACAAGCAATGTTTGTCAACATCTACAGATTTTGTAATTTTGATAGTACTGAAAGCAAATACTGCAGACTTTAAATAACGTGAACCATTGCTTGTTACATTAACTTTATTTAATCGACACGACGCTCGGTGCAACTCACTCCTAACATTCTGGCATGAAATTTATTTTGTTATTTTAAGTAGCAAGGAATTATTTTTTAGATATTTATATAATATATTATTATCTGTGAATTTCAAAGATATTAATAGAATAATAATCTGTACATAAATTGGTTACATTAATACTAAATTAAATACCTTCGTGAATATTCAATATATTTGCATATTCAAGCATGTTTATTAATTCTAAAATAAACAAGTGTATAAATAAAAAAAAAACTAATCTTAAAATGTCAAACGCAAGACCGCATTAATGATTATGTTAATTATGTTAGTCGGTCTCCGTGGCTTTGTGATAATTCGCTATAGATATTATAAATAGGGCTTGTCCGCACTAAACAACTTGTACCCTAGTGCGAATGAACCATTAGGATCGCGCCTGACTACTACGGCGTATTATGCTGCAGTTAAACGACGGATGCTAGAGCAAGCCGAACGACGGACGCGAAGGGGCACGGCCTACTCGTTTTGACACGTCACTACGAATAAACAGTTTGCGGAAGTAGCGATAACTCAGCGGGATGTGGTACGGACTGCCGTAACGAGAGTCGCAGGTTGCAAACCAAAGAGGTGCATAACCTCTGACTTTTCAAATAACGTGTGTATTCATTGTTAACATCGCCTGCTTTAACGGTGAAGGAAACACCGTGAGGAAACCTGCATACCTGAAAAGTTCCCTATAAAAATTTCGAAGGTATGTGACGTCTGCCAACCCGCATTAGGCCAGCATGGTGGACTAAGGCTTAACCCCTTTCATTTGTAGAGGAGTCCCGTGCCCGGCAGTGGGAAGTAAATCATGCATGGTTGGTATTATTGTCGTGTCGTATATTGGTCGTGTATACCAGTAGGCTGCGCTCTGTCCGTGCTTCGGCGCTAACACTGTAGCGTAAAGGCATGTTTTGAGGCACGCGACCATGACAGGGAGACAACCATGCGTGTCGCTATTCAGGCGATAGCGAACGTTGCATGAAATATGGAAAGGGTCGCGCGTCGCGCTCTTCTGTCTCGGACACTGATCTCAAAACGTACCTATCTAAAGGCACGGGTATAGTGGTCAAGCCACGCTGTAGAAGTTTTCTCTTCAGCATAAATGGACCGGGTTGTTACCCCTGTCTCACAGAAAACCGACGTGAAACGTGAAAGCTTGCTGTTGCATTTCGTACGGTACGTGATATATATCCAGAGGTCCAAATTCCCGGTATTTCAAGAGGCGATGAAGCTTACTAACCGGTGACCAACTTGACTGCCTGTGCTAAAAAACATAATTCTGTCGCCAATCAGCAGTCTGTAAGCACTGTTATGTTTCGGTTTGAAGGACATTGAAGCCAGTGAAATTACTGGGCATTATGAGACAACATCTTATATCTCAGGGTGATGAGCAAAAAAATAGTCCAATGTCATGCAGCGCTTTGTAATTTAGGGTTATTTTAAGTTGCTTCTGTTTATGTGTAGGCCTGGTGCTTACCTTCAGGCGACTGACTTGCTCCTTGCACCATTGAGGCTAGTAAATAAAAAACACCATTTGTGCACTAGGTGAACATTTGTTTCTTCTTCAGAGATACCAGCGTAAGCTTAATCTGTTATACATTAGCGGATCCAGGGGGGCTAAAGGCTTCAAATTAATCTTGATATTATCCTACTTTCTTCGTACTATATACCTACAGCATAATTTTCATCGCTTATCCTTTTACTTATTCAATTTTAGGTAGGTATAGTATATTCGCATTTTTTTGAAATTCAAATTTGGGGAGAGGCTCATACCAAAATCCTGGATCCGCCGCCGTATTCAGACGTGCAGTAAAAATATTTAGAATCAACTAATACCAGCTATAAAATAGATCATTCTGTACTTGCACGATTTCTTAATTCTTATGGGTGGATATCATCATCAAGCAAGATAGTTGAACCGAATCACTTCTTGAAGATATTTTTTTTTACTATTTTTTAATTGACAAAATGTTGATGATGACCAAACGTAAATATAGATATCATTATGGTGGAATTACAATTAATTAAATATTCATCGGGAGTTTTTTCCTTATAAATTAAATATACACTAGAGGCCGAAAAAAGTCGTGTAAATAATGCCAAGCAATTAATATGTGTCTATGTATATGAAGAGGAAGAGAACACAGGGCTATTGACGAATTCAAGTTATTCAAGTAATAGGTACAGTAGGTAGTATTATCAAAATGATAATAATTAACCAAATAATAACTGCCTCGGTGGCGCAGTTGTAATGAGTACGCGTTGCGACTGAGGCTGACGCTGAGGTATGGGCACAAATTTCAGACTCCGCGTTGATACTGAGCATTTCGTAATAGAAAAACCCAATATCACTTATACCCGACCCGGGGATCGAACCCGAGACCTCAGTGTCAGCCTAAGTCGTAACGCGTTCGTATTACAACTGCGCCACCGAGGCAGTTAAACGTAAAGTTAACATTTAACAGGGCTGTAAAATACATAAAAGTACTTACCAATGTAAATTTCAGTTGTAGTTGAGGCGAACGCAAATATGAACGATGCCAGGATCTTACTGGTGCAGGATATGATGCCCACCACTGTGTCGTCCAGTTTCATGAAGTCGCTGAATATACTTATTGAGAATAGAGTACCTGTGCAGACAATTCAACAACTTAAGGTGAGCGTAAAGTCAGTGGAATCAAACCCACGACCTCCGTCCCCAAAGCATTTCTGTAAGTTATTGTATAAAATGTAAGTTATATTGTTATTTATCAGAAAATAAAACCTGTCATTTAGAGGTTTTTTTTAGCTCGAATAACGGAACGGGTATGTCGCTCGCTTGATGGTAAGCGCCACCACGCCTGCGCATTACCAGATGCAACATAACACAGAACTCTGAATTATAAAGCACTGCATGGCATTGTACTACGCGAGATATAAGATGTCAAGTTTCATAATGCCCAGTAATTTCACTGGCTTCAATATCCTTAAAACTGAAACACAGCAGCGCCTGCAATCTGCTGCTTGGCGGCAGAAATAGATAAATCGATAGTATCAACCCAGACGGTCTCTCGCATGCGAGGGATTTCGTAAAGATAGTCAAGACACAAATTCGGACAATGTGTTATATCCATAAGAAGATTGTTTCGATCATTGCCTTTGAATAATAATACTAGCCCTGTATTATACATACTCCCACTGCTGGGTCTTAGTCTACCACGCTGGGCTAATGTAAGTTGGCAGACTTCACATACTTTCGAAATTCTTATGCAGAAATTGGCATGCAGGTTTCCTCACGATGTTTCCTTCGTAGTAAAAGCAAGCAATAATTTACAATTATTACACACGTAACTTAGAAAAGTCAAAGGTGCTCTTCGGGTTGATGTCGAACCTACGACCTTTATCTCGGCAGTCCATGCCACTCCCCGCTGAGATATCAGTGTTTTGAATTCGAAATACACTAGAGATGTATTTATTCCATCACAAACACTACTTAAGATGAACAAGTACTAAGAACTAGAAAAATATAATACAAGAGTGAACGCAGGAATAACAATATCCGGATGCAATATCAAGATCTCAAACAACATTCAAATACATCAGTACATATTCAATGAACTGTTGAACTACCAGTATTGTTTCATAACGTCGTGTGTCGGGCACTTATATAATATTGAACTCAGGGACAAAACAGGGAACTAGACCTCCCTATTTCTTTCTTTCTGCCTGGCGTTTACCGGATTAATGCCAGAGTTCACCTTCTCGTGCCATAGATTTGACAGTATTTGGTTTTATATGGGGCGACCGTCTGATCCCCACAACGGGAACCAAATTTCGTTAATGCCTCCTCCGTTAATTAGCAGAGTATATTACGTGCAGGTGAGGTTGGCTTTGGCCCTAAGATATTGGTAGCCCACTTACACTCCGTTGAGTAATTTATTAATAATATAATATATACAAATAATATAAATAATAATATAATGTTCTTCTTCTTCCACTCGCAGTGGGGTCGGCGCAACATGATTAATAACACGTCATGTTACAGAAAGATTTGGCTTGTAGTTTCTACGACCGGCCGCCTGCCTGACGTCAACCCCTCTGAAGCGAACATCGAAATAAGATGGAGCGAATATATTTATATTAATTATATTTATTATTATATATAAATACTAGCTTTTGCTTGCGGCTCCGCCCGCGTGAATAGACTTTTCCGAAATAAAACGTAGCCTCTAACCGTCGCCAGGGTCCCATCTATCTCTACATCAAAATTCATCAAAATCGGTTCAGTTATTAAAAAGCCTAACAAACAAATAGGTTATTTTTTCATAAAAAGTATCCTATGTTACTTCTTATACCTCCAAGAATATGTGTACAAAGTTTCATGATGATCGGTTAAGTAGTTTTCGCGTGAAAGCGTACGTAACAAACAAACTTACATTCACATTTATAATATTAGTATGATATATAAATATAATAGAGAATGTAAATATAATTTTACTATATGGTAGTTCGCTCGTATGCGAGACTATCCAGAGGCCTCTACGACATAATGTTTGCATACGACATAACTATATCACCGCTTTATCTATTTCTGCCATCAAGCAATAGTTTGTAAACACTGTTGTGTTCCGGTTTGAAGGAAATTAAAGCCCGTACAATTACTGGGCATTATGAGACTTAACATCTTATGTGTCAGGATGATAGTACAGTACCATGCACTGCTTTGTAATTCAAAGTTCTGAGTTGTGTTGCTATTGTTTATGTCGCTTACCATCAAACGAACGATATACCCGTCTCGACGTCGCGTCGAGTCGTCGCGTTGTGTAAAATAAACGTCAAATCTAGTTTGCCTATAGTTGCCTCAATCAATTCCGTAATCTCAGTGAGTAAGGAAAATATGATTCATCTAGATTCATCATTATAAGTATGTATAGTTAGTCTGCAGAAAATACCATCATTGACTTTAAATCATGCACAACTAAATTCAGACTAGGAACAGGATACGCGCTGAATTAAGAACCTCCTGTGTTTTTTAAGGCGGTTAAAAAGGGCTTAAGTGAGTAAATATATGGAAACGATTGAGGCAGTTGCTTTGATACACTGCAGTAGTAATTAATACTTCAATCCTTTATTATCGCTTTTTGTCCCTATCTATCTAATTGACAGGTAACGTAAGAGATCATTTAGTAATAGCTTCGTAATAACAAAAATTGCTAGACAAGCCGAAAATGAGGGAGAACTTAAAACGAAATATGAACTGCACTTTCAATTATTTGATACGCTCTTAGCCAGTTGCACTTACTAATCGGTAAACGATTAGCGAGTTAAGCAACTCCTAGCGCTGTTAGTTCAACTGAGCGTCTCCGTACTTCGGGGGGTACGTAAAAAGTCGACCCTGGCTTTTGTCAACTGACAGGAGTCATTAAGCCAAGTCGGAGAGCTTCGGGCGACTTGAAATATTTGACACTACGTTGACCACTAACCATTCGATATAGAATAGTGTTCTAATTATATATTAAAATTGACAGCCTCCGTAGCGCAGTGGGCGAATAGCCAACTGTGAAACGTGAGGCCGCGGGTACGATCCCCGCACGAAGAGAAATATTTGTATGATCCATAAATATTTGTTGCGAGTCTGGGTGTTGTGAAACCGAAAGTGTCTCGTAGTTCTTGATACCTTCGACACAAGATAATCGTATGTTACTGTAGGGTCAGGGCTATGTGTGTGACTGTTGGGTGTTATTTATTTATGACCACACATATAGGCCCTAAGATTCACTTCTGGACTACAGAAACACATTTATCGGGTGGAAAATCGACGTATTTTATACGAATTGAATATTCTTAAAACATAACAAGAGACTTACGAGACGTTGACGTAATATTTTCAAGAAACTTCTGATTTTTTATCGTTATTTTCATAATTTAAGAATTATATTTTTCTTTTACAAGCGTTTGGTTTGAAGTTTGAACAAACATTTAGAAATAGAAAGAAATATTTTTATAGAGAAAAGGTTTTTCATCTTGTGTACAGTGTCTGAAAAGTTTAAACGTTATTAATTTAAAAATACCTAGCATCCCGCCTTGATCCTTAGGAAATTATACTACTTATATACATAATTTTGACTCGGCAATTGACACCACATATTTTTTAAATGTAGCGAAAATAATCTTTGACGACAGTTTTGCGCAGTTGATAAAGTTAGCTGGCGTTATTGAAAAAGTTTGTTGGTTTGCTTTTCAATTTCGGCAGATCAGTATATATAGTATTTCAATTAGCTGCAAATTTTGCTGCTCAACAATTAGCGACAGACTTCTGGCATAGTCGACGCTACGAGCGTTAATGATATAATCGACTCTCTGATCCGACTGTCTGACCCCCGGTGACAGTGCTTCAAGGGAAACCATTCATCAGTCACGTCATGTCGAATGATCGACCATAGTTTGACGTAATTCATAATACCGCGCAGACGCGGTGTCAATAACTTTGCGTCACTGTCGCATCTGACGCTTGACGCGATCGTCAGGAGTCTGCCTTTATGTTCTGTGATCTATAATACACTTTGCGATATAACCTACCTCAGTGTGTTTGAGTTACAATTGAATTTAATCTAACATTGATACCTACTAAGTTCAATGCAATACCGTACTAAATTAGTAATGATGTAAGAACATTAATAAGACAAGTAGTGTGCTAGTAGTAGATTGTAAAACAATAGGCCGCAAGTTCGATTTCCGTATCGAGGCAAACGTTAGTGTAATCTGTACTTTGACTCGAATAGTGAAACCGAAAGGTTTCCTTATTTCTCGATGCCCATGACACAATATAATTACAATATATCCACATATAGCCGTGACCCCACGTCAAGACTGTGTGAATGATTCTTAGGTATTCATTATTATTTATCAAATCATACAAAATAAGTAGTTGAATAATACGTACCAACTAAATTAGTAATGATACTGTAAGTGCAGAACATGCTAAACTGCACCTCGTCCCAGTTGAATCTGTACCTCATGAAAAGATACAGCACGTTCATTTCACCTGCAATACAGAACATTAACATAATTTCACCTATTAACACCCACGGTATCAATCCACAACCTTGTCTAAAGAACGTATCCTCGATCGGGGTGGTTTTCTTTGCAACATTGATATCACCCCCTGTCGAGCCTATGCATTAATATTGTAGACAAAATTGGCAAAAGCGTTGTACCACATTAAAATCTACTTTATTTAAATTTAATTGGAAGCAGCTCAACATTATATTGTATGACATAATACCAGGGTCATTGTTTATTTAGTTGCCAATCTGACGTCAGATCTGATTGAAATTCCATTGTTAGTGGTTTACCCGTCAATAGCCAGCTAGCTGAGCCCTTGGAATACTTCGACCACTCGCAATCCCCCTGGAATGCTTAAAACAAGACCCCAGGATCCGAGTAAGATCGGTTAGTCCTATACATACCCGAGAACTAAGAATAGAAATCATCTTACCATGCAAAGGTCCGAATATAACACAAACGACCACGATAAGCAGTGAGACTCTGAGCCTCCGCCGCCGAGGCCCGCTTCTGAAAGCGACGGTGAGGGTCTCCCGCACGTGACGCGCATCGAAGAACGAGCATACCCAGCCCCTGCAACCGACTGGCTGCTCCTGGAATTGAAGATAGTTTTGGAATACAATTTGTAGTAACAAAAGATCTTAACACTTAAAAAGTATTGCAATTGGCTAGTAAATTTAATATATCTTACTACTTCCTACTACCTAATATTATAATTGTGAAAGTTTCGATGTTTGGAGTTTGTGATTTTGGATGTTTGTTAATCAATCACACCTTAATCGGGTTTGAATGAAATTTGGCAATAGGGAGACCAAGACATTCACGCGGGCGGATTGCGAGCAAAAGCCAACAAAGCGTTTCAACTTAGTACCTATATTATACACACATTGAAGTTAAACATTAACAATCATTAATTACTACGCACTCACTCAATCCCCGAAAGGGTAGGCAGAGGTGTAACCAGTACACCCATATATCGCCGAGCGTATCTCCGTCCCACGATGTGATAGCTCCGGGCTGATACTGAGCATTTCATAATAGGAAAACCCAATACCACTTTACCCGACTCGGGGATCGAACCCGAGACCTCAGCGTTGGCCTGAATCGTAACGCGTACTGATTACAACTGCGCCACCGAGGCAGTTGATTAATTACTAACCCAAATATTTGACTGTTATATAAAGTTAAAACTATTGACAATGAACCAAAAAACTAAAATGTTTTTTCTTTATTTTTCTCTTGAATGACTGAGCGGACCCGGATGGCTGGACATTCATTACTTATTCGTTATAATTATTTTAAACGAAGATTGCCAAACCGCATAATAACAGGTATTATTTACCAATGAAATTGTCGTTCTGTACTAAAAAACTAAAGTATTTTTTCCATCATTTTTTTATCAAAGTAACCACCCATGCAATCGATGCATCTTTCCCAGCGCAGTGACATTATATCGACGCCCTTCTTGAAGAAATCGACTGGACAAACTCTTCAATAGCATTTGATACTGCCTCTCGGGTAGTGAATTTTAAATCGCTATATTTTCAGTAGAAAATATGGCGATAGGCTCGCTCCCTTTCGTATCGTGGGACATAAATATTCTCGTCGAAATGTAGGCGTACTAGTTACACCTCTGCCTACCCCTTCGGCGAGTACAGGCGTGACTGCGTATATATGTAAGTATCCGAATTTACATCTAATATTTTTAATAATATTAGTAAGATATTAATGACAAAACGTACTTATGCTTATAATCATTAAACAACGATAAAATAAGTAAATCAATTTTGTTAATGTTTCGAATCATATAAATAAGGATATCTTTACAACATTATTTACTATAAATACAAAAAAATAACTTTGTCGGTGCAATTACCAAAAAATAACAAATACATTAGTCCATATCTTATTTTCGAGCGACCAAAAACAAATGGTCAAGGATAATTTAATTACCACAATACTCTTGCCATTTACAAAACATAAATAGTAGTGTATAAAATTAAACACAGACTCACTAGTCATGATAAGTATTTGCACAGCAAAATTCGGAATGAGCTCCCCAAAGTCAAGTTTACAAAATCGACTTGAGAATTATAGATTCACTCATTTCCTTTTTTGAAAAGTGCTAATTATACAAAAATTAATACCGCGTTCGGTAATTGACTGACAGTACCTACTATTATTATTATTTAATATTATCTTTAGCTGCCGAGACGAGCAAGTCGCTCGCTGATGGTAAGCGCCACGCCTACACAAAAACATGGCACTGAACTGCGCTCGTCATTCTGAGACATAAGGTGTTAAGTCTCATAATGCCCAGTTATTTCACTGGCTTCAATGTCCTTCAAACCGAAACATAACAGTGTTTACACACTGTTGCTTGGCAGCAAAAGTAGACGAATCGGTAGTGCCTACCCAGACGGCCTCTAGTATACTAGGGACTTACCACCTAGTAGATGTTGGATTACCACTGTTGTTTACTAGTAAAGATTGTTCGGTTTTACTAACAGTGCTGCCTCTACTTGTAAAAACCGTAGTCAATAATTCCGTAACACCAATGGTCAACATAATGGTGATACTTTTCAGTATTATCTGTAGGTACTTACTAGAAAGTATGTTCGAACGACAGCTACTGACAGTAATGTCAAGCAAGCAGCATTCAAGCATGCCCTAAATATTACTTGCACTCTAAGCTTGCACCGAAAAGAACAAAAGTAGAAACTAAAAAAATCTCTTATATAGTATTTTTTTTAAGGTATCACGGGACGACCGTCAATAGATGTAGACCTAGCAGAATAATATACGATCAATTTCAATACAACACTGTCAATCCAAATTTACAGATCGTTTTCACTTTCCACGTTTGAATACTACGCCTAAAAATGGTTAACTGTCACATACCTTTTTCATAGAAACTCAAGAGCTTGACTTCTTTCTTTTTCCTGGCGTAATGTCAAGGTCCGCCATCCCATCATGATTTGACGGTGGATTTGGTATTACGTGGGGCGACTCGCCGTCTGACCCGCTATGGGAACAAAGTTTTGCCATTGTCTCGTCCCTTAATCAGCAGTGTGTACCATTGGCAGGTGAGGTTGGCTTTACAATCCTAACCGATTATACACTGATTATAATTATTTTACTAAAATTAGTGAAACAGTATGTATGTATACACCCATAAAAGTAAATATTACGATTTACGAAGACCATGGCACGATCGATTGTCAGCTCCAACATTAGTTTCTAAAGCTAAATACATCAGGTAAATTATTAGCAAAGTCAGTAGATTGTACCTCAATAACTCCCTTTCTTTATTTTTACCTTTTTATCAGTTTTATTTTTAAGTTATTATTAGTGAAAGAATTATCAAAATCGGTTTATAAATGTCGTAATTTTAGTAGTAGTAGTAAATGTTCGGAAACAAATTTCTTAAGTTATCGAACCGATAACACTAAACATAAACCATTGTCAAAAGCACTTCAAAAACCGGGCATTAGTTTTTTATACCCTACTAACAATAATTAGGTTCATACCCGATTTCACATTCTTATACATGTTTTCCTTTCTTCAAATTTAAATGGGACCGCCCTGGGACTTTAACCCTATAGAATAAAAAAAATAAGCGAACTAGGTCTACATTTGGCAGAATTATGTGTGAACCAACATAATATATACATAGACGTATTAAGAAACTCCTCCGATTTATATCGACGGTTTAAAACAAACTAATAACAGACATACGTTAGTTTACGTTGATTAAAAGTGTTCATAAAAACACCCAAAAAACCATCGACGCTGACTCGGCAACTAAAAAACCTCTAAATCCAGTAATACAATAATGGTACGAAATTTTAATTTAAGCCCTTCGAAAGTGACGCCAAAGTCAAAGAAGATAAAGTAGCGTCATATAAATCCCCGCCGACACCTAGCCGAGCCTCGCGTAAAATCGCTGATTGTGTTACGGCGCGGCGTCCCCCTTCGTTCGAATTTGCGTAGTGGGTGCGAAGCAATTTATCACTTAGGCGCAAGAGTAACCGGCCCGTCGCGATGTACTTCCACTGACATATGCCCTCAACGTGCCTCGCACCTCCTGATACCTTCGATACTCTATCAGACCACAATTAGATCTCAAATTACCTCCCGGATTAATGATCGCAAAGTAAGTAATGAACTTTAAAAGAATTTCCCGCAAATTGAGGTACGTGACTCGAAGACCAATCAAGAAAATGATTTTATCATTCTGATGTTGAATATACTTACTCTTTGTCTCTCCTGTGGAATTACTGGATCTTTTAGTCTTATATATCCGTATATCAAACTCGTCAGGTATAAGCAATTTGATATTAGAAAGATACCGTAGTATCCAATCTTCTGTAGGAGAATGCCACTCAAAGACATTCCTATCGGTATTCCCAATGACATGCACAAATTGGCCACTCCCACTCTGAATGTCCTCATTTCTTTCGTGGTTACATCACCTATGTAGCTGAATACACCGACGCATACGGTAATCCATCCTCCTGTGAGTGACGGAAACAGATCTGAGAGGGCCGTGACCTCCAGAGGCAATTCGTAAAAGAAATATGTGTTCAGGATGAAGCTAGTGCAACACAGTACTTCGCCAACAATCGGTAGTAAAATACACGCTTTCCTCTTTCCTGTTTTGTCACTCCAAGATCCTACAAACAGCACCAGTATGCACGGAAACGCCGTTTGCACAATGTTTTTCCAGGCTTGAACGGATGCTGTTAATTTCTGAACCTCGGCCTCTTCCATAGTGTAGTTTTCGGTCTGTCTCCGATTGAGTGCTAAACATACTTCATCATCATATCCTAAATTCACACGACATGCTTTCTCCAAGTTCAAGTTTTGCACGGCAAGACCTGAGAACACGTTAGACATAATGTAACACGCTATGATCGGCTCCACGGTGATGTTCGACCGGATCTGCATTAACTTATCTCTGACACTCGACTTCTTTATTCTATTCTCATCCTTCTGCGGCTCCCCTACAGTTCCTGTTTTACTCGCGGATGTGTTTATTCCGTTCATGATGTCCGTCTGTTGTTCCACGGTTACTTCAATCAATCATCGTAGCTGAATGTGTAATCCGTCACTGTTTCCCGTACGTTAGCCACGAGGTTCATTGTTGTCATTTCGCTCGACTCGTATATCATTGTTGGAACTAACTCTTGAGTTGTCACTGCATTACGCACACTTTGGATCTCACGAATTTGTTTGATTCTTCACTGAGAGGACACGGGTCCGTGGAGTCGGAGAATGAACTAAGGGACTGCGTTGTCTTAAGAGTACATTGGACGGATACTCGGTAGAGTGGTGTTATTAGAGACAATTGGCCAGTGGCAGCGTCGAGTCGCGGCAGCGGAGTGGCCGCAGCATACGGGACTGCCAGGATCCGCGTATCACAACCTTGCAGTAAGCAGCCGTTTATTCCATTAACGCGGTGTTAGGTGGGTACGCGCGAAATACGATTAGTACACGGTCAAGGTACGCTTTATGTGGCCACGTTTTATACGTTACTATTCCATTCAAATATATCCAGTGGTATATATATACATGTGGTTTAGGTTTTATCTTAATAATACAATTTCTTTTATATTCCTTAATCCTTGCAGAGCTTACCTCATTAATGCGTAGTATTCTGATTACATTACCTTTTATGCATGTGACTGTTCATTTATAGTTAGTAACAAACACAACTTAGCCCGTATTATAAGTGGGTCCAGTAGGTACGAGTTTTTATAGTTTTCAAAAACGACAGTTTCCATTTTCTCTGTATACACGTTGTAGCAGTAACCACTAGTGGAAACTCTCCTGTAGGTAACTAAATGTGAAAGTTTGAATGTTTTTGTCAGCTTTACGGATTCAAATGACATACAAGTAGAACATGATCTGGAAAAAACATTTACGCGGGTGGAATCACGAGCAAAAGCTAGTGATTAACTAAAATTAATATTATGATCAATTCGATATCAAATTAGTAGATTACAGATTATTTTTCGAAATTCTTGCTTTTTTAACCTCCGACAAAAAAGAAGAGTGTTATAAATTTCACCCCTTTCTCTGTGTATGTGTATCTCTGTAAGTGGCATCATAGCGCCTAAACTTATGGACCGAATTAAAAGCATCTTTTCTTGTTCGAAAACTTGTTTAATCGAGATGGTACTTAACTATGTTTGAAGAAATTCTGATCAACCGTTTAAAAGTTTTTTAAATGTTTTTCTAATTGTCGTCAAGTATTTTTGACGGTTTGGTTATTTCAATACAAATTACTAGTTTGACAGTTCGCCAATAGTAATTTTAAACGAATTCGAAAACTGTGAAAGTTTTTGTTACTCATACTAGACTGCACACCTAATTTCAAAGCATGACAAAACTGATTTTAAACCCTTAGAAATTCCACTGATTTTATACAACGTGTTACAGAAAGGTGTGGTCATATTTTAGGGTCATTACACACTCCTTATAGTAAATACTTATGTACCGGATCATTTTAAACCAAGACATCCTAATATTTCACGTTAATTTTAATCACTCGTTTATTAAGATCGATAAGATTGATGAAACCACTATTAATTATTATGAATGACACTCACTTTTTAATAAACTTACGTAATCCTACGGACATACGTACGTAACTTGTAATTTAAACACAAAATAACACCTGCAAGAGACTGTTTGCTGAAGACGATATAGGTACCATCCTCTGAAGTATTTTAAAGATTTCATTGTCGGGTATTCCATCTATGAATTTGGCTTAATACAGTCGACGAGCCTCTTATAAACCATTATCAGTTGCACCAACACAAAATACCAAAACATAATACTTGTTTTTAGTCAAATACAACATATTTTTTGAACTCGTAATCATACTTCATAACATCGGAAATTGTCGAACTGACTGCGTCAAGTAAATATTGACATTTGACAAATGTTTAATGTTTTTTAAATTATAAAATAATTAAATGAAAGGAGGTCTATAGTATCATTGTTTATCATTTAGTGTTGTCGAAAGTTGAATGTCGATATCGACATGTTACTCATTCGATAAAAAAGAAAATTCTATAATTATTGCACTAGCACAGCAATCGGATTAGGTACTTTGGGAGATAAAATACTTATACGCTATACTATACATTGCTTAAATTTGCCCGCCCCTTTTTATAACACGTTGTATATCTATACGTAACTTTTTAAACAAGCATTTTGTAGCCTGGCAATAATCATTAAACACAAACCAGCGCACTCAGCTTCTTACATTAGGAATAAAAAACGTTAAAAGATAATTCGTTGTCGTCTGTAGTTTAGCAACGAATGTGTTCAGTTAGAATGGCGGTACGTAATAAAGGGCCCAAGCGGAAACATTACGCTGTATGAATGGTTTCCTCCCGAAGTTCCTGCCAAAACTATCGGTTAACTTTCCCCCGTGCCAGTTAAATTAGCTTTACCCTATAATATTTACGTGCTCTATGCGTTGCTTGTATGTAATTTTCTCAAGAAAAGCAACGTGGCTCAGTAACACACAATGCTATTTTCATAAATAACTTTGTCGTAGGCCTGGAATTACATTTGTAAGTTTTACTCGTGTAAGCCAATTGAGTAATTTACCAAGAAATTAGGTATTAATGTAAACAGCATTGTCCTCGTAAATGCCTTTTGTAAATTACGTAACCTTTAAGTTGAGAAACATATTATGTCTGATCTATAAATTCATCCAGGTGTATATTGTATTGACTGCCTCGGTTTTATATTTATTTGCTTGATTGACGAGACGAGTAAGTCGGTCACGCCTGCCCTTAAACAGAAGCAACCTCACACGGAACTCTGGATTTCAGAACACTGCATGACACTGAACTACGCTCGTCATCCCGAGACATAAGATGTTAAATCTCATAATGCCCAGTCATTTCACTGGCTTCAATGTCCTTCAAACCGAAACACAACAGTAAGCACTGAACATACTACTACTTGGCGGCAGAAATAGACAAAGTGGTTGTACCAACCCAGATGGCCTCTCGCATACGAGGGATCTACCACCTGTAAAGTGGCGCAATTGTAATGCGTATACGTTACGACAGCTGTGCTGAGGTTTCAGGTTCGATCCCCGGGTCAGGTAAAAGTGATATTGGTTTTTTCTGTTACTAAATGCTCAGTATCAGCCCGAAGTCATACATACGCATTAGAACTACGCCACCGAGGCAATCTATAGACGTCTATAGTATAGAATTAATAATATATCAATTAATATGGGAAACAAGATCCATTTTTTTATTATTTTGAGTTTCATCATATCTGCAGATATTAAATCAGATAGAGCCCTATAATAAAATCAAAAAGTCATAAGTCAAGCCCTCTTAAAGGGCATCAGATAAAATGCTTTATCTCCACTGATTTATAACGCCATTAAACTCGCGTAAAAATCATAGATTGGGCACATTTTTATGTTTAATTTTTCCCCCTTTTATTGTCCACCCAAACGGTGGCTAACAACTGTGTAACGTATTCATAATACTGTTAAATTTATCACCGGCTTACATTCGAATACGATGTTTTTAATGTGAGAGGACAATGGGACGCCTATGTGTTCCTTTGATTTATTTTTTCATATTCACGCGCCTTTGTTTCCGCGTTGTAAACCGTCACTTAAAATTTCGAAGTGAGATTCTATTTATTTTAATAACATCGCATATGCTCTCGCCTCATTGGTGTGGTAGCGTACTAAGACTGAAAACTGTGAGTTCCTGGGTTCAATTCTCTGAAGGCCGATTCTCTTATTTAACTGACACTGCGACTGAATTTTAACCGAACTGAGATAAGATTGTGATTTGACTAAAAATGCTATTCTGCTCTTCTTTAAGTTCAGTGCGGTATCAATATGATCTCATCTCGATCTCATTGCAATCGTAATTCACAATTTTATTGTTTATATAAGGACATGTGTCATTTAAAAGTGTTAGCAGAATACCGTATTGGCTTCAGTCAACTTATACTTTATTTTCGATCTCATTATGATCTATATTCACATTTGACGTTGATTAATATTGGTTTAAGAGAATACCATTTGCAACTTTCTTGACACTAGACTAGATTGAAATGATATTTTGAACATTTCTTATTATGAGAATTGGGCTTCAGGTCGGGCAATCGCAATTTGTGTTTACATTTTCAATTCGAAGAATCACACAAGAATTTCCCGGGATTGGAATTCGTGCATGGTATGGCGATAGGTTCGCCTCCTATTACATCATGGGATGAAAATAAGTACGGCGAAACGTGGATGCACCTCTGCCTACCCCTTCAAGTTCGACCCCACCTGGTACACAACCCTAACTTTTCATAATCAAGTGTGTATTCATTCGTGTTAATCGTGTCGGTATGTACTGAATTTTCATCAGATTCGATATTTCGCTCTCTTTTTAGGGTTCTGAAGTCAAATGGAAAAAACGGAAACCTTAAAATGTCGTCAAACTATAGATATCAGATATTTACCGACTCAAAACCCAATACAACATGCGGGAAGCGCTTCCTAAAATTAAGAGATCTGGTATTACTGGTGAGCACTAATCATGAACATAATACTACAAAAAATTACAAAATAAATATAGCTAGATATAAAATAACAATAATAATAATAAATATTTTATTTTTTTCATTCTTGTTCGGGTGGTTAAGTTTTTTATCTAATTTTTTTAGTCTTCATACTATTTCTTCAATCCGTAATAATAATAATAATAGGTCGCATCTTTATATTTCCGTCAAAGTGGCTGATTAACCCCTAACAGGACTTTTAGACACTGAAAAGCTAAATGCACAAATTAACTTCTTTGATAAATCTCCTCTGCATTTGTGTAATAGGCAATACATACTATTGTTTTATGTTTACCCCGAATTGGAGTCCATCCGTACAATAGCCTGCACATAAATCTGCGACTCGTCTTCGTGTGCAACGCCGAGGACATTGGCATATCGTCATCTCCGAGAACATCGTCATCTCCGAGAACATCGTCATCTCCGAGAACATCGTCATCTCCGAGAACATCATAATCTCTGTGAACATATTTTTCTCCGAGGACATATTCAACGCTGGGGTCATACAAAAGCTCCGTGTACTGCGCTATTCCGCGGACTTCCCTTATTGACCCAAGGCCAGTGTATCGTAACAAGGGTGTAAGGCATTTCGGTTCCTGGTTGTAGCCTTACCACGACCCTGACTATCCATGTTTATTTCTGACTATCCCTGTTTATTTTATTTGTATTCTATTATATTTCTTTTGTTTTAATCTTTTTGTATTTCTTATTAACTAATCCTAGAAGTGTTACACTTCGCCCACGTGCCGCTCGGGCATCTCTTTTCAATAGCTTTATATTTAGCGCGTTACTTTAATTTCTATATAAATGAGTATATTAACGATGTTATATGAATAACCGTTGTATTTATCTCTTAAAACACGATGCCGGAGAAAAATAAACAATAGTTAACACATTACGTCACTGCAATAATACAATCCATTACGGATTGTAGATTGATATCGATTAATTCATGCAATTTAGTCATTCAAATTTATGAAAATAATTGATTATCAATACAGCACAGTGCACAATAAATACTATTTATTAACATAGCAATTTACAGTAGCGGCAATAAGTTACGACTCATCGTCGGCAATAGTTGGAGGCTGAGACGCACGTAAACGCGTTTAAACACCACCAATTCAGTTCGGTTCGTTACAGGTACAGCGAAACTTTTGTGTGACTCCGTACCTTCGCAAATTGCCGGCACGTGAGCACACTAGTTTATCAAGCTACTGACATATTCCTTTTTGCCAATATTCAAGCATTTAATCAGTCAGTCCACGTTAGGACCGCGGTCGGATTATTCTGTGACCTATATGTTACAACTTGCCTCATCGTAATTGGGTCTTTGACTACGATTAACGAACTCTGTATCAAATGAAAACCCGGCCAAGTGCGAGTCAGACTCGCGCATTGAGAGTTCCGCAATACCCAATCAATTGTACATTTTGTATTTTGTACTATTTGTTGAGGTATCTGCTATAATAACACATCTTTGGAAATTTCAATGGGCCACTTAACGGTTCAAAAGATCGAACCCTTTAAAGATATGTAGGACAAACAAACAGTGTAGGCTTAGTAATAGGATTCCGTTTGCACCCTTTGGGTTCGGAACACTAATAAAGTATTTTTAGAATGAAATCCTATCGAGTACCTATTTCTATATATGCACTTTAAAGTGCCTCTCCACTTGTGACATTTCGCTGCACCGAGAGGCTCGATTATCACAAACTAAAGCATAAGCGTAACAAACTTTTAAGTGTAAACAGTGGTCAAATGTCACTTAGATCATAAATGTCACGACCTATTTTCATAGAGTGATCCAATCTGAGACTTCGTAAAATTTCGCCGCGACATGTTTTTTTATATATATATTTTATTAGCTTGATTGACGAAACAAGCAGGTCGCTCGCCTGATGGTAAGCGCCACGCCTGCCCATAAACAAAAGCAACGCCACACAGAACTTTAAATTACAAAGCATGCATGGCGTTGGACTGCGCTCGTCACCCTGAGACATAAGATGTTAAGTCTCATAATGCCCAGTAATTTCACTGGCTTCATGTCCTTCAAACCGGGACACAACAGTGCTTACACACTACAACAGAGATAGACAAAGCGGTGGCACCAACCCAGACATCTCTCATACGAGGACCTACCACTTAGTTATGTCATTTAAGGTTGTATAATGTATTTTACGTCACGGCGAAATGACCCAGGGTATATTATTACACCCGCCCATGTTAGAACAACAAGTGCGTGTGTCAGTCATGCTTCTCGGTGCGGCAAAATGTCATGGAAGTGTGGACGCAGCTGTAGCAACCTCAGCGGTTACTTCATCACGGTTGGAATATACTATCGGTTCTCTTCTATCTATGCCAATCTTAGTTCACCATGTCATTGTCATTTACAATCTCATGTTAAAATGTGATAATAAATAATACCTATTATATTATATATTACTAGCTGTTGCCCGCGGCTCCGCCCGCGTGAATGCCTATTTCCAGGATTAAAGTAGTCTAGTGGGCGCATCAAGCGAGTCCCGGTGAGAAACGCGCTTGACAAAAATGCTAAAATGACTATTAAAAAATAGGGGTTGATGGTAGAAGGGTGAAAATTATGTATTTGAATGCTGTATCATAAAAAAATAAAAACAAAAAAAATTGTCTAAAAAATAAAACATAAAATTTAGGGGTGGACCACCCTTAACATTTAGGGGGATGAAAAATAGATGTTGGCCGATTCTCAGACCTACCCGATATGCACACAAAATTTCATACAAATCGGTCCAGCCGTTTCGGAGGAGTATGGGAACGAACATTGTGACACGAGAATTTTATATATATAAAGAAGATAATGTCCCACTGCTGGGCACAGATCTCCTCTACGAATGAGAGGGATAAGGGCTTAGTCCACCACGCTACCATAATGGAGGTTGGCAAACATCTTCGAAATTGTTATGGAGAATTCTCAGGTATGCAGGTTTCCTCGCGGCGCGATGTTTCCATCACTGTTAAAGCAAGTGATAAATACACAATTCCATTATTTAACTTCCTACTTACTATTATAAATGCGAAATTTTGGATGTTTGTGAGTTTGAGTTTCTAAATTTGGATGTTTGTTAGTCAATCACTCCTTAACGGCTGAACGGTTTTGGATAAAAATTAGCACACAGGTAGACCATGACCTGGGTTAGGACATAGGCTACTTTTATCCTGGAATAGGCCATACACGCAGGCGAAGCCGCGAACAAAAGCTAGTAAGACTATAAATCAATTTCCAAAACATGACCAATATGACCACACAGCTCATGTGAACAAAACGGACAAAATTGCGCTTACGTTACACTCGCCAACTACGAAACATTGAACACATTTCAGGATTACACGGGATTTGCTTTCAAATGGATCGTTTACCTGTACCATGTTTGCGAACACACACTTACGCTTCTAACCCAGGACCGGAACTACGGAAGAGCACTGTGTTTTATTGAATCGGGCTTCGGAAGTGTGGAAGGGTCTCGTTTGTTTAGCCAACATTAATGGCACAATATAATTTTAGTATTTGAGCGGTAGCTCAGTTGGTGATAATTAGTGAGATCAGTGGGATGATGCGAGTTTCAATTCTAGATTGAGTACAATCGTATTTGGCTATAACCATGAATCGCTTTATAACTCGAATACATTAAGCTGGCAGTCCTAACTATTGCCAAAGTACAGAAATCAGTGTACCGTCTGATATACCATTTATTAATTACCTGTTTGATTATTATAATTTTGTATAGCCAACTAGCTCTTGCTCGCGGGTGCATAAATATCCTTTTCCGAGATAAAAAGTATTCTAAGTCCTAATCCAGGTCATGGCTTACGTGTGTACATATAAAATTCTAAACTTTATAATATTAATGGTAAAACAAAATACGAAAACGAAGATAAGCGACCTGGATTCTGGCTACATATTAACATGCTTAAAAATATGATACCAATACACATAGTAATTTTCTGCCAACCCTCGCCCGCGGCCGGTCGTGAAAGCCCAAGCAAACATTTCTTAGGGCGGATCCCTTGGTAATCCTGTCGCTAATAATTTCCCAGGGACGAAGTTAATCGACAGATTGAGCGGTTAAGCACCCAATCAGGCAAGTTGAGGGTTAACGGAGATAGAATCATCGGCACCCCATCGCAAACGATGTCCGTTTCATCAGAACAACTAATAACATTCTGCGGGATAGGGTTAGTTTATTCATTTAGTTTGCCTATACGTGCTTAATGCCTTCATTTTATAGATATGTGAATAGTTCGGCAATGATTCAGTTAGATTTTTGGACTCGGTAATCATTTTAAACACACTACTAAACTTTCTGTAGGTTTTTGGTGTAGGTATGTGTCTACTTTCTTTTGCTACTTTATTCGATTTTCAATAAAGGGCATTAGCATTTCAGGCTATAAATTTTCAGGATTAAAAACTCCCCCCTTATAACACAATAGTTTTATAGCTATTTATTTTAATTTTAAAATCATTTTTAAAATTAATTTATGTTCACCGACCTAGCTTCCGCACGTCAAATGGACCCTTCATTGAAAATCAGCACTCCAGTTCAACTCAGGCCTTACTGCAGCAGTATCTATGTAGATGAATGAGTGTTCCCGTTGTTAGAGCAACTTAATTTATGTTTTGTGTAATGTCTGTATACCTTCATATTGCTCTAATCTGTCCTACCTTTAAAATGGCTTTATCTTTGGAACCTTAATAGATAGCTGGCTTAAACTTTTACAAAATATCTGTTATTAAGACAGATATTACAACGAATAAAAAATACCGTTTTCCCGTACCATATATTTGACGGTATTTGGTATTTATTATATGTGGTAACCCCTACGTCTGATCCCCACAACCCGCAACAAGAACCAACTTTGGACATTGCCTCGTCTGTTAATCAGCAGAGTGTATCACGTTTACGAGTGGTAGAGCCACGCTGTAGACAATTTTGTCTACAGCATGAATGGGCGGGCTCGTCCGGGTCGTTACCACTGTCTCACAGAAAACCGGCGTAAAGTAGCAGCTTGCTGCTGCGTTTCGTACGGTGAGTGAGATATCCGGAGGCCCAAATCCCCCTCCCCTTCCCAATTCCTTATTATCCCTTTCCTTTAAGGTCGGCAACGCGCCCATAATTCTTTTGTATTGTGGGCGTACATGGGCGGTGGAGATTGCTTACCATCAGGTGACCCACTTGCTCGTTTGCCGGCCTATACTATATAAAAAAAAAAGGTGAGGTTGGCTTTGGACCTAAGATCTTGGTGGCCCAACACACATGGAACTATACATTTAAATTCGTGACAGAAACAACATTGAAATGTACCTTGATCGTTTTAAAATCATCATCTCGATTTAAAATATAGGCTGATGATGATGATGTGATTTACGGATAGCACAATATAAAGCTCAGTGCCCCTCTTGTTTCACACGTAATGTTTATCCGTCAGCGGCCCCAGCTCGTAAAGTATGTTTATGACGTCGCAAATTGAAGGGGCTTCCTCGTTCCTTCCTTCAGGACCTCGGGACTAACTGCTTGTTTCTACATGTTACATCTGTTGAATGTCATAAAACAGGGATAAATTCACTATTCGAATGTAGGTATATGGCCCGAAAATTAATATTCTCAGATCAAAGAAAATACCCACCTTTTTGCGCAGTGAAAATCCATCTAACGAAAACCTTCCCAACCTGGGCTTTGAGGGCCATCCCTCAATTTTAGATTCCATAAGCACCGGCTTTCAACGTAGTTCATTATCCGAGTAAATGTTAGATCCCTAATCAATTTTCCTTCGCCGCCCCGGTGTACCGACTAATAATCCCGCCATGGCTTTCTTCCGCGCAAGTAGGACGGTTCCGTGAGATCCTGAAATACC
This sequence comes from Mimas tiliae, assembly GCA_905332985.1. Taxonomy (NCBI): domain Eukaryota; kingdom Metazoa; phylum Arthropoda; class Insecta; order Lepidoptera; family Sphingidae; genus Mimas; species Mimas tiliae. The sequence continues at coordinate 10,429,942 of HG995238.1, forward strand.
TGGAATACTATGCTCGGTACCACACTTGCACTTTGCATTTGTGATCCGTCTCCTGTGGGACTAGGAAGCGCCCTCACAATCAGGACGCTCTCAGCGTTTACGGCAGCACGAGGTTTTTGTGCTTGTTTTTAAGCTGTTTTCGGGTGTTCATCTCCATTTCATCTTTCAACAATATGACTTTTAACTTTTAACAATATGATTAGTGTCTTCTTCTTCCACCTGCCTTTATCCTACTCGCAGTGGGGTCGGCGCAACATGCTTTTTAAGCCATGTTACAGAAAGATTGGGCTTGTAGTTTTTATGACCGGCCGCCTGCCTGACGTCAACCCCTCTGTGGAGAGAATACAAGAGTGTAATTTTCTTTATTTAATTTGAAGTTAAGCACTTATTTTACAATGCTCAAGTAAACGTCACTGTTGAAATAAAATTGTCAATAGGTATATTTATATAAGTATAATTATAAAAACGTATATCAAATTGATAGGTGCTCCCAAATCTGGCTGTTTAATGTATTATTTGGCGGATAACATTTTAACGAACAATTGAAACAGGCGTTATATTTCAAAAGATTTGTGTAGAGCGTTTTTTTTGGTCAACATTATTATGTTCCAGATAACGATCAAAATAAAATTTAAATAAAAAACAGAAAGAAAGAAATGCTTAAATTGTCAAATTGATACTTTTTTAATACTCCCGAACTTTATCTATCGATTTAAATTCATCAGCAGATCGTAAAAGGCTAGTATTAATTGTATGGTTGTCATTATCCTACTACTGTGTGAAAGTTTGGATGTTTGATAATTAATCACGCCTTAACGGCTGAATGGTTTAGGTTAAAATTTGGCACACACGTAGACCATATCCAGGCTACTTTTTATTCCGGACAAAAGCCATTCACGCGGGCGGAGCTACGAGCAGAAGCTAGTAATACCTAAATAACATTCTAAATTCCCTACATACACACGAGATATGACCAACTCAAACTATCAGCGCAATATCCATCCACTTTAGACGGGAGGGGAAACTGTTACTTGATTTAAAAGTAGCCAATTTAGTGATCGGCGACGGTAAATCCGTAGTAGCTTATGCCAATTTCAATCTGAGCTTGTCGGTCGAATGAAGTTTTCAATATCGAAATGGAAACCGCAGCATGAAACACTTTGCTAAATGGTTTACAGGTTACTGCTGAATGTTTACTGACAAAATTCAAACTTATATTTTGAAGCCACAGTGGATGGTGCCCAGTGCAGTGTTCTAGGTTGCCATTGTTTTGATATTATGGAGTTAGCTTTTATTGAAATCACAGGAATAATAATAGTCATCGACAGCTAACCTGCTGTTTTAGTTTTCGGATATCCTTACACCCATTATATTTGATGAAAGTATGTTCGGTCAATTAAAATTACAGTTACAGTTTTCTAATTAACGTCAGCATTTTTAATGAAATACATTTTCCTGTCGAATATCCTATTAGATATTTATTCACTTGTCTACGTTACCTCTTTATTTACAGTGTTAGTCACATGCATTTTATGACATTTTTGACTGATTTTGTCTTTATATCTCGCTGACTTTGTTCAGTAGACTAAACAATGCTAGCACGGATTTATAAATGAACACATTTACCATTTTTAATTTTAAATAATCTACGTTACTTTATAACGCTACGCTGTGTACAAGTGCAGCGGGAAGTGAAATAAATTAAGTTGCTGTGTACAACGGGGCCGTATTTTCTGTAATTTGCAACTCTCTGTATCTTACATCATCTGAGCCGACGGTAAATTCTACACATCCACATAACTTCGCTATTATCGTGGAATTATTTTCAATAACCCAAAGTGTGTGATTTGCTAGTGAAATTTAGTGTTTTGTTAGATGTTTCTTCGTGTATGTTTTATAGCAGAGACCGGCAAACGAGCAAGTGAGTCACCTGATAGTAAATAATGTCTCCATAGACATTAGAAAGAAAAAAAGAAAAACGTTTTTTTTCCTCGGTATAAGTCTACAACATTATACAATTTCCTTAGGTTAAATATAGAGTTTGTTAAAAAGTGCTTAAAATAATAACAATAATAATACATGTTTTTTAACAATGTGCGCCAACCGCCAACATGAGTTACAGCAGAGCGCTGGTTTTCAGTGGCCACCTAATATAGACACTAGAAAGATCATGGCTGCGATGCCGAACTTTAGGTATGAGGATGAGGAAAAGAAATTTAGGTCTCGGGAAATCTTTCACCGTAAGAGCAGTCTTCCCGTCGGTTTTCTGTGAGAAAATCGGTCGTGCCAGCCCATAATGTAAGTAAAATTGCTGACAACGTGGCTCTACCACTTTAAAAAGTTCTTTCTACCGATCCTTCTTATCATCAGTCTTCGTAGTACGATTGACATCATATTAGGTATTTATTTTTGAATCGAAGCAAGTCTGATTATTTGGTTTCTAGCCGACCGGTCTATTTTTATGGTTTATACAAATATATAAAAAAATATTACGTATGAGCATACAAATCTTACCAGCATTATGAATATTGAAGGACCCTCTACATCCTTTTTAGATTAAAATACGAAAATAGCTAAGGTGCCCTACAATATGGAATAGTATTATCTACAACTCGCGGCTTTAGGGGCGTGTTTGGTGCTTAGGTTTTTTACCGTTCGAACAGTTTCTACTTCTTTACACATAACGTTTTTCGACCGGGCGCAAAACATCCAATACTAATAAAAAACGCAAAAGTCAGTTTATCCATATAGACCATTTATAGGAGTCCAAAGAGTTAAGACCATCCAGTAAGGCAATCCATTATGGTCTTTGTGTGAATAATGATATCTAGTCCAGAGTAATAGATTGTGAATCCTAATATTAATAGGGTAGTAAGGCACAGCGCAGGGGCGGTACCATCAGCAATCCAGCTAGTAAGCTCTATTGTGTTCTATCAACAACGTGTAAGCAGTAGCTTAGTAATCGTTTTCTTACTTTCTTACCTACCCAGACGGACTCTTGCATATAAGGGATCTCCCACCAAATAAAAGTTATAAAATCCACATCGAAACTTTTATAAAGTGAAACATCAAATACTTTTTTGTTGTAAATTACTAACAAAACACCTCAGAAATCATATATTGGCCGGTGCGTGGTGCCTATTCAAAATTCAGAACGCTTCAATAGAAATCAGTCACTGGCGAATCCCTTAAGGTAACATAACCAGCTTACGGCCAACGGTGATGGTGTCCACTTGGGAATTATTAACATCCCGCCACCATTCCCTTTTGATTCGAAATCTTATTTATTGATGCATAGAGTTCGGAATCGAATGGAATGGTGTCCTGGAATTTCTGGAGCTAGAATCTGTTCAACCAACACTCCGTGTACATACCTCCATGCAAATTGTCCACACAAATGGTCCCTCGGTAAGTTTTGGTTATGTCAGCATTCAGACGATTGCTTATAAATATCGAACGATTATTTTTTTAATGATAATTGTGGGTAGGCAAATGTGTAAATATTACACTGCTTCACAGTTCGCTGCGCTTATTTAAGTAATATTCACTTATTTAAAATAACGTACGACAACGTGCAATGTGTGAACACCAATTGTGATTGGTCGACCTGCGGTTTGAAACCAGCACTTCATCGGTATACATAAATAACAATCGATATTATCCTTGGTTTTTGCTTAAATAGGTTAGAGCTGTACCGTATTTTATATAGTAACTTTTAATAATTCTCCTAATTTGTTCTTAAACGATAATAATTATCATCTATATGGTAAGATTTTAGATCAAATTATTGACAAACAGACCAAGTTAGAGAGATAGATAATGCTAGTTCTAATCTTCTCATATAACCATGGTTAATTCAAACTGATTGCGAGCAACACCTTTACCAATAAAGTTGAAAGCCACAGCGGTAAATTCAAAAGTAACTCAAGACAGACGGAGTGCGCCGGTCCGAACAACAGTTTCAAATTTCTATTACACGCCCCGAACCAATTGTAGATGTTGCCGTTTAACTTTTTCAATTTCACAGCGAAATTGGCCAATCCACTTCATGCCCTCGCTTATTAAAAACGAAACTGCGATAATGGAATGTTTCCACTTGAAATTAAAAACTTTATTGCTGTGTAAATCACGCAAAACCGCTGTGATTTCGCGCGGACAAGATTTACCGGGAAAATACCTGTAAAGCCTTAATTTATCAGTTGTGAAATTCCGAACAAATTTCATTGAAACTGCAAAACGTAAACAAAGATTGGAATACGCATTAATTTGCGTACATTTTATCACAGTTGCCCGGGATTGGTTCGTTGTAGGGTTGTTATTGTGTCCATAAACAATGCAAGGCAAAAACGAAGTTTGCGGCGGCGAAACTCTGACGCTTTTAGCAGATACGTAGTGTTTGTTCCCTGCGATGTTTGAACAACAAAGCTCCGGCTTCTACGAACTGTTTTAATACTGTTAAAGTAATAACTGTGTGTGCTAATACACTGGATATTAGCTAAGTAGTGATATGAACTCTTGTATGCATATTTGTCCTCCGAGTGCTTCATCTACGGAATTCTGGTTAGTTTGAATATTACTTTGAACCTAATTTAAGGAGATAAAATCGCGTCGTTTTTATTGCATTTAAAGAGGTTTCAGGTTTCTGAGATATTTTATAGAAAACTAGCTGTCCCGCGCGGTTTCACCCGCAACTATAGCAGCGCCACCTACCGGGTCCAATTGTGAATCTTAAACATCCAGGGCGCCACCCAAACGCATACAAAAAAAATCATACAAATCGGTCCAGCCGTTTAGGAGGAGTTTAGTCACACATACACACGTACAGTAGAATTATATATATAAAAAGATAATTTTCAACTACCTGGATAGCCAGTATATTGTCTGATATCCTCATACTCTGCGATATATATTATGAATATAAAAGCCATCCTGTCAACTATCACATACATCGGTTTTCAAATTAGTTAGAAAAATATTTTGCTAACTATATTTTTTTCTCCACTACTGAACTCAGTACCTATTAATATTACAAAAATGTATTGATATTCAAATTCGTTTCAAAAATAATTAAATCTAAGTCTTCATAATATGACGGCAAAATTATTTCCTAGGTTGCAGTATTAGTGTTACCTATCTACCACTAAAAATATTACGAGTAAAACAAAGGTCAAATCTAAAAATAATACATCATTTACTAGGTGAGAGGTCTCTCATATGCTGGAGGTCGTCTGGGTTGGTACCACCACTTTGTCTCTTTCTGCCGCCAAGCAGTATTCTGTAAAACAATGTCTGGACATTAAAAGAGGCGTTAACCCATGAGTTTGTTTCGGCATTTCTTCTCATGGCTAGCCCCGAAATGCCATCTTAAATATAATGTAGCATAAAAAATGATTGACATGTAAAAGTGATATTTATGATCCAATTTACAGAATAAATGATTTGAATTTGAATTTCAAAAAATGATTTGAATTTGAATTTGATGTAAGCACTATTGTGTTTCCATTTGAAGGCCATTGAAGCCAGTGAAATTACTGGGATTATGAGACATCTTATGTGAGTTATGTCTCGGGATGACGAGCGCAGTCTAAGGCCATGCACGCAGTGCTTTGTAATTCAAGGTTCTGTTTGGTTTTTTCTGTTAATGGGCAGGTGTGACGCTTACCATCAAGCGAGCGATCTGCTCGATTGAACAGTCAAGCTTTCTTTCTGCCTGACGTTATCCCGGATTAATACCAGGGACCGTCGTCTCATCATGATTTGGCGGTTGATTTTGTATTATTTGGGGTCACCCACCGTCTAACACCCAAAATCCGCAATGGGAACAAAGTAATAATAAAAATTATTCGTGTACTTTTGTCGATAAAGTCTTATTTACATAATAATTTCGAAATCCTTCAATACAACGTTTTATCTGAAACTGATAAAGAAAACACAAAATTAATTCACTAATATTTCTTGATATATTAGTGGTATTTGTAATGGAGCAGTTTTTATTCCCCGCAGAACACATCAATTAGTAACACATGCCACTAGCTTTAGATTTTAGGAGGTGCCGAGGGTAATCCTCACAACTTATATAGGCACCGTCCAGGGACCTCACACAGATATACAAAAACTGGATGGTTTTTAATAATATGCATTTTTTTTAATTTCAATTAAAAATGCAGTAATTACCACTTCTTATTCCAGAGAGCATCAAAATATACTTTTTTTATTTGTCTGACTGATGAGAAGCAGATCGCTCGCCTGATTGTAAGCGCCACGCCTGCCATTACAACACCATACAGAACTTTGAATTACAACATGGCACTGGACTACGTTCATCACCCCGAGACTAAGTCTCATAATGCCCAGTAGTTTTATTGGATTCAATGTCTTTCAAACCGGAACACAACAGGGCTTTAGACTGTTGTTTGGCGGCAGAAATAGATAAAGCGATGGTACCCACATAGATGGCCCTACGCATTTGAGGAACCCACCACTTTCGTATACGAGGGATCTACCACCCTGTCATACGAGGGGCATACCACCTTGCACCTACCTACCACCAAAAGCTAAACTCTAAATAACACTATAATATTTAACTACATTCCATACTCTAAAGAAAACTAAAATATTTACCTACATTATAACATTTAAAATGTATCTATTTTTACAATCCACTGAAAGAAGCACAATTTAATAATACTAAACTTTTACTACTGCTACGAGTACATACAATTCATTCAAACAAATTGAGTCAACCAGTCACTTCAATAGACGGCTATCTCCTAAAATGGCAGGTTAAAGGCGACTTATTAAAACGGTCGCTTTAAAATATGTCACGTTAGGGCGCCGCCGGCGTATAAATAATGTCTGGCGGTCGACGCGGCTGGGATGAGACCAGGGAGGTGTTGCTGTGGATATACGCCAGTAGCCAGATTGGATAGAGAGGATACGACTCTGTACATCGTATAAACATTTAAGAAAATAAAATTATATAGCGTTCGTACTTAGACGCCATTAGAAACGAGAAAATAAAAGGAAGTAAACTTACGCTTGTAATCCCCCTAAGGGTAGGTAGAGGTGTAACCAGTATACCCACAGTTCGCCGAGCTTATTTCCAGTCTTCGGGCTGCTACTGAGCATTTCGAAATTGAAAAACCCAATACCACTTTTACCCGACCCGGGGATTGAACCCGAGACCTCAGCACAGCAGTCGTACCGTGTACGCATTACAACTGCAACTCTGAGGCAATCTCGACCTAATCATACTACTTACTAAATGGTAATTACACGCTTTATAAAATATCCCTCTCCTCAGTTTTTCTGTTGGCAAAGTCCTCCTCTAACTCTTTCTATTGCCCCCCGTCCCATGTGACTGTCATCCAGTTTTTACCAGCTTTTAAATTTATTTCATCTACCAATCTGAGATATTGCCTTGCTCTACTTATCCTTGAGTCTCTATTGTATTCTATAAAAATTTAGGTGCGACAGTTGTTGCGCAGGAATATAGAGTCAATCCAAAGAGTTCTACCAACACAGACATCTTCTTTGTATACCCAACACCTTGTGTCTATTCTGTTGCCACGAACTTTCAATCTTATTTAATTTTGGCAGGCTATTGGCAGGAATAAAATTACACTACACCACGTGACATTGGCCGAATAGCTACATGCTATGGCTACATACTAAGCACATCGCCAATAACCAAGAAGAAGAAAGATACTAAGAGATTTTAACGTACTCATGGTTAATTCAATGTTGATGGACAGTGGAGATCATTTACCATCATATGACCTACATGCTCGTGTACTGGCCACTACTACAAAAACATTTTAGTATATTCACACATACAGGCTATGTTAATAAAAGCGTGTTAAAAACAACATATTTGTGTATACACACATTCACATTAAAGAGTACCTATTTTCAAATTCCCTGTTATGTATCTATCTGGTCATCGATGCGCATATTTAGTAGGCTAGAGAAATGTTTTGCTGACATGCATTTTCTCCCCTCTCTATAAATATGCATTCGAATATTTGGACCGTATCACCCTTATTTATACATTTGTAGTCGTATTGATGTATATATTATGTTGAATACTAAATTATATCATAGTGTTTCATGTGTATTTGCTAAAATCCAAGTTTTATTATGAGTTTTACTTGATTTAAATTAAATTTAATGTAGTACCGAAATAAAATTAGATTAATTAATAAGAAAATAAAACACTATAACATTTAACTATTATAGCATTTTAAGCTCAGAAATTTTATCAAAAATGTCTTTAATGTAAGTACAGAATATAGATCCATATCTGCTTCAGAATTTTATATTACATTCTATTACAAGAATAAAGTTGCATAATTGTAAAATGCGCGCTACCCAATTATATCATAATACTTGCATTACATTAATAAAAAATACACCATTCGATAGCTTATATTAATTCGGATGAAACTAAATTAAAATCTTTATTTTGACGCATGTTTTTATAAAATATTATTTTTCTTGGACTGCCCCGGTGTTGTAATGCGTACGCGTTACAACTGAGGCTGACGCTGAGGTCTGTCTCGGGTTCGATTCCCGGGACAGGTCAAAATGATACTGGGTTTTTCTGTTATGCAATGCTCAGTATCAGCCCGGAGTCTGGAATTGTGATCGGTATGGCGATAGGCTCGCCCTCTATCACATCACGGGACGGAGATACGCTCGGCGAAATCGGATTTCGCCAACCTTCGGAGATTACAGGCGTGAGTACGTATGTATGTATTTTATTTTTCTTCTGAGATGTAAAGTGCGACTTCATAAATTACGCACTTTGGCCATATTCGGTTTTTACGAATTAGTACGGTTTGCAACGAATGGCCGGCCACCGGAGTCAATCACTCAGGAGAGAAATAAATACATACATTTCAATGTAACAGGTCCATATTGGATCCTCATCATCATACGATAAATTTCTGGAAAACACGAAGATTGCCGAAGCTCATAATTGAAATCGAAGTACTGTAGGTTTATTATAGATTGGAAAGCGATCCACACAAATCTTACCCAGCACCGAGGCGACACGAGTGCTATCAATGGCCATGGGGCGAAACCACCGCTCTCAGAATTTACACTAAGCCCCCAACATTACATAAAATTCGATCCGCACTAGAATTATGTTAGATAATATTATTTTGCTTCTTAAAATATGTCCCAATGACTTTCTCAATTTAAATCTGTATTTATGAAAGCCAGTTTTGTAACTTAATCGTATTAATATGTTTACTAAACTAAGAAATATAATTTATTTGTACTTGGTTTAACTTTCCTATACATGATAAGCATTACTTATCGAACATATTGGTATCTATGAAAATGCCAAGAAATTACAGGATTGAAACACTGATCAGCCGCAATCGTGATGCCGGCCACAAAGTGTCGCGGCTGGCGTAGTATGTATATCGAGGCGCTTTAATTCCCTAGCTGGTCCCGAAAGGTTTCTTTTTCATAACAGTAATCGAGAAAGTGAGCTTTTTTCATTGCCTGAATGACGAAAGAGCAGGTCGCTCATAGGTTAGGCTCATAAGGTCATAAAATAAAAAGTATTTGCTGGAGATGATATAAAAACACATTTTTGTTTCCCACAATCACGCACGACTTATATTTTGAGAATAGCGGTATTTTAATGAGCGGTTAGCGAACATATTTAAGTAGGTAATACAGAAGGTAATATTTTTTTATTCACTCTTGAATGATGAGCTGACGAGGTTGCTCGCCTGATGGTAAGCGCCTCGTCTGCCCATAAACAGACGCAACACCACATAGAACCTTGCATTACAAAGCACTGCCATTGGACTGCGTTCGTCACCCTGAGACATAAGATGTGAAGTCTCACAATGCCCAGTAATTTCACTGACTTCAAACCGAAACACAAAATTGAATGCCATACAGTACCTTGTAGTTAAAAGTTCTGTATAGTGTTACTTCTGTATATAGACAGGCGTGGCCCTTACCGTCATGCGAGCGACCTGCTCTTCACGTCATTCAAGCTCATAATAATACCTCGAACCTACTTCATACGTAAATACCGTCAAATCACCGAACAAATAAAACAAATACTTGCATAAACGCTATACGCCGCGCCGTTTACAAGTCGGTTGACAAGTTTTATATGATTTATCAAAGTGTATACCTTCCTCGGCGGAATTCAGACGTAAACAGTTTATATGAGTAGACAGCCAGGTCCGTACATAAAGATAAAAAGTTTAACGTTGTTTGTAGGATCGCCGTGAGACTCTAATGTGCATTCGACTGAAAAACGAGCCGAGTCACTCCCTGCTCGGGCCGCTCCTGCAGTGACCGCCGCGCTGCCAGGGTTGAACCATATTTTTTTTATACCGGTACTGTAAAGTGACTACCCTGAACCAGCAGGCTAACCATGAGTTTGTCACGGTAAAATCGCTAGCGACGACGTAAGATATTTATATGAAAAACTCAGTGGCGCCTCTAGCGGATACGTGAGAAACTAAATTTGGTCATACAAATATTTTACGTGGCTGCCAGCGATTTTACTGAGACAAACTCATGTTTGAGGCACTGGTGTTAAGTACAGTACAGTCCAAATATAATGTCGACCGTCAAGAAACATTGAGTCTCTCGGCGCGGACAAAATTATTCCGGACTGAAGTTTTTTGATTTTTTTTATTTGCTTGGATGATGAGACGAGCAGGTCACTCGCCTGATGCTAAGCGCCACGCCTGCCCATAAACAGAAGCAACGTCACACAGAACTCTGGACTACAGAGCACTGCGAGGCAATTTACTGCGCTCGTCATCCCGAGACATAAGATGTTAAATCTCATAATGCCCTGTAATTTCTCTGGCTTCAATGTCCTTCAAACCGAAATGCAACAGTGCTTACACACTGCTGTGTGGTGGTCGTAAAAATAAAGTCGTCAATTAAACAAATATTAAAACGTAGACTGTCCACGTGGACTGTCTGCAGAAGAAAAAAGTAAATTGACTAAGAAATCAAACAAACAAAATCTTATAAGCTGACAACCCTATAAGGCTATCTTAAGTGCACAACAGCAGCTCGTACCTTGACAGCGATACACTGGACTTCCTTCCTGCAGAGAAAGAATATGCAGTGACGAACAAGTACAGCAATATAACCCTACTTTCAACCTGAATAAAGTTCATAATCACATCAACGAACCGCCCAGGCAAATGGACAAGCAAAAATGGACCCCAAAGATGAGACGGATAGACGGCAAAACGACTTAATTTTCTCTGTGCAATGAAATCTACGGCAACACGGGTTGTTGATTAGACGATGTTATGTGGAAACTGCGGGAAAGCAAACCAATTCGTAGATAATGCATTAGTTAATTGAATAACGGAAGCTTTATTTTATTTGTATTAAGTTTAATATTTCAAGATGAAATAAAATGACTCCGGATCTTTTTTAAACACAAAGAAGGAACATGTATTGTGTTTTTAAAATGTAATGCAGAGAATATTTCATAGAAAATTACTAGTTGGTAGGTCTCTTGTATTATGTATGGAGGTCTCCGGTTAGTTAGTGGGTACCCCTGTTTTGTATATTTCTGCTGCCATGAAAAAGTGTGTATGCCTTTTTTTGTTCCAGTTTGATGGGCATTGAATCCAATTAAATGACTGCGCATTATGAGACTTAACATTAAGCTATGATTAATGTCTCAGTGTGACCAGCGCAGTGCAATACCATGCAGGAGTTCGTATCTTAAAACAAATCATATATCAATCGCCATGTATGTTTTAATGGGATACTGCTTTGTTTTAACGATACACTTATTATAATTTACAACAACATGTCTAACATGCTTCCTTATAAATAATATGTGTATAATGCTAATATAGACTCTGGTATTTCCGAATGAATAGAAATCTACAGATATCTTGAAAGGCATAAATGGCAATTTATATTTAACTTAAAAACTTTAACGCAAATAAAGACAAGAACTAAACAAGACTTGCAAACTTAGTTTCAAAAGCAAGTCTGATGGTACTGTGGATTATGGCAAGTTTTTGCCACCCAGCATAATTACTCGGGATAGTCCTGAAGTTCAAAGCAGTCAGTTTATGTTAACTCGTTAAAATTCTATAGCGTTATTTAAATTTCGAAACGAGTTTGCTTGCTTTTTTCCTTTATTAAAATACGGTTTTAAAGTGCCTAGTTTATATTGTCTCGGCTTCTTCATCCGTCTTTTACGGCACCAGACTCTCGGCTCTTGGTGAAATTATTAGACATACTTGATGTTTAAATTTTATAATATCTAGCTAGACTCGTTTAAAATGGAGCCCATATGAGAATTACTTAATATGTTTAATCACTATTTATTGATTTACTATAGCGATATGCCTATATTTATTTATTTGAAGTATTTATTATAATCAACACATACAACGAGAAATTACATAAGTACAATAATTATAGGTCTTATCGCTTCAGGCAATCTATTTTTCTATTTTAATAGCTTAAATAAAAGCTTGCTCGCGTGTTGGTAAGCAAAAATAGAACCAACAGATCCAGATCGTAAAGTACTGCATAGAATTGTACTCCACTCGTCACCTCGAGACATGTAAGATACTACGTATAAATGTGAAAATTTGGATGTTTGTGGATTTGAATGATTACGCCTTAACGGCTGAACGGTTTTGGATGAACGGTTTCGTACACGATATAGGATACATCGACCAGGGACAAAGCGAACTGGTATTTAGTGAATTCGATAAACTACAAGAGTTTTGCAGTGTTAAGCGTAGCGTGTGTTAGGTTCAGTAAATAAAACGAACCTCTAACTCGTAACAATAATATTAATTACCAACTCGGGATGACTATACTGCGTCATTTAACAACATATCGTACAGTACACCCCTAACATTCAATCTAGTCTCAAATAGCAATGTAGCTTTATGAAACAATTGCTGGGTCTAATGACACACAACACAAGGCTACAAGGCTCGATGGCTTGTACGGACAGCATAATAATGTTGATTAAGTTGAACTGTCGGACTTAATTGATGCTGTGTCACCCCTACACATACAGCGGCGCAAACAATGCAAATTCACTCCGGTATACTCGTATTCAAGCCCATCGGAGCCGATGGATAACGTACAATCATCGTATACAACAGTTGGCTTTAAACGAGTCATTGGAGATAGTGCTTGTGATTTTGGATAAGTTTAGATGTAGTTTTTCCATCGTCATCTTCAGCTACAATAACAGGCACCCAGGTGCACACAGTGGAATAATCCGTCATACTAAACGTCACGGAAAAATGTTCGGGTCATAGCATACATACATAAGCTACATTTTGTTCATCAAGCTACATTTTCATACCTTGATGTGATAGACGAGTGGACCCCTCTCCAGAGGGGTTGACGTCAGGCAGACGGCCAGTTGTAAAAACTGCAAGTTAAATCGTTCAGTAACTTGTGTTAAAAATCTTGTTGCGCCGACCACACTACGAGTGGGATAAGGGCCGGTGGAACGAAGGAAGGATGTGATAAAAGAGTGACTGTTACCATGTCAGGCACAAATTCCAATCCTGAGCAACTCATATTTGATTTTTCATATCGAAAACTAGGACAAATTGTAATTGGCCAACCTGGGATTTGAATCCAGGATCTTGCCGGTACTCAGCCTAAGTAAGCCAATGAGGCGATAGTCAGCAGGTGACCGTAATGTACTAATGATGGCAACACTTGATATGTCAAAACGCATCTTTCTACCAAGTGCCACGCTGTATACAAATATCTACATCGCAACAAACTTTAACGCCTAATATGACATCAATACCCCTTAATCAGCGCTCATTACACAGCCCCATTCACCCGTATGCTGTAAAAGGGTTGAATGTGAAACCAAATGGTTCCAGGCAGTGCACTGTACGTGATTCAAGACTAATTGCGGGTTGCCGGTTCCCGGCTCCCAGCACCATCCTTCGTCGCTTTACTGCGGTCAGCCGATATTGGCCTCTCCGCCGTCGCTGTAAACTAGTCAACAATAATACACGCACTTGGAAATTTCCAATGGATGCGCTCCATTACGTTTTCAGAGAATATACTGGTATAGACGCAGAAACCACGAGAACACAAAACATGAGATAAATTGCGGAATATTCTGTCGGTAAATAATAAATATGAAATGTTTATCATGCGGTAAATATTAAATACTTACCTATTTGTTGGAAATGTTATAGAAAAGGGTCATGCAGCGCTACAAGTATTATCTTTCTCAATCTTTGGGATCTATCTATTATCACAGACAGAACTATTGTTGCCAATAAGCCTGATATAGTGGTAGTGGATGAATTGATGCGCCGGGCTATACTTTGCGATGTCGCCATCCCGCATGACGAGAACCTCTATAAAGCCGAAATAGAAGAAATTTCTAACTTTTCAAATCTATCACACAAGGTTGCCGACATATAGACACACATAAACACATAGTCCCGACCCCACACTAGGTTAACCTGTATCGTGGGTATTGGGAACTACGAGGGACTTGCGGTCCCACAACACCCAGACCCGAAACAAATATTTGTGGATTAGACAAACATTTGTCTCGGTGTGGGAATCGAACCCACGGCCTCTAGCTTCGCAGCTGGCTAATCGCCCACTGCGCCACGGAAGCTGTCAATAGGATGTAGACTTGATAATCGTTGTGCCAATAGCTGTTATATACATCTTCAGAGGATTTATATTGATGGTTGAATCAAAATCCAGCTATAAAGGAGGTAAGTTAAACACGGCACGCATTCAGAGAAGGTTCCTCAATCTGATGTCCTAACATACGATGGCTTGCTTCCTGCACCTTGCCATTCATCGAAGGGTGATATTTTTTCTTATATTATGAAGATATATTTTTTACATACATACGCACTCACGCCTGTAATCCCCGAAGGGGTAGGCAGAGGTGTAACCAGTACACCCACATTTCGCTGAGCGTATTTCCGTCCCTAATGTAATGATAGGGGGCGAGCCTATCGCCATACCGGGCACAAATTCCAGACTCCGGGCTGATACTGAGCATTTTCGTAATAGAAAAACCCAATACCACTTTACCCGACCCGGGAATCGAACCCGTGACCTCAGCGCTGACCTCAATCGTAACGCGTACACATTACAACTGCGCCACCGAGGCAGTCATATTATTTAATCATATTTTTTAATATGTAATAAACCTTTTTAAAATAATGAATACGATGTAAACTGTAATGAATAAAAAAAATATTATACATTTTGGACAACTTTTGTTGTCTAAAACATTTTGGTGGATCCAACTATATAATAGACTCAATATAAGTTTCGTCCCCATTCACCCTGTTTAACGGTACTGTAAAGTACTATATAATTGATTTATTTATACAACGTGGTACAAAGAGGTATGGTCAAATTCAAGCAATCTATAGTGTACGCTATAATTACAGTCTCAGTAGTAACAAATCCCATTACATTATTAGGACATAAATAAAACATTTTTGTTATCGAATGAGTAACATGTCGATACTCGACTTGCAACTTTGAACAACACTATATAATAAAGAGCTGAGCTTTTGTCTCACTCCAGTATTATTATTCTCGCTCATGCACTTCCCCTTATTTTAAGGGATGTGATCGATCTTATCGATCGTGATTGAAATTTTAGAATACATATCTAGATTTTGATAAGATCCGGTACATAAACACTCACTCTCACGTGTATAATTATGCGACCCTTAAATAAGACCACACCTTTCTGTAGCACGTTGTATAGGTAGTTAAGCAGATAATAATTATTATTTTAAACTAATATAGATGCAGGCTACTTATAAAAACCCAAAACCTACTACGAACCCATTCTACTTAATAATTACATCGCAAAAATATTATAAAATTATCTCATCCATTGTGGCGGAGGCTCTCGAAAGTTATTACCACATTTTAACCCTTGTTTAACCTCACTTTTCAATTAATCCTGCGAGTAATAACGTCACAAAAACTATACGTCGATCGGCATTCTACCTATACAATATACATTTTTGTAAGAGTAAAACCAGCCATGCGCTTGTCACTGTACCGACGTGACGTGGTGCCATGTGCAATCAATTTCTGCCACAATTGCGACCATGGTCGATACAATCTGTTTTTGTATTGACTTAAAAGGCCTTTTTACATTTATCAATTAGCGAGTGTAGCTGGACAATGCAGGTGTTAATTGATTACACTCATCCCTTAGGGTCTTAATAATAAACGTTGTATACATTTTATGTACTTATGTTAAATTCAGCCTTCTCTGACCTAAAATGCCACTCGACGTGTCAAGTTCAAAACAAGGTATCGGTATACAAGAGTTACACAATGATTATTAATAGACTTCAAAAAGGATTGTATGTTTTTATTATTTTTTTATTAGCCTCAATGATGAAACGAGCCGGTCGCTGATCTGATGGTAAGCGCCACACCTACCCATTAACAGAAGCAACACCACACAGCCCTTTGAATAACAAAACAAAGCATTGCATGGCACTAGTCACACTAGACTACACTCGTCACCCCAAGACATATCATCGCATAATGCCCAGTAATTTCACTGACTCGAATATCCAAACCAAACATAATAGTGCTTATACGGTGAGTGAGATGAGCGGTGGCCTAAATCACAACTTCTCTAATTGCCATTCCTTTTTTTAAAAAAAAGGCAATGCATCCATGATTATTCTGTTATTATGAGTGCTTATGTCCGGTAGTGATCACTTGGCAGTGGTAAGTTACAACCAGGTGACCTACTTACTCATTGGCTGACCACTGAAAAAAATGTTGTTTAAATAGTTCTCACAGTGGATCAGTTTTTAATCAGATTTCGTACGACACAAAACTGTATAGAAGGAAGGCGGCCTAAGTGGAAACCGTTTTATGCGCGTCTCTACGGTATTTGAAGTGGTTTCTGCTATCGATGGAGGTGTTTTTGCGTGATAATTAAATTCGGCACCAGTTGCAGGGAGAGTATATTGGCAAGCGTATATCTAAGAGCTGCTATATTGGTTATTACCGAAGCGTAATGCCTGCAACGCTTGATCTGATTTTGATTTACTATTAGGTTGTCGTTCTCTCTCTGAACAGCCATCGTGGCGCAGTGGGCGAGTAGCCGCGGGTACGATTCCCGCACCGAGACAAAGTGTTTGTATGATCTACACATATTTTGCTTCGGGTCTGGGTGTTTTCTACTCTGAGGAGTTGATGTCAGGCAGGCGGCCAGACATAGAAACTTCTAGCCAAATCATTCTATAATATGTGTTAGAAGCATGTTTCGACAACCCCACTGCGAGTGGTATAAGGGCAGGTGGAAGATTAGGTAGTAGGTTTCTGTCAACGCGATTTATTAATTGTATAGAAAGGGACGAAAACAGTGGTGTAGTGTCTTGGCTGAATCCGTGTATCCGTGGCTGAATGATCATGTGCCCTTTGCCATTACAATACGACGAGCGTTGGAGTAAAGATGTATTGAAGTGAAGCTAAATTGTTTTATTGGTATTTAATGACCTGTACAAGTGGCGACCCTGCCAGGATAAAATCCTATCGAGGTATATACTAAATAATAATACATCACAAAACTTAACATGCAATTGTTAAGTAAAAATCTCGTTTTACAATGGCGGCGCCTTGTTGCATCAGACCAAAATGGCGACAAAAAAAAATTGATAAAATATAACATTTATTTTGTAACTAATTTATTGTCAATCTTAACGTTAATAAACTGAATATAAAGTTTATTGAAATAATAATGTCGTTGTGATGAAAAGTAATTGCCTAATATATCAATATAGTATTGATCTAATTACAAAAACAATCGGCCGATTGAAAAACAAACGAGTAGAATACGTTATTATACCGTGGAAATATCATAATGTACACATCCCACGTGTGGGATAAGATTAGAAGCTGTTTATTACAAGCACTTTACTATTGCAATTTTAATTACTATAGCATAATTCAGCTACTTAATAAAAATAACAAAAGGTAAAAGAGTATCGAATCAATTAAGGTACCTATATTATACTTATTGTTCACATATTGGGAGGGTTCTGGAACCGAATCCCGGGTAGACAGCAAGTGTTAAATGTACCTACCCTACATTTAAAAAAAAATGATAAATAATTTGAAATGTCTCATCTGGCTTTGTACTGGGCTCGAGAAATAGCATGAGAAAAACGAGTGCACTGACATCTTGACATCTTGCAACAGTTACCCAGTTAAAGGATTGGGTCTAGGACCTGATGAAACGCAGCTAGTATACCTACGCTACACACTGCGTGATATGTCCGTCCTATGCGACAGGCCGCCTGGGCTGATATCACTGATTAGTCTGTTTCTACCGAGATGGAGCAGTGTGCCAGCACTGTTATGTAATGGCAAAGGGCACATGATCATTCAGCCACGGATACACGGATTCAGCCAAGACACTACAAGTGGTAAACTAATCAATGCTTAGAAACGTTTATAAGGCCCTATATTTGGACTGCACTGTACTTAACATCAACGCCAGTGTCGTCACTTTGCCGTACATAATTTTAAAAAAAAATCTTTCAGATAATCCAATACTAATAAAAAATTAAACTACTCATTAAACGTACACTTTTAAATACCAACCAATAGTCGGAGTTCGACCCGCAAAAATAAAACTTTCTGGAGTCAGGACCCCGACGTGCAGCGTGGGTGAATTGAAATACAAAATTACCAAGTTTGATGGAGTAATCGTGTCTGAAGATCACGATAACGCCGGCAAGCTTCTCTCTAAGTTATTTACAGAGCCTTAATCCCCGAGGTTACGTCCGTTCGGGAAATATTTACACTACCGACTTAAATTTCTTATTTATTGCCCGTTAAAACACTTCCAAGACTGTTTTACTACAAAGAAATAAAAATTCTTCTTTACTATACCGATTTTATTTACTATCATATATAAATTTCGGCTTAAATTGCTTTAAAATTAACTCAAACTACACAATATAAAAAGAACATTACGTGGTTAACCGTGATAATAAAACATAAGTAACTACTCGCGTGGAGTTTATTTGACTCCAAACTTTAATGATCAGATAAATAATAATATATCTGCATACAAAATAAAATAGTATTAATTGCAAGTCATCTGCAGACAAAATATAAAAAAAAAACAGATTAGATAATGTTATCTTTACAACGGCATTATCATTTAATAATACTTCGTGAGAAATAGGTTTCTCTAATTACAATATTGTTCATATCATCACATACAGTTTATTTATTAAACATCATGTTTACAAACATACATAGGTAATCTTAAATTAATATACATAGCGGTTTACATCTATTATTGCTTATATAAACCTGCTGTAGGTATATTAAAAACACTTAGTGAGATTGTAACCACTTTTCCTTGCCTTTCTTACTAGCTTTGACTGGCGGCGGAGGCGGCGGTGGCGGGGGCGTCGGTGGCAAATGTTTATCCGGCCACAATCTGCTCATGTACTCCACAACACCTTTTCAATTTATTTGGTAGTTTAGTTTATTTCGTGTAGCAATAGAGAATTTTCATGAAGCTTATTATTGAATTCCTCAAATACCTGCTTTTTTTACAACAGTACTCTTAAAGCCAAAGATCTTATCCTAAATATTCCGTTACCCATTTTGAAGTACAGAAACCTAAAAAGTGACCTACTAACCTGGAAGGTTGACAGTCTTGGCTCCCTTATCAGTAGGCTTTCCGGGAAAAAGGCTAGCCATCTCCTCGATCAGTTCAATTTCGATGCGAACTCCAGCTACTATCAAACTTTTGTACAATTGTCGGATCTGAATATCTGGTCCTTCGTTTGTTTTCTGCGTACTCAAGAAGAACAACCTAAATGTGGAATAAAAGAATAAGCGATTTTAAAACACGACAACGAAGAGCTCATAAAAGCCGATTTCATTCGAGTACATCTTTGTCAACGATTTTATAATTTTTCAGCACTGATCAGTAGTCTTAAATATACTAACGCAATATCCAGCTTGCACTTCTTGCTGGCTCTTGCACTCAGGAACTCAATCCTCTTCATCACTATCAATCTCATGTCAGGCACACTGAGGGTATAGTTTTTAGTAACTGGACCGTGGGTGATACGGGTTTCGGAACGGAAAGACAGTCTTAGTATTTCATCCTTTTCCTAGAGAAAAATATGAAGGCTAGTTACATTTTACCGATGAAAGTAACCCACGTTTTTATCGTCGCTATTTTTCGAATGCAGGAAGGGGCTGCTTAACTGTAGCTGACAGAAGGATATAAAAATATGAGCCTTAGATTATTATAATAGTATACTATCCAACTGCCTAGCCACGGGCCTTCTCTCCTAATGAGAGAGGTAAGGCATTAGGTCACCACCTCCGAAATTCTCATGAAGAATTTTCACTTGTACAAGTTTCCTTACGGTACAAGTTTCTTTCTATGTCAGAGGTGACCGCGACCACTATCAGCCTAAGTTACAGCAAATTCCTAAGAATATACAATCTTACTATAATAAACTCCTTAGAAACAATAATATTATCCATCAATAGGTTCCGAACTTTAACAGTCCTCTGTCTCAGAGTGACGAGTATTGTCAAAACATCCGCTGGACGCAGGGGATTGTTTGATATATCCAATGTTACCAAGCCAGTGGCGTTTGGAAGTCTTAATGCAATGGCTTTCGCTGCAGCTGTTGTCAATCTGGAAACCGATGAGAATAAATAATAATATTAATAGCAACCCGTTTTAAACCAGTAACGTTTTGAAAAAAATCCCTACTATTATTTTTGAGGCATAATATTTTCTGAATATTTTAGGGAACCACGACAGCAACAAAGACCTAGGCATTTAAAATAACTACTCAAATGAACTTCGAAGGCTTGGCCTACACCAAAAAATAACCATATTTCAACTAACAAAAATTACCTAATAATTTAGACATTTTGCTCTTTATAGGAAAGTAACCAATCGATCAGGTGAGTGAGTGATACATTAAAGTGATTCTGCTCACTACCCTAATACCACTAGCATAAAGCTAGAGGAATCGGGTATAACTTTTAAGAAGGCACAAGAGTAATTAAGGAAAACGACGGAAATTATGGAAATCTATTTTTTTATTGTATTCTTTCTCTCAATCTCTCTTTGTCTCTTCATTTTAACTGATAACTAGGAACCAGTTATAAAGAGCTGGTCTATTGCTATGCCAAATAAAATAAAATCACATACTTATTGTTACTCAAATCCAATATTTTCAGTGTCGCCACAGTCAACAGTTTCCTCAGAGGAAGTCCGACTGTGAGTCCGTTCCAAGACAGATTCACCTCTTTTAACGCCTTATTGTCACCCAGTATCCGTATCAACGGATTCGCACCTAACAAACAAATGAATTAAGAATTTATATTTCTAGTGTAAGGATGCAGTTTGCTTGTATGAAGAGACGAGCAGCTCCCTCACCTAATGTTAGCGAGTCACGCCAGTCCATAAAAAGAAGTAACGTGACACAGAACCCTGGATTACAGAGCACTCCATGGCACTGAACTACGCTCGTCATCCCGAGATATAAGATGTTAAGTCTCATGATACCCAGTAATTTCACTGGCTTCAATGTCCTTCAAACGGAAATACAACAGTACTTACACTACTTGGCGGCAGAAATTGACAAAGCGGTGGTACCAACCTTTAAAAACTTCATAACTATGGGATAGTTTTTATCGCGGTTTTTCTAATAATTAACCTCATAGTAATAAAAAATATACCTATAAAGCTTTTAAAAATAAATATGTCAGATTTTATTAGTTTCTACTAAATCAATTATTATCTATATAAACCCAACTTCAATCAATTTTACAACAAATTCACAAACAATCAGCCTTCGCGTCAGCAATATAAAAACTTACTCAAAGATAATAAATAATAATCCGTGGATGAAAGTGGGATTATGTTTAAATTCAATGTTTCACTTGATGAACACTTCTTAAACGCTTGCAAGTGGCATTATGCCTTAAATATTTTATTAACAACTTTCATAGCATACCATAGACTTTATGGTCAGTTACACAGAGAAAATCCTTTCTTAAATATAGCAATGTTTAGTAATAATAAGCGTGTGATGCCTTAGAATTCTATTGTAGGTTATTTGAGACAGCTGGACGCAGCATTACTACGCCTCGCCACAGGGTTAACAAAAACGTCCTACGTCAAATAGAAAAACATCTGTAGGTAACTTTGAAATGACTGAATAGTTTTTCTTCAAATATAGCTAAGCACTATATTGATTAAATCAGTTTTCAAACAAAAACACTGCATTCAAATTGGTCCCTTCGTTAAGGCGCTACGACGACGCCACATGAATGTTTGCACACACACACACATAAGCGCGCGCGAATTCTCTAACACAAACGGATATGCAACACAAAGATATGTCCAGTGGCGAACTAACCGGGGGGCGGAAGGGGCGGCCCGCCCCGGGCCTACGGTCTTGGGGGGCCCCAAATACCTCTGCGTTCCCCTGATCAAATCCTAAACGAGACTTTAGGCCCGGGTTCACAAGTAGCAGACTGCCAGTCACAGCTGCCAAGTCCTGCCAGTCACTGGTATCAACCCCAATGGTATGAAAATAAAAGCTAGATATTAGTATATACAAAGTTTTTTGTTATAATTTAGGTTATGAAAGCTTTATAATTTAGTTATTTAATTTTTAATCTATTGTAGTTGGTATCAGTGACTGGCAGGAGTTAGCGGCTATGACTGGCATTGTGCTACTGGTGAACCCGGGCTTAAGTACCATCATAATATCATCAAGATCAAAATACTGCAGCCATTTATTTATTTATTATTTATCTAGACGTTTTGCGGTATTAATATTCTTTTAACTTTGCTCAAAGCTTCCAATACACTCTGGGGGAATCCCTGTCTTTGTAGCGAGTACTTCCCCAGGAATCCCTGAATGAATAAAGTGCTAATAATTCACTCTTGTACGTCTACATTTACATTTACTACATTATATTTACGTCGAAAAATAATCATTGACCTCCCTTAAAATAAATTAAATTCCATTTAATTTATATTTAAGAGCGTTGACGCCATTTTAGCGTAATTTGAGCAAAAACAGTACTTTTCGAAACCCTTAAAATTGATGAAAGATTAATCATACAAACATGTTAATTTGGGGGGGACGAGGTTGCATTTGTTTCCCTTCCCCGCTGCACAAACCGCCCCCGCTAACATCTAGAGAACCTCGCCCCCCAACGTATTGTACCCCGGAGGACGGTCGCGCACGATCTTGTCCATCTATAGAAGCTTCAGATGACGCTCTGGCGGTAGCAATTGACAATCTGATTCATGTTTATAGTGAATTTGAAAAGGAGCAAGTTTCCCAATAAATAAAAAGGTACCGCAGGCATGTAAAAGCCACCGATACAAGTATGGACGATGCTGTCAAATGGAGAGCCCAAGATATCTTCCAATTTATAATAAAATGGGACTTCAGTGAATCGTTACCCTGTATATCGCTTATACTTCAATACTTCTTAACCATTTGCATCTCGGTTGCATCATGCGAGAGGAGTTTTCCGAAACTTAAACTAATTAAAAATTATCTTCGATCTACAATGGGTCAAGAGCGACTGGTTAATCTAGCCGTGCTTTCAATAGAAAGAAGAATTTCAAAAGAAATTGATTTTACAGAAGTTATTGAGAAGTTCAGTAAATTGAAGGCACGAAAACACATATGACACACTACAAAAAATAAAAAACCATCTTTTATCATTTATCTATTTTTTTTGTTGATTGATTCGTATTTTATTGTCTAACCCATATCCATTTCATACTGTAGGTACGTTTGTTTAGCCTAAATTTATGTTTATTTAGCCTAAATAATTTAAGTCGAATTTAAATTTCACTTGCCAGATTTTAACGAAATAATAAATAATAATAATTAAATAAACACTTATTTATACATACAAATGTGAACTGAATAAAAAGCTGGTAAAACTATTTTTTTTATAGCTGGGGGCCCTCATTTAGCTTTGCCGCCCCGGGGCTCTGACGGGCTTAGTCCGCCACTGGATACGTCACATAATTTCTTCTAACTTAATATGTTTCGTATGTGTTATTTCTCACCTTGTGCTGGATACATTCTATTCCACGAGACGTCAAGAATAGTCACTTTGTTGTTAATTTCAAACGCTTCAGCGAGGGCGAGGGCTCCATCGACCCCCAAGTCATTATAACTGAGATTCAACCTTAAAATTACTAAATATTTAGTCACTGCAGTGACAGAATATGTAAGCCTGGAGCCTGACCCTAGAGGTCCAGATTTGGACTTTCAAATTAAGCAGCATTTTGTGTGAGTTATTGTAACATAAGGATGTTGTTACTGGGATTAGATCATCTAGTTGGGACGTCGTCTAGGCGGTCGGTCGTAAAAATAAGCCATAGAGAGAAGAGAAAATTGAAAAAGGAGATAAGGACAATGGGATGATGAATAAATTGACGACTTATTTGATTCTATAAAACGGCACCTTTGATGAAACTCCGCTTCGTGTAAGTTTTGGGGAATCTAAAAGTCGATTCACTCGGCGCATGGTATGTAGGTACTAAATACCCTAACTAGATTTATGTCGAAACATATGTGATTTTACTCCCTTTTGTGCTCGGCTACAATTACAAAATGGGACGAAATATGAAATGTATGTGTGTTTAGTATGTATGATGTACTTAAACGTAACTGTTTCCAACAGAAATTACATCGCGAATTCATCCTATAGATCTAAGTAGATTATGTATCGACATTTGGTACTAACATTTGTTTTACCAGTCACTGTTCGCTCAGAGTGGCCTGACTACAAACAACGAATTATCATTAAAATTTAATTTCCACTATTTAAAATTTTCTGTAAAACATTTTGCTTTTTACCTTCTAATAACAGCTCCTTTCGTTATCTGTGTGGTGAGATATATTAAGCCCGCGTCTTTAATATCGTTTCTAGACAAATCGAGGAGATCTAATGAACGTTTGGAAAGCATCACAACAAGGTTTCTTACACCTTCAGTAAGTAATCTGTTAAAAGACAAATATACAATAATTTATAAAGGAAATATTAAAAATGTCTAGAACTGTTGATTTCGACATTGCTCAATATTTTATAGCAACTTCAACATATATTATTAATCTCTATTATAAATCGATGAACCCTTATATATAAAAAAACTAGCTGTCCGCTGTTTCACCTCAAGCATGTTACTGCCTTGCTCCTATGGGTCATAACGTAATACTAGTATACATATAAACCGTCCAGAACAAATTCTCTAAATGATAGTGAAAACGGCATCTGAATCCGTTGTATAGTTTAGGAAAAGTAAGCGAGCAAACAGACAGACAGACGCAGATATCGACTTTGGTTTTATACAATGTATTGATGGTGATGATATTTCGTTAGCATAATCCCACTCTCAATTTAAACTAAAGCAAATATACACACTTGCAACTGCGCAAAACCAACTCCTGCAAGGCGAAGCTCTCGCCCAGCATCTGTCCAAGGTGGTAGCACGCATCGAGGCTCAAAAAACTGCCCGTGAGGTCCAATCTCTTCACGTACTTGTTGTTTGTTAAAGCCATTGCCATTGCTCTCACACCCACAGGATTCACGGCGTAGTACTAATGGTGAAATTCGAAAACAAATAATTTTGTCTAATCAATTAGCTGAAAGTGTGTCCGACCAATAGTAATTTAAACCGTAGACTGTCTGAAATGTCTCTAAGGTGTTTAATATAAAAAAAAAACAATTTATATCATAGTGGTAGAGCCACGCTATAGATACTTTTGTCTACAGCATGTATGGGTAGGCTCGTCCGGGTCATTACCACTGTCTCACAGAAAACCGGCGTAAAGTAGCAGCTTGCTGCTGCGTATCGTACGGTGAGTGAGATATCCGGAGGCCCAAACCACCTCCCCTTCCCAATTCCTTAATTATCCCTTTCTTTTAAAGTCGGCAACAAACCCATGATTCTTTTGGTATTATAGGCGTACATGGGCGGTGGAGATCACTTACCATCAGGTGACCCACTGGCTCGTGCCGGCCTATGCAATAAAAAATAAAAAAAAGTTACAGATTAAGAGAGAGACAAAACTAATTACAATATGTCCCAATTAGAATAAACACACTGAAACGCAGCTATTTTTTTTTTTTTTTAACTAACTGTTCAATGCTCATAATAAGTTGTCCATACGACTCAAAATACGTAAGAAAATTCTAGTACATAGGTACGGGTTACTTGTTAACAGTTATAGATCCAAAAGCACCTATAAAGAATATAATGTAAAGGATAGTAAACCACTATAATAATAATACTAAATTTGTAATAAATACTTCCCACTGCTAGTCACGGGCCTCCGCTACTGAATGAGAGGGGTTAGACTTTAGTCCACCACACAATTGCCTAATGCGAGTTGGCAGACATCACATACCTTCGAAATTCTTATGGAGCACTTCTCAAGTAAGCAGCTTTCCTCACGATTTATCCTCCACCGTTAAAGGAAACGATAATAATTGACTCACACGTAACTTAGAAAAGTCAGAGGTGCATGCTCTTGGGGCTGGTTTCGAACCTGCGAATTTCGTCTCGAAGAGTCCGTATCTCTGCCCACTGAATTATCGCTGCTTCTATCGTAAAGTGAATTAAGATTTTAAAAATTCGACCGATTCTACTAAAGAGAATAGTTTTTACCTTCAAATCAATGGCCTCCTTAAGTAACCCTCTATAGAAGTGTCTGACCGGGACGACGTTCATCTGGTCGCACAAAGCCAAATACAACTCTTGGCCGTCATAATCATACACTTTCTGCGGTTCTGCGAAAGTTCCAAAAAGTTTCCTATTGTTACTTCATGATTACTTTTTTTTATGTTTTAAATTAAATATCCAATATCCTTCAAGTGGGTAGTTAAAAGTGATCCAAGCGATGAGTGGCCAATTTACGACCATTTTCAATAAACGATTTCGGTTTGATTATCCAGATAGATCCCGGAAATCATCCAAGATTAGCTCATTTATGCGATCTATCTGGTGCATCAAACTAAGATACGCACTCACGCCTGTAATCCCCGAAGGGGTAGGCAGATGTGTAACCAGTACACCCACATTTTGCCGAGCGTATCGCCGTCCCACGACGTGATAAGGGGCGAGCCTATCGCCATACCGGGCACAAATTCCAGACTCCGGGCTGATACTGAGCATTTCGTAATAGAAAAACCCAATACCATTTTACCCGACCCGGGGATCGAACCCGAGACCTAAGCGTTAGCCTCAATCGTAACGCGTACGCATTACAACTGCGCCACCGAGGCGAGTCAGTCGAAACTAAGATAGTTTATTGAAAATGGCTGTAAGACAAGTGTTAAGTTTTTTTCCTGATATGACTACGTTGTACTATCACATATTGTCACCGGCTGTTGATTAACGTCGTACGTCGCTACCTTGGGCTGTTTTGTAGCTCATAATTGGAGTATTTTTGTTTACAGCCTCCATGGTACATTGGGCACCTGCCCGGTAGGTAGCCGGCTGTGAAGCAAGAGGCCGAGGGTTCGATGCCTGCACCGAGATAAAATGTTTTTGTGATCACCAAATATGTGTTTCGGGTCTGGGTGTTTTCCCCCAGAAAGGTTGACGTTACGCAAGCCAAATCATGCTGTAATATGTGTTAAAATCATGTTGCGCCAACTGGCCGGGACTACAGAACACAGGAATGGTGTAGCACTCGACTGCATTGAACCCGGTATCTGGTTATTTAATTGTTGCAAAGTTTTGAACCACAAGATCAATCAATACTAATTTGAAATAAATACACCTGAGAGTCATATTATAGTCTGGACCCCATAATACAAGTTTCAAATCACATATAACTACGATGAACTTACGATCTCACAACACCCAGATCCGAAAAAATATATCTGAATCACAAAAACATATGCCTTAGTGCAAAGATGGAATCCCACATTACGAGTATTTCAGACTCAACTCGCCCACTGCGCCACGAAGACTGTCAATAATCAATATACGGTCTGCTAACCTGGATGCAACAAAGCTTGAGTAATACCCGGGTCTTTAATCCCGGGGTAGTTATAATAAACATGTCGCAAAACCGAGCTATCTGAGAGCTGAATGTATTTGGTACATATCTCTCCACTACCAGGATCGTACAAGCCTTCTTCATAGGCTGGCCTTTTAGGGTTATCAGATGATTGCCCTATGATCAGAGATGACCACTCTTCCATAGATGGTTCTTCTGAGGATGAAGACTCTACATGCTGGTAAAGGACTTTCACAGATTTGCTAACCATCACTTTTGAGGACATGATTAAATATATTGAAATATTGTTAATAATTGATTTATAAGTTTTGGTTACGTGTAAACAAAGCTTATAATGCTTGTTTTCTAAGCTTGTTTTATATTTTTCTTTGCTGTTTTTTATTTTGGCAGGTATCACTTAATAGAATACGTTTCCTTATCTAGTTTATACTCTTTGTTAATACTCTTTGAGACGCTTTGAGAATACGTGTGCTCATTGCTCAATATTCGGCCTGTAGTTTAACCAAAAAAGTTTTTCCACATTTATAGCTAGAATGAAAGAATGAAATGTAGCCAATTAAAATACTGCTTATGATGTCAATACAAAAATTAAAGAAAGAGAAGTTTAGCAAAAATCATATCAATTTATCTCTTATGCATACATAACATAATTAACAATACAATAACCAATTACCCTAAATTAGTTTATATTTATACATTTACAATATTTTTATTCCATACACACATACGCCTGTAATCCCCGAAGGGGTAGGCAGAGGTGTAACTAGTAAATCCACAATTCGCCGAACTTATTTCCGTCCCATGATTTAAAAGGGGCTATGATAAGAATCTATGTTTCTAAAAATGTATTAGTAGAGTACTATAGATGGACAAGATCGTGCGCGACCGTCCTGCGGGGTACAAGACATTCGGGGGGCGAGGTTCTCTAGATGTTAGCGGGGGCGGTTTGTGCAGCGGGGGAAGCTTCCGGGGAAGGGAAACAAATGCAATCGCCCCCGCTAACATCTAGAGAACCTCGTCCCCCCCAACGTCTTGTACCCCGCAGGACGGTCGCGCACGATCTTGTCCATCTATAGCGAAATATAGTATAATTATTTTCGATAGTTAAATTTAAAGTGTGCAATTTTGATGGGCAGCGGTAGAATAATTTCAAAATATTACTGCCGGTAAGCAAATCTGTTGATAGACAGAATATTGGGAATGGCCATTAGTGGACAGCGAGACTCGGCTGATTTATTCCGCTTTAGTAGACAGGGACAATCTGCTATCTTGCTACCTTTAATGGTCAGAAGTCTCCGCTGCCTTGCTTCGCTTTGGTAGTCAAGAACACTATCCTACCTTACTCCACATTGACACGCGACAACAGGCTCCCTTCGCAGAGGTTACGACTTACGTCCATTCCTTTCAAAAACTTTAGAAACCGCCTTAGTCGGATCGCTGTCCTTTCGCTATTTTCCGTTGCAAAGTTTTCCATTTTCCCTCGTACTCCGTCATCACTTTGAAAACTCTTTCAAACAAAAACATAATCATCCAAATCATTGCATAATTATCAGACTTATGCGTGGGCATACTTAAAAAACATTTTATTTCATAGCCATAGGCCGGCAAACGAGCCAGTAGGTCACCTGATGGTAAGTGATTTCCACCGCCCATGAACGCCCACAATACTAAAAAATCATGGGTGCATTGCGGACCTTAAAGTAGAGGGATAACTAAGGGATTGGGAAAGGGAGGGGATTTGAGCTTCCGGATATCTCACTCGCCGTACGAAACGCAGCAGCAAGCTGCTACTTTACGTCGATTTTCTGTGAGATAGTGACAACGACCCGGACGAGCCGGCCCATTCGTTCTGTAGACACAAGTGTCTACAGCGTGGCTCTACCACTCACATATATACCTCTTCAAGAACAGGGTGTATATAAATAAGAGTGCGACTGTGGGCACTCTTATATCGGGCAAACTAAAAGTGGCAACGAGCCGGTCGAGCCGGCCCATTCATGCTATAAAGTGTCTACTGCGTAGCTCTACCACTTAAAAACATATATTATACGTACGAATTGAAAAGTTCCTCTTTTTTGAAGCCGGTTAAAAACGCTTAATGTGAAAAAAACAAACTTCGTTTTTACAATACCATCTTTATATTACTAACACGTATAAACCTCGACTTAAATTACTCCAAAATAACTCAAACTACTCAACAATATAAACCAACAATCAATCTTAAAAACACATAATAATATTAACGAATAAGTAGTGTCTTATAAAATTATGGTATACTCTGATCGCCAACTGCAAGTTAACCCGCAAAGTTGCCATAAAAGTAATGAAATATTTTACTAATTTGTTTTGTACGAATTAAAAGACATTTAATAACATATTTTGGATACAAGAAAACATCTTTTAGATTATGCCGGGAGAAAAGGATATCTCTACTTCATTTGACTTTTCAAAATCTTGTTGCAGTTTTGGTGTCAATACCTTCCAGTACGATGCTTCATAGACGATTTTCTCCAAGCGGATCGAACGACCAAGATCGATCAATACACTTGGTCAAAAATCATCTAAATTCGCCTATTCCAATGATTCCATACACTTAATCTCAGTCAGTGTTTATTGCACAAATCTACACCACTTTTATACAACAAACACAACTTTAAACCAGTTTAGGAATTAATTAAAGTAGGTAAACAACCGCATTGTCAGGCTTCCCGCAAAAACTCTCATTTAACGTAAATTAGATAAAATACATCGTTACAAAAACATATATAATTATTAAAAACATATTAAACCATAATCAGTATAATAGGTCTTCGGGAACCGTTCGTACAATAAACAGACTTAAAAATAAACGGATAACAATCTTTCATGCTTACCTATGATAAGTATATTAGTTTAGTTAAAGTTAGTGATATTTATTTTTTCTGCTTGAATTTACCACGTTTGGCAGCAGGCGGGGGCGGGGTCAGGGGCGCCGGCGGTGGCGTCGCTAGCAATTGTTTGTCAGGCCACATTCTGCGCACGTACTCTACTACACCTGTTCGATATTTTTTTAGTTATTCCTATATCTTTCGTACAATAGTAATATTTCGAACTAGACGATTCACTACACTGCTGTAGCACTGGCAACACTCGATAAAAATAATATGTGTTAGAATTAAACAGAATTTGGTATTTGCGTTTACTAGTTGGTAGATGATCTTTCATATGTGAGAATCCGTCTGAGTAGGTTTTTAGGTACGACAAAGTACACCGGACCAGCTGATGATAAGTACAGTCTTCTTCTTCTTAACGGTCACCAGAATTTTGTTGGCCGGACGCAACTCGCTGAAACGAGCCACTACGGCGGATTTTACACCATGTGTATGCTGATCGCTATCCAAGCGGCTACAAAAATATCGGGTACCTTCCCACAAATAATATTTAATAGCACCTATGTACTCACTGCGAAGGTTAACAGTCTTAGCTCCCTTGTCTCCAGGCTGACCAAGGAAAACATTGGCCATTTCGTCAATCAAACCCATATCCATAGGAACACCAGCTGTCATCAAACTTCTGTACAATTCTCTGGTCTGAATATCTGGTCCTTCGTTTGTTTTCCGCGCTCTCAAGAAATACAACCTATACATGGAATAGCAGAAGGGTGAACATTCCAATAAACTATACCGATTTTAAATTGTTTTTCATAAGTAAAAAGCCTACACATTTCTCTATCTTAGGCTCAATTTTATTTTGATATAGCAAATCTAGTAAAAAATACATCTAAATCTATCGGTATAAATAACATGCTAATTTATGACAGCGAAAAGCGTGTATTTCAGTTCATAATATATCTTAAAACAGTCTGTTTTGAAATCGAAATTTGGGTCCTCACACCCAGACCAGTTTCTAAATTTTTTGAGACCGATGTTAAAATATACAAAACTTTAGTATCTTGTACAAAGCACTAACGCAATATCCAGCTTGCACTTCTTGCTGGCTCTTGCGCTCAGGAAGTCAATCCTCTTCATTACGATCAACCTCATGTCAGGCTCACTGAGGATGTAGTTTTTAGTAACTGGACCGTGGGTTATGTGAGTTTTGGAACGGAAAGGTAATTGTAATATTTGTTCCTTTTCCTAGAGAAAAAATAGGTTCTGAATGACGAAGTTATAACTATCCAGCCAAAAAGCCAAGAGTAAGTGATACATATAATGAAGTTTGGTGGTAGAAACTTTAATATGTGAGTATAAAAAGCAGTAAGGTGTTATAATTTTTTATTGGTCGGGAGGGCCTAGAGTTTTTTTTTTGACTGGATAGAGACTACTATGGTGAACAAAACTGAAAAATCCGCCATAATAGCATATTCCACACTAACATATTATGATCAAAATCTATCATATTGTTATCATATAGCTTACGAACTGGGTCCGCGGTCAGCTGAGCTATACTTATTCTGAGTTCAGATACTCTGTAGGATATCGTGAAGGTAACTGCCGAAAAGAATTAATATTCCGTTGATCGTTGCCATTTAATAACTTAACCCTCAGCATATTTTAATGGTCTGAAAATTCTTACTGCGATAAAAGCTTTATTAACAATAATATTGTCCATCAACAGGTTTCGAACTGCAACATTCTTTTGTTTCAAAGTGACGAGTATTGTTAAAGCATCCACAGGTCGCAAGGGATTGTTAGATAAGTTCAACGTTTTTAAACCAGTAGCGTTTGGAAGCCTTAGAGCGATGGCATTCGCAGCATCCGTAGACAATCTAGAAATAGAGAAAAAATATTACTCATTACCGTAAAATTTAATAAATAATCTTATTCGGAATCTACAGATCGTTCCCACAAATGAGCCAATGAAAATCAAATTTGAACTCCAAGCCTAAAAATGACTTGATTGGTCTACTTTCGGTATCAATCTGTAAATGCTGATTAAGATTGTTTATTAAAAATAGGCCTTGAGTCAATACCTATCTACGCCGTTTTTCATTACTAAAACTTTTCCAGACAACTATTGCACTGTTGTGCATTTAATTCAGAAGATGTTATTTTATTATACTACTGAATCATGAGAAGAGTAGATCGCTTGCATAATGGTAGTCACGCCTGCCTATAAAAAGTAGGAACACCACCCGGAACTCTGAATTACAAACTATGATTTCTTATGTTTACGCGAATATTACACATTAAAATAAAACTAGTTTATTTATACTATATTATAGATTAGACTGAAATAAAATTAAACCGCGATAAAATCCGTATAAACTAGTTTTATTTCAATGTAAAAACTATGAATTACAACTTTGCTTTATAATTGGTACCTATAGTAGTGTTCTTTATTTATTTTTTTACTCGATAGTATTTGCTGTAGTTTTACATCCTTACAACTTTTAGTAAGTATATGTATCATACATGAAACGATACACATGGTGCCTTTAGGTATCTTTGCATAAGATACCTATACCTAAACAACTAATACATCATATATCATCAAAATTAAATGAGCTTTACGCGATACCCACAAGATGTCAACACGTTTACCAATAAATAGTGTATTTTTTACTGGTAACAAATAAGCTTTCATACGCGCTACTTACTTATTGTTACTCAAATCCAATATTTTCAGCGTTGGGACAGTCAGCAATTTCCTCAGCGAAATTCCGACTGTAAGTCCGTTCCAAGACATATTCACCTCTTTCAGCGTCTTATTGTCGCCTAACGTCCTTATCAACAGATTCGCACCTGAAAAAAAGTGTAAATTTTAAAAATTACAAATTCATGGGAACTTTTTTTGGTAAAACTACATCATAAATTAACTCGTGTAGGCTCTTGCTGTGTTTTATTCTCAATGTAAATTCGTTTTGAATTATTATATCGATTGAGGTTATCCACATTATTAAAGAAGGCAATTGAAATACGAAACCCTATTACCAAATTCACACAAAACAACCTTCCCAGCTCCCGCGTCAACCAAATCACATCAAAGACAACCCGTGGAGTAGAGCGCGACATTTTTTTCAATTTTTCCAAGCAAACTTAATATTATAGGTATAAAAAAGGCAAGACGCACGTCGCACATGTTGAAAATAAAACGGCACAAAGCCGAACCCGTGTACTGTTTAATATTTATGAGAGCAACTCGCAGGCCCGCGCGACTCGAATGAAATAGCCAACATAAAGTTTCAGCCGGTGAACGTTTCTAAAACGATCGCGAGCGGTGTTCACTACGCCTCAACAATTTTATTGCTAACTTTCATCGCATTACCGATAACACAATAGTGTCCGTTGTGACGCAAAAACGTTAAATAGTGTAGTGCGTAGTAGTTGTAGTGTCATGTGCAGTTAACAACATGTGACTGCGCGAGGCGAGCCGCAGGATTGAATTACTTACTTCAAAAAATGAAAAATTACAAAAATTATAATGACAAACTAAATAAACACAATCTTAACGCTACAGGTTTAAATCGAAACAATAACAGATATTTGCAATCAACTATCTTAGTTTGATTCACCGGATAGATCGCACAAATGAGCCAATCAGAATACAGTCTGAAGGTCACGCGTACAAATTACTTAGTTTTATTGATTTCCAGACTCATTCCGAATTAATCAAACTGAGACCATTTATTGAAAATGGCCGTAAGTTGGTTGTGTATGCAACTAATTTGGAGCTGGTTCCCGTGGATATCTTTTTACAAATTGCGTGACATAAAGTATTCATACATGATTTTGTGCATATTGAGGTGTGGCTATGTTTTTATGAATGAGTGACATTAACTCACCGCTCAGTGGGAACATTCTGTTCCACGAGACGTCAACATTAGTCGCCTTGTTGTTGATTGCATACGCTTCAGCGAGAGCGACAGCACCGTCAACACCCAGGTCATTATAACTCAGGTTCAACCTAATCATTATTCACTTTACTCTATTGTTTTATTAACTATACCTAATGATGATCAATTGTAGTAATTTTAGTAAAAACAAAGCCATTATAATAATATTACTATGATAACCAATGTAAAGATCCATTAATATGGAGAGTTTTTCGCACGACCGGGGCAAGAATTTAACAGAAAACTGTCATTCTCGCGTCCTTGTAAATGTCAGTTTTCTGTGATATTCTTCATTTTCACGGGGAAAATCTCATTTACGGATATCTTCTTAAGAAGAAAGAAGAAAGAAGAAAGATAGTTATGCCGGACTCACCAACCTGCCGACCTAGTTGTCTTTACCCGAACAACTGCTGGGTCGGTTCTCTAAACAAACCATACACTGCTATACCGACTAAAAACCCCGCGGTGGCCTCCTTGTTCGGCGCAATTAAGACGGGCCCAAGGAATCTTGAGTGTACTCTAGATTCCTGCCGGCTCTCAGAAGCCTCTCACCATAATGACGTATTTCAACGTCTACGCCAGCACGATGTTTTTGCGCTGCCGTCCATCTGGAAGTCGTACTGCGCATCCCCTCCTACACGATCGCGACACGCGGTGGCCCGCGCCGATATCGTAAGTACGACAAAATCTCTGCATCTAAATGGGACTTTACTCATAACAAATCATTTTATGCCGAACTGAAGTTAGGTTCTAACTTCTTGCCACCTATCAGAAGTAATCACAACATGAGACGATATGGCATGGATGACGCATGAGATGCGCCTTCACACTTCGCAAGGGTGAATGATTCTAAACTTGGTGGTACACCGCCAGTTCGGAAAGCTATTTCGCTAGAGAAGAACGGGCAAGAAAGTCCAGGGTTGTTCTTTTCAAAACTAGTTTACAATTATATTATTATTATTAAAACCAGTAAGGCTTTACAATATTTAATAAGAATTATAGCAGCTCAATTTATATTAATAAGCAAACATAGAAATGATATTTACGTACTGGATTAGCATGCATGACCTCCATAAACATGATTACTACGATTGGCATTTTTGGAAATAATTTCATTGAAATGCACGGAAACCAATAGTGTCGCTGCGGTGTGCGGTCTGCCGCCGAGCTCGGAATCACACTAAGTTGATGATTGCCCATGGCCGTGCGGATGACTCAAAAGGCTTTAAGCTATGGTTGCGTCTAAAAAATGCGCGTTATTTACCTTTTAATAACCGCACCTTTTTTAATACGTCTGGTAAGATGTATCAAACCGGCGTCTTTGATATCGTTTCTGGACAAATCAAGCAAATCCAATGACCGGTTGGATAACATCACGACAATGTTTCGCACACCATACTCTTGTAATCTATTTTAAAAGAAAAATCAATTCAAAATATGTTCAATAAATTTTAAACGCACAGATAATACTTGGTATTCGAAACAAATTAACTGAAGCCTGGAATTCAAATTCTACGTAGTAGCTTTAATGTTTTCTAATTTCGATATGTAATCAGCTCACTATAAATAAAATTGTGAATCAATAATTAATAATTACATGAATTAGTTATTAACAGATTTATTATTGGGTAGGTAACTTACGAGTATCACTCTGTGTCTCCCAAATGCACAGTGGCGGACTATGCCCGTCGGGGGCCAGGTGGACAAGTTTAATTGGGGGCCCGGGGGCCGTAAATCTAAATATCCCAGTGAGCTTTTTTTTGCATTTGCTGGTAATATGCATAAGCTTGACATTGTACTATGAGATTTCGAGACTCGGGGCCCTCTAAGACCGTGGGCTCGGGGTAGACCGCCCCTCCCTCCGCTCCACTTAGTCAATTACTGCAAATCCACCCGTTACAGTGTGAGCCAAGCTACGGATAAGACACCCTACTCGTATACACGACACCGCAAACTATCCGTAGTGATTCAAAACATCGTCGCGTGTATGGGTAGGTTGCACCTCGTCCTTGGCTCAACTCGCGCTATTACGAGTTCTTCCTCACTGAGTTATACATACTTGCAACTGCATAAAACCAACTCCTGCAAGGCGAAGCTCTCTCCAAGCATCTGTCCGAGATGATAACACGCGTCGAGGCTCAAAAAACTGCCCGTGAGGTCCAATCTCTTCACGTGCCTATTGTTTACCAACGCCATTGCCATTGCTCTCACACCCACAGGATTCACGGCGTAGTACTGCCGGTGGAATTTGAAAACTTATAACTTTTAATGAATTGGTTAGTTGAGGTGTTACATCTAATCTTCTAATATATAAAATTCGCGTGTCACAATGTTCGTTCCCAAACTCCTCCGAAAAGGCTCGACCAATTTTTATGAAATTTTGTGTGCATATCGGGTAGGTCTGAGAATCGGCTACTATCTATTTTCGTCCCCTAAATGTTAAGGTGTTCCACCCCTAAATTTTATTTTTTATTTTTTAGACAATTTTTTTCGTTTTTATTTTTTTATGATACAGCATTAAAAAATACATACAACCCAAAATTTTCAACCCTCTACAATCAACCCCTATTTTTTAATAGCGATATTAGTATTTTTGTGTTGCGCGTTTCTCACACCGATCGCGATGACGGAACTCGCTTGATGCGACTAGACTGCTTTAATCCTAGAAATAGGCATTCACGCGGGCGTAGCCGCGGGCACAGCTAGTTTTTCAATAATAAAGTTTTTCACTAGTTGGTAGGTACCTCGTATGCGAGAGGCCTTCTGGGTAGAGCGCTGTTCAGTACTGCAAAATCTTTCTTTTGTTTATGGGTAGGCGCTTACCATCAACGAGCGACCTGCTTGTCATTCAGGCTAATAAAAAAAACAATGATATATCATGTTTATAAAATATTGAACATAATGTGCAATAAGACTAGAAAATATACAGATTTGATATAACGGTAAAACTCGGTAACGGTAACGGTTTTCACTCAAGAATACATATCCTAATTTGAACATCCTGCACATAATAGTTCTACGGTCGGTGCATTGCTACTTGCAACATTTCAACCTTGCCTGCATATTATTCAAATACATCATATATTTTACTTAAAACAACATTTATTCGTGGTAAACAAGTTTGAATAATAATTTACCTTCAAATCAATGGCCTCCTTAAGCAATCCCCTGTAGAAGTCCCTTACCGGGACCAAGTTCATTTGATCACACAGAGCCAAATACAACTCTTGACCATCGTAGTCGTATATTTTCTGCTGTTCTACAAATTAATTTTAAATTAGTTATTTTGAGTGGTAGAGCCACGTTGTAGACAGTTTTGTCTACAGCATGAATGGGCCGGCTCGTCCGGGTCGATACCACTGTCTCACAGAAAACCGGCGTAAACTAACAGCTTGCTGCTACGTTTCTTACAGTGAGTGAGATATCTGGAGGCCCAAATCCCCCTCCCCTTCCCAATCCCTTAATTATCCTTTTCCTTTAAGGTTGGCAACGCGCCCATGATTCTTTTGGTATTGTGGGCGTACATGCGCGATGGAGATCACTTACCAACAGGTTACCCACTTACTCGTTTACCTTCCTATGTTATAAAAAAAAGGTATTATGTCTTTTAAACTTCCAATTCACTTTTAAGGAAATATACAGACACGCCATATATTTTCGTATCCAATATATGTATTTTATTCGCAGTTAAGTTTTCCTAGACTCCCAGATGATTTCCCGCGTTAATGCATGCATCATTTAGATCTAAAACCACCTGTATCTATCTACGTAATATAAATAGAAAATTTTATTATTTTTATCACTATTAAGTTTACACCCTAGTTTGCTTGTACCACGGTGCTTGTACTCACATACACTTTAAATATTTGTTTCATTTCATTATATATCAATCAGTGCATTCACGGTTAACACAGTGGTTTTATTGTGATCAGGGACCAAAATTGTACCAATATCAGTCTTTTCCGGCCCCAAGCTGTGAATGAGAATTGCCAAAACCTTAATAGTCTACTAACCAGGTTTCAATAAAGCTTCAACAATGCAGGGATCTTTAATACCAGGATAATTATAATAAGCATGTCGCAAAACTGAGCTAGCTGAGATCTGGATATACTTGGTGCATATTTCTCCACTGCCAGGATCATACAGGCCGTCTTCATATAGAGTTTTTTTAGGGTTGTCAGATGACCGCACTATGATCAGAGATGACCATTCGTCCATCGGCGGTTCCTCGGAAGATGAAGACTCCGCATGTTGGTACAGGACTTTCACTGGGTGGCCAACCATCACTTTTGAAGAGATAATATAATTATAATTGTGATTTTTTAAAGTTTTAACTTTTTACCTTTACGTTTAACTTTTGTATTTTTCTAATTAGTTAATGCTAGTTTTGGTTTTGACTTTGGTTTTGACTGAATGACAGATGAAAGCTTTTATTCTTACGTAGTAATTTACTTACTCTATGGCTTTTATAATAAACCATTAATAAACACATTTAGCGCCTAACATCCAACCCGTATTTTTCGAAAAAAAAAATATAACTGTATTTCCACCTCTACGATTTCCACGGACACGACGACGCGACGCGAAGCGACAAGAGGTTGTCTTCTGTTTGGATTACCCTTACCCCGATGTTTATCCTTAGGTTTACCCACTAATTAACATCAAGTTATTCCTTTAATCAATAATTTTACCAGTGCTAAAAAGTTTGAAGTTTAAATATGGGACAAAATTCATGGGACAAATTTACGGCTATTTTAATATTTATCCACGTGAAAACACACTAGATAAACAGAGAACTAAATCCTAATAAACGTGAACCACATTTAATCCGAAATTATCGCTTTCAAACATTTATCAACGGGGCATCAAATGGAGATGAAAGTTATCACTGCAAACAGGACATGATTTCAAATAGAACTGGCTGGCTAGGGTTGCAAAAACACCATGTGGCGTGCAATATCGGGCCATGCAAACATTTGCGCAAGCCAGTCGCTGTACAAATGGCGGGATGAGTTTTCACAAGCCTGTCTGCTTTTAAACAAACGCGCTTTACAGTATATGTACATTAGACTTAGCGCCCCTCGATTTGTTTCCGTATTGGTGATTAGGTATTAAATATGGGAATGTCTGTAATAAACGGCTGAACAACGCGCTTTACAGGGTGGTAGATCCCTCGTATGCAAGAGGCCGTCTAGGTTGGTACCACCGCTTTGTCTACTTCTGCCACCAGTGTAAGCACTGTTGTGAAAGTGTGTCAAAGTGAAATGATTCTGCTTTATGAGACATCACCTTATGTCTCGGGGTGACAAGCGCAGTACAATGTCATGCAGTGCTTTGTAATTCAAAGTTCTATGTGGTGTTGCTTCTGTTTATAGGCAAGCGTGGCGCTTACCATCAGGCGAGAGACCTGCTCGTTTCATCACTCAAGCTACTTAATTTTAAAAAAGCTTTGTGTTTACTTCTTTGTTTTTCATTCCGCTTTACCACGTTGCTCCAATATCGCGTCGAAGCAATGTCTAACTCCTAAGCAATGTGTTACAACAAGCAAGAAGATACTTAATAATGGTCTCTAGATGATTGCAATTATCTATTGATTGCAATAAACTTAAACCTAATCATCAACATAAAGGCATAGACCATATCTACGAGGCCACAGAACAATTCTACTCTAGCAAGACATAGAAAGACAATTAATAACGATGGATGCTGTTACACAGCTTCATGAACTTTAGTGATCATAGGAGATGGTAGGTGTAATATTTGAATAATTGTTATGACTTTTGAGTTACGGCATTTTCTATATGTTTTACTCTATTTTTTCCAAAACAGATAAT
Source organism: Mimas tiliae (assembly GCA_905332985.1). NCBI lineage: Eukaryota > Metazoa > Arthropoda > Insecta > Lepidoptera > Sphingidae > Mimas > Mimas tiliae. The sequence continues at coordinate 10,470,699 of HG995238.1, forward strand.
TATAATAGAGTAATCTCTAATATTATAAAAATCATAAATGTATTTTATTGAAAGGGGGTATACAACAATGCCATAATCGTGAACCTAACGTAACGTAACTAAAACCTTTATAATATTAAATAGGTCCTGTCCAAATGACAATTGCATCAACGGTTGCATCATTCTCCCTCTACGGTTGCATCCAACGCGCGCCTTCATAATACGTATTCTATAATACTACACAGTACACTCTACATTGCCTTTTTATCGAATTATGCAGCAGTGTTCACATGTTGACTCACTTTTTGAGGTAAAGGCTATCAAACCAAAATTACGGATATGGTCTAAATAGTTGCTAAAATAAATGGAACTGAGCAATAGAGCTGCCGTGATAGATGGACGATGCTTGAAAATCCATCAAGTAGAGATTACTCGATCTCGTTGTTGGATATCCATCTGAAACCCAGTAGCAGGAACAAACAGCACACTTCGAAGAATATTGTGGGACCCACATCTTTCACACCTTTAGATCGAAGTAAAAATAAAGCGTGATGCTAACAAATGCTTTGCCCGAAAGTGAGGCATCAATGACTAAAATAAATAATATCATATCGAAGCGGATCTAAATGGCAGTTTTATTTTTCATTTTGCCGTCACGACGTTTGGTATAAAATAAGCTATTTTCTCAGTGGATAAACACGTCGCCGAGATGTTCGCACCATCAGTTTCCCTTCAGCGTGATCTCGTATGGCTCAGTTAACTGCCGTGTAATGGTGTTTTTATGATTTCTCCCCTAACATCAACGTCGTTGTGATGTAGTTGGTGTGAGAGCAGTAACGCAAGTTTATGTTGACATGATGACATTGATAAAGTCGTGACTATTGCAGTTAGTTGCTTCTTTAAGATTATTAATTTCTCGTCTTCAGCAGATGTTTCCGATCGATTATTTTCCAATTTCTTTGGCTCTTGTATTCGTTTGTTTTATTGTGGTTTATAGTTGCTTTCGCGAAGCATGTTTCAGGGTCGTCCACTGTTTCATTAAGTACATTGTCTATAGCAGACTAAAATTACACTAAAGTATAAGTGTCTATTTATAACTGTGGGTGTAGTGGAAAATCAAACTTATTCCCAAACTCTATAACACTGGGAACATCAATATTAGCGCATGACCATATTATAAGTGGCTGACTGTAATAAAAATTATAGGTAATGTACAATAACTTGATTTGAATGAATTTGATTTACTACCTCTCTATTGACTGTGTGAGAAAACTCCGTTGTTTCAGCCACATGATTTATTTGCACATTGGCAAATATATGAGGTGTTTAGAGGCGCGGGATCTTGTGGCGTTTTAACGGAACGGGAAAATATAGCAATGGATAGCAAAAATAAGAGGAATGCTTTTTTAACAACCTTTTATTCTCTACTGATGAGTTATCAGCTATTGCATATTGGCTACTTAGGGTTACTGGACTTTGGAGAAAAGTATTGTCTTTAACACAATATTGATACATAAATAAATCGTATCTTCGTTTATTTTTTTATAGCAGAGGCCGGAGAACGTAATTGGGTGTGATGGAAAGTGACCTCCACCCATGGTTCATGAACCGCCCATGAACATCCAAAAGTGTAAGTGTTGATTGCACCGTCCGTTGGTTAAAGTTATTTTAACAAGCAATGGTTGACTATATCTACATATTTTAATATTTTGATAGTACTGAAAACAAATGATATCAATCAAATGCCTCAACCATAGTTTACGATAACTTTAACTTTAATCGACGGATGGCGCAACTTATACTAGCTTTTTTTATTAAAGTTAACATCTCAAACACGTACAGAGTTCACTTTACACTTATACAGGCGTCTACACAGTTTTAAAAGGAATCATAATAGAAAGAGTGGAGCGTAAGTCGCCCGTAAATCGCTTTAGAAGCCAATAACACCCACACGAGGCATTGTGCTAACTACGTACGCTTTAGTTATAGAGCACTAAACGATAAAAAAATTAAATAACGATTGTAGAATGACTATGAATGTTCAAGATAATAAGGATATTGCTTGGTTGGTTTTAGGTACGCGAAAGCCCTTCTGATTAGGTACCAATGTTTTCTCTATTATATAACCAAGCAGCAATGTGTAAACACTATTCAGATCCGGCTTGACGGGCAGACTATGCCGCCCACACACCCGCCACTGTAACTCTTGTAAGCCAGGATCGACAGTGGCACGTATATTTCGACACCGAGCAATGAAGGTCGGCGAGTCTCTGGGAATGCAAATCTGTCTTTATCCCGCAACGAAATGAATCAAATAGAAAATTAGAGAGGAGTTGGAAAAAATATTGTAATTACTGGGAATTATCATATGGACTTTAGCGAAGTACTGCCATACAATACTCTGCAATTTAAAAGTTCTGTGTGGCGTTTCTTCTCTTTATGGGTATGCGTTAAGTTTACTATCAGGCGAGAGACGTACTAGTCGTCTACTTTTTTATATTGTAAGCATTGTCTAAAATAAGTCAAAACAATCGTAAGCATGTTTATTAGTTTATAAGTGGTAGAGCCACGCTATAGAAAGTTTTGTCAACAACATGAATGGCTCGACCGGGTTTTTACCACTGTCTTACAGAAAACCGACGTAAAATACCAGTTTGTTGTTGCGTTTTGTATGGTGAGTGAGATATTCCCCATATGAGCCCCAAGTCCTTCTCCCCTTCCTAATACCTTAATTATCCGTTTCTTTTAAAGTCGGCAAGACGTCCATTCTTCTGGTATTTTACACGTTAATGGGCGGCGGAAATCAATTACCATCAAGTGACCCATTTGCTCACTTGCCGCCCTCTGCTATATAAAAAATTTAGGTTTTAGACAAAATATATATAATGGTAACTAAATATTAACAATTAAAAATGTATTATGGTAAGTAATTTTGTACATCAGCATAATTAACTACTTATGCCTCGGGGTGACGAGCGCAGTCCAGTGCCATGTAGTCCTTTGTAATTCAAAGTTCTGTGTGGTGTCTGTTTATGGGCAAGCGTGGCACTTACCATCAAGCGAGCGACCTGCTCGTTTCGTCATTCAGGCTAGAAAAAAACAAGTTGTCTTATCTATAAAAAAGTATCTTCGTTTCAAGGTACCTACACTTAAGTCAACTGTTACCATACTTATATTTTAGGCTATTATTACATTAGCACTAGTAAATAATAAATTCAACGCCATTCGTTATAATTAGAGCCCGCACTGTCCCTTCAATACATTGTGATTACATTGACATTTGTAGACGTAAAATACGTGGGCCAGATCGGAGTGCGGAGTTGCTTCGGCAAAAACTCTTTTGTTAACGACCGCCCACATTTCACACGAATCGAACACCCTATATGTGAAGGTGGCTCATAAATAACTGAGCAGGTATGCCGCCGCGATCCTTCTCTGTGTCTCTCTTGCCGATAATTTATATAAGTACGAATCTAAAAAAATGTATTGTTTACTTTTATTTTCTACATTCGCTGTATACCAACTAAAGACAAAAGTTTATTCATTGTGGTTGCCCTACGGATAAAAAACCTATAGGCTTCTGCTATTACCTGATATAACCAGAAAGTTATAAGTATTAAGAGTGTTTCCTTGCTGCTCCAACCATGTTATACCTAGTCCCAGTTGAATAAGAAGTTTAACCTTAAATATTTATAATTTGATATAAATTTATCTCACTTGCAGAAAAAAAATTAAGTCTATTTCCTTTTTCTTTAGTATGTAGATAGATATCTCCATACCAATTTTCATCATAATCAGTATACCTAGTGGTGTAACCATGAAAAAGTAATAGACAGAAAAAGTCACTTACGAATTTATAATATCAGTATGGATTGACAACAACAAAATTGTAGATAAGTACTTGTATATAAAATAGTTCACGCGCTGCCCGCTCGTCTCGAGCCCTCCTTACCCCTCCGCATCTGGCTTCTATTAGAACACGTCCGCGCTTTTTGCACTTTGTCATAATAAGTTTATAGCGTTCGTTCTTTGGTTTGTTCTACACGCTCCGACCGCCCCGCTGCCCGCTCCAAATCTTAGCTTGGCCTAACACTTAATACAATAAGACTTACATATTGCATTTAAACTACTAATTTCGTAGCAACATTATAAAGAATTTATACCAAATTTACTTAACAATTATACAAGTTTATGTTATTTAATACGCAGCAAAAGCACCTTTGTTTGTATAGCTCATTGAAACAATACCTATTTATTTTCTGAAAATTTTCGGACACGTGTCGTCGGCGCGGCGCGGCGCTGCGCCATACGGTGGCTAACGCAATAAATTGATAAAGTCAATGCGTTGATAAAATTACTTCCACCAGTTTTGTTTATTACCGAGGTAAGCTATGTTAAATCGTACATAATTAATTTTATGCTTCGTTTTCAAATAAAAAGAACCTATTCGAATAACCAATACCTACCACAGTAGGTCCTTACGAGTTACCTTATCATTATTCTTAACTTTATACTGCAGTTATACAACGCGTGCTAACGCGAGCCGAGACACGGATGGGACGCATCAACACGAAGCGACGGCAAGCGACAGTTTGCAATAGCAGTTTGACTAAACTATAATAAACTAATGGCACCGAACCAAAATAGTTTCATTTTAATTTTTTTAAATTTTCTTGTCCCATTTCAACTTCCCGAACAAATTCGTATACTTTTCATACAAGAAATAAGCATAGGTAGTTTGTCAAAGGAAAACAAATGCAGCAACATACTTGGTAGTTAGGAGTAACTCCAAAAAGTCCATCGTCAACTGAACCGTCTAACAAACAATGTAGCGTTGCATTGTGCGCCGGGGGATACATACCAATTTAAATTATAAAACTTTAAACAAGCGCTAACCGTAACAAGAAAACGAGATTTCGAAACAAACTCCATCCACCTCAAGAAATGTCTTTGTTTAAACACTACATATTGTGGGTTTTTATTGGGGGTCATTTCAGTTTCCATCGAAACATAGGTAGGTAACTCTCCGTGAAACGCCCACAATTCGACCGAATAAATGAAGGCTGTAATTATATCGCAATTTAATATGCAATTTAATGGGGTTATCTATGGCGGGAATAGGCTAGTTCACTTATACCAATATTTAATAAATAATTGTTTATTTCTTACAGCATTTGGTTTATGGAACCCAAATTTAACAATTACAATCAAAGACTTTAATGTATACTACTAGACAAGCTGTGTGGTACAAAGAAATTGCGCATTTGGTTACGGTCAATTGACCGCAACTCATTTAGTCGTCCGCGAGACAGCGACGAGAGCAGTTGTTGTTGTTTGAATAGCTGCGAACGTTAAATTCGATAAACTAACACGAAATTGTTTATTGTTACCCATAAAATATTGTCATTATTAACGTGCATATATTATTCATTCAATTTGAAGTTATTTTACGGAAGTAACTATATTATTTCTTGGTTTTGATCGAAAAATTAATTTATTGCGAATGAAAACTAATACCAAACAAAACGGCCGTCTCAATGTTGCCATCTCGCTTACTCTCAACTCCTCTAACTCCCACGCCTTAGACGTCATTCCCGCCTCGCCGGCCGCGTATGCAACACAATTATACTTCTGAACAACCCGTCTATGGTATTAAAGTCTGATGAAGCATCGTACTAGAAGGAATTGACCCCAAAACTCCGACAAGACTTTAAAATCAGCCACACCAGTGTGTCGTGCTTGAAGACTTGAAAATATATTCTAAACTTGTCGTTGGCAAAACGTCCAATAATGCGAATATAATTTATACCTTTGAATATTACATAAAGACATAGCCATGGCGTGACCGCACATGAGACAGCTAGATTTTTTGAAATGTTGCTTTATATATATATTTCCCCATTTCATGTTTGGGAAAAATTATCACAAATCAAATTCCTGCCTTTTTAGTTTAAAGTAACGAAAAACACAACTATGTCCAGCATTTAGGGAAAAACGTTGGTAACACAAAACTACCGAGTTTCTTAATAAAAAAAGTATATCATTTTTTATATCATAGACCGGGAAACGAGAAAGTGGATCACCTGATGGTAAGTGACCATCAGGTGATCCACCAACGCCCATATAATACCAGAAGAATCATGGACGCGTTGCCGACCAGGAAAAGGAACCAGGAAAGGCGGATAATTATTGGATTAAGAACCGGAAGGCGATTTGGGCTTTCGGATATCTCACTCACTGTATGAAAAATTGTCTTTATTAGAGATCTATAAATGGATGAGAAAAATCTAAAAATGCTTGTAGCTTATGAACCCAAACTATATGTATCACTCAGATGGGTGATACATATAGATATCTTAATAATAACTGTAATAACTTAATTAATTAATTTCCCTTCTTATGGGTTGATTTCAATGCAGATGGACTAGGTTGTTCTGTCATGGAAACATCTTCTGAAGTACCTGGGGCGCACTTAATTAAATAAATAACTTAAAATGTGTAAGGTGACAATTATATTTTTTGCAGATAATACCAAAAGTTAATTGTATTAAATTAATTATTATTAATTAATTATTACATCAATCAGCTATTTTAAATATATTTTTTTATATTTAAACTGCATGAAACGGAATACAAAGTCAATCATCAATCTCAAAACCACAGGAATTTCAATACAAAAATCAGCTGTTTAAGAGCAATTTAATGGTGCGACCCTTTAATATGGACTACATGATAGTTACAAAATTTATCCACCATAGATTTCGCTCAGTAGTTTGCAGTTCTTGTAACTGAACGTTTTACAAGAACTGCAAACTAACTGAGCTCACACCCTGTAATATTAAAAATCTTTTTATGTCAACTCAACACTATGATAATACAAGTTATATTGAGGATACTAAGGTACTAACTAACTGCCATACATATATCTAACACACAGACTTACACCTGAAACAGCTATTCAAATATACCATAGTTGCATGGCTGGGAATTACACCTTGGACCTTGACATTGCTCAGAGTGCAATCACAATACCAACTGAATCGGGGTAGCGATCAACAGCTTATATAATCAATACTAACATGTATATGTTTTGTTTGTTGGTACTGCTTCTGCATGTAACAATTTATTTTTTACATACTCGTATTAGTGATCTTTCACTAAAATGTTCAGAGCACAGTTTGGTATATTTTGCAGGCTCCCAATTCAACCTACAGTAAAATACCTGAAATAGTAGATTGTAACATTGTTTGAATAAATCTGGGTAAATAAAATTTACAACCTGGTAGCACCAAACCTATAAACGATTTTAATTTTTGAGTAAAACTACTCTATTTTTCTATATTCCTAATGGATTCGATGCTAAATCTTTCTTCAGAGTTTTTACATCACATGACATTACAACAGCAAAATAGTAAGATTTTCAACTACGTACGAGTGAAAGGTTATGCCGGAAATTTTTCGTTAACTACGGCTTTTACAGTCTAGCACACTACACCCCACCATTGACTTCTTTGTGAATCAATGTATATTTTATCTTGTATGCGTCTTTATGTCCTTTATTACCTCACAAACCATAATAAATAAAATTTTCTGTGAAACCGCCCGACTGAAGTATGACAAACAAATGAATCATACACATTGACAAACAAAACAACGACGGGGACAAAAAAGAAACCTTTTGTCTCTCTCTTTTACCAATGTTTGGTATCTCGCGATCTCGCTTTCACTGTAGGAAGTAGAATAATGGCTCCATCTATAATAAATCTAAGATTTATACTCATAGCCAGGGCTGCCAACTCATAGTTAAAAAAATCACTAGGTCAGCCCAAATCAGGTCTTTTACCGTAAGTCCCACCAGAGACCAATTAATTAAGGATCTATGATGACAAATATGACGTTATATATCTATGATGCAAATATGATAGTGGAATAGATGTGTATTGGACATAAACGCCAAAAGCACCCAGATCTCTAGGGATTTTTTTAAATAAAGGTTGGCAGCACTGGCCATGAATTGTCAAATTGACAAGTAAAATTCTGAATTCTGACGTATTTAATTCTAAAATATAATTTATTTCACTTTTATTTAGTTCCTTTTTCACTGTATTTTTCACAGACTTTACATTAGTGAAAGTGTTATACAAGTTTTAAAATAACTTTTGATTACTACAAGAAGCAAAGCCGCATTCGTTCTGGCCTGCATGTAGGTTAGTATATCGATGTACAAGCGAAAATAGATTTTTCTGTTTTTTTATATGACTGTAAACTGTATACGTTTATTTTTTCGTAAAATGACTTCGTCGCGTGCTTCTCTGTTGACACCAATCGATGTACGCGGCATGAAAGTGCTAGACCGTGATAAATTCGTTCGTAATTTAGAGATACCAGCTTTGAAGGTCACAAAACAGAATTTGGCAAAGGTGACATCCCTGTGCAAACCTTATTTCCTCAAACTGGAACACTTCAAGCCGATCTGTGATGTGGAGCCAACCGAAGAAGACGCTCCTTTCCATAAAAGTATACACCTCAACCCGGACAACATTTCTGAATGGACTGATATTTTAGAAGATGATCGCAAAAAGATGACCGAACTAGGTGTCGACGAAAGTAATTTCTGCAAAAAGAAAATACAATTAACATATGACAATTGGGCATATGACACTATTTTCAAAGCTGTTCTACCTGAACATGAAGAAATTGTGAGTGGTTTTTCACAAATAGGTCACATTATCCATCTCAATTTAAGAGACCATTTGCTCGAATATCGGTCTCTTATTGGCCAAGTTCTTGTAGACAAAGTGAAGACTTGCAGAACTGTTGTGAATAAAAGCAACATCATTGATAACACATACCGCAATTTTAGTATGGAAGTGATCGGTGGAGATAAAGATTTTTTTGTCACAGTGAAAGAGAACAACATCATATTCCAATTTGATTTCTCAAAAGTTTACTGGAATCCACGCTTGGGCAAAGAACATGAGAGGATATTGAGTTATATAAAACAAGGTGATGTTTTATTTGACATTTTTTGTGGAGTTGGACCATTCTCACTACCAGCAGCAAAACATAAATGCACAGTTTATGCAAATGATTTAAATCCAGAATCCTTCAAATGGTTGAACCATAATGCCAATAATAATAAAATAAAATCTGACCTATTCAAGTCTTATAATCAAGATGGAAAAGATTTTATTTGCATGGTATTTAGAGATTATATTCAAAATTTATGTGAAGGAAAGATTTTTATTGATGAGAAAGCAAAAATTCACATAACAATGAACTTACCAGCAATGGCTGTTGAGTTTTTAAAGTATTTCAAAGGATTAATCAAAGAGGATATGGTGAAAAATTTGAAGAATGAAATAATTGTTTATGTGTACTGTTTTGTTGTTGGTAATGACAATGTTATATCAGCAAAACAATTAGTGATAGATAATATTGGATGTGAAGTAGCAGATCAAATCATAGATGTGCAATATGTAAGAAATGTTGGACCGAAGAAGGAAATGATGCGTGTTACATTCAAATTAAGTGGTGAAATTATATCAAATAAACATGATTTAGATATAAGTGAACCCCCAAATAAAAAATTGTGTGTTGAAAAAAGTGAATCACAATTATAAAATTGTATTTTTTTAAACAATAAATTTGTTATCGAACTTATTGTTTTTAAATTTTCTATTCATTCTTAATTGTGTAAATTTATGCAAATATAATTGAATACATTACTACATTTTTCCATATTACTATGAAGTTTAAAAAGCTGTAGCAGTGTGAAAGCATAATTGCTTGTAGCCAGTAAAATAATGTGAGTACTGTGAACATTTTACATCTCTAGAATGACATGTGCAGTATAGTGCTGTAATTCAATGTTCTGGGTGGTATTTTCTTGTCATTTCTGTCTAGTTGTTTTGGGATACAAATAGAAAACACTTTACTGTACAAACTTTTACAGAACACAAGAAAAAAAAACAGAAACTGGTACAAAACAGAGAGGAAAAAATTTACAATGTCATCACTTTAAGTGATCTCTTTCAGACAAGCTAGTATTAATAGAGACAATTTCATTTAAATCGAAATAGGAATTAAGACACTGATAACAACTTTATTTAATACTATGTATTGAAGTAGATGCAGATTTGTATTCATAACTAGGTTTTGTTCATGGCTCTCGCTTGGGTTTCCGGTTCTCATCCATTTGTAACTGCGCATTATTATGGAATAAAATGTATGTGTAAATGTCCTTCCATAGGTCAAGCTTCCTGTGTAAAAATTTCATCAAAAACGGTTCAGTGGTTTAGCCATGGAAACGTAACAGATATAGATCTACTGACACATGTAATATTAGTATTGACATTGACACCAAAGAATTAGTAATGGTTGTAAGTTATCGGCAAATAATAAAATTGTTTTGAATATATTATCTCGTAAATTTATAATTAGTAGGAAAATGAAACAATGTAAGCTACACTATGAATCCAATCCAATAGACTTCGTTTAAGAACCTATACTGATAGGTTCTTAAACGAAGTCTATCTACACATGAACTTGTTAAGATGCCCTTGTGGATAATTATTTCATGCCAGGGCAACTCATGTCTGATTTATTCGAAATTCGTAAAACTCGAACACAAATTATAATTGCCCGAACTGGGATTTAAACCCAGAACTTTACTGGTTTCTCAACCTAAGTAGGCTGCCACTAGAGTTCACTAGACTTCATGGTTTATAAAGTAAAAGCCAAATGGCTGGCTTAATGTCCTGTTCTTGGTCTAGTTTTGAAAGCAGCATTAAAATTAAGAAACTACTGTACGAACACAGTACGTAGGTAAGCATGGTATAATGTGCTAAAAAGCATGCGTTTTACTGGTGCGTTTTTATTTGCGTTGAGGAGATACTGTAATATCGCCGATAGTCAAGCCACGTCCCTTGCCCAGTCAGATAATCGTTAATCACTTTTAGTCTCTTAGGCCCGTATTAGAAAACAACACTCAAGTGAGCACTTTGCTAAGTGTCTATTTCTGTACACGTGATTGGTCCATTTTTATTTGGCGCCAAAAATAGACCAATCATGTGTACTGAAAGCAAAGAGCTCACTTGAGTGTTGTTCTATAATACGGGCCTTAACTACTCATCGCGGGTTGATTATTTCGAAATGAGTAGTTATATTTTGTACTTACTACAAAGTAGCATGTGTATTTCGCAGCATGCACAAGTGTGCATGCTGCGAAATGCCCTTCCCACATATAAGTAATAAGTATTACTTATATGTGGGAAGGGTTGGATGGGACACATAAACAAAGAGGCCCTGTGTTCGTCTTAAACCTTGCTGCGGTTTTAAGTACTTATTTCTCGGATGGTTTCAATTCTAGGTTCTTTTATATAAAATAAATAAATATCTTGCAATAGTTTTACTCCGACTTATCTGATCAGTGAATAAAAAAAAATACGAGTTTTTAACAAAAGGAGCCTTACAACCTTAAAACAATTTAGAAAACGATTGCAAGTCTTATAACTTACACATTATACCTACCTACTGATACTTTGCAAGCATTACTGTGACAATGCTCGCTATCGTGACCAACTAGACTTGACATTGGGCAGCGACTTGCCGTGCCCCACCGATACCAATATCCACGAACGACGTACTATCCAGAGGAATGTCCTTTCGTCTGCCCTCAAAATTTTCGTGGTTGAAATTAACTTCCGCAGTCGGAAAATCCGACTGACTTTGGCATAGAAATCGATCATTGAAAACACTTACACTAGCGACAGTAGCGGGGAACGCAGATACTAGAGGTTTACTTTTCGCTTTTATTTGAAATCGTAAGCTGTCGATTTCTCGTGTTTCTTCTTCAATGGAAACTGACGTAAGTGTGGGCTTGAGGATTCTTGTAAAGTATTTGTTTAGATTACTGTCAGCTTCTGCAGATCATCTGTGACGCGATTAATACTGCCACTATGTAGACTCTTGTCTACAGCATGAAGTAACCGGTTCGACTGGGTTACAACCACTGTTTCACCTGAAGTGACTTGCTTGTTGTATATCAACAAAAATATATTGCCTTTTTTTAGCTGTAGATACATTATTTTTAAAACAAATATTATCATCACTTTCGGTATAAGGTCAAATCATGATGTATTTTAAGCAAACTAAACAATTCGTTATCTCGATTCGATATTCGCTCATTACATTAATTTAGATAATTTATTACCATTATTATGTATACCATAATTAACGATTGATAGTAACGCTTACATTCTGTAACATACTCGTAACTAGATTTAGTAGTATCTTAACTGTAGACGGAACGGGTTCAATCATCAAATAGTAACTTGAAATATTTTCATTTGTATAGAATTTATCGGTTTACTATAAAATGAGGGTAAGTTATAGTTTAAGGAAATATTTTGATGATATAATAATATTTCCACCCTTAAGTGGATCACAAATAACTCAATGATTTTTTTGAATAGCATAATTTAACAGTCGCATTTGACCAACGAACAGATAGGCCATCTGATTGTAAGTCATAAACACCTACCTAATACCAGAGGAATAGTCGGTCTGGTGCTGGCCTTAAAGGAAATAATAGACTATGATAAAGGGTGGACGGATTTCGATATGTTTTGGCTTAAAGATAGTCCATGTAACATTTGCACATTGATTCACTTTACTTAATAATATAGGATATCTTTACTTTAATTTCAAAAGCGTGTAGGTCCTGTACTACCGTAAGGTTGATCGATAAATCAGCATCATCAATCATCAGCGATACACAAAGCAAGCAATTGATTAAAATAAAATAATTGGAAGTTATTGACCTGATCGACAGCCTCCGTGGCGCAGCGGACAAGTAGCCGACTGCAAAGCGAGAGGCCGTGGATTCGATTCCCGCACCGAGACAAATGTTAGTGCGATCCACAAATATTTGTTTCGGGTCTGGGTGTTGTGGGACCGCAAGTCCTTCGTACTTCTTCGTCCTGATACCGAAGATACAGGTTAACCTAATGTGGGGTCAGGACTATATGTGTGACTGTTGGGTGTATTTATTATTATTTATTATTATTGATTATGCAGTAAAATAAAAATATTATCATTGAAGCTAACTTTTACTAATTTAATTTAATTTTACACAGTGACGTCAAAGTTTGCGCCGTCTTTCATTTGACAATTACCCCTTCTACAGGATTTGAATGGCTTCTAACTTATTTATTTTTGGTCCGATTTATAAAATTCTTTCTGCAATAGATTTTGAGTAACGTAACTTATTGATTTAAATAATAAAAAAAATCTAGTCATCTACCCTATTGCATTAACGGAAACTGAAATTTTGGCACATCGCCGTACATAATTATATTATACCTACTTAATGTATCATTACCTATTGTTTTATTCATAAAGGCATGTCAACCACAATAAACAGATACAACAAACTTGAGTTCATGTAATACAATGGTATCTGCCTTAATCATTTTCTCGCTAATGGTCACTCATTGTTATGATATGGCTTCAAATTGCATGGAAGTGTGTAAGTTTATACAACTCTATGTATATACAATAGTTAAACTCCTGTATACCAACCCTTTTCAAAGTTCCTATGTATAGCGATTTAAGATTTTTATTATCAGGTAAACATATTGAATTTTAAACATTCATAACCTAACAAAAGTACTAGATAATCTTATTGTCAACACAAGTGCTCTAGACGAAACTTTTGTAGGACTTATAGTTTTCGGAATGAGTCATTGAAGAGAGTGTTGAATCTAAATAGTGGCCAAATAGAGGTGTTTCCCATATCGGAAACTGAAATTTATACTCTGCAAGAAATCCTCATCAGATAAAAAAATCGCGGCCTACCGAAAATACACGGTTTACTCGATTTTAGATATGTCTTCATTGGTAGGTACTACATTGAAATAAAATTATCCATTCTAACTCGCAGCAAGAAATAAAATAAAAGCTTTCTTTATTCGATTTGTCCACACTGCGCCTGATGTTGATACAAAACATCATTATGATATCGACCAGCTAAAAGTCGCGCCATCGACAGGCCGGCCGGTAAATTCAATTTTCGGTATATTAACTAATATTTTTCTTACCGCATCCGCGCACTTGCACATACGTGGTACAAATTTATTCGTATGACAGTGTTCAATTGGACCAATCATATCAACTCATTATACTCATTAACATCACTATCAGACACCGTTTGTAAACTTAATTACTGTGCATAATTAAACATTACATTCGATTTTACCCGCAACTTCAACTAGGTATCTATTTTATAATTATTTTATTTAAACTTCATACAACTAAAGGACAGAATTAATATCCAAGGTATACTACACGCGCACGTGCATCAAACTTTGATGTCGCAGACCGTTTCTAAATATGTATGACCAGGATTTTTATTAGATATATGGAAATTATTCTAAGTAAAATTGTTGGGAGCTAAAATTACAAGCTGTATAAAAGAAATCCGATCAGATGCTTGGAATGAACGTGTTTTCTTACATTTCATTCGGCAATTTGAACAGACGAATTATTCCTAGTGAAAGAGTAAAATGAAACAAAGTGATATATCTGATGTAGCGCTAAATAATGATTATAAGAATAACTTTTTAACAGATTTAATTTTCATAATTGTTGTTTAATAATTGTATTTTAGGTATTATTCTGTCTCCGATCCTAAATAAACAACGTTTTTGCTCATACTAATATTAAATCTTCTAATCGTGTGGCCAAATTATTAATCAATTCAACCAATTATGGAAGTACTCGTAATTTACGTGAATAGTTTCTACAGCGTTATAATCACTCGTGTAATATTTTTGTATACACATAATTATATCCTTGAAGATGTAAGTTAGTGTTGCGGCCGCAAAACACATGTATATGAGAATATAATGGACAATTGTTTCAGTTCCTCGCGATGCAGCCCAAGTGTGAGGTGGCCGATATGAATTTGCCAGACTACACTGACGTGTTACATGAGGCGGAACAGGTATTGTTTTGTACTTTACTATTTTTCAATCATATATCTATTTAATATAAGTTAATAGATAAGGCGCGTGCATATTTTTTTTTTTTTGATAAAGTAAGTTTGGATGACTGAATCATATCCAAATTTTGTAGGAATATTCGTAAAATATTTAGGTATTTATTACGTGCATAATGTATCACAATCAGAATAATACATAATAATATAATGTAGAATACTGAGGTCTATGGTGGCATACTCCCTTATAAAATCAGGTTCATCATAATGCAATAAAGAGATATACCTTCCAAAGTGTTGTTTTTAACTAACTGCAGGTTACCTAAAAACCATTTATGTATTTCAAATATGGTGTGGAAGATATAAATACGATGTGTAAACATTTAATGACAATGAATCATCCACGGGTGTGAGTCCTACTGGCACTAAACCAGTTTTTTATATACGTAGGTACTAATTAAATAAATTTCATCTCTAGATACTCAGACAATGCTTCGAAAAATACAAATTAGAAGAGGTGTTCTTATCGTTCAATGGAGGCAAAGACTGCACAGTTCTCTTAGACGTCACATTAAATGTACTGAAAGATATGTACCAATCAGATGACGTCGCAAACAATATCAAAGTAGTGTACATACGGACAAAAGGACCTTTTAGAGAAATCGAAGATTTTGTGAATATTGTTAAAAAACATTACGGCATTAGACTTATTGTGACAGAGGGTGAAATGAGGACGACACTCCAGGTGCTATTGGACGAGGATAGAAAATTGAATGCGGTGCTTATGGGAACGAGACGGACTGATCCGTATAGTGACACGTTGAAATGTATGCAGGTAATGATACTGTGATTACAATTTTCTATGTTATCTTTTGCCGAGATTGCCGGTTGTGAAACTACATTAGCAGAGCCAGTTTTCTTAATTTGATAAAAAAGCACAGACAAATTATACAATCGATAGTTAAGTTTCGCTTTTTGGTTTAGTAACTATATACTCAGATTCAATTATAAACATCGACTATTTTGCATATAATAAAATCGAATTTTGATGGTGATATTAGATAATCCTTTCGCTGCTCTTCCCATATCAACTAAATAAGTTATTATAAAATATGTAAATATACGTTTATTCAATTTGTATATGCGATAATTTTGTCAACAGAAAACTGATCCCAACTGGCCGCAGATATTACGTGTTTTGCCACTTCTCGACTGGTCGTATCACCAAATATGGAGTTATATATTGCAACGAGACGTGCCTTATTGCAGTCTGTACGATAGAGGGTAAATATTACTCAAATATCATTAACATATTAAAAATCTTAAATAATATAATAGAGGATGAATATTGGTAAAAAAGCAGATCCTAACACCAGTCGGATCGATGCCAACAGCCAAATGTAGAGTAGAATTTTATGTTTTTCATGGCTTTGTGCAGTGCTGGCCGGGGCTAATTATTATTTTAGAATTGAGCAGGATTAAAATATGGCGCTTCTTACCTTTGGTTTTGTATATGTAAAGCCTGAACTAAGAGAATGGATATGCGGGGGTGCCTCTAGCCCGGGGTATACCCAAGTTTGGCACCTGGAGACACCACTTCGCGAACCATTTGGTAGGACAGGCCCTGGCTCTGTGAGCACATAAAGAAGTTACTAAAATACCTACAAAACTGATTAACAATTTTGAACCAGGTACACGTCAATAGGCAGTGTAGTGAACACATGGCCTAATCCATCTTTAGCATACACAGACGAATGTGGGTATAAGAGCTACCTCCCCGCGTGGCAGCTGAAGGATCCCTCCGAGGAACGCGCCGGTCGTGGTGCTCAACCTCCAAAACTCATCGCTAACGGCCATCACTCTAACGCAGTTATACAAAACGGAGACTCCTAGCATTAGACACAATTTTAGTTTATTTAGTTGAATGTCTGAGATTAGTGTTTTGTCTCTTTTCAACATCAAATTTATGTGACGGCTACCTGGCACCAATAATAAAATTATCGTTAATTTAGAATTTTAAATTCATAGAAATTAGGTACTAATTTAGTTAGATAAAGGTTTTATCATACGTGTCAGCAGGCTATTACTACAGTCTCACAAAAAATCGACTTGAAATGGCATCTTGTTTTTGCATTTCGTACGGTGACTGTGATTTCCATAGGCTTAAATCCCGGGGCCCCTTTCCAATGTCCATTCCTTGATGGTCGGCAACGCTTCCATTTTCTGGCATTGTGAGTGGTCCTGTGAAGTGGAAATCACTTACCATCAACTGACCCATTCACTCGTTGGGCGGTCTGTTATAAAAAAAATCCTTATTTGGTTTGATGGTTGTTGAGACAAAACATTAATCATTGGTACGAGTACGATATGTTGAACGAATGTAGTCGGAACGTGGTTCAAAGTTCAAGATATTTAGTGGTAAAGGTTTGGGTTTTCATTGTAAATTTAATGTACAGGCCGTTGGTTTTTATTTTAACCATATGTCCATAATTTTTAGACCAATCGTAGATCATACGCTCGCGTCACAGTTACTTTGCTCGAGTCGCGTTCCTCCGTCCTTCTTTGATACTTATTTATTTTTAGACGTAAACATGCCTTTTTTCTATATAATTTTTTAAAATCTGGTACGGTAAAATGGAATGGATTTGATGGTAATGACAACCGTCGAGAGGTGAACCCACGCCACGCCTCATGCCTCGATGGCAGGTTTTTTACCATACTATGTACGGTGGTCACTATCCAGTCGGGTGCAAATATGTAGGTATCTGTTAACCCGTTACCAGCATGTGTGTACGCTATAGAAATAGACACATATTTGTTATATAGTAATAACGCAAACTAACCGGTTGTTTAGTACGACTGCCACTTACAATTTTGTATAGTTCTCGTCAAATTTTATGGCCACACTGAAGTTGGTTATGAGCAGCGTATCAGTTGTTGTTTTCAACAGACTAAAGGCTGACTGGAGGTGTAGAGGGCGGGTGTCGTGACTAACTTCAGAGCGGCCTTAAAGTTTGACGAGAACTACTTTGACTTAATTATGAACATTAGATCAATTAAATTAAAGACGCCACATATCACAGGTTTTTACTACGATCAAAATGGTTACCTAATCATGATGAGACGAGTGATAATGTGTGGTTTTTTGTTTTATAGTACACATACTCTAAAGTAGAACAGTTATTTTTATCTCGTGCTATTTATTGTTTTATTTGTTTCTTTAGGTGTGCTACTTAATCCTACTACTATTATAAATGTGAAAGTTTGGATTTTTGTAAGTCAATCTCGTCTTAACGGCTTTGAATGAAATTTTGTACACTGGTGACATGACCTCGATTAGAACATAGGACATTTTTATCCCGGAAAAGGCCGTTCACGCGGGCGGAGACGCGAGTAATAGCTAGTACTAAATAAATAGCAAAAATGGGTATTACAATAAAAAATCACCTCCACTCATATGATCTTACGGTTAATTATTGTACTTAAATCTCGATCTGCCAAAATATACTCCTGTATTTATAAAAACACCTAATAACTAGAATACTTGCAAGTTGCAATATTTCTTAATAATTTGTGCATTCATTTCTGCAAAAAATGTTGTGATTGTAACCCGTTTTTTATTTGTTGTTTTTTTATTACATTAATCATCATTAATGTATTCTGGTAGTGTATTATAAATAATATGCTTATTTATTATAATAAAATTATGGGTATAAAATATGACATTCTCGATTTTTCTTAATTAGATGTAGTATAGACTATATAATTTATTTTTTAACCTAAAGTTATGCGAAATGCTAATTAACGCCGCACTTAATTATTTTGTTAATGATTACATGCATAAAGCACATAAAACATTCCCGTCATTCAGTACGATGCTACTTTTTTGTCCTTTAGTTTAGATTTTGGTTGAATTTATATGTTAAAAGAAGTAAGAAAATATTCACAGAATTATATTCCGATCACTCGATTCCTATGTGTGTCTATTATGACCTATAGAGACCTTCCTATTTAGTGGAAGTAATAAAAAAAACTATTGTTTGCAATTTACGCAAACCATTTTTCTCCTCTGCCCTAATGAAGGAATCTAATCTGCGATCTATTTGCTCAGCCGACTTTATTATATTGATATTGACGAATAGAGATTTGTAATTTGTTGGAATGCATTCTTAATTTTTTATTTTTAAATAGACAATTAAGTTGACACGAATTATATTTTTCCTGTGATACAATATTTGTTTGTTGCTTTATTGTTTCAATAAAATGTTTTTATTAAAAATAGGTTATTTTATTTATGCCTAAGTATAATAATAAATATCACATATTATGTACAGTTGGTGTAATAGCCATTTTAACTTGTATTGCTAGTATTATTTGGTTTGACGTGTTTTCGTATGAATTCTTGGAACATCGCTACATCTTCTGGTTTGTCATCTGAAAACATAACAGAATTATGTTACAAATACAAGGACCTTAAATGGGCGTGTTCGGGCAAACAAAATTTCATCAAAGTTTAATTCTCAGGGCCTTACTAATAAACGTATATATTTGTCATATTTACAGTTTTGTCTTGCTTACTCTGGCGTTAAATGTCACATAATATACCAAGATAAAACACTGTATAACTATTACAGATATAACTTAGTTTTCGTACAGAACACTTTGCAATTACTCAGCAACTTATACTGTGGCGCATTTCAGCAAGCTTGTTGAGGTCAAAAGTGCTGTACTAATTCGCTTTGACCATTATGTTGAGTGACTTAGTTACTTAGAATTATGTTAGCATAAACACACCCAATAACTGATACGTAAACATAAGTTGATTTTTTTATTGTGGTGATAAATGACTACAAATAAGGCACTTGATATGTCAGTCCAAATAATTAACAATAGAAATACTACTAACAATAAAAATTACTACCATCAGTTGCAATTTCCATGCTGAGCGATGAAATAGTTGTAATGTGCATAATATTGAGATCATTTTAAACCAGCTGAATTCATCTCAAACATTCAGTGATTATTCTCGTAAAATGCACACTCTGCTGACTCGTCATAAAAATAAAATACACCCAACAGTCACACACATAGTCCTGATCCCACACTAGGTTAACCTGTATCGTTGGTATCTGGAACTACAAGGGACTTCGGTCCCACAACACTCAGACCAAAATATTTTTTTGCGGATCACACTATGATTTGATCCCACGGCCTCTCGCTTCGCAGCCGGCTTCTCACCCGCTGCGCCACGGAGGGTATCAATAACTCACCGACATCTGGCTCCCTCTCCGTGCCTTCTTCATCGCTGGAGCTTTCGTTGGCTGGGTGTTTAAGGTACAAATCACTGAACTCCCTGCCCATCGGCACTTCTTCTATCAAATTCTTTTTGTCGATCGCATTATGCTCCTCAACTAGATTAAAATACAAACAGAAAATAAAAATATTTGAATGGTTTTATTTTTGCACATTACATAATCAGCCACTTGTCAACAAGTCTTAGACTTTAAAAACCAAATTTTCTCATGTTTTACTGTTTCTGTTCCAGTCACTCTTTTACTGTTTTTTTTTTCATTTCTGTATGCAGTAAATGGTGTACGATAATTGTCAAATTATAAAAATGTAGGTACCTGGTTTGGGATCCTTCAATTCCTCTTCTTTCTTTTTTTGCTCTTCTAACTTCTCAGCTCTCATTTTTAACCAATCGGCTTTATATTCCCTGAAAAATAAAGGACAGAAGTGAATTTTTCACTGAAAAACTAAAAAAAACTGCATGTCTTAACAAATAATACTAACTTTTCATATTCTTCTGCAGCTTCATCTACCAGTTTAAAAAAATCGTTTATACCCTGAAAAATGAAACAAAAAAACCATTTCTCAAAAATCCAGTATTAATTTACAACCTAGGTTGGATTTCTTGTTCTTTTTATGTTTTTTTTATTTCTGCTGTTGATACACAGATCATAATTATTATCAACACCAATTTCTTCACTACTATAAAACTTAACACTACTTACCTCTCCGGTATGTGCACTAACGCCACAGCACTTCAAGTCAGCATAGAAGGTATCCAGAGCAAGTGCCATGGACCTTGTGAGGTTCCCAATATATGTGTTTCCACCTTCTGTCTCGCCCGCACCCTCAGCGTCCAAAGCGTCTTGGAATGCTTCAAAATCTCTCATCCATTCCACTGCATATGAATTGTTCACTACATCTGTCTACAAAATAAAATATTTTTCTACATGACATGCAATAAAAAATAACACTAGTTTCTTATGTCTTACTAGCTTTTGCTTGCAACTTCGCCCGCGTGAATTGCCTTTTCCGGGATAAAAGTAAGCCATGTCCTAATCCAGGTCATGGAATACCTGTGTGCCAAATTTTTATTAACCATTTAAATTTAACATACAAACTCACTAACAACCATTCTTTTACATTTATAATAAGTAGTAGGATTTAGTAACAATGCCTATTTATCTACAAAATCATTTATTTTTAACACATGATAAAAAAATTACAATAAAATATTTTAAACTATTTATTTTTCATTTTTAGTTGAATTTTCTATAAAAGCGTGTTTTTTTAACTTTTATTTATTTCCAATAAAATTAATTAATTTTTTTGAATTGTCATCGGTCCTTGATAAGTATGCCAAATTTCGAGTTAATCCGACTTTTTGAAGGGGGTCAAATGCATGTTCAAAGTTTCCGTTACATACATATGTATGAAGCTAATAAAAGCGTATTAAAAACAATCTATTTTGAAATAATAAAAGAAATACAGAATCCAGAAATTTACACAAAAAATATTGATTAAGTATAAATAAGTTAATTACTACATTACATGATGCGGAAATATAGTGAATATGGCATATAGTGATATAAACAAATATGTATCATCAATATATTAAATTTTAAATTGAAATGAGCAAATTCAAACTAACAATATAATCAATATCATACCTTGTTCATAGCAATGATAAATGGCAATCTAGTCTTGTACAGTATAGAACAGGCATACAACATGTTTGACATGAAAGTAACTGGAGACACACTTCTAACTGTGTCCATTACATAGACAACAACTGTGGGACAAGAGGATGCCAGTGCCTCGGTCACTATAGTACCTGATGCAGACCATGTAAATACTTCTATTTGACCTGTAAAAAATATTGTTAACATCCTGAAATGCCTTAAAAATGGAAATATAATTATACATATAAAGCATCCTGTTGTAATGTTGTTGTAAGTAACAGTAGCATGCTATGCATAGAGACATAGTAGCTATGCAGTACAGCAGAAACAGCACCATAACATTCGAAAAATTTATATTGCACTGTAAATGCATTGGGGATCAAACTGCGCAAAGTCTTTAAAACTCAATAGTTATACCTGGTGTATCAATAACACAGTATTTGTGTTTCTTGCCTGCCTTCTCAACCAAATCAACAACTTGTCCAAACTTTGTTGAGAATAAATTGAGAGCTGTGACAATACCTCCATTTGGTCCTAAACCATACTGCTTCATTACTTCTTTGTAATCAACTGTGTCTCTTATATCTGCACATAAAAAAAAGTCACATAAATCAATATTTATCTAGTAGTTTCATTTATAATGTGGCAAAATAATTTAATAATTATTAAACTATATTCTCATCAGTCTCAATATTTAGTTAAAAAATTAATGTATAAAAAATATTTCAATTTACCAATATTAGCGGGATATGGCACTTCTCTACATGCAGGGTCTAGGTTAATAAGATATGGCCGTGCACCATCTATCACATTTCCTGCAAGACGACGTGTGAATGATGTTTTTCCAGCTCCAGCCATACCTATAAAACCAATCGACAGTAAATCCATTGTTTTTATACTGTTATGAGCCAATGCATCAAAGTACTTTACCATTTGGTGCAAAGTTTCTGCAGGTTCTTTATTTTATATCTATATAGTTTTTTTTATTGTGTTGCACCAAATAAATTATTTTTCTCTATCTTTAAGTACTTACTTTAAAGAAGGTTGCATATTCAATAGTGAATACTTAGTTTTACTTTAATATGGTCTGGATGTTGTGAATACAATATGAGATTCAAATCGTTGTTTCCGATACTCACCATATAGAAATATCGCAAATATAATCACTGGTATTAACGAGTTTAGCTACATAGCAAGATAGCAATTGCTTTATTACATATTTAATATGAACATTATAAAACTATCCCAAAAATATAATACCTACTGGACAGTATGTAAATTCTCATTAGCCCACTGACAATGTGTGTTGTTCAAAGTAACGTTACTTATCAAGAAGCAATAAACTTAAAAATTATCAAAATACAAACAAAAAACTAACCTAAAATAATTAAACACACCGGTTTTCGTGATTCTTCCACTATGGCTTCGGAACTGCTTGCAGCGTTTGACATTATAAATAATTTAGGAATATTCTAAGACCAAATATAAACAATCGGACCCAACAAATAAATTGTTTTCGCAATTAATTTAATGTAGAAAGTAGAAATAGAGACAGAGACCATTAGCTTTTTTTTTTTTTTTTTTTTTTTGTTCCATTTTTTTTTTTTTGTTTGTTTGTTCCATAAGGAACCGGCTAAGATCAGAGACCATGCTGCCAAGTCATTAGTTATATCTTTTCTTATATTAAAAGAACGATGAAACAGGGGTGTGGCCGATTTCAAGGTCTTGCTGGAGTTTTGGTGATAATTCCTTTCTGTTCAATGCTTCTTAGACGACTTTCTTCAAGAGAATCGAAAGCACAAGGTCGACAATACCCTTGATCAAAAATCACCCAAATCCACTTATTTCAATGTTTCCATACACTATTCATCATCGTTAATGATTATTGCATAAAACCACACCACTTTTATACAACAAACACAACTTTAAACCAGTTTAGGAAATAATTAAAACAAGAGAGCCACCGCACTGTAAGAATTCCCGCCAAAACTCCCCATTAGCTTTTTTTATTAACTGTTGTCACTTTGTCAGTGATGTTGACACTTGACAGTGATTGTCAATAGTGCTGCCGATGATAGCCCCGTTATAGTATGAATATCGATAAAATAAAATAAACAATTTTTTTTTATAAAAAATAGATAAAACTAAAAGTCACACTACCAGAAATCATCGTTATTACGATTCTCTTAAAAGTAAAGTACTGTAAGATATTATAAATAGTAGGTACTTAAATATAAGTTCAATTAATCTGTACCTTAGCACCGGTCTGCGAATATTATTTTTTTATTAGCTTGAATGTCAAGACATGCAAGTCGCTCGCCTGATGGTAAGCCCCGCGCGTGCCTTTAAACAGAATCTACGCTACACATAACTTTGAATAATAAACCATTGCATGGCACTGGACTGCACACGTCACCCCAAGACATAAGTTGTTAAGTCTCATAATGCCCAGTAATTTCACTAGTTTCAATGTCCTTCAAACCGGAAAACAACAGTGCTTACACACTGTTGCTTGGTGGCAGAAATAGACAAAGCGATGGCACCCAGACGGCCTCTCGCATACGAGGGAAATACCATATAAAAATATACGTCTTATTGTGAAGTTGTCGTTATTACTCGCTCCATAGCTAGACTTTCCTTCTGCCGGGCGTTATCCCGGCTTAATGCCAGGGTGCGCTTCCTCATATAATTGATTTGACGATATTTGGTATTATATGGGACCGTCTGACTCTCACAACCCGCAATGGGTACCAAGTTTCACCATTGCCTCGTCACCGTGTACCACGAGCGGGTGAGGTTCGCTTTGTGTCATAAGTTGTTGGTGCCCCACTTACACTCCCTTAACCAGAATACACTCTAATATTCCTCAAGTAAATTTTAGCTTATCTTTTTCTAACAATCATTTCAGTATAACTGCTAAGATTTAATAACAACCATAAAAGAGCTTTCTTATGGTACAAGTGTGGTCGTTATTGATCGATGGAAACGGTTCACAATTCACTACATTTCTACTTTTCACTGATTGCACTTCTGCCTACTCTTCTGAGGATACAGGAGCGAACTGTATGTTTTGTTATGTTCTAATTATTAGTTTTAGTAGAATATAACCAAAATAACCATGAGTTTCTGTAAGTAATTACTATTATATTATGAACACTTTAACATAGTTTTTGTTATAGCTAATTTTCACTACCAGACAAATAACAGTCATTACAAGAGCTTTTCAGTGATACATGATGTGTGGTCGTTATTGGTTGATGATGACATTTTGACTATCCTCCATAATTAAATATCTTATATTAATTTAGATTGAGCATAAGATGCAACTTATAAATAACATGCTTGTGATAATAGTAGATGGGACACTGGAGATAGTTATAGGCTACTTTTTATCCCGGAAAAGGCTGTTCACGTGGGTAGAGTAGTGAGCAAAAGCTAGTGACACTAAACGATAACTTCAAAAAATAAATAACTCAACCGATATTGTCAATACTATTGCAAGTCGATAATAGTATTATCACATTTTATGGTATTGATACAATCGATAGTACAATGGATATCCTGATTTTGTGGTCCACTATCAATAGCGTAATTACCGATAGTTCGGCATCACTAGTTGTCAACATTTGACATCTTTTTTCCATAGACTACTCAGAAAATACAAAAAAGAATCAGAAAGCAATAACCATAGACCTATTCTCTTTGCATAGACCAAGATCAATAAACAAGTCACGACGTTTTAAAATATGAAAATTAAAACTTTATAGAAGAAAAAATAGGCACTTTATTGTCTTCATTACTTTGATAATATTTACATATATTTTACAAAACATAAGTATATCAATTGGAGTCTTTTTCGAGATTTAAAAACATGATAGGGTATAGATGTCCAAGTGTTGATATTTTCTTCTGTATGATCAGCCTCAATGCGTCGGTGTAAGTTGTAGGCGGTTTGCAAGTGCTTGGGTCTCTCCAGTGTATACCTATAACAAAAGTTTTAATAATATCAAAAGGAAACTCTTTTTCTCCTGTCCTTATCTCACTCACAGTTGGATCGGCGTTTTATTGTTAGGTTAGGTTAGGTTAGGTTTTAACCCATGTTACAGAAAGATTTGACTTGTAGTTTTTACGACCGGTCCTCTGCCTGACGTCAACCCCATTGAGAAGATAATCAAAATAAAATTAAAAACACAAATAGAAAACATTATTTTTAATACCTGAGGAGTCTCCATTAAACAATGCTGGTGAAGGTACATGGTCTCTTGTGTAGTTCCACAAACATTCACGCAGAACTTGCACAAGCTGCAACAATATTTTAAAATACATATTTTATAGCGAATTAAGTTCAGTAATAACCAGTGGTAAGTAGCGATAGCTATCCGATCCCGACGAATTCATGTGAAACCTTTGTATATAAAAAATAATCTACTTTGTTGCACAATAAGTCGGTACGCGAAGTACTTGAAGTTTAGTTTTCCTGGGTAGTGTTTGTGACAGTGCGTACCTCGCTAGCGCTGAGCTCAGGCGTCAGCTCCAGCATGTGACACAGCGGATGCGGCAGCAGCTGGCCCAGCGTCATCGTCGACAACAGCTCCGTCAGCGCCGCTCGCTCGCGCGCCATCTCTGCTGAGTTCGTATGACGATCTGTCCAGTGAAAAAAATAATGGTACAATATTAGATCGTCATTTTCAGCGAATACTCAAAACAAAAGATAAAGTTTGGTAAAGTAATGACAATTAAAATACAATATTATGCGAAAAATAATCGATAACGGAGATACTATAATCTGGATCAAAATCGACTTTAAAACTTGCTGCTATGTGTTGAGGAGTGTTCCATTATTTGCTTATAATTTTATTTTCCCATGGGAAAGACAAGTACAGAGCAGATGTAGGTACCGAGATGCGCGCGCAGTCGGTGCAGCAGCGTGGCGGCGGCGGCGCGCAGCAGCGCGGACGCGACGCACAGCGCGGGCCGCGCCGCCGCCGCGCGCCACAGCCACGCGCCGCACACCGCGCTGCGCGACACCGCGCCGCGGATGTACAGCTCACGCTCGATGCTCACTTGCTGCAAACAATTTCACACTATTTTTAGGACCTTACGGTTCTCAAGTTTAGTATGCTGTCACTAGTGACAGCATACTAAGCTTGATGGAAGCTTGATAAGACTATAATTCCAATATAATTAATCATATTATGTCATGAATACCTTTGTGAAGTCTTCATCGGGCCACGGTAGGCCGTTGTACATGACGTCAGGTGATACAAGTTCCACGAGTAGTAACGATACGGACGTGGCGCCCTCTGCCACGCCTGTATCACCATCCTGTCGATACCAATAGTTATATTATGCGCATTTGAATAAGGCGCGCATTTCGAGACGCACCGCTTACAATGGCATACGTGCGTGATTCTACATGTATGTTTTTTCATATACACTTCATTGCTACTTGGCTAGTAGTATTGTAGGACTAGGCACAAGTAATTAGTTTTTTTCGCTCGCCTGATGGTATGCACTTGTCCACAAACAGTACTGCTGTTATAGTAGCATTATACTACCCACAATTGTAAAATAAATAGGTACAAAGAACTGCATTAACGTAAATATATAGGACGTTGAATAACGTCACCGGCATAGATTTTTTAGTGCGCGTTGCGTTGAATTGAAGGCACACGAATTGTCATAATAATATACCAAATCTTTATACTATCCTTGATCCGTACACTACTCGCAATATGACTCACCATGCAAGCCATGAGTGCTCCCATGAGCAGCTCCGTATGATGCGAGAGAGCTGGCGGTACTTGCGCATCGTCGTTACAGCTGGTGCGACGGGTCGCAGGACCTATGACACCCGCGTGGAATACTGACGTGTGGCTCTGGGTCAGTTGGGTCATCGGACCCTGGAAACAGATATGTTGTTACAACTTTAAATTAAGTTCATTCCGCACCATCGAGTCAATATACGTGTTATATTTCACTCCCGATGGATGGAGATTTATTCCATTCTGTATACATTTGGATAAGATCTGATGACGGAGCATGTGGGAAAAATTGGAAACTCCTCAACGAATAACAGCAAATCGATTTGAAGATTTACTTAAGTTTTAATTTAAACTTGTAATTATTATATACTCACATGTTTCTGATTGAGATGTATTAGTAGATCTTCATTAGCCCAATCCTTGCCCGTGGTGATTGCGTTAGTAACCATGCTTCGACTGCCGAACACTTTCTCCTCTCGAAACATGGCCGTCTCGAGTAAATCCCGCAGCGCGACCGCACGCGCTAGCTTACTGTGTAGGCATAACTTGCGGAGTAATCTACAAGCGGTCTGAACTCCTCGGAGTTTGTCCATTATATCTGAAAAAGAAAAACATATTCTCAGTCGTAATTCGAGATCAAAATTTGTACTGTGTACAACAATATTAAATAGTTGTTTCGAGTCACAAACTTCGTACGAGTACTCTAAAACCGTATTCGGCTATTTCTCGATAATTAATCCCTTAAGGGGTGAGATGATTTAAAGTAGGTGGGGGCTGTTCCAGATAAAGACTTTCACGGGGGCGGAGCTACAAGTAAAAGTTAGTTATGTTTACTTTCTGCCTGACGTTATCCCAGCTTAATGCCAGGGTCCACCTTCTAACACCATAGATCTGACAGTATTTGGTATTATATTGAGCGGTACTATATATTTTATTATATAATTTAACAATTATAAGGTACGAAAAAGGTTTTTATTATGTTTATTTAATCTTACCTTCTTCATGTAAACATCGGAAGAAGTATTTAACGGTTGCCTGTACCATTTTCAATATGATCTCCACGCTCGGCGGCGGCGCCTTCGTTCCGGACATGTCTATTCTGTCTAACACCTGCAAACCAGCATCTATTGAATAGGGTAGTTGACTAGATTTTTTTATTATTTAAATCAATAAGTTACGTTACTCAAAATCTATTGCAGAAATAATTTTATAAATCGGACCAAAAATAAATCAGTTAGAAGCCATTCAAATCCAAAGGTGTATGTAATTACTGTAAAATATGACCACACCTTTCTGTAACACGTTGTATACTGGCTGATCCGGGAATGCGACCGGCCTGAACGAGCCGCTATGGGAGATTTTCAGCTGGGTAATGAAATGGAATGGAAAATGGGTAGCTGGGTGTTGGCTGGTGCCAGTCGAGTCCAATAATGATTGAGGTGAGTTGTACCTCAGCGAGTGCATGGCAGGTGGGCATCTGGTCGAGTTGTGCGGCGGTGGCGGTGGTGGCGGCGGTGGCGGCGGCGGTGGCGGGCACGCGCGCGGTCACTAGTGCGGTGCGCGCACACAACGCTGCGCACACGCGCCGCGCCGCGCACTCCACCGCGCGACCCACGCACCGACAACGCAACTGCACCACGCGTGTACAGTTCTCCCATCTAAACAATACTCTAACTACACTACAAGTTTTCATACTCTTCAAAAACGATGACAATTACAATTTTCTATCCATACATCGACTAACGGAAACTATGACTAACTAAAATTGGTAGTATGACTAATTTTACACCATATTTGCGTTTGCGGCTCCGCTCACGTGAACCCCAACTGATCCCCCCTTAAAATGTAATTTTTCAAAAGACCATTATTAGGAAACCCCTACATTACACAAATTTTATAATCTTAAGTACCTGCTCAACTAACCCCGTATATATTAAGCCAAGATAACACAATGCAGAAAAAAAATTGTAAAAGAAAACCCAAATCACCTCACCTCAACAAAGTGATGAGATTCAAGCACAAATAATGCAAGTACGTCTTAGGTTGTTTATCGACGATGCCTTCGACGAAACATCGTTTAATCTGAGTGTCTGACAGCATCGCGTCCCTCAGTGCATACTCGACGCCTATCTTTATAAAGTTCTGATATCGTTCCGTGTCCGCGTTGATGTCGGGCGAGTCGTTTGGCGTGTGCATCGTGATTGTGCCAGATATTATGCGAACCAGGAGAGCTAGTGTCGTGTCATCCCTCGAATATTGGAGGAAATAACTTATGGTGCTCACGAATTCTGATGGTTGGTTGTAGCCTGAAATACATACATAAATATCAGTACTCATATCTAGAAATATTTAGAGTAAATTTCGATTAACAAGCGGATAGTTAAGTCAAGATTTTTCAACAGAAGTGGTGGCTGCTATTATATAATTATTGATGACATTATTATTTTACAATCTTTGAGGCATAGCATAACATTTTATAACTTCATTTGTTTTGTGATTCTAAACTGTGGTACCAAGCTATACAGCCTCTCGCATATGAGGGACCTACCACCTAGTAAATTAAGATTTAGATTTGAACCAAGGAGCTTACCGGTTTGAGGCTATTTTAATATAACTTTATCGTATCGTATTATTACTATACGTAATCTTAAAGGAATATTACACAATCATTATAATACTTACACACTAATATAAGTATCCTAGCTAGCGAATACTTCTCAAGTTGGTTTCCATCTAACAGTTTCTCTCTTACAATGTTTATTTCTTCAGCAGCACTCATCAATAGAGGTATCGTCTTATCAGGTAACAGACTTTCGTACTCTAACTTTTGAAGTAGATATTCTGTAATTTACCTTAAGTTTAATATAACATGTGGAGGCAAACATTTTAATAGATTTAAGTAATTGAACTTTGTAAGTCGATTGTAAATAGTATATGAAAGATAAGGGGAATAAAGCAATTAAAAATATGTTAAAATAAATAATTTATGAAAATCAGGGTTTTATAGAATGCAAGATCTTATCCAGCGATAAGGCTTTAGAATAAATGTCAGTTTTCTTCTTTAGAAACGATAAAGAAACAAAAGATGCACTAGTCTACAGCAGAGTTGAAACAAAACCAAAAAACGAACTCGTTGCTCGTTACGTTTTCAGAGAATATACTGGTATAGACGCAGAAACCACGAGAACACAAAACATGAGATAAATTGCGGAATATTCTGTCGGTAAATAATAAATATGAAATGTTTATCATGCGGTAAATATTAAATACTTACCTATTTGTTGGAAATGTTATAGAAAAGGGTCATGCAGCGCTACAAGTATTATCTTTCTCAATCTTTGGGATCTATCTATTATCACAGACAGAACTATTGTTGCCAATAAGCCTGATATAGTGGTAGTGGATGAATTGATGCGCCGGGCTATACTTTGCGATGTCGCCATCCCGCATGACGAGAACCTCTATAAAGCCGAAATAGAAGAAATTTCTAACTTTTCAAATCTATCACACAAGGTTGCCGACATATAGACACACATAAACACATAGTCCCGACCCCACACTAGGTTAACCTGTATCGTGGGTATTGGGAACTACGAGGGACTTGCGGTCCCACAACACCCAGACCCGAAACAAATATTTGTGGATTAGACAAACATTTGTCTCGGTGTGGGAATCGAACCCACGGCCTCTAGCTTCGCAGCTGGCTAATCGCCCACTGCGCCACGGAAGCTGTCAATAGGATGTAGACTTGATAATCGTTGTGCCAATAGCTGTTATATACATCTTCAGAGGATTTATATTGATGGTTGAATCAAAATCCAGCTATAAAGGAGGTAAGTTAAACACGGCACGCATTCAGAGAAGGTTCCTCAATCTGATGTCCTAACATACGATGGCTTGCTTCCTGCACCTTGCCATTCATCGAAGGGTGATATTTTTTCTTATATTATGAAGATATATTTTTTACATACATACGCACTCACGCCTGTAATCCCCGAAGGGGTAGGCAGAGGTGTAACCAGTACACCCACATTTCGCTGAGCGTATTTCCGTCCCTAATGTAATGATAGGGGGCGAGCCTATCGCCATACCGGGCACAAATTCCAGACTCCGGGCTGATACTGAGCATTTTCGTAATAGAAAAACCCAATACCACTTTACCCGACCCGGGAATCGAACCCGTGACCTCAGCGCTGACCTCAATCGTAACGCGTACACATTACAACTGCGCCACCGAGGCAGTCATATTATTTAATCATATTTTTTAATATGTAATAAACCTTTTTAAAATAATGAATACGATGTAAACTGTAATGAATAAAAAAAATATTATACATTTTGGACAACTTTTGTTGTCTAAAACATTTTGGTGGATCCAACTATATAATAGACTCAATATAAGTTTCGTCCCCATTCACCCTGTTTAACGGTACTGTAAAGTACTATATAATTGATTTATTTATACAACGTGGTACAAAGAGGTATGGTCAAATTCAAGCAATCTATAGTGTACGCTATAATTACAGTCTCAGTAGTAACAAATCCCATTACATTATTAGGACATAAATAAAACATTTTTGTTATCGAATGAGTAACATGTCGATACTCGACTTGCAACTTTGAACAACACTATATAATAAAGAGCTGAGCTTTTGTCTCACTCCAGTATTATTATTCTCGCTCATGCACTTCCCCTTATTTTAAGGGATGTGATCGATCTTATCGATCGTGATTGAAATTTTAGAATACATATCTAGATTTTGATAAGATCCGGTACATAAACACTCACTCTCACGTGTATAATTATGCGACCCTTAAATAAGACCACACCTTTCTGTAGCACGTTGTATAGGTAGTTAAGCAGATAATAATTATTATTTTAAACTAATATAGATGCAGGCTACTTATAAAAACCCAAAACCTACTACGAACCCATTCTACTTAATAATTACATCGCAAAAATATTATAAAATTATCTCATCCATTGTGGCGGAGGCTCTCGAAAGTTATTACCACATTTTAACCCTTGTTTAACCTCACTTTTCAATTAATCCTGCGAGTAATAACGTCACAAAAACTATACGTCGATCGGCATTCTACCTATACAATATACATTTTTGTAAGAGTAAAACCAGCCATGCGCTTGTCACTGTACCGACGTGACGTGGTGCCATGTGCAATCAATTTCTGCCACAATTGCGACCATGGTCGATACAATCTGTTTTTGTATTGACTTAAAAGGCCTTTTTACATTTATCAATTAGCGAGTGTAGCTGGACAATGCAGGTGTTAATTGATTACACTCATCCCTTAGGGTCTTAATAATAAACGTTGTATACATTTTATGTACTTATGTTAAATTCAGCCTTCTCTGACCTAAAATGCCACTCGACGTGTCAAGTTCAAAACAAGGTATCGGTATACAAGAGTTACACAATGATTATTAATAGACTTCAAAAAGGATTGTATGTTTTTATTATTTTTTTATTAGCCTCAATGATGAAACGAGCCGGTCGCTGATCTGATGGTAAGCGCCACACCTACCCATTAACAGAAGCAACACCACACAGCCCTTTGAATAACAAAACAAAGCATTGCATGGCACTAGTCACACTAGACTACACTCGTCACCCCAAGACATATCATCGCATAATGCCCAGTAATTTCACTGACTCGAATATCCAAACCAAACATAATAGTGCTTATACGGTGAGTGAGATGAGCGGTGGCCTAAATCACAACTTCTCTAATTGCCATTCCTTTTTTTAAAAAAAAGGCAATGCATCCATGATTATTCTGTTATTATGAGTGCTTATGTCCGGTAGTGATCACTTGGCAGTGGTAAGTTACAACCAGGTGACCTACTTACTCATTGGCTGACCACTGAAAAAAATGTTGTTTAAATAGTTCTCACAGTGGATCAGTTTTTAATCAGATTTCGTACGACACAAAACTGTATAGAAGGAAGGCGGCCTAAGTGGAAACCGTTTTATGCGCGTCTCTACGGTATTTGAAGTGGTTTCTGCTATCGATGGAGGTGTTTTTGCGTGATAATTAAATTCGGCACCAGTTGCAGGGAGAGTATATTGGCAAGCGTATATCTAAGAGCTGCTATATTGGTTATTACCGAAGCGTAATGCCTGCAACGCTTGATCTGATTTTGATTTACTATTAGGTTGTCGTTCTCTCTCTGAACAGCCATCGTGGCGCAGTGGGCGAGTAGCCGCGGGTACGATTCCCGCACCGAGACAAAGTGTTTGTATGATCTACACATATTTTGCTTCGGGTCTGGGTGTTTTCTACTCTGAGGAGTTGATGTCAGGCAGGCGGCCAGACATAGAAACTTCTAGCCAAATCATTCTATAATATGTGTTAGAAGCATGTTTCGACAACCCCACTGCGAGTGGTATAAGGGCAGGTGGAAGATTAGGTAGTAGGTTTCTGTCAACGCGATTTATTAATTGTATAGAAAGGGACGAAAACAGTGGTGTAGTGTCTTGGCTGAATCCGTGTATCCGTGGCTGAATGATCATGTGCCCTTTGCCATTACAATACGACGAGCGTTGGAGTAAAGATGTATTGAAGTGAAGCTAAATTGTTTTATTGGTATTTAATGACCTGTACAAGTGGCGACCCTGCCAGGATAAAATCCTATCGAGGTATATACTAAATAATAATACATCACAAAACTTAACATGCAATTGTTAAGTAAAAATCTCGTTTTACAATGGCGGCGCCTTGTTGCATCAGACCAAAATGGCGACAAAAAAAAATTGATAAAATATAACATTTATTTTGTAACTAATTTATTGTCAATCTTAACGTTAATAAACTGAATATAAAGTTTATTGAAATAATAATGTCGTTGTGATGAAAAGTAATTGCCTAATATATCAATATAGTATTGATCTAATTACAAAAACAATCGGCCGATTGAAAAACAAACGAGTAGAATACGTTATTATACCGTGGAAATATCATAATGTACACATCCCACGTGTGGGATAAGATTAGAAGCTGTTTATTACAAGCACTTTACTATTGCAATTTTAATTACTATAGCATAATTCAGCTACTTAATAAAAATAACAAAAGGTAAAAGAGTATCGAATCAATTAAGGTACCTATATTATACTTATTGTTCACATATTGGGAGGGTTCTGGAACCGAATCCCGGGTAGACAGCAAGTGTTAAATGTACCTACCCTACATTTAAAAAAAAATGATAAATAATTTGAAATGTCTCATCTGGCTTTGTACTGGGCTCGAGAAATAGCATGAGAAAAACGAGTGCACTGACATCTTGACATCTTGCAACAGTTACCCAGTTAAAGGATTGGGTCTAGGACCTGATGAAACGCAGCTAGTATACCTACGCTACACACTGCGTGATATGTCCGTCCTATGCGACAGGCCGCCTGGGCTGATATCACTGATTAGTCTGTTTCTACCGAGATGGAGCAGTGTGCCAGCACTGTTATGTAATGGCAAAGGGCACATGATCATTCAGCCACGGATACACGGATTCAGCCAAGACACTACAAGTGGTAAACTAATCAATGCTTAGAAACGTTTATAAGGCCCTATATTTGGACTGCACTGTACTTAACATCAACGCCAGTGTCGTCACTTTGCCGTACATAATTTTAAAAAAAAATCTTTCAGATAATCCAATACTAATAAAAAATTAAACTACTCATTAAACGTACACTTTTAAATACCAACCAATAGTCGGAGTTCGACCCGCAAAAATAAAACTTTCTGGAGTCAGGACCCCGACGTGCAGCGTGGGTGAATTGAAATACAAAATTACCAAGTTTGATGGAGTAATCGTGTCTGAAGATCACGATAACGCCGGCAAGCTTCTCTCTAAGTTATTTACAGAGCCTTAATCCCCGAGGTTACGTCCGTTCGGGAAATATTTACACTACCGACTTAAATTTCTTATTTATTGCCCGTTAAAACACTTCCAAGACTGTTTTACTACAAAGAAATAAAAATTCTTCTTTACTATACCGATTTTATTTACTATCATATATAAATTTCGGCTTAAATTGCTTTAAAATTAACTCAAACTACACAATATAAAAAGAACATTACGTGGTTAACCGTGATAATAAAACATAAGTAACTACTCGCGTGGAGTTTATTTGACTCCAAACTTTAATGATCAGATAAATAATAATATATCTGCATACAAAATAAAATAGTATTAATTGCAAGTCATCTGCAGATAAAATATAAAAAAAAAACAGATTAGATAATGTTATCTTTACAACGGCATTATCATTTAATAATACTTCGTGAGAAATAGGTTTCTCTAATTACAATATTGTTCATATCATCACATACAGTTTATTTATTAAACATCATGTTTACAAACATACATAGGTAATCTTAAATTAATATACATAGCGGTTTACATCTATTATTGCTTATATAAACCTGCTGTAGGTATATTAAAAACACTTAGTGAGATTGTAACCACTTTTCCTTGCCTTTCTTACTAGCTTTGACTGGCGGCGGAGGCGGCGGTGGCGGGGGCGTCGGTGGCAAATGTTTATCCGGCCACAATCTGCTCATGTACTCCACAACACCTTTTCAATTTATTTGGTAGTTTAGTTTATTTCGTGTAGCAATAGAGAATTTTCATGAAGCTTATTATTGAATTCCTCAAATACCTGCTTTTTTTACAACAGTACTCTTAAAGCCAAAGATCTTATCCTAAATATTCCGTTACCCATTTTGAAGTACAGAAACCTAAAAAGTGACCTACTAACCTGGAAGGTTGACAGTCTTGGCTCCCTTATCAGTAGGCTTTCCGGGAAAAAGGCTAGCCATCTCCTCGATCAGTTCAATTTCGATGCGAACTCCAGCTACTATCAAACTTTTGTACAATTGTCGGATCTGAATATCTGGTCCTTCGTTTGTTTTCTGCGTACTCAAGAAGAACAACCTAAATGTGGAATAAAAGAATAAGCGATTTTAAAACACGACAACGAAGAGCTCATAAAAGCCGATTTCATTCGAGTACATCTTTGTCAACGATTTTATAATTTTTCAGCACTGATCAGTAGTCTTAAATATACTAACGCAATATCCAGCTTGCACTTCTTGCTGGCTCTTGCACTCAGGAACTCAATCCTCTTCATCACTATCAATCTCATGTCAGGCACACTGAGGGTATAGTTTTTAGTAACTGGACCGTGGGTGATACGGGTTTCGGAACGGAAAGACAGTCTTAGTATTTCATCCTTTTCCTAGAGAAAAATATGAAGGCTAGTTACATTTTACCGATGAAAGTAACCCACGTTTTTATCGTCGCTATTTTTCGAATGCAGGAAGGGGCTGCTTAACTGTAGCTGACAGAAGGATATAAAAATATGAGCCTTAGATTATTATAATAGTATACTATCCAACTGCCTAGCCACGGGCCTTCTCTCCTAATGAGAGAGGTAAGGCATTAGGTCACCACCTCCGAAATTCTCATGAAGAATTTTCACTTGTACAAGTTTCCTTACGGTACAAGTTTCTTTCTATGTCAGAGGTGACCGCGACCACTATCAGCCTAAGTTACAGCAAATTCCTAAGAATATACAATCTTACTATAATAAACTCCTTAGAAACAATAATATTATCCATCAATAGGTTCCGAACTTTAACAGTCCTCTGTCTCAGAGTGACGAGTATTGTCAAAACATCCGCTGGACGCAGGGGATTGTTTGATATATCCAATGTTACCAAGCCAGTGGCGTTTGGAAGTCTTAATGCAATGGCTTTCGCTGCAGCTGTTGTCAATCTGGAAACCGATGAGAATAAATAATAATATTAATAGCAACCCGTTTTAAACCAGTAACGTTTTGAAAAAAATCCCTACTATTATTTTTGAGGCATAATATTTTCTGAATATTTTAGGGAACCACGACAGCAACAAAGACCTAGGCATTTAAAATAACTACTCAAATGAACTTCGAAGGCTTGGCCTACACCAAAAAATAACCATATTTCAACTAACAAAAATTACCTAATAATTTAGACATTTTGCTCTTTATAGGAAAGTAACCAATCGATCAGGTGAGTGAGTGATACATTAAAGTGATTCTGCTCACTACCCTAATACCACTAGCATAAAGCTAGAGGAATCGGGTATAACTTTTAAGAAGGCACAAGAGTAATTAAGGAAAACGACGGAAATTATGGAAATCTATTTTTTTATTGTATTCTTTCTCTCAATCTCTCTTTGTCTCTTCATTTTAACTGATAACTAGGAACCAGTTATAAAGAGCTGGTCTATTGCTATGCCAAATAAAATAAAATCACATACTTATTGTTACTCAAATCCAATATTTTCAGTGTCGCCACAGTCAACAGTTTCCTCAGAGGAAGTCCGACTGTGAGTCCGTTCCAAGACAGATTCACCTCTTTTAACGCCTTATTGTCACCCAGTATCCGTATCAACGGATTCGCACCTAACAAACAAATGAATTAAGAATTTATATTTCTAGTGTAAGGATGCAGTTTGCTTGTATGAAGAGACGAGCAGCTCCCTCACCTAATGTTAGCGAGTCACGCCAGTCCATAAAAAGAAGTAACGTGACACAGAACCCTGGATTACAGAGCACTCCATGGCACTGAACTACGCTCGTCATCCCGAGATATAAGATGTTAAGTCTCATGATACCCAGTAATTTCACTGGCTTCAATGTCCTTCAAACGGAAATACAACAGTACTTACACTACTTGGCGGCAGAAATTGACAAAGCGGTGGTACCAACCTTTAAAAACTTCATAACTATGGGATAGTTTTTATCGCGGTTTTTCTAATAATTAACCTCATAGTAATAAAAAATATACCTATAAAGCTTTTAAAAATAAATATGTCAGATTTTATTAGTTTCTACTAAATCAATTATTATCTATATAAACCCAACTTCAATCAATTTTACAACAAATTCACAAACAATCAGCCTTCGCGTCAGCAATATAAAAACTTACTCAAAGATAATAAATAATAATCCGTGGATGAAAGTGGGATTATGTTTAAATTCAATGTTTCACTTGATGAACACTTCTTAAACGCTTGCAAGTGGCATTATGCCTTAAATATTTTATTAACAACTTTCATAGCATACCATAGACTTTATGGTCAGTTACACAGAGAAAATCCTTTCTTAAATATAGCAATGTTTAGTAATAATAAGCGTGTGATGCCTTAGAATTCTATTGTAGGTTATTTGAGACAGCTGGACGCAGCATTACTACGCCTCGCCACAGGGTTAACAAAAACGTCCTACGTCAAATAGAAAAACATCTGTAGGTAACTTTGAAATGACTGAATAGTTTTTCTTCAAATATAGCTAAGCACTATATTGATTAAATCAGTTTTCAAACAAAAACACTGCATTCAAATTGGTCCCTTCGTTAAGGCGCTACGACGACGCCACATGAATGTTTGCACACACACACACATAAGCGCGCGCGAATTCTCTAACACAAACGGATATGCAACACAAAGATATGTCCAGTGGCGAACTAACCGGGGGGCGGAAGGGGCGGCCCGCCCCGGGCCTACGGTCTTGGGGGGCCCCAAATACCTCTGCGTTCCCCTGATCAAATCCTAAACGAGACTTTAGGCCCGGGTTCACAAGTAGCAGACTGCCAGTCACAGCTGCCAAGTCCTGCCAGTCACTGGTATCAACCCCAATGGTATGAAAATAAAAGCTAGATATTAGTATATACAAAGTTTTTTGTTATAATTTAGGTTATGAAAGCTTTATAATTTAGTTATTTAATTTTTAATCTATTGTAGTTGGTATCAGTGACTGGCAGGAGTTAGCGGCTATGACTGGCATTGTGCTACTGGTGAACCCGGGCTTAAGTACCATCATAATATCATCAAGATCAAAATACTGCAGCCATTTATTTATTTATTATTTATCTAGACGTTTTGCGGTATTAATATTCTTTTAACTTTGCTCAAAGCTTCCAATACACTCTGGGGGAATCCCTGTCTTTGTAGCGAGTACTTCCCCAGGAATCCCTGAATGAATAAAGTGCTAATAATTCACTCTTGTACGTCTACATTTACATTTACTACATTATATTTACGTCGAAAAATAATCATTGACCTCCCTTAAAATAAATTAAATTCCATTTAATTTATATTTAAGAGCGTTGACGCCATTTTAGCGTAATTTGAGCAAAAACAGTACTTTTCGAAACCCTTAAAATTGATGAAAGATTAATCATACAAACATGTTAATTTGGGGGGGACGAGGTTGCATTTGTTTCCCTTCCCCGCTGCACAAACCGCCCCCGCTAACATCTAGAGAACCTCGCCCCCCAACGTATTGTACCCCGGAGGACGGTCGCGCACGATCTTGTCCATCTATAGAAGCTTCAGATGACGCTCTGGCGGTAGCAATTGACAATCTGATTCATGTTTATAGTGAATTTGAAAAGGAGCAAGTTTCCCAATAAATAAAAAGGTACCGCAGGCATGTAAAAGCCACCGATACAAGTATGGACGATGCTGTCAAATGGAGAGCCCAAGATATCTTCCAATTTATAATAAAATGGGACTTCAGTGAATCGTTACCCTGTATATCGCTTATACTTCAATACTTCTTAACCATTTGCATCTCGGTTGCATCATGCGAGAGGAGTTTTCCGAAACTTAAACTAATTAAAAATTATCTTCGATCTACAATGGGTCAAGAGCGACTGGTTAATCTAGCCGTGCTTTCAATAG
Source organism: Mimas tiliae (assembly GCA_905332985.1). Taxonomy (NCBI): domain Eukaryota; kingdom Metazoa; phylum Arthropoda; class Insecta; order Lepidoptera; family Sphingidae; genus Mimas; species Mimas tiliae. The sequence goes on from HG995238.1 coordinate 10,511,166, forward strand.
AAAGAAGAATTTCAAAAGAAATTGATTTTACAGAAGTTATTGAGAAGTTCAGTAAATTGAAGGCACGAAAACACATATGACACACTACAAAAAATAAAAAACCATCTTTTATCATTTATCTATTTTTTTTGTTGATTGATTCGTATTTTATTGTCTAACCCATATCCATTTCATACTGTAGGTACGTTTGTTTAGCCTAAATTTATGTTTATTTAGCCTAAATAATTTAAGTCGAATTTAAATTTCACTTGCCAGATTTTAACGAAATAATAAATAATAATAATTAAATAAACACTTATTTATACATACAAATGTGAACTGAATAAAAAGCTGGTAAAACTATTTTTTTTATAGCTGGGGGCCCTCATTTAGCTTTGCCGCCCCGGGGCTCTGACGGGCTTAGTCCGCCACTGGATACGTCACATAATTTCTTCTAACTTAATATGTTTCGTATGTGTTATTTCTCACCTTGTGCTGGATACATTCTATTCCACGAGACGTCAAGAATAGTCACTTTGTTGTTAATTTCAAACGCTTCAGCGAGGGCGAGGGCTCCATCGACCCCCAAGTCATTATAACTGAGATTCAACCTTAAAATTACTAAATATTTAGTCACTGCAGTGACAGAATATGTAAGCCTGGAGCCTGACCCTAGAGGTCCAGATTTGGACTTTCAAATTAAGCAGCATTTTGTGTGAGTTATTGTAACATAAGGATGTTGTTACTGGGATTAGATCATCTAGTTGGGACGTCGTCTAGGCGGTCGGTCGTAAAAATAAGCCATAGAGAGAAGAGAAAATTGAAAAAGGAGATAAGGACAATGGGATGATGAATAAATTGACGACTTATTTGATTCTATAAAACGGCACCTTTGATGAAACTCCGCTTCGTGTAAGTTTTGGGGAATCTAAAAGTCGATTCACTCGGCGCATGGTATGTAGGTACTAAATACCCTAACTAGATTTATGTCGAAACATATGTGATTTTACTCCCTTTTGTGCTCGGCTACAATTACAAAATGGGACGAAATATGAAATGTATGTGTGTTTAGTATGTATGATGTACTTAAACGTAACTGTTTCCAACAGAAATTACATCGCGAATTCATCCTATAGATCTAAGTAGATTATGTATCGACATTTGGTACTAACATTTGTTTTACCAGTCACTGTTCGCTCAGAGTGGCCTGACTACAAACAACGAATTATCATTAAAATTTAATTTCCACTATTTAAAATTTTCTGTAAAACATTTTGCTTTTTACCTTCTAATAACAGCTCCTTTCGTTATCTGTGTGGTGAGATATATTAAGCCCGCGTCTTTAATATCGTTTCTAGACAAATCGAGGAGATCTAATGAACGTTTGGAAAGCATCACAACAAGGTTTCTTACACCTTCAGTAAGTAATCTGTTAAAAGACAAATATACAATAATTTATAAAGGAAATATTAAAAATGTCTAGAACTGTTGATTTCGACATTGCTCAATATTTTATAGCAACTTCAACATATATTATTAATCTCTATTATAAATCGATGAACCCTTATATATAAAAAAACTAGCTGTCCGCTGTTTCACCTCAAGCATGTTACTGCCTTGCTCCTATGGGTCATAACGTAATACTAGTATACATATAAACCGTCCAGAACAAATTCTCTAAATGATAGTGAAAACGGCATCTGAATCCGTTGTATAGTTTAGGAAAAGTAAGCGAGCAAACAGACAGACAGACGCAGATATCGACTTTGGTTTTATACAATGTATTGATGGTGATGATATTTCGTTAGCATAATCCCACTCTCAATTTAAACTAAAGCAAATATACACACTTGCAACTGCGCAAAACCAACTCCTGCAAGGCGAAGCTCTCGCCCAGCATCTGTCCAAGGTGGTAGCACGCATCGAGGCTCAAAAAACTGCCCGTGAGGTCCAATCTCTTCACGTACTTGTTGTTTGTTAAAGCCATTGCCATTGCTCTCACACCCACAGGATTCACGGCGTAGTACTAATGGTGAAATTCGAAAACAAATAATTTTGTCTAATCAATTAGCTGAAAGTGTGTCCGACCAATAGTAATTTAAACCGTAGACTGTCTGAAATGTCTCTAAGGTGTTTAATATAAAAAAAAAACAATTTATATCATAGTGGTAGAGCCACGCTATAGATACTTTTGTCTACAGCATGTATGGGTAGGCTCGTCCGGGTCATTACCACTGTCTCACAGAAAACCGGCGTAAAGTAGCAGCTTGCTGCTGCGTATCGTACGGTGAGTGAGATATCCGGAGGCCCAAACCACCTCCCCTTCCCAATTCCTTAATTATCCCTTTCTTTTAAAGTCGGCAACAAACCCATGATTCTTTTGGTATTATAGGCGTACATGGGCGGTGGAGATCACTTACCATCAGGTGACCCACTGGCTCGTGCCGGCCTATGCAATAAAAAATAAAAAAAAGTTACAGATTAAGAGAGAGACAAAACTAATTACAATATGTCCCAATTAGAATAAACACACTGAAACGCAGCTATTTTTTTTTTTTTTTAACTAACTGTTCAATGCTCATAATAAGTTGTCCATACGACTCAAAATACGTAAGAAAATTCTAGTACATAGGTACGGGTTACTTGTTAACAGTTATAGATCCAAAAGCACCTATAAAGAATATAATGTAAAGGATAGTAAACCACTATAATAATAATACTAAATTTGTAATAAATACTTCCCACTGCTAGTCACGGGCCTCCGCTACTGAATGAGAGGGGTTAGACTTTAGTCCACCACACAATTGCCTAATGCGAGTTGGCAGACATCACATACCTTCGAAATTCTTATGGAGCACTTCTCAAGTAAGCAGCTTTCCTCACGATTTATCCTCCACCGTTAAAGGAAACGATAATAATTGACTCACACGTAACTTAGAAAAGTCAGAGGTGCATGCTCTTGGGGCTGGTTTCGAACCTGCGAATTTCGTCTCGAAGAGTCCGTATCTCTGCCCACTGAATTATCGCTGCTTCTATCGTAAAGTGAATTAAGATTTTAAAAATTCGACCGATTCTACTAAAGAGAATAGTTTTTACCTTCAAATCAATGGCCTCCTTAAGTAACCCTCTATAGAAGTGTCTGACCGGGACGACGTTCATCTGGTCGCACAAAGCCAAATACAACTCTTGGCCGTCATAATCATACACTTTCTGCGGTTCTGCGAAAGTTCCAAAAAGTTTCCTATTGTTACTTCATGATTACTTTTTTTTATGTTTTAAATTAAATATCCAATATCCTTCAAGTGGGTAGTTAAAAGTGATCCAAGCGATGAGTGGCCAATTTACGACCATTTTCAATAAACGATTTCGGTTTGATTATCCAGATAGATCCCGGAAATCATCCAAGATTAGCTCATTTATGCGATCTATCTGGTGCATCAAACTAAGATACGCACTCACGCCTGTAATCCCCGAAGGGGTAGGCAGATGTGTAACCAGTACACCCACATTTTGCCGAGCGTATCGCCGTCCCACGACGTGATAAGGGGCGAGCCTATCGCCATACCGGGCACAAATTCCAGACTCCGGGCTGATACTGAGCATTTCGTAATAGAAAAACCCAATACCATTTTACCCGACCCGGGGATCGAACCCGAGACCTAAGCGTTAGCCTCAATCGTAACGCGTACGCATTACAACTGCGCCACCGAGGCGAGTCAGTCGAAACTAAGATAGTTTATTGAAAATGGCTGTAAGACAAGTGTTAAGTTTTTTTCCTGATATGACTACGTTGTACTATCACATATTGTCACCGGCTGTTGATTAACGTCGTACGTCGCTACCTTGGGCTGTTTTGTAGCTCATAATTGGAGTATTTTTGTTTACAGCCTCCATGGTACATTGGGCACCTGCCCGGTAGGTAGCCGGCTGTGAAGCAAGAGGCCGAGGGTTCGATGCCTGCACCGAGATAAAATGTTTTTGTGATCACCAAATATGTGTTTCGGGTCTGGGTGTTTTCCCCCAGAAAGGTTGACGTTACGCAAGCCAAATCATGCTGTAATATGTGTTAAAATCATGTTGCGCCAACTGGCCGGGACTACAGAACACAGGAATGGTGTAGCACTCGACTGCATTGAACCCGGTATCTGGTTATTTAATTGTTGCAAAGTTTTGAACCACAAGATCAATCAATACTAATTTGAAATAAATACACCTGAGAGTCATATTATAGTCTGGACCCCATAATACAAGTTTCAAATCACATATAACTACGATGAACTTACGATCTCACAACACCCAGATCCGAAAAAATATATCTGAATCACAAAAACATATGCCTTAGTGCAAAGATGGAATCCCACATTACGAGTATTTCAGACTCAACTCGCCCACTGCGCCACGAAGACTGTCAATAATCAATATACGGTCTGCTAACCTGGATGCAACAAAGCTTGAGTAATACCCGGGTCTTTAATCCCGGGGTAGTTATAATAAACATGTCGCAAAACCGAGCTATCTGAGAGCTGAATGTATTTGGTACATATCTCTCCACTACCAGGATCGTACAAGCCTTCTTCATAGGCTGGCCTTTTAGGGTTATCAGATGATTGCCCTATGATCAGAGATGACCACTCTTCCATAGATGGTTCTTCTGAGGATGAAGACTCTACATGCTGGTAAAGGACTTTCACAGATTTGCTAACCATCACTTTTGAGGACATGATTAAATATATTGAAATATTGTTAATAATTGATTTATAAGTTTTGGTTACGTGTAAACAAAGCTTATAATGCTTGTTTTCTAAGCTTGTTTTATATTTTTCTTTGCTGTTTTTTATTTTGGCAGGTATCACTTAATAGAATACGTTTCCTTATCTAGTTTATACTCTTTGTTAATACTCTTTGAGACGCTTTGAGAATACGTGTGCTCATTGCTCAATATTCGGCCTGTAGTTTAACCAAAAAAGTTTTTCCACATTTATAGCTAGAATGAAAGAATGAAATGTAGCCAATTAAAATACTGCTTATGATGTCAATACAAAAATTAAAGAAAGAGAAGTTTAGCAAAAATCATATCAATTTATCTCTTATGCATACATAACATAATTAACAATACAATAACCAATTACCCTAAATTAGTTTATATTTATACATTTACAATATTTTTATTCCATACACACATACGCCTGTAATCCCCGAAGGGGTAGGCAGAGGTGTAACTAGTAAATCCACAATTCGCCGAACTTATTTCCGTCCCATGATTTAAAAGGGGCTATGATAAGAATCTATGTTTCTAAAAATGTATTAGTAGAGTACTATAGATGGACAAGATCGTGCGCGACCGTCCTGCGGGGTACAAGACATTCGGGGGGCGAGGTTCTCTAGATGTTAGCGGGGGCGGTTTGTGCAGCGGGGGAAGCTTCCGGGGAAGGGAAACAAATGCAATCGCCCCCGCTAACATCTAGAGAACCTCGTCCCCCCCAACGTCTTGTACCCCGCAGGACGGTCGCGCACGATCTTGTCCATCTATAGCGAAATATAGTATAATTATTTTCGATAGTTAAATTTAAAGTGTGCAATTTTGATGGGCAGCGGTAGAATAATTTCAAAATATTACTGCCGGTAAGCAAATCTGTTGATAGACAGAATATTGGGAATGGCCATTAGTGGACAGCGAGACTCGGCTGATTTATTCCGCTTTAGTAGACAGGGACAATCTGCTATCTTGCTACCTTTAATGGTCAGAAGTCTCCGCTGCCTTGCTTCGCTTTGGTAGTCAAGAACACTATCCTACCTTACTCCACATTGACACGCGACAACAGGCTCCCTTCGCAGAGGTTACGACTTACGTCCATTCCTTTCAAAAACTTTAGAAACCGCCTTAGTCGGATCGCTGTCCTTTCGCTATTTTCCGTTGCAAAGTTTTCCATTTTCCCTCGTACTCCGTCATCACTTTGAAAACTCTTTCAAACAAAAACATAATCATCCAAATCATTGCATAATTATCAGACTTATGCGTGGGCATACTTAAAAAACATTTTATTTCATAGCCATAGGCCGGCAAACGAGCCAGTAGGTCACCTGATGGTAAGTGATTTCCACCGCCCATGAACGCCCACAATACTAAAAAATCATGGGTGCATTGCGGACCTTAAAGTAGAGGGATAACTAAGGGATTGGGAAAGGGAGGGGATTTGAGCTTCCGGATATCTCACTCGCCGTACGAAACGCAGCAGCAAGCTGCTACTTTACGTCGATTTTCTGTGAGATAGTGACAACGACCCGGACGAGCCGGCCCATTCGTTCTGTAGACACAAGTGTCTACAGCGTGGCTCTACCACTCACATATATACCTCTTCAAGAACAGGGTGTATATAAATAAGAGTGCGACTGTGGGCACTCTTATATCGGGCAAACTAAAAGTGGCAACGAGCCGGTCGAGCCGGCCCATTCATGCTATAAAGTGTCTACTGCGTAGCTCTACCACTTAAAAACATATATTATACGTACGAATTGAAAAGTTCCTCTTTTTTGAAGCCGGTTAAAAACGCTTAATGTGAAAAAAACAAACTTCGTTTTTACAATACCATCTTTATATTACTAACACGTATAAACCTCGACTTAAATTACTCCAAAATAACTCAAACTACTCAACAATATAAACCAACAATCAATCTTAAAAACACATAATAATATTAACGAATAAGTAGTGTCTTATAAAATTATGGTATACTCTGATCGCCAACTGCAAGTTAACCCGCAAAGTTGCCATAAAAGTAATGAAATATTTTACTAATTTGTTTTGTACGAATTAAAAGACATTTAATAACATATTTTGGATACAAGAAAACATCTTTTAGATTATGCCGGGAGAAAAGGATATCTCTACTTCATTTGACTTTTCAAAATCTTGTTGCAGTTTTGGTGTCAATACCTTCCAGTACGATGCTTCATAGACGATTTTCTCCAAGCGGATCGAACGACCAAGATCGATCAATACACTTGGTCAAAAATCATCTAAATTCGCCTATTCCAATGATTCCATACACTTAATCTCAGTCAGTGTTTATTGCACAAATCTACACCACTTTTATACAACAAACACAACTTTAAACCAGTTTAGGAATTAATTAAAGTAGGTAAACAACCGCATTGTCAGGCTTCCCGCAAAAACTCTCATTTAACGTAAATTAGATAAAATACATCGTTACAAAAACATATATAATTATTAAAAACATATTAAACCATAATCAGTATAATAGGTCTTCGGGAACCGTTCGTACAATAAACAGACTTAAAAATAAACGGATAACAATCTTTCATGCTTACCTATGATAAGTATATTAGTTTAGTTAAAGTTAGTGATATTTATTTTTTCTGCTTGAATTTACCACGTTTGGCAGCAGGCGGGGGCGGGGTCAGGGGCGCCGGCGGTGGCGTCGCTAGCAATTGTTTGTCAGGCCACATTCTGCGCACGTACTCTACTACACCTGTTCGATATTTTTTTAGTTATTCCTATATCTTTCGTACAATAGTAATATTTCGAACTAGACGATTCACTACACTGCTGTAGCACTGGCAACACTCGATAAAAGAAAAAATATGTGTTAGAATTAAACAGAATTTGGTATTTGCGTTTACTAGTTGGTAGATGATCTTTCATATGTGAGAATCCGTCTGAGTAGGTTTTTAGGTACGACAAAGTACACCGGACCAGCTGATGATAAGTACAGTCTTCTTCTTCTTAACGGTCACCAGAATTTTGTTGGCCGGACGCAACTCGCTGAAACGAGCCACTACGGCGGATTTTACACCATGTGTATGCTGATCGCTATCCAAGCGGCTACAAAAATATCGGGTACCTTCCCACAAATAATATTTAATAGCACCTATGTACTCACTGCGAAGGTTAACAGTCTTAGCTCCCTTGTCTCCAGGCTGACCAAGGAAAACATTGGCCATTTCGTCAATCAAACCCATATCCATAGGAACACCAGCTGTCATCAAACTTCTGTACAATTCTCTGGTCTGAATATCTGGTCCTTCGTTTGTTTTCCGCGCTCTCAAGAAATACTCAATAAATATAGTAAATCTAAATATCCCAGTGAGCTTTTTTTTGCATTTGCTGGTAATATGCATAAGCTTGACATTGTACTATGAGATTTCGAGACTCGGGGCCCTCTAAGACCGTGGGCTCGGGGTAGACCGCCCCTCCCTCCGCTCCACTTAGTCAATTACTGCAAATCCACCCGTTACAGTGTGAGCCAAGCTACGGATAAGACACCCTACTCGTATACACGACACCGCAAACTATCCGTAGTGATTCAAAACATCGTCGCGTGTATGGGTAGGTTGCACCTCGTCCTTGGCTCAACTCGCGCTATTACGAGTTCTTCCTCACTGAGTTATACATACTTGCAACTGCATAAAACCAACTCCTGCAAGGCGAAGCTCTCTCCAAGCATCTGTCCGAGATGATAACACGCGTCGAGGCTCAAAAAACTGCCCGTGAGGTCCAATCTCTTCACGTGCCTATTGTTTACCAACGCCATTGCCATTGCTCTCACACCCACAGGATTCACGGCGTAGTACTGCCGGTGGAATTTGAAAACTTATAACTTTTAATGAATTGGTTAGTTGAGGTGTTACATCTAATCTTCTAATATATAAAATTCGCGTGTCACAATGTTCGTTCCCAAACTCCTCCGAAAAGGCTCGACCAATTTTTATGAAATTTTGTGTGCATATCGGGTAGGTCTGAGAATCGGCTACTATCTATTTTCGTCCCCTAAATGTTAAGGTGTTCCACCCCTAAATTTTATTTTTTATTTTTTAGACAATTTTTTTCGTTTTTATTTTTTTATGATACAGCATTAAAAAATACATACAACCCAAAATTTTCAACCCTCTACAATCAACCCCTATTTTTTAATAGCGATATTAGTATTTTTGTGTTGCGCGTTTCTCACACCGATCGCGATGACGGAACTCGCTTGATGCGACTAGACTGCTTTAATCCTAGAAATAGGCATTCACGCGGGCGTAGCCGCGGGCACAGCTAGTTTTTCAATAATAAAGTTTTTCACTAGTTGGTAGGTACCTCGTATGCGAGAGGCCTTCTGGGTAGAGCGCTGTTCAGTACTGCAAAATCTTTCTTTTGTTTATGGGTAGGCGCTTACCATCAACGAGCGACCTGCTTGTCATTCAGGCTAATAAAAAAAACAATGATATATCATGTTTATAAAATATTGAACATAATGTGCAATAAGACTAGAAAATATACAGATTTGATATAACGGTAAAACTCGGTAACGGTAACGGTTTTCACTCAAGAATACATATCCTAATTTGAACATCCTGCACATAATAGTTCTACGGTCGGTGCATTGCTACTTGCAACATTTCAACCTTGCCTGCATATTATTCAAATACATCATATATTTTACTTAAAACAACATTTATTCGTGGTAAACAAGTTTGAATAATAATTTACCTTCAAATCAATGGCCTCCTTAAGCAATCCCCTGTAGAAGTCCCTTACCGGGACCAAGTTCATTTGATCACACAGAGCCAAATACAACTCTTGACCATCGTAGTCGTATATTTTCTGCTGTTCTACAAATTAATTTTAAATTAGTTATTTTGAGTGGTAGAGCCACGTTGTAGACAGTTTTGTCTACAGCATGAATGGGCCGGCTCGTCCGGGTCGATACCACTGTCTCACAGAAAACCGGCGTAAACTAACAGCTTGCTGCTACGTTTCTTACAGTGAGTGAGATATCTGGAGGCCCAAATCCCCCTCCCCTTCCCAATCCCTTAATTATCCTTTTCCTTTAAGGTTGGCAACGCGCCCATGATTCTTTTGGTATTGTGGGCGTACATGCGCGATGGAGATCACTTACCAACAGGTTACCCACTTACTCGTTTACCTTCCTATGTTATAAAAAAAAGGTATTATGTCTTTTAAACTTCCAATTCACTTTTAAGGAAATATACAGACACGCCATATATTTTCGTATCCAATATATGTATTTTATTCGCAGTTAAGTTTTCCTAGACTCCCAGATGATTTCCCGCGTTAATGCATGCATCATTTAGATCTAAAACCACCTGTATCTATCTACGTAATATAAATAGAAAATTTTATTATTTTTATCACTATTAAGTTTACACCCTAGTTTGCTTGTACCACGGTGCTTGTACTCACATACACTTTAAATATTTGTTTCATTTCATTATATATCAATCAGTGCATTCACGGTTAACACAGTGGTTTTATTGTGATCAGGGACCAAAATTGTACCAATATCAGTCTTTTCCGGCCCCAAGCTGTGAATGAGAATTGCCAAAACCTTAATAGTCTACTAACCAGGTTTCAATAAAGCTTCAACAATGCAGGGATCTTTAATACCAGGATAATTATAATAAGCATGTCGCAAAACTGAGCTAGCTGAGATCTGGATATACTTGGTGCATATTTCTCCACTGCCAGGATCATACAGGCCGTCTTCATATAGAGTTTTTTTAGGGTTGTCAGATGACCGCACTATGATCAGAGATGACCATTCGTCCATCGGCGGTTCCTCGGAAGATGAAGACTCCGCATGTTGGTACAGGACTTTCACTGGGTGGCCAACCATCACTTTTGAAGAGATAATATAATTATAATTGTGATTTTTTAAAGTTTTAACTTTTTACCTTTACGTTTAACTTTTGTATTTTTCTAATTAGTTCCAATCCAATCCAATTTTATATTGTGGCTCCATCGGCGTACGATGATTTTGCCAGTGTCGAGGTAGGAAAAGACACGGTGACAGTAAATAAACACTTTAATGATACGAGACCACTAATCAGAAGTAATCAGTACAAATATACATGTCACGTGGTGTATTTCTAATTAGTTAATGCTAGTTTTGGTTTTGACTTTGGTTTTGACTGAATGACAGATGAAAGCTTTTATTCTTACGTAGTAATTTACTTACTCTATGGCTTTTATAATAAACCATTAATAAACACATTTAGCGCCTAACATCCAACCCGTATTTTTCGAAAAAAAAAATATAACTGTATTTCCACCTCTACGATTTCCACGGACACGACGACGCGACGCGAAGCGACAAGAGGTTGTCTTCTGTTTGGATTACCCTTACCCCGATGTTTATCCTTAGGTTTACCCACTAATTAACATCAAGTTATTCCTTTAATCAATAATTTTACCAGTGCTAAAAAGTTTGAAGTTTAAATATGGGACAAAATTCATGGGACAAATTTACGGCTATTTTAATATTTATCCACGTGAAAACACACTAGATAAACAGAGAACTAAATCCTAATAAACGTGAACCACATTTAATCCGAAATTATCGCTTTCAAACATTTATCAACGGGGCATCAAATGGAGATGAAAGTTATCACTGCAAACAGGACATGATTTCAAATAGAACTGGCTGGCTAGGGTTGCAAAAACACCATGTGGCGTGCAATATCGGGCCATGCAAACATTTGCGCAAGCCAGTCGCTGTACAAATGGCGGGATGAGTTTTCACAAGCCTGTCTGCTTTTAAACAAACGCGCTTTACAGTATATGTACATTAGACTTAGCGCCCCTCGATTTGTTTCCGTATTGGTGATTAGGTATTAAATATGGGAATGTCTGTAATAAACGGCTGAACAACGCGCTTTACAGGGTGGTAGATCCCTCGTATGCAAGAGGCCGTCTAGGTTGGTACCACCGCTTTGTCTACTTCTGCCACCAGTGTAAGCACTGTTGTGAAAGTGTGTCAAAGTGAAATGATTCTGCTTTATGAGACATCACCTTATGTCTCGGGGTGACAAGCGCAGTACAATGTCATGCAGTGCTTTGTAATTCAAAGTTCTATGTGGTGTTGCTTCTGTTTATAGGCAAGCGTGGCGCTTACCATCAGGCGAGAGACCTGCTCGTTTCATCACTCAAGCTACTTAATTTTAAAAAAGCTTTGTGTTTACTTCTTTGTTTTTCATTCCGCTTTACCACGTTGCTCCAATATCGCGTCGAAGCAATGTCTAACTCCTAAGCAATGTGTTACAACAAGCAAGAAGATACTTAATAATGGTCTCTAGATGATTGCAATTATCTTTTGATTGCAATAAACTTAAACCTAATCATCAACATAAAGGCATAGACCATATCTACGAGGCCACAGAACAATTCTACTCTAGCAAGACATAGAAAGACAATTAATAACGATGGATGCTGTTACACAGCTTCATGAACTTTAGTGATCATAGGAGATGGTAGGTGTAATATTTGAATAATTGTTATGACTTTTGAGTTACGGCATTTTCTATATGTTTTACTCTATTTTTTCCAAAACAGATAATTATAATAGAGTAATCTCTAATATTATAAAAATCATAAATGTATTTTATTGAAAGGGGGTATACAACAATGCCATAATCGTGAACCTAACGTAACGTAACTAAAACCTTTATAATATTAAATAGGTCCTGTCCAAATGACAATTGCATCAACGGTTGCATCATTCTCCCTCTACGGTTGCATCCAACGCGCGCCTTCATAATACGTATTCTATAATACTACACAGTACACTCTACATTGCCTTTTTATCGAATTATGCAGCAGTGTTCACATGTTGACTCACTTTTTGAGGTAAAGGCTATCAAACCAAAATTACGGATATGGTCTAAATAGTTGCTAAAATAAATGGAACTGAGCAATAGAGCTGCCGTGATAGATGGACGATGCTTGAAAATCCATCAAGTAGAGATTACTCGATCTCGTTGTTGGATATCCATCTGAAACCCAGTAGCAGGAACAAACAGCACACTTCGAAGAATATTGTGGGACCCACATCTTTCACACCTTTAGATCGAAGTAAAAATAAAGCGTGATGCTAACAAATGCTTTGCCCGAAAGTGAGGCATCAATGACTAAAATAAATAATATCATATCGAAGCGGATCTAAATGGCAGTTTTATTTTTCATTTTGCCGTCACGACGTTTGGTATAAAATAAGCTATTTTCTCAGTGGATAAACACGTCGCCGAGATGTTCGCACCATCAGTTTCCCTTCAGCGTGATCTCGTATGGCTCAGTTAACTGCCGTGTAATGGTGTTTTTATGATTTCTCCCCTAACATCAACGTCGTTGTGATGTAGTTGGTGTGAGAGCAGTAACGCAAGTTTATGTTGACATGATGACATTGATAAAGTCGTGACTATTGCAGTTAGTTGCTTCTTTAAGATTATTAATTTCTCGTCTTCAGCAGATGTTTCCGATCGATTATTTTCCAATTTCTTTGGCTCTTGTATTCGTTTGTTTTATTGTGGTTTATAGTTGCTTTCGCGAAGCATGTTTCAGGGTCGTCCACTGTTTCATTAAGTACATTGTCTATAGCAGACTAAAATTACACTAAAGTATAAGTGTCTATTTATAACTGTGGGTGTAGTGGAAAATCAAACTTATTCCCAAACTCTATAACACTGGGAACATCAATATTAGCGCATGACCATATTATAAGTGGCTGACTGTAATAAAAATTATAGGTAATGTACAATAACTTGATTTGAATGAATTTGATTTACTACCTCTCTATTGACTGTGTGAGAAAACTCCGTTGTTTCAGCCACATGATTTATTTGCACATTGGCAAATATATGAGGTGTTTAGAGGCGCGGGATCTTGTGGCGTTTTAACGGAACGGGAAAATATAGCAATGGATAGCAAAAATAAGAGGAATGCTTTTTTAACAACCTTTTATTCTCTACTGATGAGTTATCAGCTATTGCATATTGGCTACTTAGGGTTACTGGACTTTGGAGAAAAGTATTGTCTTTAACACAATATTGATACATAAATAAATCGTATCTTCGTTTATTTTTTTATAGCAGAGGCCGGAGAACGTAATTGGGTGTGATGGAAAGTGACCTCCACCCATGGTTCATGAACCGCCCATGAACATCCAAAAGTGTAAGTGTTGATTGCACCGTCCGTTGGTTAAAGTTATTTTAACAAGCAATGGTTGACTATATCTACATATTTTAATATTTTGATAGTACTGAAAACAAATGATATCAATCAAATGCCTCAACCATAGTTTACGATAACTTTAACTTTAATCGACGGATGGCGCAACTTATACTAGCTTTTTTTATTAAAGTTAACATCTCAAACACGTACAGAGTTCACTTTACACTTATACAGGCGTCTACACAGTTTTAAAAGGAATCATAATAGAAAGAGTGGAGCGTAAGTCGCCCGTAAATCGCTTTAGAAGCCAATAACACCCACACGAGGCATTGTGCTAACTACGTACGCTTTAGTTATAGAGCACTAAACGATAAAAAAATTAAATAACGATTGTAGAATGACTATGAATGTTCAAGATAATAAGGATATTGCTTGGTTGGTTTTAGGTACGCGAAAGCCCTTCTGATTAGGTACCAATGTTTTCTCTATTATATAACCAAGCAGCAATGTGTAAACACTATTCAGATCCGGCTTGACGGGCAGACTATGCCGCCCACACACCCGCCACTGTAACTCTTGTAAGCCAGGATCGACAGTGGCACGTATATTTCGACACCGAGCAATGAAGGTCGGCGAGTCTCTGGGAATGCAAATCTGTCTTTATCCCGCAACGAAATGAATCAAATAGAAAATTAGAGAGGAGTTGGAAAAAATATTGTAATTACTGGGAATTATCATATGGACTTTAGCGAAGTACTGCCATACAATACTCTGCAATTTAAAAGTTCTGTGTGGCGTTTCTTCTCTTTATGGGTATGCGTTAAGTTTACTATCAGGCGAGAGACGTACTAGTCGTCTACTTTTTTATATTGTAAGCATTGTCTAAAATAAGTCAAAACAATCGTAAGCATGTTTATTAGTTTATAAGTGGTAGAGCCACGCTATAGAAAGTTTTGTCAACAACATGAATGGCTCGACCGGGTTTTTACCACTGTCTTACAGAAAACCGACGTAAAATACCAGTTTGTTGTTGCGTTTTGTATGGTGAGTGAGATATTCCCCATATGAGCCCCAAGTCCTTCTCCCCTTCCTAATACCTTAATTATCCGTTTCTTTTAAAGTCGGCAAGACGTCCATTCTTCTGGTATTTTACACGTTAATGGGCGGCGGAAATCAATTACCATCAAGTGACCCATTTGCTCACTTGCCGCCCTCTGCTATATAAAAAATTTAGGTTTTAGACAAAATATATATAATGGTAACTAAATATTAACAATTAAAAATGTATTATGGTAAGTAATTTTGTACATCAGCATAATTAACTACTTATGCCTCGGGGTGACGAGCGCAGTCCAGTGCCATGTAGTCCTTTGTAATTCAAAGTTCTGTGTGGTGTCTGTTTATGGGCAAGCGTGGCACTTACCATCAAGCGAGCGACCTGCTCGTTTCGTCATTCAGGCTAGAAAAAAACAAGTTGTCTTATCTATAAAAAAGTATCTTCGTTTCAAGGTACCTACACTTAAGTCAACTGTTACCATACTTATATTTTAGGCTATTATTACATTAGCACTAGTAAATAATAAATTCAACGCCATTCGTTATAATTAGAGCCCGCACTGTCCCTTCAATACATTGTGATTACATTGACATTTGTAGACGTAAAATACGTGGGCCAGATCGGAGTGCGGAGTTGCTTCGGCAAAAACTCTTTTGTTAACGACCGCCCACATTTCACACGAATCGAACACCCTATATGTGAAGGTGGCTCATAAATAACTGAGCAGGTATGCCGCCGCGATCCTTCTCTGTGTCTCTCTTGCCGATAATTTATATAAGTACGAATCTAAAAAAATGTATTGTTTACTTTTATTTTCTACATTCGCTGTATACCAACTAAAGACAAAAGTTTATTCATTGTGGTTGCCCTACGGATAAAAAACCTATAGGCTTCTGCTATTACCTGATATAACCAGAAAGTTATAAGTATTAAGAGTGTTTCCTTGCTGCTCCAACCATGTTATACCTAGTCCCAGTTGAATAAGAAGTTTAACCTTAAATATTTATAATTTGATATAAATTTATCTCACTTGCAGAAAAAAAATTAAGTCTATTTCCTTTTTCTTTAGTATGTAGATAGATATCTCCATACCAATTTTCATCATAATCAGTATACCTAGTGGTGTAACCATGAAAAAGTAATAGACAGAAAAAGTCACTTACGAATTTATAATATCAGTATGGATTGACAACAACAAAATTGTAGATAAGTACTTGTATATAAAATAGTTCACGCGCTGCCCGCTCGTCTCGAGCCCTCCTTACCCCTCCGCATCTGGCTTCTATTAGAACACGTCCGCGCTTTTTGCACTTTGTCATAATAAGTTTATAGCGTTCGTTCTTTGGTTTGTTCTACACGCTCCGACCGCCCCGCTGCCCGCTCCAAATCTTAGCTTGGCCTAACACTTAATACAATAAGACTTACATATTGCATTTAAACTACTAATTTCGTAGCAACATTATAAAGAATTTATACCAAATTTACTTAACAATTATACAAGTTTATGTTATTTAATACGCAGCAAAAGCACCTTTGTTTGTATAGCTCATTGAAACAATACCTATTTATTTTCTGAAAATTTTCGGACACGTGTCGTCGGCGCGGCGCGGCGCTGCGCCATACGGTGGCTAACGCAATAAATTGATAAAGTCAATGCGTTGATAAAATTACTTCCACCAGTTTTGTTTATTACCGAGGTAAGCTATGTTAAATCGTACATAATTAATTTTATGCTTCGTTTTCAAATAAAAAGAACCTATTCGAATAACCAATACCTACCACAGTAGGTCCTTACGAGTTACCTTATCATTATTCTTAACTTTATACTGCAGTTATACAACGCGTGCTAACGCGAGCCGAGACACGGATGGGACGCATCAACACGAAGCGACGGCAAGCGACAGTTTGCAATAGCAGTTTGACTAAACTATAATAAACTAATGGCACCGAACCAAAATAGTTTCATTTTAATTTTTTTAAATTTTCTTGTCCCATTTCAACTTCCCGAACAAATTCGTATACTTTTCATACAAGAAATAAGCATAGGTAGTTTGTCAAAGGAAAACAAATGCAGCAACATACTTGGTAGTTAGGAGTAACTCCAAAAAGTCCATCGTCAACTGAACCGTCTAACAAACAATGTAGCGTTGCATTGTGCGCCGGGGGATACATACCAATTTAAATTATAAAACTTTAAACAAGCGCTAACCGTAACAAGAAAACGAGATTTCGAAACAAACTCCATCCACCTCAAGAAATGTCTTTGTTTAAACACTACATATTGTGGGTTTTTATTGGGGGTCATTTCAGTTTCCATCGAAACATAGGTAGGTAACTCTCCGTGAAACGCCCACAATTCGACCGAATAAATGAAGGCTGTAATTATATCGCAATTTAATATGCAATTTAATGGGGTTATCTATGGCGGGAATAGGCTAGTTCACTTATACCAATATTTAATAAATAATTGTTTATTTCTTACAGCATTTGGTTTATGGAACCCAAATTTAACAATTACAATCAAAGACTTTAATGTATACTACTAGACAAGCTGTGTGGTACAAAGAAATTGCGCATTTGGTTACGGTCAATTGACCGCAACTCATTTAGTCGTCCGCGAGACAGCGACGAGAGCAGTTGTTGTTGTTTGAATAGCTGCGAACGTTAAATTCGATAAACTAACACGAAATTGTTTATTGTTACCCATAAAATATTGTCATTATTAACGTGCATATATTATTCATTCAATTTGAAGTTATTTTACGGAAGTAACTATATTATTTCTTGGTTTTGATCGAAAAATTAATTTATTGCGAATGAAAACTAATACCAAACAAAACGGCCGTCTCAATGTTGCCATCTCGCTTACTCTCAACTCCTCTAACTCCCACGCCTTAGACGTCATTCCCGCCTCGCCGGCCGCGTATGCAACACAATTATACTTCTGAACAACCCGTCTATGGTATTAAAGTCTGATGAAGCATCGTACTAGAAGGAATTGACCCCAAAACTCCGACAAGACTTTAAAATCAGCCACACCAGTGTGTCGTGCTTGAAGACTTGAAAATATATTCTAAACTTGTCGTTGGCAAAACGTCCAATAATGCGAATATAATTTATACCTTTGAATATTACATAAAGACATAGCCATGGCGTGACCGCACATGAGACAGCTAGATTTTTTGAAATGTTGCTTTATATATATATTTCCCCATTTCATGTTTGGGAAAAATTATCACAAATCAAATTCCTGCCTTTTTAGTTTAAAGTAACGAAAAACACAACTATGTCCAGCATTTAGGGAAAAACGTTGGTAACACAAAACTACCGAGTTTCTTAATAAAAAAAGTATATCATTTTTTATATCATAGACCGGGAAACGAGAAAGTGGATCACCTGATGGTAAGTGACCATCAGGTGATCCACCAACGCCCATATAATACCAGAAGAATCATGGACGCGTTGCCGACCAGGAAAAGGAACCAGGAAAGGCGGATAATTATTGGATTAAGAACCGGAAGGCGATTTGGGCTTTCGGATATCTCACTCACTGTATGAAAAATTGTCTTTATTAGAGATCTATAAATGGATGAGAAAAATCTAAAAATGCTTGTAGCTTATGAACCCAAACTATATGTATCACTCAGATGGGTGATACATATAGATATCTTAATAATAACTGTAATAACTTAATTAATTAATTTCCCTTCTTATGGGTTGATTTCAATGCAGATGGACTAGGTTGTTCTGTCATGGAAACATCTTCTGAAGTACCTGGGGCGCACTTAATTAAATAAATAACTTAAAATGTGTAAGGTGACAATTATATTTTTTGCAGATAATACCAAAAGTTAATTGTATTAAATTAATTATTATTAATTAATTATTACATCAATCAGCTATTTTAAATATATTTTTTTATATTTAAACTGCATGAAACGGAATACAAAGTCAATCATCAATCTCAAAACCACAGGAATTTCAATACAAAAATCAGCTGTTTAAGAGCAATTTAATGGTGCGACCCTTTAATATGGACTACATGATAGTTACAAAATTTATCCACCATAGATTTCGCTCAGTAGTTTGCAGTTCTTGTAACTGAACGTTTTACAAGAACTGCAAACTAACTGAGCTCACACCCTGTAATATTAAAAATCTTTTTATGTCAACTCAACACTATGATAATACAAGTTATATTGAGGATACTAAGGTACTAACTAACTGCCATACATATATCTAACACACAGACTTACACCTGAAACAGCTATTCAAATATACCATAGTTGCATGGCTGGGAATTACACCTTGGACCTTGACATTGCTCAGAGTGCAATCACAATACCAACTGAATCGGGGTAGCGATCAACAGCTTATATAATCAATACTAACATGTATATGTTTTGTTTGTTGGTACTGCTTCTGCATGTAACAATTTATTTTTTACATACTCGTATTAGTGATCTTTCACTAAAATGTTCAGAGCACAGTTTGGTATATTTTGCAGGCTCCCAATTCAACCTACAGTAAAATACCTGAAATAGTAGATTGTAACATTGTTTGAATAAATCTGGGTAAATAAAATTTACAACCTGGTAGCACCAAACCTATAAACGATTTTAATTTTTGAGTAAAACTACTCTATTTTTCTATATTCCTAATGGATTCGATGCTAAATCTTTCTTCAGAGTTTTTACATCACATGACATTACAACAGCAAAATAGTAAGATTTTCAACTACGTACGAGTGAAAGGTTATGCCGGAAATTTTTCGTTAACTACGGCTTTTACAGTCTAGCACACTACACCCCACCATTGACTTCTTTGTGAATCAATGTATATTTTATCTTGTATGCGTCTTTATGTCCTTTATTACCTCACAAACCATAATAAATAAAATTTTCTGTGAAACCGCCCGACTGAAGTATGACAAACAAATGAATCATACACATTGACAAACAAAACAACGACGGGGACAAAAAAGAAACCTTTTGTCTCTCTCTTTTACCAATGTTTGGTATCTCGCGATCTCGCTTTCACTGTAGGAAGTAGAATAATGGCTCCATCTATAATAAATCTAAGATTTATACTCATAGCCAGGGCTGCCAACTCATAGTTAAAAAAATCACTAGGTCAGCCCAAATCAGGTCTTTTACCGTAAGTCCCACCAGAGACCAATTAATTAAGGATCTATGATGACAAATATGACGTTATATATCTATGATGCAAATATGATAGTGGAATAGATGTGTATTGGACTTAAACGCCAAAAGCACCCAGATCTCTAGGGATTTTTTTAAATAAAGGTTGGCAGCACTGGCCATGAATTGTCAAATTGACAAGTAAAATTCTGAATTCTGACGTATTTAATTCTAAAATATAATTTATTTCACTTTTATTTAGTTCCTTTTTCACTGTATTTTTCACAGACTTTACATTAGTGAAAGTGTTATACAAGTTTTAAAATAACTTTTGATTACTACAAGAAGCAAAGCCGCATTCGTTCTGGCCTGCATGTAGGTTAGTATATCGATGTACAAGCGAAAATAGATTTTTCTGTTTTTTTATATGACTGTAAACTGTATACGTTTATTTTTTCGTAAAATGACTTCGTCGCGTGCTTCTCTGTTGACACCAATCGATGTACGCGGCATGAAAGTGCTAGACCGTGATAAATTCGTTCGTAATTTAGAGATACCAGCTTTGAAGGTCACAAAACAGAATTTGGCAAAGGTGACATCCCTGTGCAAACCTTATTTCCTCAAACTGGAACACTTCAAGCCGATCTGTGATGTGGAGCCAACCGAAGAAGACGCTCCTTTCCATAAAAGTATACACCTCAACCCGGACAACATTTCTGAATGGACTGATATTTTAGAAGATGATCGCAAAAAGATGACCGAACTAGGTGTCGACGAAAGTAATTTCTGCAAAAAGAAAATACAATTAACATATGACAATTGGGCATATGACACTATTTTCAAAGCTGTTCTACCTGAACATGAAGAAATTGTGAGTGGTTTTTCACAAATAGGTCACATTATCCATCTCAATTTAAGAGACCATTTGCTCGAATATCGGTCTCTTATTGGCCAAGTTCTTGTAGACAAAGTGAAGACTTGCAGAACTGTTGTGAATAAAAGCAACATCATTGATAACACATACCGCAATTTTAGTATGGAAGTGATCGGTGGAGATAAAGATTTTTTTGTCACAGTGAAAGAGAACAACATCATATTCCAATTTGATTTCTCAAAAGTTTACTGGAATCCACGCTTGGGCAAAGAACATGAGAGGATATTGAGTTATATAAAACAAGGTGATGTTTTATTTGACATTTTTTGTGGAGTTGGACCATTCTCACTACCAGCAGCAAAACATAAATGCACAGTTTATGCAAATGATTTAAATCCAGAATCCTTCAAATGGTTGAACCATAATGCCAATAATAATAAAATAAAATCTGACCTATTCAAGTCTTATAATCAAGATGGAAAAGATTTTATTTGCATGGTATTTAGAGATTATATTCAAAATTTATGTGAAGGAAAGATTTTTATTGATGAGAAAGCAAAAATTCACATAACAATGAACTTACCAGCAATGGCTGTTGAGTTTTTAAAGTATTTCAAAGGATTAATCAAAGAGGATATGGTGAAAAATTTGAAGAATGAAATAATTGTTTATGTGTACTGTTTTGTTGTTGGTAATGACAATGTTATATCAGCAAAACAATTAGTGATAGATAATATTGGATGTGAAGTAGCAGATCAAATCATAGATGTGCAATATGTAAGAAATGTTGGACCGAAGAAGGAAATGATGCGTGTTACATTCAAATTAAGTGGTGAAATTATATCAAATAAACATGATTTAGATATAAGTGAACCCCCAAATAAAAAATTGTGTGTTGAAAAAAGTGAATCACAATTATAAAATTGTATTTTTTTAAACAATAAATTTGTTATCGAACTTATTGTTTTTAAATTTTCTATTCATTCTTAATTGTGTAAATTTATGCAAATATAATTGAATACATTACTACATTTTTCCATATTACTATGAAGTTTAAAAAGCTGTAGCAGTGTGAAAGCATAATTGCTTGTAGCCAGTAAAATAATGTGAGTACTGTGAACATTTTACATCTCTAGAATGACATGTGCAGTATAGTGCTGTAATTCAATGTTCTGGGTGGTATTTTCTTGTCATTTCTGTCTAGTTGTTTTGGGATACAAATAGAAAACACTTTACTGTACAAACTTTTACAGAACACAAGAAAAAAAAACAGAAACTGGTACAAAACAGAGAGGAAAAAATTTACAATGTCATCACTTTAAGTGATCTCTTTCAGACAAGCTAGTATTAATAGAGACAATTTCATTTAAATCGAAATAGGAATTAAGACACTGATAACAACTTTATTTAATACTATGTATTGAAGTAGATGCAGATTTGTATTCATAACTAGGTTTTGTTCATGGCTCTCGCTTGGGTTTCCGGTTCTCATCCATTTGTAACTGCGCATTATTATGGAATAAAATGTATGTGTAAATGTCCTTCCATAGGTCAAGCTTCCTGTGTAAAAATTTCATCAAAAACGGTTCAGTGGTTTAGCCATGGAAACGTAACAGATATAGATCTACTGACACATGTAATATTAGTATTGACATTGACACCAAAGAATTAGTAATGGTTGTAAGTTATCGGCAAATAATAAAATTGTTTTGAATATATTATCTCGTAAATTTATAATTAGTAGGAAAATGAAACAATGTAAGCTACACTATGAATCCAATCCAATAGACTTCGTTTAAGAACCTATACTGATAGGTTCTTAAACGAAGTCTATCTACACATGAACTTGTTAAGATGCCCTTGTGGATAATTATTTCATGCCAGGGCAACTCATGTCTGATTTATTCGAAATTCGTAAAACTCGAACACAAATTATAATTGCCCGAACTGGGATTTAAACCCAGAACTTTACTGGTTTCTCAACCTAAGTAGGCTGCCACTAGAGTTCACTAGACTTCATGGTTTATAAAGTAAAAGCCAAATGGCTGGCTTAATGTCCTGTTCTTGGTCTAGTTTTGAAAGCAGCATTAAAATTAAGAAACTACTGTACGAACACAGTACGTAGGTAAGCATGGTATAATGTGCTAAAAAGCATGCGTTTTACTGGTGCGTTTTTATTTGCGTTGAGGAGATACTGTAATATCGCCGATAGTCAAGCCACGTCCCTTGCCCAGTCAGATAATCGTTAATCACTTTTAGTCTCTTAGGCCCGTATTAGAAAACAACACTCAAGTGAGCACTTTGCTAAGTGTCTATTTCTGTACACGTGATTGGTCCATTTTTATTTGGCGCCAAAAATAGACCAATCATGTGTACTGAAAGCAAAGAGCTCACTTGAGTGTTGTTCTATAATACGGGCCTTAACTACTCATCGCGGGTTGATTATTTCGAAATGAGTAGTTATATTTTGTACTTACTACAAAGTAGCATGTGTATTTCGCAGCATGCACAAGTGTGCATGCTGCGAAATGCCCTTCCCACATATAAGTAATAAGTATTACTTATATGTGGGAAGGGTTGGATGGGACACATAAACAAAGAGGCCCTGTGTTCGTCTTAAACCTTGCTGCGGTTTTAAGTACTTATTTCTCGGATGGTTTCAATTCTAGGTTCTTTTATATAAAATAAATAAATATCTTGCAATAGTTTTACTCCGACTTATCTGATCAGTGAATAAAAAAAAATACGAGTTTTTAACAAAAGGAGCCTTACAACCTTAAAACAATTTAGAAAACGATTGCAAGTCTTATAACTTACACATTATACCTACCTACTGATACTTTGCAAGCATTACTGTGACAATGCTCGCTATCGTGACCAACTAGACTTGACATTGGGCAGCGACTTGCCGTGCCCCACCGATACCAATATCCACGAACGACGTACTATCCAGAGGAATGTCCTTTCGTCTGCCCTCAAAATTTTCGTGGTTGAAATTAACTTCCGCAGTCGGAAAATCCGACTGACTTTGGCATAGAAATCGATCATTGAAAACACTTACACTAGCGACAGTAGCGGGGAACGCAGATACTAGAGGTTTACTTTTCGCTTTTATTTGAAATCGTAAGCTGTCGATTTCTCGTGTTTCTTCTTCAATGGAAACTGACGTAAGTGT
Organism: Mimas tiliae; assembly: GCA_905332985.1. Classification (NCBI taxonomy): domain Eukaryota; kingdom Metazoa; phylum Arthropoda; class Insecta; order Lepidoptera; family Sphingidae; genus Mimas; species Mimas tiliae. The sequence continues at coordinate 10,535,361 of HG995238.1, forward strand.
GGGCTTGAGGATTCTTGTAAAGTATTTGTTTAGATTACTGTCAGCTTCTGCAGATCATCTGTGACGCGATTAATACTGCCACTATGTAGACTCTTGTCTACAGCATGAAGTAACCGGTTCGACTGGGTTACAACCACTGTTTCACCTGAAGTGACTTGCTTGTTGTATATCAACAAAAATATATTGCCTTTTTTTAGCTGTAGATACATTATTTTTAAAACAAATATTATCATCACTTTCGGTATAAGGTCAAATCATGATGTATTTTAAGCAAACTAAACAATTCGTTATCTCGATTCGATATTCGCTCATTACATTAATTTAGATAATTTATTACCATTATTATGTATACCATAATTAACGATTGATAGTAACGCTTACATTCTGTAACATACTCGTAACTAGATTTAGTAGTATCTTAACTGTAGACGGAACGGGTTCAATCATCAAATAGTAACTTGAAATATTTTCATTTGTATAGAATTTATCGGTTTACTATAAAATGAGGGTAAGTTATAGTTTAAGGAAATATTTTGATGATATAATAATATTTCCACCCTTAAGTGGATCACAAATAACTCAATGATTTTTTTGAATAGCATAATTTAACAGTCGCATTTGACCAACGAACAGATAGGCCATCTGATTGTAAGTCATAAACACCTACCTAATACCAGAGGAATAGTCGGTCTGGTGCTGGCCTTAAAGGAAATAATAGACTATGATAAAGGGTGGACGGATTTCGATATGTTTTGGCTTAAAGATAGTCCATGTAACATTTGCACATTGATTCACTTTACTTAATAATATAGGATATCTTTACTTTAATTTCAAAAGCGTGTAGGTCCTGTACTACCGTAAGGTTGATCGATAAATCAGCATCATCAATCATCAGCGATACACAAAGCAAGCAATTGATTAAAATAAAATAATTGGAAGTTATTGACCTGATCGACAGCCTCCGTGGCGCAGCGGACAAGTAGCCGACTGCAAAGCGAGAGGCCGTGGATTCGATTCCCGCACCGAGACAAATGTTAGTGCGATCCACAAATATTTGTTTCGGGTCTGGGTGTTGTGGGACCGCAAGTCCTTCGTACTTCTTCGTCCTGATACCGAAGATACAGGTTAACCTAATGTGGGGTCAGGACTATATGTGTGACTGTTGGGTGTATTTATTATTATTTATTATTATTGATTATGCAGTAAAATAAAAATATTATCATTGAAGCTAACTTTTACTAATTTAATTTAATTTTACACAGTGACGTCAAAGTTTGCGCCGTCTTTCATTTGACAATTACCCCTTCTACAGGATTTGAATGGCTTCTAACTTATTTATTTTTGGTCCGATTTATAAAATTCTTTCTGCAATAGATTTTGAGTAACGTAACTTATTGATTTAAATAATAAAAAAAATCTAGTCATCTACCCTATTGCATTAACGGAAACTGAAATTTTGGCACATCGCCGTACATAATTATATTATACCTACTTAATGTATCATTACCTATTGTTTTATTCATAAAGGCATGTCAACCACAATAAACAGATACAACAAACTTGAGTTCATGTAATACAATGGTATCTGCCTTAATCATTTTCTCGCTAATGGTCACTCATTGTTATGATATGGCTTCAAATTGCATGGAAGTGTGTAAGTTTATACAACTCTATGTATATACAATAGTTAAACTCCTGTATACCAACCCTTTTCAAAGTTCCTATGTATAGCGATTTAAGATTTTTATTATCAGGTAAACATATTGAATTTTAAACATTCATAACCTAACAAAAGTACTAGATAATCTTATTGTCAACACAAGTGCTCTAGACGAAACTTTTGTAGGACTTATAGTTTTCGGAATGAGTCATTGAAGAGAGTGTTGAATCTAAATAGTGGCCAAATAGAGGTGTTTCCCATATCGGAAACTGAAATTTATACTCTGCAAGAAATCCTCATCAGATAAAAAAATCGCGGCCTACCGAAAATACACGGTTTACTCGATTTTAGATATGTCTTCATTGGTAGGTACTACATTGAAATAAAATTATCCATTCTAACTCGCAGCAAGAAATAAAATAAAAGCTTTCTTTATTCGATTTGTCCACACTGCGCCTGATGTTGATACAAAACATCATTATGATATCGACCAGCTAAAAGTCGCGCCATCGACAGGCCGGCCGGTAAATTCAATTTTCGGTATATTAACTAATATTTTTCTTACCGCATCCGCGCACTTGCACATACGTGGTACAAATTTATTCGTATGACAGTGTTCAATTGGACCAATCATATCAACTCATTATACTCATTAACATCACTATCAGACACCGTTTGTAAACTTAATTACTGTGCATAATTAAACATTACATTCGATTTTACCCGCAACTTCAACTAGGTATCTATTTTATAATTATTTTATTTAAACTTCATACAACTAAAGGACAGAATTAATATCCAAGGTATACTACACGCGCACGTGCATCAAACTTTGATGTCGCAGACCGTTTCTAAATATGTATGACCAGGATTTTTATTAGATATATGGAAATTATTCTAAGTAAAATTGTTGGGAGCTAAAATTACAAGCTGTATAAAAGAAATCCGATCAGATGCTTGGAATGAACGTGTTTTCTTACATTTCATTCGGCAATTTGAACAGACGAATTATTCCTAGTGAAAGAGTAAAATGAAACAAAGTGATATATCTGATGTAGCGCTAAATAATGATTATAAGAATAACTTTTTAACAGATTTAATTTTCATAATTGTTGTTTAATAATTGTATTTTAGGTATTATTCTGTCTCCGATCCTAAATAAACAACGTTTTTGCTCATACTAATATTAAATCTTCTAATCGTGTGGCCAAATTATTAATCAATTCAACCAATTATGGAAGTACTCGTAATTTACGTGAATAGTTTCTACAGCGTTATAATCACTCGTGTAATATTTTTGTATACACATAATTATATCCTTGAAGATGTAAGTTAGTGTTGCGGCCGCAAAACACATGTATATGAGAATATAATGGACAATTGTTTCAGTTCCTCGCGATGCAGCCCAAGTGTGAGGTGGCCGATATGAATTTGCCAGACTACACTGACGTGTTACATGAGGCGGAACAGGTATTGTTTTGTACTTTACTATTTTTCAATCATATATCTATTTAATATAAGTTAATAGATAAGGCGCGTGCATATTTTTTTTTTTTTGATAAAGTAAGTTTGGATGACTGAATCATATCCAAATTTTGTAGGAATATTCGTAAAATATTTAGGTATTTATTACGTGCATAATGTATCACAATCAGAATAATACATAATAATATAATGTAGAATACTGAGGTCTATGGTGGCATACTCCCTTATAAAATCAGGTTCATCATAATGCAATAAAGAGATATACCTTCCAAAGTGTTGTTTTTAACTAACTGCAGGTTACCTAAAAACCATTTATGTATTTCAAATATGGTGTGGAAGATATAAATACGATGTGTAAACATTTAATGACAATGAATCATCCACGGGTGTGAGTCCTACTGGCACTAAACCAGTTTTTTATATACGTAGGTACTAAATAAATTTCATCTCTAGATACTCAGACAATGCTTCGAAAAATACAAATTAGAAGAGGTGTTCTTATCGTTCAATGGAGGCAAAGACTGCACAGTTCTCTTAGACGTCACATTAAATGTACTGAAAGATATGTACCAATCAGATGACGTCGCAAACAATATCAAAGTAGTGTACATACGGACAAAAGGACCTTTTAGAGAAATCGAAGATTTTGTGAATATTGTTAAAAAACATTACGGCATTAGACTTATTGTGACAGAGGGTGAAATGAGGACGACACTCCAGGTGCTATTGGACGAGGATAGAAAATTGAATGCGGTGCTTATGGGAACGAGACGGACTGATCCGTATAGTGACACGTTGAAATGTATGCAGGTAATGATACTGTGATTACAATTTTCTATGTTATCTTTTGCCGAGATTGCCGGTTGTGAAACTACATTAGCAGAGCCAGTTTTCTTAATTTGATAAAAAAGCACAGACAAATTATACAATCGATAGTTAAGTTTCGCTTTTTGGTTTAGTAACTATATACTCAGATTCAATTATAAACATCGACTATTTTGCATATAATAAAATCGAATTTTGATGGTGATATTAGATAATCCTTTCGCTGCTCTTCCCATATCAACTAAATAAGTTATTATAAAATATGTAAATATACGTTTATTCAATTTGTATATGCGATAATTTTGTCAACAGAAAACTGATCCCAACTGGCCGCAGATATTACGTGTTTTGCCACTTCTCGACTGGTCGTATCACCAAATATGGAGTTATATATTGCAACGAGACGTGCCTTATTGCAGTCTGTACGATAGAGGGTAAATATTACTCAAATATCATTAACATATTAAAAATCTTAAATAATATAATAGAGGATGAATATTGGTAAAAAAGCAGATCCTAACACCAGTCGGATCGATGCCAACAGCCAAATGTAGAGTAGAATTTTATGTTTTTCATGGCTTTGTGCAGTGCTGGCCGGGGCTAATTATTATTTTAGAATTGAGCAGGATTAAAATATGGCGCTTCTTACCTTTGGTTTTGTATATGTAAAGCCTGAACTAAGAGAATGGATATGCGGGGGTGCCTCTAGCCCGGGGTATACCCAAGTTTGGCACCTGGAGACACCACTTCGCGAACCATTTGGTAGGACAGGCCCTGGCTCTGTGAGCACATAAAGAAGTTACTAAAATACCTACAAAACTGATTAACAATTTTGAACCAGGTACACGTCAATAGGCAGTGTAGTGAACACATGGCCTAATCCATCTTTAGCATACACAGACGAATGTGGGTATAAGAGCTACCTCCCCGCGTGGCAGCTGAAGGATCCCTCCGAGGAACGCGCCGGTCGTGGTGCTCAACCTCCAAAACTCATCGCTAACGGCCATCACTCTAACGCAGTTATACAAAACGGAGACTCCTAGCATTAGACACAATTTTAGTTTATTTAGTTGAATGTCTGAGATTAGTGTTTTGTCTCTTTTCAACATCAAATTTATGTGACGGCTACCTGGCACCAATAATAAAATTATCGTTAATTTAGAATTTTAAATTCATAGAAATTAGGTACTAATTTAGTTAGATAAAGGTTTTATCATACGTGTCAGCAGGCTATTACTACAGTCTCACAAAAAATCGACTTGAAATGGCATCTTGTTTTTGCATTTCGTACGGTGTAACATATTAATTATGTCACAGGTTAAAAATCAATTTAGTCGATTGTTTGAATTTTTAAATTAACGTTTTGACATCCCTAGAGCTGCGCGCGCGCTGAGCGTGGCACAACCCTAAGCGGATCTCACTTTCTTCCCTTCGTTTCGATAGACAAGTCGTGGAAATGTAAATCCACAAAATTTTTAATAATCCTTGATTACTAGGACATTAAAAGCATGTTTTGTTGTAAAACAGCTTTATGGCTTATTATAGCCATAATTATTTATTTTTGGTAAGTCATATTTCAAATTTCGTATTTTTAATGTCGACCATATTGGTTCGTGTTGTGCTCAAACGTGTTTTTTTTGGACTTACAGATGGAAAATCTAATTAGGACTTTCCATGGCCTTATTTTTGGAGAGGATATTTCCACATTTTGTTGCCGGTCAGTTTTCATGAATATTTGTGTGATGACAGTTTTGTTGAATTTAGTATTTGAACCTAGGATTGATGTGAAATGTTTTGTTTACAGCAATCGCGGCCGTTAATCCCGTTTTCTACCGTTTTCTACAGTTTCTACCGTTTTCTTCCGTTTAATCCTGTTTTCAACCTTTTTACCAATTTTACTACTTTTGAATGAATTTTCCTACGTTTGCTTCGGTTTGCTTCGGTTTGGCTGCAGTGATAATTCTTCTTAAATTTGGATGCGTGTTTTGGCTACCTTGTGCTGCAGAACATGTGGACTCGTCTTGGAAGTCGGATTTTAATTTAAGTGTGACAGTGGGAATGAGAACTGTAAGTTAATTTTATCTATTTTAACAGCCTTCAGCTGAAGAACATTTATCTCCATTTATCAGCATAAAAAGTGCAACAGTGACAGTGTATTTTCTGTAAATTAGTAACCAGGGAATAAACCAAATTCTTTTATCAATGTTGGTCTAATTCTACCCCCCTAAAGATTAAATTTCCAAGCCTCTGGCTATTCTATCCGAGAGCATTGTTTCATGGTGGCTTGTCTGCCTGGCGCCCGAATATTAACTCAATACATTTTGTTTAAAAATAATTAAAACTACAACTTTTCTTGTAACATAAATTATAACTATTTTAAAATTTTTTTTAATTTTTTTATTTATTACATTTGTCGCTCTGCGAACAGGGACTAGAATGGTTACTGTATTGTTTAACTCAGTCATTGATGCACTTTTGATCATATTATGTACTAATTTTAAGTGGCTAACGCACAATTTTTGTTGATGCATTTTGTTACGATAAGCATTTAGCTTTCACTTTTGACTGACACTCTGTGCAGGCTTTGTTTACTTCAATTACTATTTTGCTATTTGATATTATGCTTTCTATAAGCTTTTCAAACTTTTAAGAATGTTGTTCATGAGGTTTAGGCCATAAAATAGTATCACTTTTACTTGACAGTTTGCATTATTTCATATTGCTTTAGCGTTCACAATTTAGGGATGTATAAATGTGTGCTTTCCATTTTATTGTATAGAATCATAGCCTTTAAATAAAAACTACCACTTCGGGATTGCTGTTGTCAACTCTGCAGGTCATGTATGTACTTAATAATAGTTTATATTATATAAAAAATGTTACAAAGATTTCATAACCTCAAATGTTCACAAACTTTAATTTATGTTCACACATTGTGTTCACTAAGTGTTACTTTGAATTGCGATTTAACTTTATATTAGAATAATATTTAGCTCACCTTAACTGTGTTATGATTAGGACAGAGTTCAGTCATCTTATGTTGTATTTATATACAAATTTCACTTTTACTTCTGCGGTAAACAATTAAGTTTCATATAGAACTTGTTTCTATTTGTTAATGTTAATATAACAATGTTAATTATAAACATAAGTGGATTTGTGAGTCACTATTGCACTTTCTAAACAAAATAATAATAGATTTAAATTTTGAAAACTTTTAAAAACATTACACTTTGGAAATATTACTTTTGAAAACTTTTGACTTCTGTCAAATTAATTGAAAACAATTTACACTCTCACTTTATAGGGGATTATTGTTTAGTGAAACTTAGTTAATCATAATTTATTTACTCAACTTTTGGATTTGGTAACTATACTCGTTTTGAGTTCGGTTTTGCTTGGTTATTTTGAAGTTTTTGATCATGGATGTGGAGACTCAAACTTTTTCTATGCCTGATGATAGGGAGGATGTAGTACATGCTGCTGCACCTGGTGTTTCAAATATTTTACCTGATCCGGATAACTTAATAACTTTATCAAATATTCAGGAACCTTTTTTATCTTCAATTCCACATTATTCTCAAATTGATACTTCAGCTTTGTTAAATGAAAATGTTAGGAGGAATTTACCTCGTGTTACAAAATTACCTGATCTTAAGAAAAGCAGATTATGTTTTGATGGCAAGACGTGTGTTAGAGAATTTATAACTCAAATAGAGGAATATTTTTTGCTTAGAAATTTTGATGAACATTTATTTTTGGCTTCACTTACTGATATTTTATCTGGTACAGCTACTAAATGGTATAGAGGTATACGTGCACAGATTTCTTCTTGGACTGATTTAAAGGTTGCGTTGTTACAACGTTTTGATAAATTTGATTTTGACTATTCTTTGGAATATGAACTTCGTACAAAGAAACAAAAATTTAGTGAATCATTACCTGACTTTATTACAGATATTGTTGATATGGCTTGTCGTTTGAATAATACTATTTCGGATATAACTTTAATTACTATAATTAAACATAATATGTTACAAATTTATTTGCCTTATTTTATAGGAAAGAATATTACTTCAATTGAATCCTTTATTCAATTCGGGAAAGAACTTGAATCCTGTGTTGTTAGAAAACCTGTAAAGGAATTTAAATCTGTTAAATTTGAGAAACCTTTAGTTAATGCTGTCAATGCTGATGATGGTATTACTTGTTTAAAATGTAAACTTTTTGGTCATTCTTATAGGGATTGCTCTACCCATCCTGGGATTATGTGTTTTGGCTGTCGTAAGCCTGGGATACTCACTAAAGATTGTGATGTGTGTAGACCTAAAAATATTTCTACCCATCCAAAAAACTAATTAGTTTCCATCGATCACGGATTTCTGAGAAATTGCCTAGTGTATCGATGGTGAATAAAAATTTAAATGGTATTAAAAAGAAAGTTATTAGTTACATTCCATGCTTGGTTAACAAGTCTAAGTTTGCACCTGATGACTATACAATTAAAAAAGAATTTTCTGATTGGTTAGATTACTTAAAAATATTTTTTAAAATTCATAGTTCAGCACCTATTCTTTTTACTACTCCTAAAGATTCTAGACCATATTTAAAGTTTTTTGTTGATAATAATTCTTATTCTGGTTTATTGGACAGCGGATCCAATAGATGTATTCTTGGTTCTAATAGTCATTTACAATTTCTTAAATTTGGTTATACAATTAAACCTGATTCAAGTTTAGCTTCAACTGTAGATGGTACTCCACGGAAAGTGTTGGGAACTTTAGATTTGCCTGTTAAATGTGATGATAATATTGAAATCATACAATTTTTAATTATACCTTCATTTAGACCTTCAATTATTTTGGGTTTTGATTTTTGGCTTAAATTCGGTTTAGCGAATGATTTGTTAAAGAATATTATACTTGTTCCAGTAGACAACAATACAATTTGTTCTGTAACTGCTGCTGAATCTCTTTCTCCTTCAGAGAAACTGAACTTATCTAGTATTATTTCTCTTTTTGAAGATATTTCTTATGAAAAGAAAGGCTTAGGTCTTACTCACCTAGTTGAACATAAAATTAATACAACTGGTGAACCTTTTAAGCAACGTTATTGGCCTTTGAGTCCTGCTAAACAAAAAGAACTTTATGATGAAGTTGATGTACTTTTAAAAGAAAATATTATACAACCTTCTAAATCGCCTTGGTGCTCTCCTGTTCTTGCCGTTGAAAAGCGAGATGGTGGAACCAGATTGTGTTTAGATTCACGTCGTTTAAATTCTATGACTATTAAAGATTCTTATCCATTGCCTTATCCTTCTAGAATTTTAGATAATCTTAAAGGTGCTAAATATATAAGTACCATTGATCTTTCCAAAGCTTTTTTGCAAATACCTTTAGAGAAGACTTCTCGAGAGAAGACTGCTTTTGTTATTCCTGGTCGTGGTTTATTCGAGTTTGTGCGGATGTGTTTCGGACTTACTAATGCTCCAAGCGAATTGCAACGTTTAGTTGACAAACTTTTTGGTCCAGAATTTGATAGTGTAGTATTTTGTTACTTAGATGATTTAATAATTGTTAACTGTGAATTTAAAACTCATATTGAATATTTAAACAAAGTTTATCATATTTTAAAAGACGCTGGTCTTACGGTTAATCTTAAAAAATGTAATTTTTGTAAAGACAGACTTCGTTATCTTGGTTATGTTGTAGACAAGGATGGATTACATACAGATTCTTCTAAGTTGGATGTTATTAGGGACTTTCCTCGTCCAGTTATTGTAAAAGAACTAAGAAGTTTCTTAGGACTATGTTCTTATTATCGTAGATTTATTTCAAAGTTTGCTGATATTGCTTCACCTTTAACTAAACTTACTGAGGGAAGCAAGAATTCTAAAAAACCTGTTGTTTGGAATATTGATGCTGAAAATGCTTTTTCTAACTTAAAATTAGCTTTAATATCTGCTCCAGTTTTAAACTGTCCAGATTTTGAAAAACCTTTTTTCTTGCATTGTGATGCTAGTTCTGTAGGAATTGGTAGTGTTTTGACTCAAGAAGATGATAAAGGAGATCAACATCCTGTAGCTTATTATTCTCGATCTTTAAATAAATGTGAAAGGAATTATAGTACTACAGAAAGAGAACTTTTGTCTATTTTAGATTCTATTGAACATTTTCGACCTTATGTAGAAGGAATGAAATTCACTGTGATAACAGATCACGCTTGTTTAAAATGGCTTTTAAAACTTAATAACCCTTCCGGTAGACTTGCTCGTTGGGCTGCTAGAATTTCTCAATATACCTTTGATATAATTCATAAAAAAGGATCTCAACATGTAGTTCCTGATTTTTTATCTCGTATAGAAGTATCCACTATTGACTTTGCTCCTGTAACTTTTATTTGTCCTGATGAAGATATTCATGACCCATGGTATAAGAAAATATTTATTAATTGTCAGAAATTTCCTAGTAGATATAAAAACTTTAGAGTAGAAGATAAAACTTTATATAGATTTTGTAAAAACAAATTTAATCCTAATAGTCGTTTAAATTGGAAAATTGTTATACCTAAAGAACATATTATCAATACAATTCGTGATAATCATGATAATATTAATTCTGGCCACTTAGGCATTCATAAAACTTTATTTAAATTGAAACAACATTATTTTTGGAAAGGAATGTTTGCAGATGTTCAGAAATATATTAATAATTGTGATATTTGTAAAGCATATAAATCTTCTAATGCTCCTCCACATGGTTTCATGATTAATCCTAAAAAAGTAGACTCTCCAATGGTTTTATTGTCAATGGATATTATAGGAATTCTTCCTAAAACTTATTCTGGTCATCGTTATATTTTATCAATTGTAGATGTTTTCACTAAATATTGCTGGATTTTTCCAATGGTAAATGCTACTTCTAAAATTATTTGTAAGATTCTTGAGAAAGAAATATTTCTTAAATTCGGTACTCCAAACTTATTCATTCTTGATAATGCTTCTCAATTTACTAATAAATTATTTAAAGATTTCTTAAAAAGCTATAATATTACTAAAATATTCTATAACACTCTTTATACTCCACAGAATAATCCTGTTGAACGGTATAATAAAGTAATCGAGTTTTGTATCTCTTGTTTTGTTCAGAACGATCATAGGTCTTGGTCCAATTTTCTTCCTCATGTTCAATTGTCTCTTAATAATAGTGTTAATTTAGCCACTGATTTTACACCAAACTTTCTTATGTTCGGACGTGAACTTATTTTTGATGCGTCACTCCATCGTTTTAGTAAATCCGTTGAAGATTTATCTCACCTTGAGTTAGGTAGTCGTAATTCTTTTGCGTACTCTTTAAATTCACTTAGTGAAGTTTTTGTTAAAGTTCAAGATAACTTACTTAAAGCTTATAAGCGTAATGCTATTTATTATAATAAGGGAAGAAGAGTCATTTCTCTTTCGGTTGGTGATATTTGTTGGAAACGTAGTTTTGTACAATCTAATGCACCTGCATATTTTTCGGCTAAGCTTGCTCCTAAATTTATAAAATGTGAAGTAGTAGAAAAAATCTCAGATAACGTTTATGTTTTGAAAGTCTTGGCTAAAGGTTATACTGGTCGTTACCATGTCAAAGATATAGTTAAATATTAAAAATTTCTAATTTTGAAAACTTGAATTTAAGTTCTTGGCTTTTATATTCTGATAGAAGACGTATATCTGTTTGTGGATGAATTAGATGAAAGAATGATTGGTTATTATACTATGGAAGAGATGTATGTTATGAAACTTCTTATCGCTATATATAATTCAATTCTTATTTCTTGCTAAAGCTATTTAGGAGATTTTTTGGAACAAATAGTATGCTACGCTCCAGCGAAACTTTGCTAATTCAGATCCAACTGAAATAGATCTTATTTTTTTATATACTGTTTTTGTACAAGGATTTTTTCATGTCATTTGTACACATATGTTTGTTGTAGGAACTTTTACTCCTCATTTTGTATTGTTAGCATTGTTCTACTTCTATCTGACATTTTGTTAGAAATGTTTCAGGTTAGAATTATTTTAATTATGTGTAACTTCTACATTACAATTTAACTTTAAATTGTATTTTGTTAGAAAACCCTTTTCTCTTGTTTGCTAACATACAACTTGCACCCACAAGCTTCTTTAGCTAGTGTAGGTAGCACTTTTGTTAGACAAATCTCGGATTTGACCGACTTACACGCCTTTGCGTCAGTCACTTTTGTTTAGCTCTGTACGCTTCTGCGTCAGACACCTTTTGTTCTGCACGCTTTTGCGTCAAGCACTTTTCTGTTATGCTCGCCTTTGCGACAGACCCTTTTAGCTTTCGCTTTCGCGTTAGTTGTCTTTATCTGTTACGCCCGGAAAGTCGGAGTAGAGTTGTGCCGATCGTAATATGATACTTATTTCTGAGAGATTTCTCCAGACCTTTTGCTTTTGGACTTGTGCTTTCGCCAAGTTTTCTTTTGTCTATTACGCTCGGAAAGTCGGAGTAGAGTTGTGCCGATCGTAATACGATAATTTTCTATGCTTTCGCGTTCAGAAAGTCTGAGTTGAGTTGTGCTGACCGCGAAATGTCATAACTTTTTGTTTCAGGAAATTTATTCTTGATGTAGCGTTATTGTGGGAGACAGCAGCTAATTAGCTTTACTGTTCTCTTACAATGAAGGTGTTGGTGTTTGACGGGTTTGAGGTAGTTACGAGTTAGCGACAATTTGTCTAGCTAATCTCGCGTGGTGTTAGAAAAGTTGGTTACAGCTAAGAGTAAGCGACAGTTGTCCAGCTGATCTCGATGGCGTTGATGGTTGGTAATAGTTTGATTTGGGAGTTGTTGAAGTTCGAGTTAGTAGTAGTTTGAGTTAGCGGTTATTTTGACCTAGCTATTTCATGGTGAGAGTTGTTGAAGTTGGTGTGTGGTTAGTTTGATTTAGCGGTTATATTGACCTAGCTATTTCTTGGAATGAGTTGTTAGATGGGAGAAGTTGGTTAGCTTGTAATGGTTTAATTTAGCGGCTAATAGTGCTTAGCTAATTAAAGATTGAGATGTTCGGTGGGTTTTATTTTGTTTAATCTTCTTTCGAAGATGATTTGTTTGATTTTCCCTTGAAGATGTTTTGTTCTTCTTTTGAAGAGGTTTTGTTCTTCCTTTGAAGATGTGTTGCTTTTCCTTTTGGTATTCTTTTAGAAATTTTTCGATGATGTTTGGGATTTCCTTTTTAAACCTCTTGGTGTTCCTTTGGAATTGTTTTGAAGATTCTTTTGGCGTTCTTTGGGAGAATTGGTTTATCTCTTCGGTTAAAGTTCTAACTTTGTCTTTTTCCTTGAGTATCTTCTCTTATAGATAACTTAATCGTTTTTCTCTTGAATATTATTCAACTGGTTGTTCCTTTAGAATTATCTGTTTGATGTTTTCATTTATGTTAAAAATTTCGTTTCAGACTTCAGTCTTAGAATATTTTGGCTCAATTTCAAAGTTCATAAAAGAACTTCGTTCTTTTATTTTTTGGGAAAGTATGTGATGTAACATATTAATTATGTCACAGGTTAAAAATCAATTTAGTCGATTGTTTGAATTTTTAAATTAACGTTTTGACATCCCTAGAGCTGCGCGCGCGCTGAGCGTGGCACAACCCTAAGCGGATCTCACTTTCTTCCCTTCGTTTCGATAGACAAGTCGTGGAAATGTAAATCCACAAAATTTTTAATAATCCTTGATTACTAGGACATTAAAAGCATGTTTTGTTGTAAAACAGCTTTATGGCTTATTATAGCCATAATTATTTATTTTTGGTAAGTCATATTTCAAATTTCGTATTTTTAATGTCGACCATATTGGTTCGTGTTGTGCTCAAACGTGTTTTTTTTGGACTTACAGATGGAAAATCTAATTAGGACTTTCCATGGCCTTATTTTTGGAGAGGATATTTCCACATTTTGTTGCCGGTCAGTTTTCATGAATATTTGTGTGATGACAGTTTTGTTGAATTTAGTATTTGAACCTAGGATTGATGTGAAATGTTTTGTTTACAGCAATCGCGGCCGTTAATCCCGTTTTCTACCGTTTTCTACAGTTTCTACCGTTTTCTTCCGTTTAATCCTGTTTTCAACCTTTTTACCAATTTTACTACTTTTGAATGAATTTTCCTACGTTTGCTTCGGTTTGCTTCGGTTTGGCTGCAGTGATAATTCTTCTTAAATTTGGATGCGTGTTTTGGCTACCTTGTGCTGCAGAACATGTGGACTCGTCTTGGAAGTCGGATTTTAATTTAAGTGTGACAGTGGGAATGAGAACTGTAAGTTAATTTTATCTATTTTAACAGCCTTCAGCTGAAGAACATTTATCTCCATTTATCAGCATAAAAAGTGCAACAGTGACAGTGTATTTTCTGTAAATTAGTAACCAGGGAATAAACCAAATTCTTTTATCAATGTTGGTCTAATTCTACCCCCCTAAAGATTAAATTTCCAAGCCTCTGGCTATTCTATCCGAGAGCATTGTTTCATGGTGGCTTGTCTGCCTGGCGCCCGAATATTAACTCAATACATTTTGTTTAAAAATAATTAAAACTACAACTTTTCTTGTAACATAAATTATAACTATTTTAACTATTTTTATTTTTTTATTTATTACAACGGTGACTGTGATTTCCATAGGCTTAAATCCCGGGGCCCCTTTCCAATGTCCATTCCTTGATGGTCGGCAACGCTTCCATTTTCTGGCATTGTGAGTGGTCCTGTGAAGTGGAAATCACTTACCATCAACTGACCCATTCACTCGTTGGGCGGTCTGTTATAAAAAAAATCCTTATTTGGTTTGATGGTTGTTGAGACAAAACATTAATCATTGGTACGAGTACGATATGTTGAACGAATGTAGTCGGAACGTGGTTCAAAGTTCAAGATATTTAGTGGTAAAGGTTTGGGTTTTCATTGTAAATTTAATGTACAGGCCGTTGGTTTTTATTTTAACCATATGTCCATAATTTTTAGACCAATCGTAGATCATACGCTCGCGTCACAGTTACTTTGCTCGAGTCGCGTTCCTCCGTCCTTCTTTGATACTTATTTATTTTTAGACGTAAACATGCCTTTTTTCTATATAATTTTTTAAAATCTGGTACGGTAAAATGGAATGGATTTGATGGTAATGACAACCGTCGAGAGGTGAACCCACGCCACGCCTCATGCCTCGATGGCAGGTTTTTTACCATACTATGTACGGTGGTCACTATCCAGTCGGGTGCAAATATGTAGGTATCTGTTAACCCGTTACCAGCATGTGTGTACGCTATAGAAATAGACACATATTTGTTATATAGTAATAACGCAAACTAACCGGTTGTTTAGTACGACTGCCACTTACAATTTTGTATAGTTCTCGTCAAATTTTATGGCCACACTGAAGTTGGTTATGAGCAGCGTATCAGTTGTTGTTTTCAACAGACTAAAGGCTGACTGGAGGTGTAGAGGGCGGGTGTCGTGACTAACTTCAGAGCGGCCTTAAAGTTTGACGAGAACTACTTTGACTTAATTATGAACATTAGATCAATTAAATTAAAGACGCCACATATCACAGGTTTTTACTACGATCAAAATGGTTACCTAATCATGATGAGACGAGTGATAATGTGTGGTTTTTTGTTTTATAGTACACATACTCTAAAGTAGAACAGTTATTTTTATCTCGTGCTATTTATTGTTTTATTTGTTTCTTTAGGTGTGCTACTTAATCCTACTACTATTATAAATGTGAAAGTTTGGATTTTTGTAAGTCAATCTCGTCTTAACGGCTTTGAATGAAATTTTGTACACTGGTGACATGACCTCGATTAGAACATAGGACATTTTTATCCCGGAAAAGGCCGTTCACGCGGGCGGAGACGCGAGTAATAGCTAGTACTAAATAAATAGCAAAAATGGGTATTACAATAAAAAATCACCTCCACTCATATGATCTTACGGTTAATTATTGTACTTAAATCTCGATCTGCCAAAATATACTCCTGTATTTATAAAAACACCTAATAACTAGAATACTTGCAAGTTGCAATATTTCTTAATAATTTGTGCATTCATTTCTGCAAAAAATGTTGTGATTGTAACCCGTTTTTTATTTGTTGTTTTTTTATTACATTAATCATCATTAATGTATTCTGGTAGTGTATTATAAATAATATGCTTATTTATTATAATAAAATTATGGGTATAAAATATGACATTCTCGATTTTTCTTAATTAGATGTAGTATAGACTATATAATTTATTTTTTAACCTAAAGTTATGCGAAATGCTAATTAACGCCGCACTTAATTATTTTGTTAATGATTACATGCATAAAGCACATAAAACATTCCCGTCATTCAGTACGATGCTACTTTTTTGTCCTTTAGTTTAGATTTTGGTTGAATTTATATGTTAAAAGAAGTAAGAAAATATTCACAGAATTATATTCCGATCACTCGATTCCTATGTGTGTCTATTATGACCTATAGAGACCTTCCTATTTAGTGGAAGTAATAAAAAAAACTATTGTTTGCAATTTACGCAAACCATTTTTCTCCTCTGCCCTAATGAAGGAATCTAATCTGCGATCTATTTGCTCAGCCGACTTTATTATATTGATATTGACGAATAGAGATTTGTAATTTGTTGGAATGCATTCTTAATTTTTTATTTTTAAATAGACAATTAAGTTGACACGAATTATATTTTTCCTGTGATACAATATTTGTTTGTTGCTTTATTGTTTCAATAAAATGTTTTTATTAAAAATAGGTTATTTTATTTATGCCTAAGTATAATAATAAATATCACATATTATGTACAGTTGGTGTAATAGCCATTTTAACTTGTATTGCTAGTATTATTTGGTTTGACGTGTTTTCGTATGAATTCTTGGAACATCGCTACATCTTCTGGTTTGTCATCTGAAAACATAACAGAATTATGTTACAAATACAAGGACCTTAAATGGGCGTGTTCGGGCAAACAAAATTTCATCAAAGTTTAATTCTCAGGGCCTTACTAATAAACGTATATATTTGTCATATTTACAGTTTTGTCTTGCTTACTCTGGCGTTAAATGTCACATAATATACCAAGATAAAACACTGTATAACTATTACAGATATAACTTAGTTTTCGTACAGAACACTTTGCAATTACTCAGCAACTTATACTGTGGCGCATTTCAGCAAGCTTGTTGAGGTCAAAAGTGCTGTACTAATTCGCTTTGACCATTATGTTGAGTGACTTAGTTACTTAGAATTATGTTAGCATAAACACACCCAATAACTGATACGTAAACATAAGTTGATTTTTTTATTGTGGTGATAAATGACTACAAATAAGGCACTTGATATGTCAGTCCAAATAATTAACAATAGAAATACTACTAACAATAAAAATTACTACCATCAGTTGCAATTTCCATGCTGAGCGATGAAATAGTTGTAATGTGCATAATATTGAGATCATTTTAAACCAGCTGAATTCATCTCAAACATTCAGTGATTATTCTCGTAAAATGCACACTCTGCTGACTCGTCATAAAAATAAAATACACCCAACAGTCACACACATAGTCCTGATCCCACACTAGGTTAACCTGTATCGTTGGTATCTGGAACTACAAGGGACTTCGGTCCCACAACACTCAGACCAAAATATTTTTTTGCGGATCACACTATGATTTGATCCCACGGCCTCTCGCTTCGCAGCCGGCTTCTCACCCGCTGCGCCACGGAGGGTATCAATAACTCACCGACATCTGGCTCCCTCTCCGTGCCTTCTTCATCGCTGGAGCTTTCGTTGGCTGGGTGTTTAAGGTACAAATCACTGAACTCCCTGCCCATCGGCACTTCTTCTATCAAATTCTTTTTGTCGATCGCATTATGCTCCTCAACTAGATTAAAATACAAACAGAAAATAAAAATATTTGAATGGTTTTATTTTTGCACATTACATAATCAGCCACTTGTCAACAAGTCTTAGACTTTAAAAACCAAATTTTCTCATGTTTTACTGTTTCTGTTCCAGTCACTCTTTTACTGTTTTTTTTTTCATTTCTGTATGCAGTAAATGGTGTACGATAATTGTCAAATTATAAAAATGTAGGTACCTGGTTTGGGATCCTTCAATTCCTCTTCTTTCTTTTTTTGCTCTTCTAACTTCTCAGCTCTCATTTTTAACCAATCGGCTTTATATTCCCTGAAAAATAAAGGACAGAAGTGAATTTTTCACTGAAAAACTAAAAAAAACTGCATGTCTTAACAAATAATACTAACTTTTCATATTCTTCTGCAGCTTCATCTACCAGTTTAAAAAAATCGTTTATACCCTGAAAAATGAAACAAAAAAACCATTTCTCAAAAATCCAGTATTAATTTACAACCTAGGTTGGATTTCTTGTTCTTTTTATGTTTTTTTTATTTCTGCTGTTGATACACAGATCATAATTATTATCAACACCAATTTCTTCACTACTATAAAACTTAACACTACTTACCTCTCCGGTATGTGCACTAACGCCACAGCACTTCAAGTCAGCATAGAAGGTATCCAGAGCAAGTGCCATGGACCTTGTGAGGTTCCCAATATATGTGTTTCCACCTTCTGTCTCGCCCGCACCCTCAGCGTCCAAAGCGTCTTGGAATGCTTCAAAATCTCTCATCCATTCCACTGCATATGAATTGTTCACTACATCTGTCTACAAAATAAAATATTTTTCTACATGACATGCAATAAAAAATAACACTAGTTTCTTATGTCTTACTAGCTTTTGCTTGCAACTTCGCCCGCGTGAATTGCCTTTTCCGGGATAAAAGTAAGCCATGTCCTAATCCAGGTCATGGAATACCTGTGTGCCAAATTTTTATTAACCATTTAAATTTAACATACAAACTCACTAACAACCATTCTTTTACATTTATAATAAGTAGTAGGATTTAGTAACAATGCCTATTTATCTACAAAATCATTTATTTTTAACACATGATAAAAAAATTACAATAAAATATTTTAAACTATTTATTTTTCATTTTTAGTTGAATTTTCTATAAAAGCGTGTTTTTTTAACTTTTATTTATTTCCAATAAAATTAATTAAATTTTTTGAATTGTCATCGGTCCTTGATAAGTATGCCAAATTTCGAGTTAATCCGACTTTTTGAAGGGGGTCAAATGCATGTTCAAAGTTTCCGTTACATACATATGTATGAAGCTAATAAAAGCGTATTAAAAACAATCTATTTTGAAATAATAAAAGAAATACAGAATCCAGAAATTTACACAAAAAATATTGATTAAGTATAAATAAGTTAATTACTACATTACATGATGCGGAAATATAGTGAATATGGCATATAGTGATATAAACAAATATGTATCATCAATATATTAAATTTTAAATTGAAATGAGCAAATTCAAACTAACAATATAATCAATATCATACCTTGTTCATAGCAATGATAAATGGCAATCTAGTCTTGTACAGTATAGAACAGGCATACAACATGTTTGACATGAAAGTAACTGGAGACACACTTCTAACTGTGTCCATTACATAGACAACAACTGTGGGACAAGAGGATGCCAGTGCCTCGGTCACTATAGTACCTGATGCAGACCATGTAAATACTTCTATTTGACCTGTAAAAAATATTGTTAACATCCTGAAATGCCTTAAAAATGGAAATATAATTATACATATAAAGCATCCTGTTGTAATGTTGTTGTAAGTAACAGTAGCATGCTATGCATAGAGACATAGTAGCTATGCAGTACAGCAGAAACAGCACCATAACATTCGAAAAATTTATATTGCACTGTAAATGCATTGGGGATCAAACTGCGCAAAGTCTTTAAAACTCAATAGTTATACCTGGTGTATCAATAACACAGTATTTGTGTTTCTTGCCTGCCTTCTCAACCAAATCAACAACTTGTCCAAACTTTGTTGAGAATAAATTGAGAGCTGTGACAATACCTCCATTTGGTCCTAAACCATACTGCTTCATTACTTCTTTGTAATCAACTGTGTCTCTTATATCTGCACATAAAAAAAAGTCACATAAATCAATATTTATCTAGTAGTTTCATTTATAATGTGGCAAAATAATTTAATAATTATTAAACTATATTCTCATCAGTCTCAATATTTAGTTAAAAAATTAATGTATAAAAAATATTTCAATTTACCAATATTAGCGGGATATGGCACTTCTCTACATGCAGGGTCTAGGTTAATAAGATATGGCCGTGCACCATCTATCACATTTCCTGCAAGACGACGTGTGAATGATGTTTTTCCAGCTCCAGCCATACCTATAAAACCAATCGACAGTAAATCCATTGTTTTTATACTGTTATGAGCCAATGCATCAAAGTACTTTACCATTTGGTGCAAAGTTTCTGCAGGTTCTTTATTTTATATCTATATAGTTTTTTTTATTGTGTTGCACCAAATAAATTATTTTTCTCTATCTTTAAGTACTTACTTTAAAGAAGGTTGCATATTCAATAGTGAATACTTAGTTTTACTTTAATATGGTCTGGATGTTGTGAATACAATATGAGATTCAAATCGTTGTTTCCGATACTCACCATATAGAAATATCGCAAATATAATCACTGGTATTAACGAGTTTAGCTACATAGCAAGATAGCAATTGCTTTATTACATATTTAATATGAACATTATAAAACTATCCCAAAAATATAATACCTACTGGACAGTATGTAAATTCTCATTAGCCCACTGACAATGTGTGTTGTTCAAAGTAACGTTACTTATCAAGAAGCAATAAACTTAAAAATTATCAAAATACAAACAAAAAACTAACCTAAAATAATTAAACACACCGGTTTTCGTGATTCTTCCACTATGGCTTCGGAACTGCTTGCAGCGTTTGACATTATAAATAATTTAGGAATATTCTAAGACCAAATATAAACAATCGGACCCAACAAATAAATTGTTTTCGCAATTAATTTAATGTAGAAAGTAGAAATAGAGACAGAGACCATTAGCTTTTTTTTTTCTTTTTTTTTTTTTGTTCCATTTTTTTTTTTTTGTTTGTTTGTTCCATAAGGAACCGGCTAAGATCAGAGACCATGCTGCCAAGTCATTAGTTATATCTTTTCTTATATTAAAAGAACGATGAAACAGGGGTGTGGCCGATTTCAAGGTCTTGCTGGAGTTTTGGTGATAATTCCTTTCTGTTCAATGCTTCTTAGACGACTTTCTTCAAGAGAATCGAAAGCACAAGGTCGACAATACCCTTGATCAAAAATCACCCAAATCCACTTATTTCAATGTTTCCATACACTATTCATCATCGTTAATGATTATTGCATAAAACCACACCACTTTTATACAACAAACACAACTTTAAACCAGTTTAGGAAATAATTAAAACAAGAGAGCCACCGCACTGTAAGAATTCCCGCCAAAACTCCCCATTAGCTTTTTTTATTAACTGTTGTCACTTTGTCAGTGATGTTGACACTTGACAGTGATTGTCAATAGTGCTGCCGATGATAGCCCCGTTATAGTATGAATATCGATAAAATAAAATAAACAATTTTTTTTTATAAAAAATAGATAAAACTAAAAGTCACACTACCAGAAATCATCGTTATTACGATTCTCTTAAAAGTAAAGTACTGTAAGATATTATAAATAGTAGGTACTTAAATATAAGTTCAATTAATCTGTACCTTAGCACCGGTCTGCGAATATTATTTTTTTATTAGCTTGAATGTCAAGACATGCAAGTCGCTCGCCTGATGGTAAGCCCCGCGCGTGCCTTTAAACAGAATCTACGCTACACATAACTTTGAATAATAAACCATTGCATGGCACTGGACTGCACACGTCACCCCAAGACATAAGTTGTTAAGTCTCATAATGCCCAGTAATTTCACTAGTTTCAATGTCCTTCAAACCGGAAAACAACAGTGCTTACACACTGTTGCTTGGTGGCAGAAATAGACAAAGCGATGGCACCCAGACGGCCTCTCGCATACGAGGGAAATACCATATAAAAATATACGTCTTATTGTGAAGTTGTCGTTATTACTCGCTCCATAGCTAGACTTTCCTTCTGCCGGGCGTTATCCCGGCTTAATGCCAGGGTGCGCTTCCTCATATAATTGATTTGACGATATTTGGTATTATATGGGACCGTCTGACTCTCACAACCCGCAATGGGTACCAAGTTTCACCATTGCCTCGTCACCGTGTACCACGAGCGGGTGAGGTTCGCTTTGTGTCATAAGTTGTTGGTGCCCCACTTACACTCCCTTAACCAGAATACACTCTAATATTCCTCAAGTAAATTTTAGCTTATCTTTTTCTAACAATCATTTCAGTATAACTGCTAAGATTTAATAACAACCATAAAAGAGCTTTCTTATGGTACAAGTGTGGTCGTTATTGATCGATGGAAACGGTTCACAATTCACTACATTTCTACTTTTCACTGATTGCACTTCTGCCTACTCTTCTGAGGATACAGGAGCGAACTGTATGTTTTGTTATGTTCTAATTATTAGTTTTAGTAGAATATAACCAAAATAACCATGAGTTTCTGTAAGTAATTACTATTATATTATGAACACTTTAACATAGTTTTTGTTATAGCTAATTTTCACTACCAGACAAATAACAGTCATTACAAGAGCTTTTCAGTGATACATGATGTGTGGTCGTTATTGGTTGATGATGACATTTTGACTATCCTCCATAATTAAATATCTTATATTAATTTAGATTGAGCATAAGATGCAACTTATAAATAACATGCTTGTGATAATAGTAGATGGGACACTGGAGATAGTTATAGGCTACTTTTTATCCCGGAAAAGGCTGTTCACGTGGGTAGAGTAGTGAGCAAAAGCTAGTGACACTAAACGATAACTTCAAAAAATAAATAACTCAACCGATATTGTCAATACTATTGCAAGTCGATAATAGTATTATCACATTTTATGGTATTGATACAATCGATAGTACAATGGATATCCTGATTTTGTGGTCCACTATCAATAGCGTAATTACCGATAGTTCGGCATCACTAGTTGTCAACATTTGACATCTTTTTTCCATAGACTACTCAGAAAATACAAAAAAGAATCAGAAAGCAATAACCATAGACCTATTCTCTTTGCATAGACCAAGATCAATAAACAAGTCACGACGTTTTAAAATATGAAAATTAAAACTTTATAGAAGAAAAAATAGGCACTTTATTGTCTTCATTACTTTGATAATATTTACATATATTTTACAAAACATAAGTATATCAATTGGAGTCTTTTTCGAGATTTAAAAACATGATAGGGTATAGATGTCCAAGTGTTGATATTTTCTTCTGTATGATCAGCCTCAATGCGTCGGTGTAAGTTGTAGGCGGTTTGCAAGTGCTTGGGTCTCTCCAGTGTATACCTATAACAAAAGTTTTAATAATATCAAAAGGAAACTCTTTTTCTCCTGTCCTTATCTCACTCACAGTTGGATCGGCGTTTTATTGTTAGGTTAGGTTAGGTTAGGTTTTAACCCATGTTACAGAAAGATTTGACTTGTAGTTTTTACGACCGGTCCTCTGCCTGACGTCAACCCCATTGAGAAGATAATCAAAATAAAATTAAAAACACAAATAGAAAACATTATTTTTAATACCTGAGGAGTCTCCATTAAACAATGCTGGTGAAGGTACATGGTCTCTTGTGTAGTTCCACAAACATTCACGCAGAACTTGCACAAGCTGCAACAATATTTTAAAATACATATTTTATAGCGAATTAAGTTCAGTAATAACCAGTGGTAAGTAGCGATAGCTATCCGATCCCGACGAATTCATGTGAAACCTTTGTATATAAAAAATAATCTACTTTGTTGCACAATAAGTCGGTACGCGAAGTACTTGAAGTTTAGTTTTCCTGGGTAGTGTTTGTGACAGTGCGTACCTCGCTAGCGCTGAGCTCAGGCGTCAGCTCCAGCATGTGACACAGCGGATGCGGCAGCAGCTGGCCCAGCGTCATCGTCGACAACAGCTCCGTCAGCGCCGCTCGCTCGCGCGCCATCTCTGCTGAGTTCGTATGACGATCTGTCCAGTGAAAAAAATAATGGTACAATATTAGATCGTCATTTTCAGCGAATACTCAAAACAAAAGATAAAGTTTGGTAAAGTAATGACAATTAAAATACAATATTATGCGAAAAATAATCGATAACGGAGATACTATAATCTGGATCAAAATCGACTTTAAAACTTGCTGCTATGTGTTGAGGAGTGTTCCATTATTTGCTTATAATTTTATTTTCCCATGGGAAAGACAAGTACAGAGCAGATGTAGGTACCGAGATGCGCGCGCAGTCGGTGCAGCAGCGTGGCGGCGGCGGCGCGCAGCAGCGCGGACGCGACGCACAGCGCGGGCCGCGCCGCCGCCGCGCGCCACAGCCACGCGCCGCACACCGCGCTGCGCGACACCGCGCCGCGGATGTACAGCTCACGCTCGATGCTCACTTGCTGCAAACAATTTCACACTATTTTTAGGACCTTACGGTTCTCAAGTTTAGTATGCTGTCACTAGTGACAGCATACTAAGCTTGATGGAAGCTTGATAAGACTATAATTCCAATATAATTAATCATATTATGTCATGAATACCTTTGTGAAGTCTTCATCGGGCCACGGTAGGCCGTTGTACATGACGTCAGGTGATACAAGTTCCACGAGTAGTAACGATACGGACGTGGCGCCCTCTGCCACGCCTGTATCACCATCCTGTCGATACCAATAGTTATATTATGCGCATTTGAATAAGGCGCGCATTTCGAGACGCACCGCTTACAATGGCATACGTGCGTGATTCTACATGTATGTTTTTTCATATACACTTCATTGCTACTTGGCTAGTAGTATTGTAGGACTAGGCACAAGTAATTAGTTTTTTTCGCTCGCCTGATGGTATGCACTTGTCCACAAACAGTACTGCTGTTATAGTAGCATTATACTACCCACAATTGTAAAATAAATAGGTACAAAGAACTGCATTAACGTAAATATATAGGACGTTGAATAACGTCACCGGCATAGATTTTTTAGTGCGCGTTGCGTTGAATTGAAGGCACACGAATTGTCATAATAATATACCAAATCTTTATACTATCCTTGATCCGTACACTACTCGCAATATGACTCACCATGCAAGCCATGAGTGCTCCCATGAGCAGCTCCGTATGATGCGAGAGAGCTGGCGGTACTTGCGCATCGTCGTTACAGCTGGTGCGACGGGTCGCAGGACCTATGACACCCGCGTGGAATACTGACGTGTGGCTCTGGGTCAGTTGGGTCATCGGACCCTGGAAACAGATATGTTGTTACAACTTTAAATTAAGTTCATTCCGCACCATCGAGTCAATATACGTGTTATATTTCACTCCCGATGGATGGAGATTTATTCCATTCTGTATACATTTGGATAAGATCTGATGACGGAGCATGTGGGAAAAATTGGAAACTCCTCAACGAATAACAGCAAATCGATTTGAAGATTTACTTAAGTTTTAATTTAAACTTGTAATTATTATATACTCACATGTTTCTGATTGAGATGTATTAGTAGATCTTCATTAGCCCAATCCTTGCCCGTGGTGATTGCGTTAGTAACCATGCTTCGACTGCCGAACACTTTCTCCTCTCGAAACATGGCCGTCTCGAGTAAATCCCGCAGCGCGACCGCACGCGCTAGCTTACTGTGTAGGCATAACTTGCGGAGTAATCTACAAGCGGTCTGAACTCCTCGGAGTTTGTCCATTATATCTGAAAAAGAAAAACATATTCTCAGTCGTAATTCGAGATCAAAATTTGTACTGTGTACAACAATATTAAATAGTTGTTTCGAGTCACAAACTTCGTACGAGTACTCTAAAACCGTATTCGGCTATTTCTCGATAATTAATCCCTTAAGGGGTGAGATGATTTAAAGTAGGTGGGGGCTGTTCCAGATAAAGACTTTCACGGGGGCGGAGCTACAAGTAAAAGTTAGTTATGTTTACTTTCTGCCTGACGTTATCCCAGCTTAATGCCAGGGTCCACCTTCTAACACCATAGATCTGACAGTATTTGGTATTATATTGAGCGGTACTATATATTTTATTATATAATTTAACAATTATAAGGTACGAAAAAGGTTTTTATTATGTTTATTTAATCTTACCTTCTTCATGTAAACATCGGAAGAAGTATTTAACGGTTGCCTGTACCATTTTCAATATGATCTCCACGCTCGGCGGCGGCGCCTTCGTTCCGGACATGTCTATTCTGTCTAACACCTGCAAACCAGCATCTATTGAATAGGGTAGTTGACTAGATTTTTTTATTATTTAAATCAATAAGTTACGTTACTCAAAATCTATTGCAGAAATAATTTTATAAATCGGACCAAAAATAAATCAGTTAGAAGCCATTCAAATCCAAAGGTGTATGTAATTACTGTAAAATATGACCACACCTTTCTGTAACACGTTGTATACTGGCTGATCCGGGAATGCGACCGGCCTGAACGAGCCGCTATGGGAGATTTTCAGCTGGGTAATGAAATGGAATGGAAAATGGGTAGCTGGGTGTTGGCTGGTGCCAGTCGAGTCCAATAATGATTGAGGTGAGTTGTACCTCAGCGAGTGCATGGCAGGTGGGCATCTGGTCGAGTTGTGCGGCGGTGGCGGTGGTGGCGGCGGTGGCGGCGGCGGTGGCGGGCACGCGCGCGGTCACTAGTGCGGTGCGCGCACACAACGCTGCGCACACGCGCCGCGCCGCGCACTCCACCGCGCGACCCACGCACCGACAACGCAACTGCACCACGCGTGTACAGTTCTCCCATCTAAACAATACTCTAACTACACTACAAGTTTTCATACTCTTCAAAAACGATGACAATTACAATTTTCTATCCATACATCGACTAACGGAAACTATGACTAACTAAAATTGGTAGTATGACTAATTTTACACCATATTTGCGTTTGCGGCTCCGCTCACGTGAACCCCAACTGATCCCCCCTTAAAATGTAATTTTTCAAAAGACCATTATTAGGAAACCCCTACATTACACAAATTTTATAATCTTAAGTACCTGCTCAACTAACCCCGTATATATTAAGCCAAGATAACACAATGCAGAAAAAAAATTGTAAAAGAAAACCCAAATCACCTCACCTCAACAAAGTGATGAGATTCAAGCACAAATAATGCAAGTACGTCTTAGGTTGTTTATCGACGATGCCTTCGACGAAACATCGTTTAATCTGAGTGTCTGACAGCATCGCGTCCCTCAGTGCATACTCGACGCCTATCTTTATAAAGTTCTGATATCGTTCCGTGTCCGCGTTGATGTCGGGCGAGTCGTTTGGCGTGTGCATCGTGATTGTGCCAGATATTATGCGAACCAGGAGAGCTAGTGTCGTGTCATCCCTCGAATATTGGAGGAAATAACTTATGGTGCTCACGAATTCTGATGGTTGGTTGTAGCCTGAAATACATACATAAATATCAGTACTCATATCTAGAAATATTTAGAGTAAATTTCGATTAACAAGCGGATAGTTAAGTCAAGATTTTTCAACAGAAGTGGTGGCTGCTATTATATAATTATTGATGACATTATTATTTTACAATCTTTGAGGCATAGCATAACATTTTATAACTTCATTTGTTTTGTGATTCTAAACTGTGGTACCAAGCTATACAGCCTCTCGCATATGAGGGACCTACCACCTAGTAAATTAAGATTTAGATTTGAACCAAGGAGCTTACCGGTTTGAGGCTATTTTAATATAACTTTATCGTATCGTATTATTACTATACGTAATCTTAAAGGAATATTACACAATCATTATAATACTTACACACTAATATAAGTATCCTAGCTAGCGAATACTTCTCAAGTTGGTTTCCATCTAACAGTTTCTCTCTTACAATGTTTATTTCTTCAGCAGCACTCATCAATAGAGGTATCGTCTTATCAGGTAACAGACTTTCGTACTCTAACTTTTGAAGTAGATATTCTGTAATTTACCTTAAGTTTAATATAACATGTGGAGGCAAACATTTTAATAGATTTAAGTAATTGAACTTTGTAAGTCGATTGTAAATAGTATATGAAAGATAAGGGGAATAAAGCAATTAAAAATATGTTAAAATAAATAATTTATGAAAATCAGGGTTTTATAGAATGCAAGATCTTATCCAGCGATAAGGCTTTAGAATAAATGTCAGTTTTCTTCTTTAGAAACGATAAAGAAACAAAAGATGCACTAGTCTACAGCAGAGTTGAAACAAAACCAAAAAACGAACTCGTTGCTCGAAGCGGCGTGGTGCTCGTAGTTTATTTTATGCGAAAATCAGCAGTACGTGATAGGACATAAGATTGATTTTCAAATATCATTGGGGTCATCCTTGACACTTGTCCATCAGTGCGCAACCTTTTTTATAAGTAGGTAACATTCTTAAGTTAATTTAAAATTATTAGTAGGTAAAGAGAGACATTTATTTAGCACTCACCCAACAACTGTCTGCAAAACATATTTTTCTGCGCGTGTCGCAATAACAGCAGTAGACAATGCACGTCAGCGTTTACTAAGAGAGTGACCAACGAGACGGGCCCGACACCCTCCCAAGCGGGCGTGTTCCGTTGAGACGCGCACAAAGAGCATAGACGCTCCACCACTTCATCTGTCACTGGAAATTAGGACTAAAGGTGGTTGCTACTCACCAAATATGTTTATCCAATTTGTTTCTCATATATTGTGATCTTTTTTTGACAGCTGTTCAGTGTATTTATGTAAAAAGATTTGATGAAATCATACAATTTATTTGTTCCAATGTATATTGGGCAAAGATTTGTGACGAGTGAATAGAGGAAGGCTCGAGGTATTAGGATATAATAAAACATATTTGTCGACCCGCTTGAAGCGAACGTTAGAATTAAGTGGAGACTGTATTTGGAACCACTGGCCGTCGAGCCTGCTACTACGGTACATTGCTAATGATATCGGCTATTAATATGATTACTGAATGAAATTACTGCACATCCACTTACGTGTTTGCTCAATGTCCTGTGTGAGAGCTTTCAAAACTATTTCTGATTTGGATGCTAGATTCAGTAAATATGGTATAACATCGCGCTTCTTCTCCTGTTTGCTATCTTCTTTTATTGCTTCCTGATAAAAATATTAGAAAAAAAATTGAGAATATATTATAGCCATTTAAAATGGAATAAGTAAGGATATGTGATGAAAATTATGTTGTAGGTAACAGTAAGAAAGTAGGATAATATCAAGATTAATTTGAGATTTGACAGTAGACCCCCCCCCCTGGATCCGCTAGTGTCGTACTTAATAAAAAGCAGTCCATTTTCTGTTAGATTTCAATGCATTATGTTCTATTTAATGGAACGATTTAATGGAATATGGTGGGGGGGGGGGCGTCCACTAAACGAAAAGTTTTTTTTATTGAGTGTATACGCATTCACGCCTGTAATCCCCGAAGGGGTAGGCACAGGTGTAACTAGTACACCCACATTTCGCGGAGCTTATTTCCATCCCATGATATGATAGTGGGCGAACCTATTGCAATACCGAGCACAATTCCAGACTCCGGGCTGATACTAAGTATATCATGGTAGAAAACAATAATTATAGTGCTTCAAAACAATGCTACACGTGACAACTTTAGGTAGGCCAGGTTATTTTTTCGCGTTTTACTTGTGGTACTAAATTAAGCATAAATTATAATAGGTGGTAAATCGCTAGTATGCAAGTAGTTGTTTGGGTAGGTACCACCGTTTTGTCTATTTTTTCCGCAAAGCAGCAATAGGTAAGTAGTTTTGTGTTTCGGTTTAAAGGATTAAAGAAATTACTGAGCGTTATGAGACTTATATCTCGCGCAATGCAGGGCCATGATGTCCTTCGTAATTTCAAATTCTGATTGCTGTTGCTTCTGTTGATGGGTAGGCGTGACGCTTACCATCAGGCGAGCGACCCTACTCGTCTCGTCATTAACGCTAATATAAATAATAAAAAAGTAAATTTCTTCTGAATATAGCTTAAATATCACCTGAAATAGATCGGACAGAGCAGCCCGCACGTGGAACAGTGCCGGCGGATGATGCGCGAGATGTGCGAGCACCGCGCAAGCAGCGTCCGCACCCAGCGCCAACGCACGCGGAGCCACGAGTGCAGGCTCCGCACGACCCACCCAACCCACTGCCCACGAACATGCCCAAGAACCTAACAACATATTTTAACATTGAAATAAAACTAGTTTATACGAATTTTATCGCGGTTTAATTTTTATTTTAGTCCCGACGTTTTGAAAGCTTTTCAGCCTTCGTGGTCACGGGAGAGACCACAAAAAGAAATCACAACATATTTCAAATTAACAGGCTCCATGGCGCAATGGTCACCTAACCGACTGAAAAATAAGTAGGCGAAATTTCAATCTCTGCAATATGACAAACATTTATGTGAAAATATTTGTGTGATCCACAAGCAATTGTATATTGGGTCTGGGTTTGTACAATGGCAGGTCTCTCATAGTGTCTGATACCCATAACACAGGACATGATAACATGATCACATATTTACGATGGAGTCTTATAATATGTTTGTGACTGTTGGATGTAGTTTAAAATAATCGCACACAAGTCTAACTCTTTATAAGTAGATTAACTTCTAACGTTAGTTTCACTCTCTCTGTCTTATGTGAAAAGCTACAGGGAACGCAAATGCACACAGCCACGAAATCGAGAGACAATCATGATCAGAGGAATTGACCTCTCTGGCTTTGGTATCCATCCTAATATCATCAAATTTGTTCTAGTTAGCAATATTTCTAGAGATATTTTTAAATGCAATAAAACGAGAGCCAATTTCACAAAGTTCTATTTCCATGATCTTATTATAGAAACTTACCAAGCATCATGTCAATACATTTAGCCCTTTCTTCAGCATTCAGTAATGTCAAATTTTGTGTTGTTATATCTAATAGTACTCGTACAGGATCTGCACTCTGTAGTGTTGAATCTATAAACATAAATAACCACAGACATGCATATAAATAGATCATGTATTACATACATACGCACTCACGCCTGTAATCCCCGAAGGGGTAGGCAGAGGTGTAACCAGTACACCCACATTTCGCCGAGCTTATCTCCGTCCCACGATGTGATAGGGGGCCAGCCTATCGCCATACCCGGCACAAATTCCAGACTCCGGGCTGATACTGAGCTTTTCGTAATAGAAAATCCAATATCACTTTTACACGACCCAGAGATCGAACCCGAGACCTCAGGAGAATTCTTATATTTGTAGAGCTAATATGCACCTATTGTGGCTTTAGAGTGAAAACCCGAAATATGCAAAAGAGAAAACTTTACAGACAAAGAAATGACTACAGCTTGCAAAATGTTATTACAGTATAATCATTGTGTTTCTCTGATGTTCCATTAATCTTAAAAGTTACTAATATTTTCTTGTGTGAAACTAGGGTGTGCATAATGAGGTTTACTTTCAAAAAATATCCAAGCTTTTCACTATTCACTTATTTTTTACAATAATTATCCCATGCACATTATTATATACAGCTAAAACACTAATACTCTTACTTGGTATGTTGGACTTTTTCGTGGCAATATCTATGATCAAATTGATACACCATGGAGCAATGAAGGGTGCCCACGACTGGCCCAGCCCACATAACTCTGGACCTATCATGCTCACACTCTCTACAGATCCATTGGAACTTAATTCAGCCTGTAACAAATAAATAACAATAATATGATATACCTAGTAAATTAGTTACTGCCTCATTGGCTTAGTGGCAACCCACATAGGCTGAGACACTATGAGGTACTTGGTTCAAATCCCAGGTTGAACTCAAAACGTGAGTTGCCCAGGATTGAGATTGTATCTGGTATGGGGATAGGCTCACCCCCAATCGCATCATGGATCGAAACTCGGAAATGAGTTCTGTATGTGTATTACTAGTTGCACCTCTGCATGCCCCTTCGAGGCTATAGGCATTACACAATGTTTCTTTCACCAATATAATAAGGGAGGTTATAAAGTGCCTGAACAGGATTTGGTAGATATTGTCAAGGTGTAGTAAAGTACATTTATACTTAATCCTATGTCAGCCACATTTACAAAACAGGTACAAATTTTTGCGGCCGGACTGAACTTTTAAGCATGTTAGGTTAAAGTTATTATTATTTGCAAAAAATACCTCATAATCGGACTGGTTAACAGCGACATTAACAGCATCGTGAAATACCATAGCGAAATATTCTAAAACTGCATCTCTTGCTGCTGGGAAACTCTTCAATAAGGTAATACCAATTTTCGTAAGTTCGGGCGCATTTTGTGCGTTTCTTCTTGATACACCGTCTACAAAGTTGGTCAAATCGGAAGATAACCACATAGACCGGTCTTTATCATACATTTTTTATAAAAAATGATACACTGATTACTGAGAAAAATAAAATAATAATATTATATCACATCGACCACAAAACACAACAGTGTTGTGACAACCCATAGAAGAGTAACTGTAAACTGACAACTAGACCTGTGTCGATCACGATCGATCGAGTAATTTTGATTCGACTACAACCCATACAAGTTTGATCGGGTTATTGATTTGTAAAAGATTTGATCTGTCTGATCGAAATATTAATTCTGTCCGTAGACCGTAATCCAGTCTTCATTTCAGTAGTAGGTATGGCAAAAAAGCCGGAATGCACGGAAATTCCTCCTAGTCTCTCAATTTGGTAAAAATAAACAAACAGTTATCGTAAGAGAATAACTTAAGTCACAACTCCAAACCAAATGAACCGTGAACGAAATGATCAAATCTTTTGCCTCGATCATCTTGCCAATGGGTCGTGATCGACTCGGGTTGCAAAAAATGATCGACCAACACAGCTCTACTGACAACCAAGAACAACTGACAAGTGACAACACTCCATTGTTGCCAGATCCGATTTTCTAAATACCCATACGGTGATGTAGAAAATTCCGTAGATTGGGTTTAGAAAACTCCATATATCTACGGTGTGTGTTTTAAAGATATTTTGAAATGAACTGGTTTCACAAAATCTCATGAGTCACGTCTTTTTGCAGAAATAAACTCGAAAATCACATTTTGCACGACTTTAGATACGTATATCTTACAAACTAATGACTTTTGGATGTGAATTTATTGAAATATGTAATTAACTTCATATATCGGAAGATCAAATTCCGATGTTTCAGTTTTAATTAATTCTAAATTCGATCTATCACCTTCACTTAGATTGTTTTTATATAAAGCAGATAGGCAACCGAACAAGTGGGCCACCCATAAACATTTTCAATACCTGAGAATCATGGATGTGTTACCGTACGTTATTAGGAAGGGGAGAGCGATTTGGGCCTCACCCAGACGGCCTCCCGCATACGAGTGACCTACCAACTAGTTTCTTGCAAGTAATCCTAATAAACTTCCTACTACTATTATAAATGTGAAAGTTTGGATGTCATGTTTGTGAGTTTGTGTATTTTGATGTTTACTAGTCAATGACGCCTTTACGGCTGAATGGGTTTGAGTGAGATTTGGCACACAAATAGATCAGGTCTGAACATAGGCTACCTTTTTATACCGGAAAAGGCCATTCACGCGGGCGGAGCCGCAAGCAGAAGCTAGTATTAGGTATATACTAAAGATGGGTTGGACTAGGTCAATTTGGGAATTGGTGCACCTATTCCTAGTCTTTAGAAATACGTGATCCAAATACCTGTTTCTAGATGAGAGGAATTACGAAACTTCAGAAAATTCTGGAACATGAAAAAAGGCCCTCACCTAATATGGTGATCGTAGTTTGAAGATATGGCCTCAATTGAACGGCTTAATTTTGTGTGTGTACTTAGTTTTTTTTTTTAATTAATAGACTCGCGTTTGGCCTCTTTCTCGCGTGATGGTAGGCGAAGCACGCTTGCCTAGCCAAAAACGATTCACTCGCGACTTGAAGACACCCAGATTTTATTCTATAAGTAGTTATTTTAAGTGGTAGACTCACGCTGTAAACACTTTTGTCTATAGCGTGTATGGGCCGGCTCGTCCGGGTCGTTACCACTGTCTCAGAGAAAATCAACGTAAAGTAGCAGCTTGCTGATACGGTTCGGACAGTGATAAAGATATCCGGAGATCCAAATCCCCCTACCTTCCCAATCCCTTAATTATCCCTCGACGCGCCCATGATTTTTTTGGTATTATGGGCGTACATGAGGTGGAGATCACTTACCATCAGGTGACTAACTTGCTCGTTTGCCGACGTATGCCATCAAAAAAGTGCGTGGGCTCGTAAATATCTAGATCTACCAAATTGGTACACATAACAAGGCTGTGTTAATAGTGATGTGCCAACCGTCGCGTCGACCTATACTTATTTACCTATTGACGGGTGCAAGGTACGTACAAATACATCACGCACACATAGCAAGATGTGCACAAATGAGCTGAAATATATATACCATCTAAGTTTCAAAGTTCTATTCCGATAAAAAACAAGAACTTATTTTCAGTTCCCATTTTAACGGGGATTATTTATATCTATTAGGAATAATAGTAACTAGGTGGTGGGACCTTCGTCATGCGAGATGCCGTCTGGGTTGCCACTTTGTCTATTTCTGCCACCAAGCAACAGTGTGTAAGCATTATTGTGTCTTGGTTAGTTAAACATTGAAGCCAGTGCAATTACTTACTTGTTATTATTAGACATAACATCCTATGTCTAGGAATGATGAGCACAGTGCAGTGTCATGCAGTGCTTTGTAATTTAAAGTTATAGATAAATAGTGTTGTTATTGTTTATGGGCACTAGACGTGGCGCTTACCATCAGGCCAACGTCCTGCTCGTTTCGTTAACCAACCTATTAAAAAAGGTGTACAAAATGGAGATAGATAACTACTTATTCTGCCAATATACCACATGTCAACATGTCCATCAATCTAGACTAACTTAATCAAGAATGGAATCTAGTACCAAATCATACGTATGAAATATTTATACCTACTAACTTTTTTCTCGCGGCTCACTCCGCCCGCGTCAGAAACCCTGTTTGATGAGAAACATAAACTTGGTAATTTTATGATGTTCTACCCGTTCATTCTTCCATAAGGGGTGGAGATTTAAAAACGCCGTAATAAGTGGTTCTTCAATTGTGTGGAAGAGCTTTATTACTAAGTTTTATTACAACATTTACTTAGTATTATTTTTCATACAACCTTTTTCAGCCTTTTCCTCATATGGATTGAAATCCGAAAAATCCCGACTTGAAATATCTTAGCGAAAATTTCAAGAGAGATAATGTAGCCTCCTTATTATGTAACAATTTTATTAGGTATTTGCGTTACCTCCGTATTCGTTCGGTTATTGAACTACAATACTTACGAGAACTTATGACAACTATAGCAATCTGACCATATTGCGCTATAAGTTATACGTACTCTAGAATCAACTAGGTACCTACCTACCTAAAATTAAAACATGACTAATTGAGTAACACAAACACGTATGCAGTTACATAAAGAATGCATTGATGCATACATTTTGTAATTGCATAGGTACGTGTTTTATACGTAAATAGTAAACTTAAACAGATGGAGGGATGAAATGCTAAAGCGTGGGGTGGCTGGAGGAAAATCAATAATGTGTGCGCACGCGATGAGCGCAAACTCGCTGGCAACGCGTCCCAGCGCACGCCGCGCCGCCCCCAGCTATAGGAAAATAGGGTCGTAGTTCGTTCCTATAGTATACCTATAGCAATACACGTCAATTTTAGACTTGCTTTGCGGAACTTTGTTACCTATACTGTATTCCAATGACGAAATGATTTATTTATGATATTTTTTCAGCTTTCTTTATGTACATAATAATTATGACGGTATAAAATAGAGCCCTTGACTCTATGTTCTAAGTCAGTAATACCTACATTACCTACGTAGGTTTCAGTTCAGAGTTTCAAGTTCAGATGGAAATATCAAATAAGTAATATAATATCACATAATATTTCATTTTTTGATACACTGAACTGATCTCTACGTAGAGTCTATTAAGGAACCCACAAGAAATAAGTAAACCAAAGTATTGAATTATTTAACACAACATAATTCACGATTATAATCATATCAATAATTGATAGACATTGCAACTAGGTACATAATATTTGCTATTACGCTTTCCACGTGGAAAATTCAGGTATCTACGAAGCTTGTCGGTTGACGCAATATTAAACTTTGCAAAGTGATTGTGTAAACAAGCAGAAATGTAAATTGGGCCTCTACAAACATTATAAATTAATCATTTTGGTATCACTTCATTGATCTATTGGCAGCGTACTTGGCTGAGAAACCGGTGAGATCCTGGGTTAAATCCCAGGTCAGACAGACATAATTTATTTGTCGATTTGAAATATCACGCGTAAGATATCTGGGGATATGGCGATAGGTTCGCGACCTATGACGTCATGGGATGGAAATAAGCTCAACAACCGTGAGTAGTTGCACCTCTGCCCAATCCTTCGGGGATACAGGCGGCAGCTTATGAGTGAATAATTATGTGGAAATTTCTAGATAAACATATTTTATTTTTATGTTGTCAATTCCATCAATACAATTTTATAGTTTATGTAGTTACATAGACATGTGTATTTGAAATTCATTATTAGGGAGCCAGCACGTCGTCATACGTATGTATCATCATTCACCAATCACCACCCATTTGACGTAGTTATGTATCTATAACTAAAACGATTGTTCGGATGTTTGAGTTTAAAGCACCTGTGGATCTCGCCGGCAATGAGAACGTGGGGTACAAGACTCTCGACTGACGGGTGTACAGACAAATAGACAGACAACTAAGTAGTTCTTTAAGGATTCCGTTTGTCCTCTTCAGTTAAAACCCCTAAAAGCCCCTAAACAAAATAAAAATTATTAATTTTTCTGATTTGGAATAACGCGATCACACCAAGAACATAATGTGAAAACAGGGCAAAGTTTGGTACAAACGACGTTTGGGCTTATCGGCGGCGCGACGCGCGTTACCAATGAAAAGAGTACCCTATAGGTGGAACATAATATTAACATAACTTAAAAATAATTTAAGTTGTAGAGCTATACATTGCTGTAGATTTTCCGTCTTTTTTATTTCTTTTAATCAAAGTAACCACCCATGCTATATATGTATCTTTACCAGCGCAGTAGCATTTATCGATGCTCTTCTTGAAGAAATCGTTCAAAATGCCTTTGAAGAGTTTGTTGCGTCCCGTGACCCGTCCAGCCGATTTCTTTAAGAAAGGCATAGATAAATTGCTACTGTGCTGGCTAAGGTGCATCGGTAGCATACCCATGCTTGGTTACTTCAAACTTCAAAGTAACAGAAATAAAAAATATAGAATAAAATACTTAACTTTTGTCGTAGAGAACAGCAATTCCATAACATTCAAATTCAAAATTCAAAATATTTATTGAATCCATAAAATGCGTCTAATAAAATGTTATACATTATTTAGATTCCGTCAAAATTCTACCGCTATATGTATAAGTACATATAAGTGTAGTAGTGTAGTGTATATTTAAAGTACCTATCATGTAGGGATATACAAAGTTTTATTATTGATTCAAACGAACGATTCAGAAGATTACGTTATACCCTTGATTAATAACCCAACTGTTATAAATCCCCGAAGTCAATAAAAAAAACTGTAATTTTTAAATTACTAAACAATTTTCTTCAAGCATAGCTAAGGACCACCTTGCTAACCAGCATTCACACAAAAAACCGCATTCTAATCTGTCCATTCGTTACGATGGTACATACACACACACACTCTCACGTTATTGGCGGGGGTTAAAAAAATATAAGTTGTTGACCCCTTTGTCTATTTGAGGATGTGCGTGTATGTGTGTGGCATTGTAGCGCCTAAACGAATAGACCGATTTGATTTTTGTTTGAAGGCCTGGTTAACGGCCATTTTCAATAAACTATCTTAGTTTGGTTATCCGATCCCGTATACATCCCGGAATGAACCAATCAAACTAAGTGATTTGTTCGCGTGACCTTCAAACTGTATTCTATGGGCTCATTTGTGATATCTTTCCGAGAAGTTAATCTAAGATAGTTTATTGAAAATGGCCGTTAATCGGGATTGATTGTGTTTTTAATAAAATCTGTTCAACCATTTATAAGTTTCACTTATTATCCTTATTGACGTCAGGGGTTTTTATTTGCCTGAATGACGAAACGAGCAGATCGCTCGCCTGATAAGCGTAAAGTGCAACGTCAGCGCAACGTCTGTGTATAAACAGAAGCTACACTACACAGAACTCTGAATAATAAAGCACTGCATGGCATTGAACTGCGCGAGACATAAGATGTCAAGTCTCATAATGCCCAGTAATTTCACTGGCTTTAATGCCCTTCAAACCGAAACACAACACCGCTCACACACAACAGTGTTTAGTGGCAGAAATAGACAAAGCGGTGGTACCAACCCAGACAGCCTCTCGCATATGGGGGACCTAGCACCTAGTATATTGATTCTAAAATCAGCGCGTCCATCTCTAAGTTTGATTGAAGTCTGGATATCATAATCAATACAATCTCATTAAATCGATAAAAGCATACGAAACTCGAACTATTGCGGCTAGAGTCCACTTCCCCAGTTTATATGACATTTTTACCCTTACTACTACGCGAACCGTGTTGCCGCTTGAGTTATTCAGATGCGTGGGAACGGATGTTTAAAATGATCTTAGTTCAGACAATAAGGTCTATGCACGATTTCTTGGTATCAAAGGTTATTTTGATAGCTCTATTATGTGTAAAAACAAATTAATACCTACCTATTTACGCCAGAAAAATATGTTGACAGCCTCCGTGGCGCTGTGGGTAAGTAGCCGGCTGTGAAGCGAGAAGTCGCGGATTCGATTCCTGCACCGATGCAAAATATTTGTGTGATACACAAATCTTTGTTTCGGGTCTGGGTGTTTTTCCGCAGAGGAGTTGACGTCAGGCAGGCGGCCTGGTCGTAAAAACTAAAAGCCGATTTTTTCTGTAACAACTGTTAAAAAGCATGTTGCGCCGACCCCACTACGAGTGGGATAGGGGAAATTGGAAGAATACTGTCTTTTAGTCTTGCGGCAGCATATAAGTATGGGATGTGTGCGCGAAATGCCTCATGTTTGATTCTCAGATCGCGATCGATCAATAATTTGTGTAAGATTTCTATTATCTACAATTTTTCCAGAATTAAATATTCCATAAAGGTTGCACGTCTATGTCAGGAAGAGGCCTCGTCATAAAATGTTTAAATCCGTAATTATAAAAAAGCATGTTGTCGGACCGACCGCACAGTGGAACTTGAAGTCAGTTAAGAATAAAGGGGATTGAGCTTTTATTAAATTTTCCTCAAAAATACCTATATAAGTATTAGTTACATAAACAAATTACAAACGATTGCTATAAACAAATGTGGCAACCATCAACTGTGGAAATCAAACGATCCTTTCCATCGATTTGAGACTGACTGTATTTTTGGTATTAGCCGATTAATTTCATCGACATAGCTTTAGGCCTGCAGAATTTATTTCTAAGTAGATTATAGTTTCATCTCTATTAATGCTAAAATCACATGGAAAGATTTGGTATGTTCATACATTCCATTACTTAATGGTCATTGACCTATATAAAATTTTAATAATCCCAAGTCAAAAGAGCCAGATTGCACCCTTTTTTTAATAAATTATTGCATCATGCGTGTGAGTTTGATGTAAGTATAGGTACCTACTTATTATTATTTATTAGGTAGGTAGATAGGTGTATGGAATGTTTTTACTTATTTCTAGGTATAAGATTATAATAATATGCAGTGTTAATAGAGCCGAGGAGGAAAAGAGTAGGTACCTACCTACATAATGAGTCTATATTGTCGGGAGTTCTGCGTAGGTAGGTACAACAAAGCGATTTGCGCGTGAACAGGGTGGCGTTGCGGCAGTCGACAGGGCGGGCGTCGCTGGCGGCTCGGTCGTAGCAGCGGCGCGCGCCCCTCGCTGCACACACGACGCAGGCGCGCGCCTCCTACCGCCAGCCGCGCGCCGCGCCGTCCACCGTGTAACCGACGCGACGCGACGCGACGCTCGGCGCTCCTACCGTGGATCGATCAGATAAATGCGCACCCTGCTTTTCGAGTTAAATCAATACAAACTTTATCGATTTTTGCAGCCGCAGCCGCCGCACAACAGAGCCGAGGGTCGCAGGCGGTGGGTGCGCGCATCGTATCATTTCAAACTTATTCAAATGTTGTACTACATAGTTACTGTTATTTGTGTTTTTCGTGTCGACTAGGCTAATAAATGATATTATGTCTACTAGAAAGTTCATCAACATTTTTGGTAACTCAATTATAATAAGGTACCTTATACTTTTTTAATAGTTAATATTCTAATACTATTTTATTATACATTTATTATTCTAATAGCTAGCTATTTATTTGTAAAGTCAAAAGTGATATTTTTTTTAGTCATTGTTTTATTTCATCTTTTTTCCGAAGTATTTCCGGTTACTTTATCTTTTTACACGATTTGCGTTTATAATAAACAAATGAAAGTTTGACAAGAACAGTAAATTATTTTTATTACATGCGAATAGGTATTATTTCCTGGTTCTATGAGTATGTTTGTTTCTTTCATAGAGCAAGTTATTGTTTTGTTTCTAAAACGCGTGCTTACCACGATTCTCGATTCTCATTCTTCTCTCGATATTGATGTGTTACCTATTTGCGCGCCTTTTTTGTATCGTTGTTTTATGTACTTAAGCTTAAATCCCTTGATTTAAAATTAAAAAAATATAAAAAAGTTCATGAATTTATTTTTTGTACATAGTTGAAGGAAGCATGAGTGATAATATTATAAACTTACAACGATAAACGACGTAAAACAATTAAAACGTATTTTAACGACTTGTAAACCAGGCATGTATTAAATTTATAATGGAATGTAAACAGTTTAAATTATACCTATACCTATTTGTCTTCTTCGCAGATGGCATAATTAAAACGAATAGGATGACGTCGACAGACACGTACCAGTTGAAATGGCACTCGCACAGTTCCCACCTGAACGGCTCCGTGGCGGCGCTGCTTCGCTCGGAGCGGTTCACGGACGTGGTGCTGTGCACGATGGATGGGTCGCAGATACCGGCGCACAAGTTCATACTGAGCTCGTGTAGCGTGTATTTAAGCAACCTGTTCGAGGGACAAAGGTCTGTGACACGCATGGGCGGGATGCTTTACGTGGTGCTCCCGTCTGAGATATCCACCAAAGCGCTGAAGATATTAGTCGAATATATGTACAAAGGTGAGTTTTGAATATTATTCAACGCAACTATTTATTTACATTGTTCACCTTCAATTCTTTCGAACAATTAGGTAAAGGTTGGGCCGTCTTAGGATACACTGCTTGGGGCCCTATTTAAAAGAATAATAAAACTTTTTTTCAATAATATAGGTACTATCATTGCCGAAATTGCGGTCAATTTTTTTGTGATTTGAATTTAAAATTATATTTATAGGTAGTTATCTACTGGGTTTTGGCATTTCAAGGCCAATACTTGGCCAAGAGCTTTGGGCCAGTGTCCGGGATGTAAAGAAGGTACTGAGTAGAGTTCTGGTCAATCGTTATGACCGCTCTGAAGTTAATCACCACGGCGCGGCGTTGCAATTATTGTTTTCAAAAGACTAAAGGGTGACCGGGAAGAGTTGACGAGACCTCTACATATATGATGCTGTCGGGGGTTTTTATCGGATAGGTTAGGTATGTTTATTGGTTTTACTTCACTCAGGAGGCGGGAGGGGTAGTTGCACCCGATCTTACCAATGAAGCGATAAGCAAACCTGGCTGAACTAGTCTTGGTGAAAGGTTTAAAATCTCTAAAACATACTGACTGTCTTAGGAACTACGGTCAAGCTGAAGGCCAGCGGTAGAGCGCCCATAGACCTACCAGATACACTCCCATGCAATGGTGGACTAAGCCTGGGTCGGTCCCCTCCCTCCTTTAGTTCGTTACTGCCCCATGTAGATACGTTCCGTGATTGTTGGAAGTTTTCGAGTTATTAGATAACGTATGTCGTGTTTTTAATCAAAACGTGAATACTTGAGTCAAGTATTTTATTTCCTAATAGTGGCTAAAATACTTGAATATTATGTAGTCTGTCAGATACATATTAAATGATATCTACTACAATTTGTTTTAACAGCTTTGTCTCACAGCTGGGCCCCATATCCTTCACTTATTTCCGTCCTATGCCAAACTGGTCCAGTCTGGACGGAACTTAGAGAGCTCATCACGTCATTACCTTCTCAGTCCACGCGACGTGGTGTCCGAGTGCCACTCTGTGGTCTGACAGACCCTCCGCTGATGCGACAGGCGTAACTGCCCTCACCCTACTGGAGTTTGATAGCTTTCAATACTGCATCTATTTTTATTTGTATCCGAGAGCGAACTTCAACTTGTACGAATGCGATCCATATCTACGCTTTACACCAAGGATGATGCTCTCTATTGGACGTTGACAAATCTTGAGTTTAGACTTTTGGGTGTTTCTGCGCATCATACACTAAAACGAGAAGACACGCGCGCACACGTCCGACACGCACTTGTTTTTTCTTTCATCAGTCGGTGGTCACCAGTTGTATGGAATACTCGGGTCGAGAGCCCAAGTGTTTAATTTTAAGTAGGTCCTCAGTATTCCCTACAGTTACTTAAGTAGTAAAATCTAAAGAAAATATCTCTATTTCTACTTTATTGTTATCATGATTCAGGTGAGACAACAGTGTCCAATGAAGTTCTGGATACAGTACTGAAAGCCGGTGAGGTCCTCAAAATCCGAGGATTATGGAGGCAGACAGAAGACGGCGGGGCAGACACCGGGCCTAATGAAAAGGCATCTCAAATGCATAGTACTACAGCCAACATCAACAAACAAGTCCCTCAGAAGAAATCGGATGATGTTCAACCCAAACTAGCCATTAAAAAGGACGATAAACTACTTAAGTCTTTCAATACGGTACCACAACAAGGTGTTACAAGGTAATAAATAAATTAT
This sequence comes from Mimas tiliae, assembly GCA_905332985.1. Lineage (NCBI taxonomy): Eukaryota > Metazoa > Arthropoda > Insecta > Lepidoptera > Sphingidae > Mimas > Mimas tiliae. The sequence goes on from HG995238.1 coordinate 10,578,561, forward strand.
TTTGTTATGATAGTCACTGTTTATGATTGTAGATTGCTAATAATACCTATTATAGATACTAATAGATATTCTGTGCTAATATTCATCTATCATTACGTACATACCTTACCTACTAAATACAGAAATTAGAAACCAACAATTAAATCGCATACATTTATGAACAAAAATATCCTAGTATATGTTAGTAGGCACTATACTGCTTAAAATACAGCCTTGAGCCTTAGTGCCTTATTAGATAAAAAAACCATCAGTTACATAATATCGACGAAATATAAAGTAATACAACAATTTTAATCCATTTAATTTGAACATTATTTTAAACACCATGTTGTACTTATTGCATAAATGTCATCCAAGTATGTAATTAATAGGTAAGTAAGTAGTTACTTTTATTTTACTGACCGTAACTGCGTAGCTTGTAAATATAGGTACCTACAAAATAATAATTCGAGCGGGAAACACTGTAGCATACTTTTCTCTTTACGGAATAACTACACAATATATACGTACCCAATATTGTACACACAGGCCAATGTTCATCGGACCACCGAAGTTAGTATTCATCAAGACTGCGGATGGCACGACTCAGGCAGCAATACGACCAGTAGCGCCGAAGGGACAAACAATACTGGTCGCGCCCACAGCATCTTCAGCATCTTCAGCATCCACCGACGCCACCACACTGACTGCGCCTCTATCCATGAGCTCAGCCTCGGTCACCAGCCTGGCGTCGGTGTCGGCCGCGGATGACGATGACCCGCCCGCTCCCAGGATACTAAGGAGACATGCGGCTGAACGCAAGTACGGCAAGCGACAAAAGACCGACCACGCTTCGCAGGAGGAGGAGGCCAAAGAGGCCGCTGATGAGGTCCACGCTGATAATACATCCGAGACTTCCAGTAAGTTTTTTTTTAATAGCATAGGCTGGCAAACGAGTATGTGGGTAACCTGATAATTAAGTGATCTCCACCGCCCATGTACGCCCAAAATACTAAAAGAATTATAAGCGCGTTGCCGACTTTAAAGGAAAGGGATAATTAAGGGATTGGGAAAGGGAGGGGAATTTGGGCTTCCGGATATCTCACTCACCGTACCAAACGCAGCAGCAAGCTGCTACTTTATGTCGGTTTTCTGTGAGACAGTGGTAACGACCCGGACGAGCCGGCCCATTCATGCTGTCGACAAAAGTATTCTCTTACCGTGTCGTAAAAATAGGTACTTTCATTAATACTATACCTAATTCATTTAAGTAATCGAATCGCACATTTTTTAGACTTAAAATCTTTGGCTTATACTAGAGAAAGTTATAAAGCCTATACCAACCCACTCCACTATAAGTATGCAGTTTCACTTATCACGACAATTGTCGTTTTGGTACCTACAGCTGCCGTAACGTTATTTACAGCCTAATCCTAAAAATGTGGATAGAGGCTCATAGATAGGCTTTAATCGGTACTTCCAGCCATAAATGTTTTATGTCAGCACCAGCCTCTATGGCGTAGTGGGCGTGTAGCCGGCTGTGAAGCAAAAGGCTCGATTCCCAAGACGAGACAAATGTTTGTGTGATCCACAAATATTTGTTTCAGGTCTGGGTGTTGTGCGACCGCAAGTCCCTCGTAGATCCTGATACCCACGACACAGGTTTACCTAGTGTGGGGTCAGGACTAGTCTTAAACTTTATGAATATAATAATATTATGATAAATATTATCAGTGGCGCAGTTGTAATGCGTACGCGTTACGACTGAGGCTGGCGCTGAGGTCTCGGGTTCGATCCCCGGGTCGGGTAAGAGTTATATTGGGTTTTTCTATTACGAAATGCTCAGTATCGGCCCGGAGTCTGGATTTTGTACCCGGTATGGCAATAGGCTCGCCCCCTATCACATCAAGGGACGGAGATACGCTCGGCGAAATGTGGGTATACTGGTTGTAACCAGTATTACCTTCGGGGATTACTGGTGTGAGTGCGTATGTATGTAAATATTGATATTTGCGAACAGAAAAATCGTCACAAAGCGCAACAGAAGCAACAGAGGTGCAGATTAAAGACGAACCGGAATGGGACGCGAGCAGCATCGAGGAAGAAGAACGCTCCATAGCGGAAATGTTCCAAGCGGAGATGAACGTCAAGTCAGAACCTATTGATGAAGTGGAAATTGAAGAGGAGGGCTTAGTGAGTATCTGTCTTCAAACTACCATAATCGACTTGAGTTTTTAAATAAACACTTATGTTGTCTCGAGTCGATACTTGAATTTTCCGTATCGTGGGTATCGGGAACTATGAGAGACTTAAGGTTCCATAACATCCAGAGTCGAACCAAATACTTGATCACACAAAGATTATATTATTCTACTAGCATTTACCCGCGGCTCCGCCCGCGTAATAGTCTTTATCTGGGATAAAAGTTGCCTATGTTCTAATTCATATCTTAGTCTACGTGTATGTCAAATTTTACCCATATCAATTTAGCCGTTAAGGCGTGATTGATCTACAAACATCCAAAAATTCAACACCTCCTCCCCTCTCCTTTTGCGAGTTGAGTGTTACAAATATATGAAACACGTGTCTCATTATTTTTAATAAGTAATATTTGTACTCAATTTCACAGCCGTTTTTCTTTTCATAGAAAATTCAACCCCCCTTTAACCCTCTTAAAATGTAAATTTCCAAAAACCCTTGCCCGTTACATTACACAAACTACCATCTGACCAAATTTCATGATCATAGCTTTAGTAGTTTTGAGATTTACAGTTTCCTGCTCCGCTCCCATGGGTCGTAGCGTGATGATATATAGTTATGAACCATTGTCTCAGCCAAAAAAAATTACGGTACGAATATGACTTAGCTGACGTCTATATCACACAAACTATCATCTGACCAAATTTCATAATCCAGTAGTTCAGTAGTTTTTGAGAAATCGTGATTAATCAGTGAGTCGGTGGTAAGACACACACGCATCAGCTCAATAGCTGTTAGTGTGGTTTAAACATATAATAATAATATTATACAATGACGTCAACCAATGCCTGGTTCCTCGTAACACTTGCGATATGTCCCGGTGTCTGTTGCAGGTGTTGTTGGTATGTGTATCGTATGTGATTTCCTAACATGAAGGGTATAGTTTTTTATTTATTCAGTGCTTTGTCGCTGAGCGACCACATCGCCCTGTAAAGGCAACAAAACAAAAATACAACACAAAAAAGGACCGTAGTACCTACCAATACTTTTACTACCTACTTAAAGCCAGATCAGCCAACTTAATCAACACTTTGGTTTTGACAGCCTCCGTGGCGCAGCGGGCGAGTAGCCGGTTGCGAAACATGAGGCCGTGGGTTCGATTCCCGCACCTAGACAAATGTTTGTCTGATTCACAAATATTTGGCTCCGGTCTGGGTGTTGTGAGACCGCATGTCCCTCGTAGTTCTTGATACCCACGATACAGGTTTACCTAGTGTGGGGTCAGGACTATGTGTGTGACTGTTGGGTGTATTTATACTATGACATAGGGCAGGCTAAAAATACTATTCAGTAGACCAAGGCACATAGTCCTATTTATAAAATGCAAAGTCCTACAAGTATCATTCCGAATACACTCCAACAATATGTCGAACATGTTCAATCACGCCAAATCGATACAATAGGGTAGTTGACTAGATTTTTTTTAATTATTTAAATCAATAAGTTACGTTACTCAAAATCTATTATCAAAAATAAATAAGTTAGAAGCCATTCAAATCCTGTAGAAGGTGTAATTGTCAAATGACAGACAACGCTAACTTTGACGTCACTGTGTAAAATGTTTATTATGGTGCTCGCGTGCAAGCGAGATAGTGAGATATCCCTACTACGCACCCACTTTTCCTCATACCAAAATTTAAAGTCATAACGAATGATGAATGATGGAACTGAACCAATTTTGATTGTGTTTTAATAAAAGGGTTTCTTTTGCGTATCATTTTCTGTTGCTTATAAAATAATATATAAAATTCAATATAGGAAACTACCCTATTGTGCGACGAAGCTTTGTTAATGACTCGTATGTAGTAGGTATTGTTGTGTTGTAGTATTATTGTTGATGTGTGTGTGCGTGCAGATCTACAGTCCGCTGGCGTGCGAGCTGTGCGCGGAGGTGTTCACAGTGCCGGCCGCGTGGGTGCGCCACGTGCAGAACCACGCGCGCGCCGACCACCACCAGCCGCGCAAGAGGAAGCACCGCTCCGCTGTCAGTACAGTACAATACCCACACATACCACATACCACATACACACATTATACACTATACACTATACTATACACCGCGACACCGCGACACCGGCACGTGACGTCACCGCACACCACACTGTGACGTCACAGGTCGACGTTGAACTTGTAATCTATAATTATACATACGCCTGTAATCCCTGAAGAGGTAGGCAAAATTGTAATCAGTACACCCACATTTCACCGAGCATCCCATGATGTGATAGGGGGCGAGCCTTTCGCGATGCCGGGCACAATTCCATACTCCGGGCTGATACTGAACATTTCGTAATAGAAAAACACAATATCACTTTTACCCGACTTGGGGATCGAACCCGAGACCTCAGCGTCAGACGTAACGCGTACGTACGCATTACAACTGCGCCACCGAGGCAATCGTGCAATCTATAATTGTGGAACATCTAAATCAATTTCATCATCATTTGATGGTCGACATTATATGTTTGGACTGCACTGTATTTTACATCAGGTCCCGTATAATTACTTTGCGTGTCCGGTAAAAATAAAGAACTTAAATTCCGTGAAAGCGCTGCAATAGACGATGAGTATCCAATGATAGACCAATCGCGTGAGCATCAGCGCCCTGCGCTTCTGCGTTCCTCCAATCAAACCTCTAAGTTTTATAAATGAAACTACTGCACAGGTGAATTTTGTGCTCACGACTCGTGACTCGTGGCTCACTGAGAGGAGCGCTTACAATGACGAGCGAGCAGCGACAGCAACAGAGGGGCTAGCACGAATAACTTGCGAGAACGTATTCGTATCGAAATGTCAAAAAATTGTTTGGACTTTCATACAAATGCTAGCGTTCACAATTCGAATACTTATTCGTAAGTTGTTCGCGCTCGCCCCCCAGGACAGTAAATGACCCATATCATATGGATTTTATTGAGATCGTTAAGGTGCTCATGTGCTCCGTATAAAAATTTAGTTTTGGTTCTTTGTAAGTCGTCAATCCAACGACACGCTTTTCAATTATTTTTTACTATAGTATAAAATTTTTACACTCTCCTTGGTCATCATTTTACGAATAGTCTGGAGAAAAGTAAGTTTTTAAAACTCTATTAATTATAAATGTGAACAATTTTAGAGCGACGACACCGAAGAAACTATGGCATTGTTACGATGCGATCTGTGTCAGAAGCACTTCCCGAACCCGGCGGAGTGGGTGCGCCACATACAGAGCACGCACACAGAGTCAGGTCAGTTGTACGCACTACGCACTACGCACTACGCGCACTTACATACCGTTATACATCATCAAGCTCCCCGTATACAGGGACGGGAGTGGTTTGCCTGATAAAATATTCAAATATACTGTAGGTACCTACTAGACCGGCTGTGCGGTACATAAAAATTGCGCAATAAGTTAAAGTCAATTCACCGCAACTTAATATTGCTTACTCTTAACTAGAATTAGGATAATACTTATTGCAGTGGCTCCCATCTCCCGCCTTAGCCTTCAAACTCTCGCGGTATGTGGCGCAATTTTACTTCTAATCTAAACAGCCCGTCTAGTAGTATCTATACATACGTTATTATACATTTATCTTTAGATATATGACAGTTTCCTATACTATTTGCTTGCTCCTACATTTTGGTCTAGTTAAACGGCGCGTGCTAGCGGTATCACGCATCGTTTTAACTAGGTACTGAACATTATTTACTTACTTTTATATTATTTAAGGTTTGTTCTAAGTAAGTTGACAAAAGAAACGAGTGGTAGAGCAACGCTGTAGACAATTTTGTCTACAGCATGAATGGGCCGGCTCGTCCGGGTCGTTACCACTGTCTCACAGAAAACCGGCGTAAAGTAGCAGCTTGCTGCTGCGTTTCGTACGGTGAGTGAGATATCCGGAGGCCCAAATACCCCTCCCCTTCCCAATCCCTTATTATCCCTTTCCTTTAAGGTCGGCAACGCGCCCATAATTCTTTTGTATTGTGGGCGTACATGGGCGGTGGAGATCGCTTACCATCAGGTGACCCACTTGCTCGTTTGCCAGCCTATATTATAAAAAAAAAAAAAAAAAGGCCTCGCAAAGGTGATGTCGCCGACGTCCACGTTAGGTCTAGCGCGGCCTCTGCTTATAATTTCTTCTAATTCTAATTCAAGTAATACAATTGCTGTGATGTCATAAAATTAAGAGTCTGGATGTATATTTTCTTCTTTAGCAGGGCAGCTAGCCTATTTGTATTTTGATGTGTATAATTATAGCTCCTCTACTTACTTCTCTATGACAATAATTCATAATGATCAGACGCAACGTTGTTATCACATGTTAAAGATTTTTTACATTTTGTTTTCCGCATGACAAATACATACGTAGTAGCTAAATAATTGTCTAATCTTTATGTGTTTTATTAACATAGCTGAAATCTGATTGTTATGTATGTGGCTAATTCTCGACAAACGGACATCATGTCACTATATTATTAATTTATGTGATTGAAGTTGATTTTAAGTTGTTTTACTTAGTTTAACCTTATATTATTACCGTGTCGACTGGTTGTTTATCATTTTACTTTGTTACACCACACCGTGTACCCTCGCTACACTCATGATAATCACTTCAGTTATGTTCTAATGATATTTACATTGGAATGCTTTGTTTGAATTTCATTTGCTATCAGAGACAAACAAAGCGTTGCATCCTTGTGATCGTCTGTAACTGAACCCTATTCTAAATGTCGTTCCGATGTCGATTGTCTAGAATTGGCCATATCAAACAACAGTGCCCCACCAAAACGTCACAATCGTTTCACAGAGGGCGCCCAAAGCAAGACTTGCTCCTACTGCAAGAAAACATTTCCATCGCACGCGTCCATGCTCATACACATGCGTACGCACACAGGTAAGTGGAAACACCTACTTTAGAATAATATCATTTAAGATCCCGAAATCAGCAAACAAGGACTTGTTCCCTGTCTAAAAAAACTTCAATGGATGAAGAACCCGTCAATGGAGGTTGCATGGTACTACACTTGTCAAGACTTCAGGAAAGTGTGAAGCGGAACCTGGCATTTGCCCTTTTCGGAGGACAAACCTGGAGCAAACCTTGAGTTCGGTTTGATCCGGGTTTGTTACGCTCGAGAGGGACAATACATAGCATATCTATCCACCGCATCGCAATCACCAAGAGAGGCGAAAACAGACTGGAAGAAATTGTCATGTCAGTATCATAGCCGTCGTGAAGCAGCTGAAAAACGGGTACCGTATTGAACAACAACATAATATGAACTTGTATTAAACGCAAGCCACATAGAAAAGACGTACCTACCTACCTAATATGAGGGCGAATACGCGACGTCTCTAAAGTATTTCCATGCATACTACTGTCACATATATATAGTAAAGGAAGGTTACAAATTGCTGGTTGCGGGGTACGAAGCGTCCCACTGCGCCTTGTCCTCTCCTTGTAGCTTGCATTGTCGACAATTTTCGACCTTAACGTTGGAACCCTGACGTTCACACTCCATACCCATACCCATGACCAGTACGCATTTAATGGCTGTTCTATTCACGGCGATGTCGCTAGGGTCTGCCAACAGGGGCACGTACCATTTGCGCAAACAAACCTCAGGATAGGAGGGCTGATTTCGCAACCAGCCAAATAATTTGCATTCTTTAGAATCATTTCGATCTTCAAAGGGCGCATATTCAGTGGAACTTATAAATAATATATGATAATATATTATTTATAAATTAATTTGTACTAAAAGTAAAAGGCATAGTTGGTTTCTCTAATTAGATTTCCAGCACTGTGTACTGTTATCAGAATCTCAAGTTGGACACTTTAAATGACCCTGGCTAAGACGCTGGCTATTTCTATCTATAAGATGTAACTTTTGTTGCAGCTTCGCCTTTGTAAAGTATTTTCTTGAATAAAAAGTACAATCGCGAAAAATAACTTGTCCGGGCTGAATTTAGTCACTTCACTCCCGTCACCCTTTAGCTTGTGGGTAATAACAACTACGATACCGCTCATGACTGACTTCAGACGAAGTTATTTTGCGCGTATTTATAATTCATACTCATTGTAATTATAATATGTCTTTATGTGAAATACGTATTTCATTAATTATGTCGAAGAGCATTGATATATAATTTAGAAAGACAAGAAGCATAATTATTTCCCATACAAACTTTCCCATTCTCCCTTTAAAGGTTGAATACCGAAGTACGTATTTCATCAACTATGTTTAAACTTTATGAGCATTAATATTAAGTTTCAAAATTTGACTAGATTAATATAATTTTTCATACCGAAAATAATGGAATTTGAATATTTTGGAAAAACTTTCCGTAGTTGTGTATATTTGGTTATCTGTCAATATGGGAATACGCTGTCAACAAAATGTTAGCTTTTTAGGTCCAATGGTGTGTGGTATGGGCATAATAAATGCGTTAGGACATTTAACTTTGTACGTACATTATACCGGGTGGAAGGGGGCCGCTTCCGAAGCCGAAACGGTAAAAACAATACCTTAACTTAAACGGAAAACGCAATTCCTTTGCTGTTGACTTACCATTTTGAAAACGTAAACCCGCAATGTAAATCGTACTATGCTAAAGTCGGGTCAATAACCCGCGCGCATCACTGCGCTCCAATAATCAGTAGGCACATTGGCCCGTGCACCGCGCCGCACAGCGGATTCCGAGCGTCAGATGTTTTTCAGTTTTACATTACGTTATTAAGAAAAATATAATTTGAATTATTATTTGGACAAAAAGTAATTGTATTTATTGGTCCAAACAAGACTGTGCGTGTAATTAAACTTATTTCACGATTTTAGTGGTATCCTGTTTGTAAAGGAGGGGTGATGGATGACTCAGACACGCCACGTCCGCCGCCGTCTAAGATAATAGGCCTTACTTATAAAGATTGTTCATGCGTTGAGTAAACACTCTTGTCTTTGTCTGTCAACACTATTTATAAAGTAGCTAGACAAAACAGTTTTAACTAATCATTGATTAAAAAACGTAGTTAAGGCTCAAAATGTTCACTTTGGAATGTACTGTTTAATTCGAAAAATAGAGGCGATTACGGACTGTGGCTGACAGCCTTTCGTTGTGTGTGGTGCTGCTATACCCAAAAATCATCGCTATCGAAGGTTCCCATACGAATGGGAATTTTGTGCAGACGAAAGGATAGCCAACCCCGGGCAAGTTAAATTGAAAAACACCCACAGAGATTACAGTCATAGATTTAATTTAATCCTAGTCCACAATCCGTACACGCTGTGCCACTATTGATTTTGTGTATTCAGTGTTGTAAAAACCTCAATATTGTACAGTGCACCTAAAAAGAACTTTGCCGCACTTATATAGAATATAGTAATATATTCAAAGTATAGTAGTAATAACTACAAAGTAAAATAACAAAAAGAACTAATTAAAATTACAAACACTAAGCGAGAGGGACGCAGGCGAGCATCAAACGTATTTTCTGTGTTGATCCCAATTTTAACTATTGTGCAGTCATATGCAGCGTACTTCAGAGCTGCAGAGTTATTTTACCGCGTTCTATACTTTATAGAATGCTAGGTTTATGTAAATAAAACCGCGGGCGCTGTTACGAAATGTTTTTGAAACAGTAATTGTTAATCGTAGGCGAGCGTCCGTTCGTGTGCGGTCTGTGCAACAAGGGGTTCAACGTGAAGTCGAATCTGCTGCGGCACTTGCGCACGCTGCACGACCACATCATCAGCCCCGCCCAGGTGGAGGGTGACGATGATGAACCGGGACCGTCAACACCGGCCGCACCTCCCCTCGCCGTACCCACTGCGCCCGCGCCACCCGCACCACCCGCACCACCCGCCGCCGCGACACAAGTCAAACGAGAGTCCTGAGGACGAGGAGGGCGGGCAGGTACGTACTACATACTTATCCACCGATATTCTATTATCTAGCTTACACGATCAGCCGTTGTATCTAAGAAACGCGATAAGACTGCCATTTACCTATCTACTACCATGTACCTACTTCATCTGTTTTTCTTTGTATTTTATTTTGTCCATAATAATATGATATAGTCAGTAGCGGACTAAGACAAGGCAGTCCGCCCTGAGACCGAAAATCTCATGCAATGTAAAGCCTACGTAAAAAATGCTCACGGCGGTAACCAAATAGATTTGCCGTCCCGAGCCCCCGACGAGTTTAGTCTGCCACTGATTAGTGTTAAACGTTAAAAAAAATATGATAAAATAGGGTACTATACGGATAAACGTTGATGACGCGATATGCTTAATTAAGCTTTCTAAAAAATCCTCCCGTGATTTGGTCGGGTTTTTAGTAAGTTTGTAGTGCCGAAAAGGTTCTCAGTTATGTCTCATGACTTTTTCTAGCTGGGGTTCGATCTCCAGTATCTGACCGGTTTCACAGCAGTACTGTAGTCATTAAAACAATAATAAAATATGAATGAATAAAAGACGAGTAAGATAATATACAAGATACGTGGTGTGGTGCGTCGTATCACTCGCAGGTAGAGGTCGCGGCGCGCGTGCATACAGCAGCAGCAGCAGCAGCAACAGCAGCGGTGCGACCGTGTCGGCCGGCACCGGCTCTGGCACTGGCACTGGCAGTGAGTCTGCGACGCGTAAGAAGCCGCCGCCGGAGCAGGCGCGCAAGCAGAGCTACTCGCTGTTCCTCAAGCAGCGCGCTGTGCTCTTCTCGGCCAAGAAGTGGAAACAGTGAAAAACGCCCTTTCGATCGCTCGCTACTACATTTCCGTTCCATTACATTATTTTAATCTTATATAGATTGGCTCAGATAGATGACGCACGATAGGACTGCCGCATGACTACGTATTAGCACAAAACAAAATGTGAGACCGTTATCAGTTTTCTAGAGCCAAATGGCCAATTTGATGACTGTTTGGTCTTTATGAACGAGCCAAGCTAAGGCTTATGATGCGTCATCTGTTGGATGAAATAAGTGTTTTATTGGTTTTGTCGAAATTTGTAGCGACGTCGGAAATGATCGTTAGTTCACTTTATCCTGCCCACCCTCCTTTCGAAATAATTATTTTAATCTTTAATATTATGATTCTTGGATAAATAATAATTATTTTTCTATGTTCCCTAGTTAATATATTTAGGTAATTTGACTTCTAGTCACTTGATAAGTGGTAATAATATTATATAAGGAATTTTAAACCCTTAGAGTTACATTATCCTTATTAATTTGTTACCTGACTATTTAATATTTAATGCCATAAATATGTAAATGAGTTTAGTCTTGTAAATACGTAGCTACAACTTTATGCAAGTAATACTTAAGAGTTAGCACATTTTTAATTTTAAGAATTAAAGCTTTAATTTTATCATTCCTTTTCAGTGTTTTATGACTGGTTCAATACTATGTAATTTGTCAGTGTGGAAAAGTTTAATTTATTTTCATGTAAAACATGAACACGATTCGAAATAGTATTGTGTTATTTTTTTTATAATTGTATGTGAAATAAAGTTCTTAAACGTGTTTGGTGTATTAAATTATACTTATATGTTTGACCAAAATATTTTATTATATTTCTTACCAATGACTTAATATAACAATTATTCCGCTATACTCAGCGTATTACAATAATAATTAGACCATGATACTGGGGATAATAAAGGCACAGTAATATAATTGCGGTAAATGTTCAGCTGTCGTCCTCTTCGATCTTTGGCGCCAAGTAGTACCGAATGTGGCCAATGTCTTGAATACGATACTCTACTACTAAAGGCACATCGGCGGACATGGAAAGTTGTACCTATCAACAAAAATATATCTTTATTTTTATTTTCTACAACCATGGACCAAAATCTAGTTATTATTGCTACATAAAACAAACCACATGAGCTAGACCAAAATGACTAGAGCAGGATCAACTAAAATCGAACCCTGTGAACCCCATTATTAGGCGCATTTCATATTTTGACGTTTTTGCGGCGTAGTGAATACCAATTCGACAGTGCCATTTTTTTTACAGTACCCGCAGCAAGACTTTACCAAACAAACTAGGAAGTGGGTTACCATCAGGTAAATGATCTTTACAGCTCATGAATATCCACAATACCAGAAGAATCACGGTCACATTGTCGACTTTATAGGACTAATAGGATTTTCTTTTAGACCAAACCACTTTGTGGTTAATATTATGTGACAGCTGTTAATGTAATAAAAATAAATTTTTATAAGTTTTCACCTGTGGGCTAAGTGAAGTGGCTTTTGTGAAGTAGTTGAGATACTGGCAGGCAAAAGTGAGTGTCACTGGCTCATCCATTTCAATAACCACTGCTTCCTCCTCCTTGTCTATGGATGCGGTTTGAGCGAGCTTTATGTTCGCCGAACCGATGTCACCAGTAGCCGAGAATTTCACACCTGGAAATACCGAAATAATATTTAGAAATCTATTTAATACAACTGTGCTAATACTAAGTCCTGAGTCAATTACGTGCACGCATTTAATGTAGGACTAATACCAGTTTAAATAGTTTTCCAAAACAATGACAGTTACGTTTTTCTCCATACATTGACAAGCCAATAGTGGAAACATTAAAAAACTAAAATCGGTAGTACTGCTTTCCTATTTTTCATGCATTGCGGTATTATAAGGGCCTTGTCAGGAGATTGGGACAACTAGTCTTAGTTTTGGGAGCATGTGAGGGAGAGACATCCAAATGCCAGGTGTTCAGCAGTTTGTAAAAGAGTGCCATCTCTCCTTGCACCGCAATATCCTCACAAAACAAACTGATTTTTTTTATAAACCTTAATAATCACTCACCCTCTTTTGTGCAAGAAATGACCATGGATTCACCAAACTGTGAGAGATCTCGACAGATCCTAGCAAATTCTGCACTCGGCAAGCGGATAGTGCAGCTGTATTCAGTCTCTGGAATACCTGAACAATAAATATTCATAATTATTTTTTTTATACTGCAGGCTTTGTAAACACAAACTAACAAGTGGGTTACCTGATTGTAAGCGATTTCCACCACTCATAAACCCCTAAAAGAATTCATTGTCAACCTAAAGGGAAAGTTCTAGAGGTTTGGAAAGGGAGTTGATTCAGCCCTCCAAAAATCTCACTCACCATACAAAACACAACAGAAAGTTGCCAGTCACAACAATCTTCTGTGAGACTGTGATACTAATCTGGCCAAGCCAACTGATTCATACCATAGACTACATAGTGTATTTCACTATGTCTAATTTTATATGTTATTTTATATGCAACTAACAACAATATGAAAAAGAAACTGTTTTGCGAAAATAGAATTAAAATTGGGTACAGAATAAAGCCACAGTTGGAATGGCTTCTAACTTTTTTATTATTGACTTGATTTATACCATTCTTTCGATTAAAAACATAAAAATAATCAAAGCAAATACCCTAATGTTGACATTGTGGCTCTACTACTTAGATTAGAATTCAGACAGATTAATTGCAATGAGTTCATTTGCATTGCATTGCATTCAATTGCATCCTCTTACTGTCTTGTATCTTCTGATTATTTTATGTGTAATCTAATGTAGAGTTGCGAGGTGTCTAGATAAAGTCAGATAGTTCTGCTTATCTGGTGATTGTTATATTCATTTAAATTGCCTGGATAAACAGCCAATAACCAAAATTTACTACCCGACAAACCAGTTTAGATGTATTTTTAGGCATACTAATTTTAATCAAAATCCTAAGAAATAGTAAACTTATTTTAACATCAATCTGTTTCATATTGGTTTTCCAGTTGGTAAATTTTTAAGTCAATTTTCATATAGTCAATGCCCAGTTTAACAGACAGCTCTCTCTTAGTCTAGTGCATATTTTACAATATATAATAAGCCACATACCTAAATGTTCAAGATCCAAGTTCATAAGCTTCATCTCATAATCAGATACTTTCTCCTGATTTGGACTCTCAAACACAAAAGTTACTGTGTCAGCATTATCCTGTGCCTTCATGGTCACTGTATCTTTGTCTCCTGCACACTTAAGGATCTTAGACATGCTACCCAGGTTCATGCCCATGGAGATATTTCTGTCACATCTGTATTTGTCGAAACCATCTGCCCGGAGAGTGAGAGACACCAACGATACATGGGAATTATCCATAGCCTGAAAATGTTGACTTTTACTAACACATCACATGAGACACTGGGTACTCCATAATCATCGAGTACTCCATCGCCAGGTCTGTGTATATGGGCCTCTAAAAGTAACCGATAAGCGGTAAAAAAATGTACTGAGGATGTCCTCCCTTTTTGAAGTCAGTTAAAGGACAATTTGCACTTTTCCATCAACTTAATATAGTGTCATGAATTAAGCCTTGAAAGTTTTAAAACTTTACCTGTAACTGAATGCCATTATCGTCACAATCGAATGTGGCTTGCGTGAGAAGATCTTTGATGGCCTCGAGCACCTTCTTCAGAATAGAACTCCGGAGTAGACGTGCCTCGAACATTTTCTAAAATCACAATACGATAACTGAATGTTATTCTTTAATTTACAGAAACGAGGAGGCGTTATTACGCCTCCTCGTTTCATCATTGTATATTTACAATTTTAACAATAAGGTAATCATAATTACAACGGCTGCATCACCGAGATTGATGACGATACAAAAAGAATACCACAACATATAAATTTCGTCCTAACCGCTTCAAGATTTGTACAAATATAGCATATTATAAGATATTTACTCACATAAAAACACAATTTATGGAAGAAATTAACAAAAATCAACGCGTTCAAGTAGCTGAACTCGAGAAACAAAATGACAACCGGTCGCGGCTCGCGGGAAAAAAAGGCGCGAGAATTGTAAATTGTTGCCACAGAGTACAGACTAATAAAGTACTCTATGTTTCAATGATTTCCGCTCAAGGTCCTCTCAATTACCCATTCACCACCTTTTCAATTCACAGTAACTGAATAAAACATTTATGTATAAATAAATCCATAAATAAGACGCCTGTAATAACAACAATGGAGCCTACTTACTTTACTTACTTGAGGTTCTTAAATTTTTGAAATATCAAAACAGCTATATTACGACCAAAGATAACACGAACGTGGTCTAGAATTGGTGTTCGGGTCGGAGTCGGGACTCGGCTAGACGAAATACAAGTGTGTTCGAATTATATATGCGGTATGGTCCTTTAAACAATATGAATTTAACTTTTAATTGCTCCAATTAACCAATAAAT
Source organism: Mimas tiliae (assembly GCA_905332985.1). Classification (NCBI taxonomy): domain Eukaryota; kingdom Metazoa; phylum Arthropoda; class Insecta; order Lepidoptera; family Sphingidae; genus Mimas; species Mimas tiliae. The sequence goes on from HG995238.1 coordinate 10,594,006, forward strand.
TACGATATTTTTGTCAAAAACTGAATATTCCCAAAAGGCATTCGCACAGATTAAATGGACGAACTGTAAATTTGACATTTCGTAATGATGGGAAGAAGTGAATGAATTAATGATTTTAATATAGGTTATAAAGGTTTGAAAATAATTTAAATATTTAATAAATTGTAATAATAAATACGGTAATAACTACACAAATCATTATATTATTATTTCTAAAGTCGTTAGAATAATGCTACTAAAAAAATATTTTACAGATTTGACAAATTAAAGTTTCGAGCCGGCCTAGCTCAGTATTGCCACCTTAGCGATGTTTGCAATAAATCTAGCGACTTTTGGTGATTTACTCAATCAGTAAAATCATTCACTTTCCATTCAGGTTTTATTAGTTCAGTAGTTCGTTCAAGCGTTTCCCAACTCTATCAGTTGTCATCGGTTTACATACCGCCATATTATTATTTTTTTTTTTTTTTTTTTTTTTTGTGGGGGGACTCCCCCCCGGCTGCTCCCTCTGATACTTTTAATTCAGAGATTGTCTACCTATTTAATTCACATGCCTTTATTAAAAAATTCATCATCTAAAACAAAAATATTTGAAATTTTACATCTTTTAGTATGCCTATAAAAAATCCGACTCTAACATACATATATAAAACATTAGACATACTATAATACTGTTTTCTTATTTATTAAAATTTACATTTATACGGTCTCAGATAATAACGTGTCTTTCTCACAAATCCAGCTTGTCCTAGGCAACTAGGAGCATATAATCTAATATTACAGACTGTAGTTGCCCTTTTCTATTTGTTACCTTTTATCACGGTACACGTTATTTCTTTACAAAATTTTAAAAACTTAGATCTTATTACATCATCTTCCAACATACCGCTCAGATTATCCTTTTTTACAATTTGGTCAACCTCTATTTCAAGGTTTGTTCGTTTATACAGATATATTGGGCATTCAGTCAACACGTGTACCACATCTTCTGTGGCTGCTGGGTCACAGATACATGAGGGGCTCTCCTTGCACTTGAAGCGATTCAAATACTCGGAGAATCCCCCATGGCCCGTGAAGACCTGCGTGAGGACCGGGTCCACCGGCATCTTCTTGATCACTTTATAGGCTACCCTAACATCAGGGAAAAACAGCTTCGTTACCGATGCTGTTTCTCCAGCCCTGTATCGCTCATTCCATTCGTCAATCGACTCCTGACGGATCTGTCGCTTGACGAACGAAATGGGACATCGGTCGTAATCGGGCCTCCTTTTTAGGGTGGTAGCCGCCGCCTTCGCGAGCTCGTCCGCACGCTCGTTCCCTGCCAACCCCACGTGCGCCTTAACCCAAAAGAGGTTAATGGTTTTTCCGCGCTCTTCGGTCTCATTCAACATTTTTGAGATGTCGAATGCTATGGGGTGGAGAGAATTTCCGCGCGCGACCGTCTCGAGAGCGGCCCGTGAATCGCAGAAGATGCTGTATTCGTGGTATTTTTCTTTTGAGGCTATTTGCACGGCCTTGCGCAGGGCCAGCAGCTCCGCCTGGTAAACGGTGCAGAACGATTCCAGCTTAATTTTGGTGGCTTTCGTCTCGGCGTCGCCATCCCAAAGGGACACCGAAGCTCCGACTTGGCCACCAATTTTGCTGCCATCAGTGAACACCCTACGGGTGTTTGCAGCCTCTAGGTCAAGTTCTGCGTCGTTGACCACGCATTTGAACTGCAAAGCTCTGCGCCTGGCTGGATGTTCCAAGTTGGCAAAAGGCACAGGACATTCCACGTCCCGGTCACCTACTACGTGCCGAGTGTGTCCCTTTTTCACTTCGTATAGAAGCGCCGCTTCTCGGACACGAATGTCTAGCGGAAGGATCCCAGCAAGTAGCAGGGCCGAGTGTAGCGAAACGGTCCTGTAGCCTTTTACCATCTTTTGTGCAAAGCCTCGTTGAACCACTGCAAGTTTTTTACGTATGCCTATCTTGTTACTTGCAGGCGCCCAGGCACTGGCTGCGTATAATATCGTTGGTTCAACAACTGCGGTGTAAAGCATTTTTACCACCTCAGGCCCCAGCCCCCACTGCACCTTTGCAGCGGTTGCCAGTCGTCTGTGGAAGGTTATGGCCTTCCTACAGACTTCGGCGACGTGCGTATTAAATGTCAACTTCTCGTCCACAGTCAAGCCCAATATCTTTATTTCCTTTGACAAGCCAATGTCTACACCCCCCATCCGCAGGATTGGTGAGTCATACTTAAGTCGTCGTGTTACGACCATAGCCTTCGTCTTCTTAGGAGCGAATTTCAGCTTATTCTTGACTCCCCAATCCTGCACATAGGCCAGTGCTTCGTTGGCCTGTCTCTGCATCTGTAGTGTTTCATCCCCGTGAAACACCAAAACGACATCATCGGCAAAAGCTTGGCAGTAATCGCCCCGGCTGGCTAATCCCTTGAGCAATGGGTCGAGGAGCAGGTTCCACATGATGGGCCCACCAATGGATCCTTGAACGCATCCCTTGGTGGTCCCCTTCGCGTGTTCTACCCCGGCGTAGCGAACCTTTACTTTTCGGCTCTCAAAGTAGCTATTTACTATCCGTCTTAGATTTTTCGGACATCCTTCCTCAGACAGTCTAACCTTGATGGCTGGCCACCAAGCACTGTCGAAGGCTCCCTCTATATCCAGTGAGATTACAGTGATAATTTTCTTCTCACTTAATTTACTCCTGATGTGCTGGAGTAGGGTATATAGGGAGTCTTCCGTGCTCTTTTGGGGCACAAAGCCGTACTGTCGAGTACTCATCCTTGGTAGTAAATGCCACTTTACTCTTCCCACCACTATTTTCTCCAGAATCTTCCCCATCACCGGCAACAGTCCTATCGGTCTATACGACTTTACGTCTGTGTAGTCCTCCTTTCCGGGTTTCCGGAGTACTACGACCGTGGCCTCCTTCCAGATGGTCGGGAAGTGGCCTAATTCGAGGCACTTGTTAGCCAGTGACAGGTACATATTATTTACTACATATGACTTCTAAGAAAAAACGAAATATACGCGTTACGACTGCTATACGGAGGTCTCGGGTTCGACCCGGATCGGGTAAAAGTGATATTGGGTTTTTCTATTACGAAATGCTCAGTATCAGCCCACAGTGTTTTATGAGTGGTAAGCCGCGCTGTAGATACTTTTACTACTTCTACAGCATGTATGGGTCGGCAGCAGCTTCGTCCGGGTTATTACCACTGTCTCACAGAAAACCGGCGTAAACTAGCAGCTTGCTGCTTCTTTTTGTACGGTGATATATCCGGAGGCCCGAACCAGCTCCCCTTCCCAATCCCTTTTCTTTAAGGTCGGCAACGCACCCAGGATTCTTTTGGTATTATGGGCGTACATGGGCGGTGGAGATCACTTACCATCAGGTGACCCATCGGCTCGTTTGCCGGCCTACGCAATAAAAAAAAACAAAAATATAGTCTGGAATTGTGCCTGGTGTGACAAATGGCGATAGGGTTGCCCATGTCAGGGAGATATGTGGGTGTACTGGTTACACCTTTGAGTGCGTAGGTATGTACCAAAAATAAAACAAATCAATGATATTTTGGTAGTTTTAGGATTGATGAACAGAATAAAGGGATAAACCAGGCCCATACAGACCATCTTGCTACAGCCATGATCAGTTATCTACAAACAAAAATCAATATTGAACTTTTTTAACTTTTCAAAATTTCAGTTGTATTACCTAAATCAATAACTTTTATACAGAATCAGTACTTATATGACAGATTATTTTGTGTTTTTCATTTCAACAAGACAATTGAACAACTTGATCTAACTCTGGATATGGTGGTAATGTCAGTTTGTATTTAGAAATTATTTTCGGTGGTAGAAATCTTCCTCCTAAATAATGTATGGTATCTCCAAGCAATTCAGGTTTCGCACATAGTTTAGGAGCAGACAGTGAGATGAGTAATGCTGGTTTTAAAGCTTTGTCCGAATTTGGACCTTTTTCTACATCCCAGCCACTTGGTATGTCCACACTAGAATCACAAAACAAAAATATTATATAAATTAAATTAGTGTGTAATACAAAAAAATATGGAATAAAAATACCTGCACACGGGTAACCCAGAATCTACTAAAGCATCCAAAGCAGGTTTCAATTCATCCCTGACTGGTGGTTTGAAACTGAATCCAAACAATGCATCCACAACAACTTTATATTCTTTACTCAAGTCTTGAGGTGGTGGCAATTTCTCTACAATATCAACTCCAAAACTCTTACATTGTTCAAGTAAGCTTTCATAAAGTGGTTTGGGTGTACGTTTTGGGTAGTACACTGCAACCTTATAACCAAACAGTGTCATATGCCTTGCTGCAACTAAGCCATCACCACCATTATTTCCTGGGCCACACACTATTAGTGATGACTCATACCTAGAATTTTAAAATGCTTAGCAACAACACATCATGTGGTAAAAGCTCTTAGGCCACTTGCACACTCTTTTGTAAGAATTTGATTCATACGAATACTAACAAACACACAAGTAAGTATTATGTAAGTCTTCCATAATATTATGAAATTCAACAAACTCAATATCTTATTAGATACACTTCACACACCCATTTGGTTCTACAATAGCAATGAGGGTGCAGTCTTAGAACAGAAATATCTTGAAGATACAGATTATTTATTGAGCTCCTGACAGGACTTCACAAATGCAATATCATCAGAACACTGCATATTTGATGGAGAAAAACGTATTTAGTGTCCAGTATCATTGTTTACATTCAATATGCAAACAACCTTACTTAAAGTCAAGATAACTGATAAGTTAGACCTTTTTTTTATATGTAATAGGCTCCCATTTGGCCACTATCATACCTAAGATGAAGCATGCTTGCCTAGCAAAAAACGATTCACTCGCAACTTGAAGACACCCAGTTAGACCTCTTACTACTAATCTACTAACTAGCTTATATAATCCCACTGCCGGGCAAAGACCTCTCTTCATCCAGAGGGATGAAGATGGGATACCGATCACGGTATTAAGCAAAACCCACACCAGTCTTCGATAAAGGCATTGAGACATGTTACAGCATCCTAATTATTTAAAAAGACATTTATTTAACGATTCTTACATGGAAGGTGGGTACACTTTAGCCACAGCCATCGCGACGCTTAAACCCGCCAGTTCCATTAGCTGATCAATACTAAATTTATACTCATTGAAAAGATCCTGGTCCAGCGCTGTTGCTTCAGATTGATTAAGATATCTTGTAGATCCAGTATAGCATTGTTTGCCAGCCATCATGCCACATACGTTTGCCACTCGTAACTGAAGCAAATTATAACCATTTTCATTTTACATTTATAAGTCAATAATTTAAGTTTGCATTTGTTACCAGACCCACAAATTGATAAAAATAACGTAGAAAATAAAGTAGGAAGGCGGATTCCAGCACTAAGTCGAGGTAACGTCGGGTAGAAAGAAAGAATCTAGAAACCAGAAAATAAAGCATTTTGACAGAACAGAGTACTTAGGTAGGCTACATATTAAATTCTTTGGACACAAAGCTATCAATAAGGCTATCAAGACTTACCAGTAGAGCACTTCCGATCAATTTAGCGAATAACATTTACGTTTAAAAATAATGTGTTTAACTAGAATAATAAGGCTAATAGGGCATAGAACCGCAATAGATGCAATCGATGTATCGCCGTTCCAATCTTATGAAATTGTATGAAATCAACTAGTTGCCAGTGTCCAATGTCATAACTTCAATACGACGAGCTCCCACAATTTTATTAAGAAAATGACTTATGACCGTTCCCAACATTCTGTCTATCGACAAATTTGCTTACCGGCAGTAAAATGTTGACACATTTTCTATGGAAGATCTCTCAAAACACTATTGACACACACACAAGCAAATCTGTCGATAGATAGATTACAGGGAACGGCCATCAGTGTACTGTGAAAGGATGTCACAACACATCACATAATCACCAGAAACATGTAAAGATCACATGTCACGGATTAGTACTAACAGACTAGGTTTCTAATCAAAGTAACAGACATATATTTTATAGTAAAACATTCATCAAATCTCATCAATACAAAAAATTCAACCAGACATCCGCCATCACAATTAAAATGTTGCTAGCTATGAAATTACTTTGTGAGATCAACTTAGATCCACTTATGTCTCGAGGTGACGACCGCAGTCTTTTGAAATACCTGTTAGTTGTTTTAGTATTAATTAATAACTAAAATATTATTTATCTAAGTAACTTCAGGCCGATGGTACTTGTGTTATCTTAGTGGCCAAATCACTGGTATTTCAGTGGAGCCATTTGAATTTTATGAGAAGATTTAAAAGAACAATCGCTCAGACCTTGCCAATATGAAAATTTTACTTCTGTTGGCAGATTTTTTAAATTCTTTCAATAACCCCTTTTTCGGAATTACCCCAGTAAACCTTGTATAAAGTTATTAATAACTTTGACTTATCATAAGCGCTTTTATATGCCTACGTGATCAATACCTACCTAAAGAATTTTATTTTATTTATTTATTTTTATAAAGTCTACTACTCTTTGGTGTAAACCTGTGTAAACTGTAAATCGTTGTGTAAATCAGTGTAAATCGTTGAAGGAGTTTAACAGTTATTATTATTCTTAAGTCCTTCAAACCCATACTGGAAATTCCTCACATCATGTTGAAAAATCCCCCTTTTCGTATAGAAATTCCCCTCAACAAGTTTAAAAAACCAATACGTCTTAATTTGTCCTCTCGTCTGTCTTGACATGTCGCTGACTTAAGTACAATCGGTCGGAACGTGTCGGCGGGGTGCACGGACTGCACGGAGTCACGCGTGGGATCGTCGGGGCATAAATGAACTATATAAAATCGATGTCGTTAGAATCGTTATTATTTATGTACAGACATACACTAGTTATTTAGACGGATAATGTCATACATTCATACAAAAAAATCGTGCTTTGCTAATTGATTACCTATTAGGGCGTGAGATGTCACTGGGTGTCTCAAATCATTATTTAAATAAATTAATCTATCACCCGGCCACTTGTGCTGCCCCAGAACCGCCACTCTAATGAATAATTGTTGCATTTTCCTTTTTTACCGTCGTGAACCCAAAATTCCCCCAAAATGGGGAATTACTTTTATGGCAGCCTCTTTAAATAACGCTGTCACTGTGGGAGTTTTGGCGGGAATTCTTACAGTGCGGTGGCTCTCTTGTTTTAATTATTTCCTAAACTGGTTTAAAGTTGTGTTTGTTGTATAAAAGTGGTGTGGTTTTGTGCAATAATCATAAATGATGATGAATAGTTTATGGAAACATTGAAATAAGTGGATTTAGGTGATTTTTGATCAAGGGTATTGTCGACCTTGTGCTTTTGATTCGCTTGAAGAAAGTGATCTAAGAAGCATCGAACTGGAAGGAATTTTCACCAATACTCCATCAAGGCCTTGAAATCGGTCACACCCCTGTTTCATCGTTCTTGGATATTATGAAAATAATATAACTGATGACTTGGCAGTATGGTCTCTGATCTTAGCCGGTTCCTTATGGAACAAAAATACAAAAAAAAAAAAAGCTGTCACTGTGACAGTGACAAATAATTGACAATATTGTTTTGTCAGTTTGATTCATTCATCCGTCACAAAAATGGCTGCGCTTCGGGTGTTCAGTCGTAATTTGCCGTATTTACGACAACAATTTGCCGCATTATTAGGGAACACGTCACCTTCTGTAAAGTTCATTTGTGTAGTAGTGATTATTGGCTATATATTGTCGTTTTCCGACGATGTTGTGGACGTTCTAAGCGTGACACCAGGTTATTTGTTACCACCTTCATTCCAACTGTGGTCTACTTTCACGTTCTGGTTTCTTGAGATACACTTGTGGGAGGTGATCATTGACATAGTGACTGTGGGGCTGTGCGGAAAACTGATCGAACCACTATGGGGCCAAATGGAGATGATGAAGTTCTTCGTGTTGACGAACGTCGGCGTAGCATTTTTGACGACGTTTTACTACTTAGTTATATTTGCGTGCACTGAACAGACGTCGTACTTGTTTGATATTCACGTTCATGGACTGGCGGGTTACCTGGCTGCGGTGAGTGTCGCCGTCAAGCAGATTATGCCCGATCATCTGCTGATAAGAACACCATTAGGTGCGGACTATTTGATAAGTATTAATGCATAAGCTTTTGGCTGGTAATTATTTAACATGTATTGATATGTAGTCTGTGTTATTTACGTGTAGAACAAATGCCCTATACCAGGGGCCTGTATGGCTTCACAGATGAGAGGTTATCAGTTCTTGTTCTCAGTATAACATCAACTGGACTACACTAAATTAGACCTCTTTATATCCTTATTGAAACAATACCATTATGTTGTATTGTATAAGCAATTGGATGAGTTTGTTTACCATAAACAGTGATACTATAGTGATAACTTTCTACTTAGCATTTTGTTAATGTTATTAGATATTTGAATACTTCAGACTAATCCTACTATTATTATAAATGTGAATCTTTGTGTGTTTGTGAGTTTGAGAATTTGGATGTTTGTTAGTCAATCATGTGTTACATCTGAATGATTTTGGATGAAATTTGGCACACAGAATACCATACAATTAGGACATAGGCCACTTTTTATACTGGAAAAGGCCGCTCACACAGACGGAGGTACGATTAAACTCTTAGTATTTAATAAATTTGTTTATCTAAAATAGTGGTTTGAAACCGTTTCAATTAATAGATTACTTTTTTAGGTTTACCTAATTTTAGGCCTACGCCAGTAGCTCTAAACCTTTTAATCTACCAACCATAATTAGCTGGCCCCATGGCCTTTTGCATGAAATCCTTGTATTGTGAATAAAATTATTATAAACAAGTATATGAAAGTAGTTCTTAGACAGTGTATTAAATAATTAAAACTATGGTTTATTTTGAATGATAGAATTGTAATTTATAAATATAATCTATACTAATAAATTACTCTGAGGTACACTTGTGAGCAAGAATTTGAAATTATCAGGTGTGCAAGGAGTTTGTACAAGTGGAAATCCATTATCTCAGCCTACCTCTATGGGGAACAAGCATGAGTCTATGTACATATGTATACATAAACCCTATATTTCTATAGAAGTCTTAAGTAGTAAACAAATTCCGCTTTACACTAAAATCTCAATTACCAAATCAATCACACATCATATGCTATATGTGAGCGTGTTGATCTTTGCAACACACATACAATATGAATTATACTTCGAATTGCTCTAATTAACCAATAAATTAATTTTTTTTCTCAAAAACTGAATATTCCCAAAAGGCATTTGCACAGATTATAAAGGGGAACTGTAAATTTGACATTTATTTATTTTTTTCATATTGCTATTTTGTAGTCATAGGAAGAAGTGAATGAAATTATGATTTTAACATAGGATAAACAAGGTTTGTTAATAATTTTAATATTTAATAAATTGTAATAAGAAATACGATAAATAACTACACAAATTATTATATTAATATTTCTGAAGGCCTTAGAATATTGCTACTAAAAAGTTTATTTACTTAAGCAGGTCATGAAATAAAAAAAAAAAATTTACAGATTTGACAAATGATAGTTTCGAGGCCGGCTGGCTCAGTATTGCCACCTTAGCGATGTTTTCAATAAATCTTGGGACTTTTGGCCCCTTTTGGTGATTTATTTCTGTTGATTATATTTTTTTGCGATTGAATGGTATAATTAAACCCAGTTATTATCATACTAAAGTTTCTATAAAGTATTCTTTATCTACTAGATATTTTTTTTATTGAGAACAGAATTGAATAGATCTTCTATGAATAGATCTTCTATGAATAGATCTCGCAAATGAGCCAATCAGAATACAATTCTAACGTTAAACCGTTTTCTACCGATTAAGACTAAGTAATTTAGGCAAATTTCAAGGATCTGGATAATTTTTTTTTTTTTTTTTTTTCTGTTACTTTTCTGCAACATGGCGATCTGTGTTTGACACAATGAGCCATTCCATTGGTGTACCATCGTACTGGTTTAATTTTTAAAAAAAAAAAATTAGAAGGAGGCTCCAGTGAGCGTATCCTCCATTACAGGCACTCCAATTCATGCGAATCTGCTTGTTAAAGTACAGACACTGTGTCTTTTGAGTCTTTTATGTCGCACACTTCCTTCTCCTTCTAGTCTTATTGCTAGTGTGTTATTGTGAGTCAATAACCTATATTGGTATTTCTTGCTGAAATTTGCAATTTCCTGCTTTACGGTGTTCAAGCCTAGGTCTCTACAGATATATTTATTGCTTACGTAATAGGGGATGTTCAACATCGTGATCATCTGGATAATAAAACCAAAATTATTTATATTAGCGATTAATAAGTAATTGGATAAACAAAATTATTTGTGTAATACATCCATTTTATGTTTTTAGGCAAGTTAACCAACCGATCACTACCGCTGCTGCTGTTAATTGTTGCTATAATACTCTGGGCTGTAGGTGCCTTGGAGGGCACATATCCTTGTATGTGGGGCAGTGGGACTATTCTCTCATGGATATACCTCAGGTTCTGGCAAAGGCACAGTAGTGGAACAAGAGGAGACATGGCCGATAACTTCAGTTTTGATAAGTATGTTTTTTTAATTCTTTGATGGTGCGAATGTTGTCAGTATGCTGTTTATAAACCACATCACCATTACCAATTAATTTAAACAACAACCATAAGCAATAGCTTAATCAAAACTTTTGTTATTTTTGGCTGCCAGGCTAGCATGCACTCCAAGAGATATATGGCTCGCGTGTCGGAAAATTATGTCGATGTCGATTTATTTTTCGTTTACCCTAACATGCACGCCACAAGTCAACACGAAGAAGTTTCTTGTCGAAGACATCGTCTTGTCGTGTAGATAGCCCTTTGTTTACACCAGACTATATCCCAATAGCATCACCTGTTTAGTTCACTTGTTATTTTCAATCTACTTGTTATTGTTAAGTTTTTATTTTATCTACGCTACGTTCTCCTAGACACGACCCAATAGCGTGAGCGTGGCCTATGACAGGGCTCGGAGCGAATTTTAGCTAATGGTGTACGTCGGGGTATGAAGAGTACGGAAACTTAACTGAACTCGCGAGTTATGTCAACTATTGTTTACAAATTGAAGGTAGTTAGTTAGTGAGATCTATATTGTCTTATACCCGTTAAAACATTGTCATTTATCATGTGGAGTGGGAATCTCGGTAATATATAGGTGCGCTCTATCATTCAGACCATAGTTCGTGAGCAGAGCAGAAATTAAGAGGTAATCCCGGAATTATGGCAGACACTATCTAAGTACAGTGTTGTATTTCACTACATCAACAGTTACACTTGTCTTTAGATAACCCTGGTCTGCCATAATTCCGGCATTACAACCTCTTAAGTTCGACTCTGATCACGAAGTGTGTTCCAATGTTGATGCGTACCCTTATATTATCGAGATTCCTACTTCAAAGACATTTTCATTAGCAATTTTTTTTATACCAGAGGGAGTAGGTAGTGCTCATAATCCGTAGCCTGAAAACAAATATATAAAAGTGTCAAAAATAGGTTAAGTTTCTTAGACAAAAAACATAGAAGTAAAAAATTACTACCATCTCTACATTATATCGTAACGAGTCGAGTCTTATTCGCAACCCTGTAAGTTTTGATAGACATAACTGGTTATTGCACAAGATAACGAGTTCCCAAAGTTTTCTCGTGGCGTCCATGCTTGTCGGGATGTGGAGTCCAAATATAATGTCGATCGCCAATAGTATTTCGATCAACATCTAATCATGTTTTCACATTTTCACATGTTTTCTTTTACCAGCTTCTTCCCAACCGTCCTGCAGCCAGTCGTACGTGGAATACTCGGACCGCCACACCGGTGTCTCGTGAGAATGGGCCTCTGTTCTCCGAGCCCTCGCCGGGTGCACCTCGCCCTGAGTCCTCGGGGAGTCACAATATCCATGCCTGGTGTGGAACCGCAGGATATGGAGAGGCGAAGGTAATAATTCATCTAGGTTTTGAAATATTCTACTCATAAAATGCAAGGGTCATGGCGTGCAGCAATGATTCAACCCATATAAAGTCAGTTTTGGGTTGGAACATTTCTGCCCATTTTTTTTCAAGTTGTAATATGTTTGCATAATGCATAAAAAAAATATCTGCCAGGGGCAAAGCAACTAAAAAATAAGTACTTTAAAGCAAACCTCGACCCGACCGCCCCTATAAATTTAACCGAACTTGTATCTCCCGTCGCCTTATTGAACAAAACGGCGGAACGGTTTTGGATGAAATTTGGCACACAGGTAGACAATGAACTGGACGAGGACATGGCTACTTTTATTCCGGAAATGTCCATTCACACGGGCCGCCGCGAGTAAAAACTAGTAACATATAATAGGTTTTGGAATGGAAAAAGTAGAAGTCTGTAGGCGCGAGGTTTGGTGAGTACGGCGGATGACCGAGAGCTTCCAACCCCAGCTCTTCGCTCCAGTAGCTTCGAGATCTCTGTTGTGCAGTATGGGGTCGGGGACGAGCGATGGACCAAAGCGGTCTGCAGATTTGCGAGCTTCTGCATCGTTGTGTTCTTTTTCCATACTTTAGACAACTTTTTGGCGGGAAAGAAATCGTATTGTACCCGAGAGGCAGTACAAAATGCCTTTGAAGAATTTGTCGGTTCCACAGCCCAGCCGATTTCTTCAAGAAGAGCATCAATAAATTTCCAATGCGCTGACAAAAATGCATCGATAGTATAAGAATTACTAATAAATAATATAATACTTCGTATTACCGTTCAAAAGATAGAGCCTTTAAAGGTAGCACAAACGGCGATTGGTATCAATAATTGACTATTAAACTACGGTATCACCAATTGAAAAGTCGGTTTTAGGTATTTTTTTGTTAGTTTTCAACTGACGAATTTGGAAAATGTGACGATGATTATGATTCTAAGTTATTTTCAGAACTATATTGTACTTATCTTGATCTATGTTTTTGAGCTACCAGTATTGTGACTTATGGTCGATTATATTTTGAGAACAATAAAGATTTATTATGCACTAGCTTTTGCCCTCGGCTCCGCCCGCGTGAATATTTTTCCGAAATAAAACGTAGCCTATAACCGTCTCTAGGGTCCCATCTATCTCTACATCAAAATCGGTTCAGTGGTTTAGGCGTGAAAGCGTACCAAACAAATAGTTTTTTTTTTTTTCATAAAAATTATTCTATGTTACTTCTTATACCTCCAAGAATATGTGTACAAAGTTTCATGATGACCGATTAAGTAGTTTTCTCGTGAAAGCGTAACAAACAAACTTACATTCACATTTATAATATTAGTATGATTATAAAATAAATAACTCTAAAATTACAGACAAATCGCGCTCAAGGCGTTGAGCGAGAGATTATCCAAAACGTCCGAGCAGACACGACAGAAAAACCTATCGACCAAAGTAAACATGGACGCAGTGCGAAAGATGCAATCGTCACAAGTGATACCACAGTTCTCTGAGCCAGAGAGTAAAGGTCCTCCGCCCCCGCCCGCTGAGGCGACGCTCGTAGACATCGCCACCGACGTTGCGCCACCCACTACCAAACAATCATGATCCAGAAACAGATCACCTCCTGTAGATACCGCATCATGAGACATTATGATCCCACCTCGCGTAACTTGTAGGGAAGCGCCGGTCCCCGGGATCGAAAGAAAACTCTGGATATTTAAAAAATACAACTAAAACGTATGTAACTGGCTATTCAAATTGGTCTATGTTCATTTTTTATTGCATTATGCAGTACACGATACTTATGCGGTATCTATTTGTAGGTAATTTGTGTTAAATAAGGCTGTTCACAGAACCAATGTAGAAAAAGGTATGAATGTTGTGTGTGCGTTCAGAACATCACATTTATGAAAGTGTAAGTTTGTTAACTTTGATTTGTTTTTGAAACCCATTCCATATTCAAGTCCTTGGATTTCTATTCTATACTTGTACCAATTATGTATATAAAACGAATTCACATAACTCGTAAAACAATTACATCCATCATTACAAATTAATAAAGCTAATTTTATATCAAAGCAAGCATCAATCATAGTGCATTTAAAAACTGCTAATTGAAAGTTTAACAATGAGCACACCTAATTAAGTCCTTAAATGAAGGCTTAGTTGGGTCATGTTGAGAAGCAAAGTATAAATGACGTTATGTTCCTACCTTGTGGGTGTCCTATAAATCAGAGTCGCGCATTTTATATTAAAGTAGTCAAATATTTACAATACAATACAATTTGTTTTGTATTGTATATTTACATTCTCTTGCTGAAATACTGAACAGACTCGTTATAATGTTAGGTGCTTCTACAACTTATTAAATGTCAATTTTAAAGGGTTTTGGTGCCTGACTTTCAATGATTCTTCAATGACAAAGCTAATAAAATGAAAGGAATGTTTCGATGTTTGGAAGGGCCAGCAAAAAAGTTCCATATTGGGTTATTGATGTACACAGCCCATTGAATGTTTTAATATCTTGTATATAAGTAACTACAAAGTATTCAAACGGGAATAGTAAACTTCGAATCGAATGAAGAAAGATGTAAAACAAAGTGGATATACTTTTATCTAGTAAGATGTTTATCAATGGTGATACTGACTTCAACTGTTATGTACTTTAATGGGTATTTGTTGCTAGGGCTTTGTGGTTTGCTGTTTTATTATTTATATCACAATAATAGTGAACATACTTTCTGTTGTCACTGTGTCATTAGGTCATTAGTTTTTTATCTCTTTTTAGTCTGTTTAATTGTCTTTAAATCACGGTCGCACTCTGTTTACGATTTCGTACGTATATTATGTGTAATTAATTTGTATTTTAATAAATAATAATAATAAATACACCCAACAGTCACACACATAGTCCTGACCCCACACTAAGTGAACCTGTATTGTGGTTATCAGGAACTACGAAGGACTTGCGGTCCCTCAACACCCAGACCCGAAAATGTAGCTCTCTGCAGAGTATAATATTCCTTGTCTACAAGTGTCGTATGTATACGTTCGATGAAAAATTGGTATGAATACACATTTAAGTGCGGCCCGGCCTAAGTTGTATTGGTTTTTAAGCAGAAATCGTGGTGAAGTTATAATTGATAATTAAAAGGGGTTTGCATCAAATTAAGAAGCTATTTCGCATGCGATATGTAGAACCATTGCTGAGACAAATTGAATAAAGTCGAGGAGTACCCGACCGGTGCAACAAATGACGTATATTGCCAGTAAACTAATGACACGATGCTTTAGAAATACCTGACCTTTGGCAAAAACTGTTATTCCATTATTGCTCATACACTTAAGTTGAAATCTATAGAGCCCACTTTGACTTATCTCTGCTCTAGCGGTGCACGTAAGTCTACGAAATCGACAATTTACCAAAAGCTAAAAAGAGAATAAACCAAAATAAAAGTAGTGGTCTAAAGTTTAATCCTGCACCGTCTTTAAATTTGGTCGTATTATCATTGACAGTGTTACTGCATTGTACAGGATTTCCATAAAAGCTGGGAATCTTGGAATTCAATACAAGTTTGTGCTAAGATTATACTCAGCAAAGTTTAGCGTAAGTTAAGTGTAACCAAAGTTAAAGAGTGGTTTATAGATTTCAGCCTTAAAGCTTTTTCACACTACTTTTTCTACTGACGAATACATTTATTACAAACATAATGTTTATATTGATACAATCAAACATCACCTACCAATAATAATTGTTTTTCACCTTCAATTGTTATTTCAGCGTGTCTGTATTAATGTAAACGCACTATAAAAATACGCGCTCTAAATACATACATTACACTACATATTGTACCTACATTGAATCTTACGTTCGATTTTAGAACGTACATCTAACTTGCCATAGATACACATATTACGTACGAGCGTCTTTGAGGCAAAAAACTTGGTGTGCAAAGAACATCTAATGCTAATAGCTCTAACAAAATAATCCACAACATACTACAGGTAACAGACTATACATGTATTATCAATGTTCTTCAGAATTTCTGCAGTGGCACTGTGAATGTATACAGGAATAGTATTTATTTTTGTTTAATAAAATCCAATATTATCTTTACTGTATGTTTATAGTTGAATGTATGATGTGTGGTATTACAAAAAGGGAAATATTTTTTGCAAATATTAATGCATTTGTTGATTGTATCTAGTTAAAATGTGTGTGTTGTGAGTTATTGTAAATATAAATGATATTGATTATAGTTATAAATAAATAATAAACAATTTCGATCTGGACAATTTTATTTTTCATGATCAACAAGATCACATTCAAAAATAACAATTATTGCTGCCAGATATTCATAACTATGTATATTTATAAACTTTTAGGAAAAACATTCGTATTTTATATTCTATTTAGTAAAAGAAAACTTACGTTTATAGTAATATTTCACAAAATATAATATGAGAATATAATGTTGGAAACTATCTATTGTTAACATGTTTATCAGCTTTAATATTTACAACATAAGTCAATAATGGATTCACTTATCAACTACAAAAGTTGGAAATTCGAACAAAAAATCAGCCTTCACTTAATTTATAAAAAACATACGACCGACATTAAGTAAAAAGAGGTAATCGTAAAACTACAATGTACGAATTGCACAGGTTACAGAAGGAATCTTAGACAATGTAACTATACAAAAAATATTAAGTATGCGCAAAAACGACGGAGTTGAACAATAAATACTAAACTTTTCAAATCACTTGTCATTTGCAAAACTATATTCGAGTGATTTATTATTTATTTGTTTTTGTAACCACACACAGCGTCGCGTTGTTTGAGAGATCGTTTGTGTACTTACCAATTACTTCCGCTATATTTAAATATCTTGCTTAACATCTGCGAGGGCTTGATTCCTTTGCCTATCAAAAGCCTTGTTTTTATCATACCTATTCAAGGGCGCGACGCATTGTTGCATGTAAAAACCGCCCTGTTTGACATTGACGTCTAGGCAGTATCTTCGAAAGACTATAGCCTGTCCGTTGGACGAATAAAAAAAGAGTTTTGGCGGGAATTCTTACAGTGCGGTGGCTCTCTTGTTTTAATTATTTCCTAAACTGGTTTAAAGTTGTGTTTGTTGTATAAAAGTGGTGTGGTTTTGTGCAATAATCATTAATGATGAATAGTGTATGGAAACGTTGAAATAAGTGGATTTAGGTGATTTTTGATCAAGGGTATTGTCGACCTTGTGCTTTCGGTTCGCTTGAAGAAAGTCATCTAAGAAGCATCAAACTGGAAGGGATTTACACCAATACTCCATCAAGGCCTTGAAATCGGTCACACCCCTGTTTCATCGTTCTTGGAAATTATGAAAATAATATAACTGATGACTTGGCAGTATGGTCTCTGATCTTAGCCGGTTCCCTAAGGAACAAAAATACAAAAAAAATTGACATCGACGTCTGTCAAGTTGAGATAAAAATATTTATGAGAATGAGTTTAGGTTTTGAATTGAGCATCTTTTTAAATATGTCTACGTTTTGATCTTTATTTTTACATATTGCTATTTTAATACTTGACATTGGCGAAATCATCGAAAATCGATGGGGCCATAATCTAAAAATAGAATAGAATAGAATAGAATGAGTTTAGTGCGTGAAAATCCTTTAGTAAGTGAAGATAATGATGGAGGGTGTTCTCCCAGTGGTGCACAGAACGAGGAAACATGTAAAAGTTCAGAGTCTGACTCGGACCAAAAGTCACCACCCTCGCCTTGCAAGCGAAATAAGAGCGATTGTACCGAAAATGCTAACCGAAGGATAGATGCACTCATTAATTACAAGAGTCAATTTAGAAACGACACAATCTAACGCCCCATTCACCGAGACTTCAGTGTCGGGCACATCTAAAGAGCCGTAGGTACTTAACTAGACCCCAACTCGAAATATTGGACTTAGGAATTAGAGGTACAATAGAATAGAAGTCTCAATAAAACTCCAAGACAGCGTGTAGACATGGTAAACAAACTAAACATTTCAGTACCGACTCATGGAAAAATATTAGATACTCTAAATCGTTACACGGAATTCTAGCAGAACCTGCCTTTATAGAACTGAAAATTAATGATGAACTTTGTCATTTATAATGGAATATCTAGGAATCATGTGAGACACTAATCAACTTTCTTACAGAAGAAAAATATTAAGAATTAAAAGATCAATAGAAAAACTACTTCATAAAACAGCATACAAGCAATATACAAGTACAAAAGATATTGGGTCAGTTAAATTTTGTGATATGAAGTCAGTTAATAAAGGTGCCATCAGTACTGTCGGCAGTTGCAGATCTTTCTAAGGCGATTCAAACTAACCAGAAGGTGACCCGAAACCTACTACCGTCAATCGTGCAAGATTTCAGATGGTGGAAAGATGCAGTCTAGGGTTCGTCACCACCAAAACAATGTCCCTACACACACTTTCTATCGACCGATGCCTTAGAGGCCGGTTCGGGGGCTCAGTTCGAAATGTTGATGATATCAGGGACATTGATGGGAGAGCAGATGAAAAGAAACTGGAATTGGAAAGAGCTATACGATATATGTATCGATTTGGAGTTGGTGAAATTGCCTTCAGAATGCCCATATTTTAATCTAGTCAGACAACTAGACATTATCCTCTTATATCCGGAAGGAGGGAGGCACACTCTCACTGAGTCTACTATATCTATCAAACAGGTTGTTGACGCTGACAGACAGGCTGAACTTAAGCTCAATATTATAATTGAACATAATCCTGTCATCCTATTTCCTACCGGAGAGGTACAACCGCACAGCCCATCACCTCTCACGGAGACGGCTGAGATCCGAATTGCACCTGTTACCCAGAGCAACAGACGAATTATTTCATCACTGGGGCCGTCCAGATATTGACTTGTTCTACATTAACCGATGTGGTCAGCAAATACGTCTCAATAGATTGCGAAGATTCGCTGCGCACTCTTCTCAAACGCCTTCAGCCAGGAGTGGAAATTTCGGCTAGGAACCTCATACAGTTTTCTCCACCGAACCTCATACAGTCTTATTTTACCTGACCAATGGATAGGGGCTTATACATAATAATAGCACCACTCTGGGAGAAGATATTTTGCCTTGCTGATTTGGAATCACGAGCTGTGAAACCAACAGTCACAATAAGAAAGCTGTCAGAGTGTCTGATAGACACATTGATGGGTCTTCCCCCCACGACAGATCGACTAACCGAACCTGCAAGCCTGGTTAGTTGGAGATGAGGAAAATACATCAGTAAATGGTAAGAGGCAAAAAAGAGACTACTTCATGCCAGCTTGAGACAATCATGATAAATTATTGTCTAACTATCAAGCAATGGCTTAAGTGGTGTGACACAAACGAAATTAATTGCTTTTCTTCTAAACCTCAAGAAATTGCTAGATTTCTAGCCTACTTACATCTGAACTTAAAACTAGCTTACAAATTGTGTTACACAAGTCTGCCATGTTATTATTCAACATGAATAATGTAGACTAGTAATAATGTCTAAGAGTAGGTAGTACAGGCTCGAATAGCTGTTTTATGTTCTTTATTGATATGCTTTGCAAAGACAAGCATTTTTTTGTTTTCTTTTATTAGCTTTCGATGATGAGACAAGCAGGTCGCTCGCCTGTCAGTGTCAGTTAAATTCAGTAATAAGACTAAGAAAAACTTATTGAAACATAATATTATTTTACTTTGTGTTGAATAATAAGAAATAAAGTCCAATTTATCTCAAAATCTTCTTCTATTGATAAGTGGAAATCCGTTGTCTCTGCCTACCCCTATGGGAAACAGGCATAATTCTATGTGTGTATTGATAAATTTAAACAATAATAATTATGTATCATTCACATAGCGTTTTGGCTTTGTCAAATCCAATGTCGTGTTTGAACACGTCTTCTCAAACGACGCTGTATGTCTATAGAAAAACACTTTATATGATATTTTGAACAAAAATATCATATTACGTGTTGAAGAAAGACACACAGCGTCGCAGGAAAACCTATTCTATACTATTTCTATTTTTAGATTATGGCCCCATCGATTTTCGATGATTTCGCCAATGTAAAGTATTAAAATAGCAATATCTGAAAATAAAGATCAAAACGTAGACGTATCTTTAAAAAGATGCTCAAATTATTTTTCTAATATAATTTTCGCAGGAAAACCTTCCTGGTGAAGACACTATGTCAACTTGACAGACGTCAACTTCATACGCTATCTTTTGCAAAATTTATTAAGCAAAAGAATCAAGCCCTCGCAGGTGACAAGCAAGATATACAACGTGGTACAGAAAGGTGTGGTCAAATTTAAGCAACGTATTTCTGTACACGCGATTGGTCTGCTTTTGGCGCCAAACCAAACGGACCAATCACGTGTACAGAAATCGCCACTTAGCAAAGAACTCACTTGAGCGTTGTTCTTGAATACGGACCTTACTGAGCTGAATAGCTGAGATATTGCCTCACTCCAGCTTTGTTATTCTCGCTCATGCACTGATAGATGTGATCGATAAATCGAATAAAGTGATTAAAATTTGTTTGAAATTTGAGGGTGTCTAGATTTTGATAAGATCCGGTATATAAATACGTACTCTCAGGTGTATGTAACGATCCTTAAATATGACCACACCTTTCTGTAGCACGTTGTATAATATAGCCGAAATTAATGGTAAGTACACAAACGATCTCTCAAACGACGCTATGTGTCTTTCTTTAACATTTAATAATTATTTTGTTTTAATTCATATCATATTATGTAACACAACGGCTCATTGATTGCTCTCTAGTTTCCACTGACCCTCTGCCACTACATAGTATGACAGAAAATGTAAAAAGAGTTTTTTATTTTGCTTTCTTTTTTGCTACCTTCCGTAGCCTTCATAAGCCAGTGGCAAGTACAGTTCCTGCGGCTTTATTAGTTAGAGCATATACACGCGCGTATGATACGAGCTTATACGCGCGACAAATACGCCTAGTCCTTAACCGTCACGATAACGATATCTCAGTAATGTGAATCATATTTATTTGAATCTTTCCTGGGGAATCCGATCACTGTGATGGGTAGAGTAAATCCACAATCTAAGAGGTGAACTCAATACAATATTTACATTTTCAATAAACATACGTGATACGATACACGATTGTCTATTTCCCCCGTCATGTTAACAACAATACCAAACAATACTGCATTCAATATTTTTTTAACAATATGTATATGGGACTTTACTTTCCGTTACGGATCGTGTAAGCTGCAATATGATTACATTTTCTGCCATATTTGAAGCGCCACTAGACACGAACTCTGTATCGAGCACAGATCATGGGTAATATGGAGACGTGTGCCATTTTTATCACGTAGACTGACGTCATCGCGGCAGGCATAAGTTAATAGTGCGCGGCGATGGTTTGCGCCAAATGTCGACACGCGATGCAGTATATTACCCGTGATGTGTAGTATCGAGATTAAGTAGAGCGTTGATAAATCGTTGTAGTGGCGAGGCGGCGGGGCGGCGGGGCGGCGCGCGGTGCGCGGTGCGCGGTGTTCGCTACCGGTAGTATCGGTGGTGCTACCTGTAGTAGTGATGCTGATGCTGAGTCTGCGGCGGCGGCGGCGGCGGCCACTGCACGCCTTGCACGCCTGTGACCTGCGTGCTGTGTGACGCGTGTGCAGAGTGTGCAGAGTGCGTAGAGTGTGTGGGATACGAGTCAGGCCACGACCGTGCGCCCTCGCCTAACACATTCACCGAGCCCAGACCCATAGGCGACGGGATTGGACCGCCTGATACGGTCGTCATGCCACCACCTGGGATACATACTCTCATTATTGCAGATATCATTGTTAAATTATTAATACTTGTAATTGACCTTCTTAAACACTATCCTTTTTCCACATAATCTTACTAATGTTATAAATGTGATTGTTTGAATTTGTGAATTTAGGTATTTCTTAGTCAACCAAGCCTTAACGGCTAAACGGTTTTAAATGACCGTGATTAGGACATAGGCTACATTCAGAAGACGAACAAACGAATGAACACAGATGAGTTCGAACTGTCGACTAGCGTACGTAGCGTAGAACGTGTAAGCTATCATCCTATATTTATTGATAAGCACATACAGTCGCTGTGTATATAAAAACATATCACGCACACAAAGCAAGACCTGTACATATGAACCAAACTATCTACAACGTGTTACAGTAAGGTGTGGTCATGTTTAAGGGAGACAGTGAATATTTATGTATCGGATTTTATCAAAATCTAGACATCCTAAAAGTTTACGCTAATTTTAATAATTAGTTTATAACGATCGGTAAGATCAATCACATCGCTATAAATAAAGTGAACTACATATACAAGAATAACAATGCTGACGTGAGATAATAACTCAGCTATTTTATCATTTAGTGTTACAAGTTACAATTCGATTATCAATATTATGTTACTTATTTTATAAATAATAAAATGATTTATTTATGTCCTTGCAATGCAATTGGTTTTGTTACTACGGGGGTTGAAATACTTATATCGTACACTACAAGTCGCTTAAATTTGACCATACCTTTCTGTAACAAGTTGTAAGTATAATAGTGTAGTAGTGTAATGAGGTTATTACCAGGCTGGTGATGGTAGTTGGGAGGCGGTGCGGAGTAGACGGGTGCGGGTGCGTAGTACGCAGTCGCGGGCACCGACAGCGGCAGCACGCCGACACTGACGCCGCCGACACCGCCGACACCCGCCACGCTGCCCACGCTCGACGAGACCGCCGCGCCCGCGCCGACACCCGCCGCCGTCTGCAGTATCACACGTGTCAGACTATTTGCTTTTATTTAGAACATTATTGATGGTGTAAGAGAAAATATTTAGTATTTATTTTTAAATTTTGTCAAAGTTTGCCGATTCGTTTAATTTGTTCTTATTTCACTAGTGCGAAACAAATGAGTATGAGTTGTTGTAGTATGTGTGCGCGTCGGTCTGGTCCTGCAGCGTCATAGTGATAAGGTGGGTGCGTGCGGTGTGTATGCGTGTGTATATGTATACTGACCGGATAGTAGTTGTAGTATGAGTGTGCGTCGGCCTGGTCCTGCAGCGGCACGGTGATGAGGTTGGTCCGTGCGGTGCGTGTCCGTTCTCCGGCCGCATGTGGCGCATGTGGCGCATGTGACGCGTGCGGTGCATGCGATGTGTGCGACACACTGTGTCCGCGCGGGTCGCTCGATGACGGCGCCATCTGACACAACACAAACATTATCCAACTCACAGACCACTACTTCAAGGGATTGTATAATTTGATGCAAAAACTGTATAGAAACGAGTTGCAATAGCATTAATCGCTCGCGTTTAATACGCGTTTTATTTGCGTTAATATCAATAAAATCGTAAACAATCTATGTATGCGTTGACCACGCAGACTTATCAAAACCGCGCGTCGTCAGCTCATTAATAAAACATAGTGTGCTTAGGCCCTTGATAACAGTTTTGTACAAAATTGTGAGATAGTCACTTACAGGCAAAGGCTTGACTATAGCAACTGAACTTGATGGCGGCTCGGCATCCTGCTTGCTCTCACTATTACCCGATGACACGTGTCTGTGGTTTATGTGGGCTTGCAAGTCCCTCTGGAAAATTAGGTTGTATAATTGTATGTAATTCACGTTTATTAAAATGTAAGTGCTGTGAACAAGTGATAGTTAAACTATCTATGTTGTGAAATCATAATAAAACTACGGACCCGGTGACAGTGTGAAATTATGTTTTTAGCGGTCGGTATCACTAGGGCAATCCCTACAAATACAATTAATTGTACTAGGAACACAAAACAGCTCTGAAATTGTGTTAGACGTAAGGTACGACGTACGGTATGACGTTTCGAACGATATAAGCAGCTGATTATTAGGCTAATAATTATTGCCATGTGTTCGAACTTATCGGTCGTAATAAATGAGTGATTAAATTAGAGTGAAATTTAAGGATGTCTAGATTTTCATAAGATTCACTTTCTGGTGAATGGCCCTTAAATATTACCACACCTTTCAGTAACATGGTGTATAACTTTGTGTATTTTTATTTTTTTAAAGTTTTACATAACTTAATAATTTAAGTTCTTCTTAGTCGAGATAAAAAAAAAAAAATGCGACATGCACATTTAACGTTTCTAGCCAAAAATACGTCAATAATGAAAAACAACCTAGGTGGATGGTTTATTCACTGCGATAACGCGAAGTATTTCCATTATGTGTTTAAATGTTAGATGTATTCAATACCTGTGAAAGATATGTCCTTCTACAGCCTGAGTTCCCGTAGCGTGTGCCCGAGTGTGTACACATAAACACTGTTCCTAGACCAGTCTGTTCTACTCGCAGTACCTGAAGATTGCAAATATGTTTCGCATTTATAAAAACACTATCAATTTATGCTTTATCTAATGGCGACTTCAATAAACGATCTTACCGGATTGATCACACAAAGAAGCAATCAGAATAGAATTTGAAGGTCACGCATACAAATTACTTAGTTTGATTGGTCGATTTCCATGATGTATCCAGATAAACTAAGATTGTTTATTGAAATCGGCCGTAGGAATATATTTTTAAGATATACTATTAAGTGTGTGTTAATGTAGACTTACTTTTTCTCTACATCTAGGGCAATGTGTGTGGTCTGCTCGAGCGCAGGATAAACAGAACACATGTTTGCATGGTATCTGAAATAAAAAGAATATAAAAAGCATGTAAACCAAGATTGTATGCTAACTTACATCCACATGGAGTCACAGGTGAAGTCAAAATAAACAATATCTTCCTTCATTATGACAGGTTCAGACATGTCGAATCGCTTTCAACAAGAGACCTCAATCAACGAAATCTTGTTTTTGTGCATCAAATAAAAACTGCTAAATGGATTTCGATGGGATACTTTTATGTTAAGCGAATCTCTACTAAACATAAAAGCTATAAAATTACATTTAAGATTGATTTTACTTTGAGGTGCAAAGAAAATCTAGTATAATTATCGGCACGAGTCATGAGCACAGATGGATAGTAGTGGGGGCAGTTGAGAATCCAATAGATGAAGAGTGTCGACTGACTAACCAATCGCGTGAAGCGTCGGCGCTGCTCTTTCCTTCATTCCACCAATCAGAACTATAAATTAAATACTATGCAGTAAAGTTCGTGCTCACGACTCGTGTGTGTATTCCATATAAAAAATTACTTCTCACCATCCGTCCATATATTAGTATAGGCTTAGAACATGTATCACAGCAATATATCATAGGGTTGAGGACTTTCTCTCCAATCAAGGTCGCTCTGTGACTCCAGTCGAGACGCAGCATGGGCTCCGGCGGGCCGCGCTGCAGCGTCGTGAACACAGGCGCCTCCAGCTGAGATATGTCTGAGGGCACCTCCACTGCAAACGGAAGCCGAAATATAAAGCTTAAAATTAGAAAATGCACCACTAAAATTAACCCTTAATACATATTCACATCATAATGCAAATTTCCAAATTTTTCCTGAAAGTTTGTTATCACATCTTAAACAAATTTTTATGTGACGAACCTTGGTGTTAAACCTATCAATAACAAACAAATCATCATTTTGGGTCTATATAATACAATTACTGTTCAACTGAAAAGCTCTTGTCCTTTTTAAGGTGGTTAAAAAGAACTGTTATGACAATGAACAGCTTATTTGAGAAATATTTGTGTGTACTGTAATGTAATAACCTACTGTAATAAATATTAAAAAAATTAAAATTTTTGAAACATTGAGCTTGTTAAATTTATGTTTACCTATGCTAATTCGTTATCTATATTATATTACTTTATGTCAACAACAATTGGTAACACATTTGGAAAATAAAGTAATGAAAAATCTCCACATCATCTAAGGTCATATTACTTACTCAGTACCACTTGCATCACAGAGAACACTTATTTATAATGATGCAGACATATACTTCAGCATGTGATAGGTGATAAGTCACAGACACACCACTATCACTGGCTGATAATGACACTGATAATTAAATCATGCCCACTTTATTTACACTCGAGTGTTGCCATAGAGCGAATGCCTTTTTAATAGATAAGTTAGGCAGTTGATTTTAAAACTGCAAAGATGTGGCCGGATAGTAAATTTAAATTTATGTTGTTAGGAATGCAGTTATAGTATTTCTGTATTGACTAGTTAAATCTATTGCAATTCACCATGTTTACATTCATTATCATCACTTTAATAGAAGGGAATATTGGAAAAAAAGCATTAGACAAAACCTAAATGTGGAATAGGTTTGATAATCAAGTTAACAAAAAAGTTCGAGTACATAAATCATTTTTCAAACCTGTTTTGTATTATAAAAAACCCACTACACTTTTTTACATAAATAAATTAAATAGGGTCATAACTCTTTGTGTATTTACACAGAAAAATAAACCTATAAGAAACCACATTGTATGGTACCTCCACTCACCCAACTTAGTTAGTCTGTTCCTAATCATGGTATCACATAATTAGAACCATTTCCACCAATACCAATCATAGGTACCATTGTGAACATGGAACATAGTTAATATTTCAACTTATGATCTTTAGGTAACTTATCAGGCTTCTTAAACCTAGCAGACATTCAATGAATCATTACTATGTGATTAAGATAAGAATAGGAATAATATTGTATTAATCTAAATTATGTTTGATACAATAAAATAATAATAAAACTAGCCCTATATATGTCCCACTGCTGGGCATGGGCCTCCTCTACTTAATCAGAGGGGTTAGGCCTTAGTCCACCACACTGGCCTAATACGGGTTGGCAGACTTCAAAATTCTTGAAATTCTTATTCTTTAACTTCTCAGATATGCAGGAGTCCTCACTATATTTCCTTCACTGTTTAAAATATATTTGAAATCAATTAAAACTTTAATAGGTTATTTATGTAATACTGAATGTCATGTACGTAAAACAATATTCGTTGTATACTTCTAATCTAATCCAATCCAATTTTCTATTATGGCTACATTTGTGTTACATAATTTTGCCATGTCCAGGTAAGAAATGACAGTGATGGACAAAACAAATACATACTCTAAAACATATAATACCCATGACTAAGATACATACACCCAAATACTGAAACACTATTCAACCACATGACATCTAACGGCTATTTATTGTCATACAATTTTGACAGCTAAGAGGGCCCCCACATGTTTAAAACAATCTTAAATGTTTGAATAGCATTCCAGTATTTGGGCGTAAGAGTTCAGATAACAAAAAGTACATAAATTAAAGATATTACAACTAAATATTATTAATCCTGATATAAGTAAAGAGTACTTTAATTAATGGAAGTGTTAAACTAAAGTTAATAGGAATGGAATATTGATTAGATGGGGGATATCATTTACAAGGTCAAGGTCATTGAGAAAAACCAATAGTCTAGGTCCTAGGACAAGAAAAAAATATGATCCAAAGAATCTCTCACTCGGATTTTAGTTAAGAATACTATGTATTCCAAAATTTATGCATACATCAGAATTTTAAAATTGAATGTATATTGATATATCGAGTAACAAGTGTGGATTATAAGTATTAATTTTAGTGCATTAGTATTTAGTTATGATGAGTGTTGTTATACAAATAATCCTGTGCTTATTCCCCTATGTTTTACATAAATGTTTATGTAAGTTGTACAATGAATTCTATGAAAAACTTTAATATTATATATTTATTAGGAGTTTATGACAAAAAAACAGCCTCTATTCTTAAAAATATTTTTAAATGAAATAAAATATTTTGAATTGTTATCATAGTTATAAAAAAGTGTTTATTTTACATTTAGACTGGCATACGTACATTTAGCTGGCTCGGCCTGTTCAGGTTCCTGTTTTACATCCTCAACAACCGGTTCTTCCTGCTCTTGCGAAGTTTCTTCCACCGAGCATTCTTCTTCATCACTCGACATCACTTTAGGCACTTTTTTACCACGACCTCTGCCTCTACCTCTCCCTCTACCACGGCCGCGGCCGCGACCTCTACCCCGAGCATTTCTCTTCTCACTATTCATTGTCACTTCAAATTCCACAAACTTATTCTAACCTAGAATAAAGTCAATCGCATCAGTAAAACTTTAACGATATGAAGGCAGCCAAACATTTTTCATGTACAAAAGGCTTTCAAACTAAAACATTTAAGATTTTGTTTATCATATTTTATGGAAGAAATCATGTGTTTACTACAAATTAATACAAATTTCAGAAGAATTTACTATCGTCACAAACAGCGGTTCATTGATTTCGAGTTAGTGATGTCCATGTTACGTTTTTGATATTACTTTAATGTAATCGATTACAATCGCCTATGTTAGCGATTTTAATAAATCAATTACATAATAATAATATTGGTAGATGGTAAAATCATTGAAATACCTATTGTATTGTTCGATGCTTTCAGGATACCAAGCATCTATATTAGTCTGTGCAGAATACCAAAAAGAAATTAACCACTACGTCTTACACTACTTTGAATAAAATATCGGTAAATTAAATAAGTCAACATTGTCATTTCATAAAAAAACCGGATATTTTTTTGTTGGTTCCATAAGGAACCGGCTAAGATCAGAAACCATGCTTGCTTGCTTGCTTGCATGCTATTTTTCAAGCTCGATGAAACACGGGTGTGACCGATTTCAAGGTCTTGCTGGAGTTTTGGTGTTAATTCCTTTCAGTACGATGCTTCCCATTGATATGCTTCCTGACGTTTTTCTTCAAAACGGATCGAACGCACAAGGTCGATCAATACAGGATTTATTTAAATGAACCATCGAAGTCATTTTCACAGATTAAATAATAGTTGTTATCTTATTTCGATGCTATGCGATGCTATCCACGATGCGATGGTATGAACCCGTAGAGGGTATGAACCATGTATGAACCTTAAAAAATAATACCTATTATTTATGTCACCTTCAAAGAGTACTTTAATAGTTAAGTACCTCCACAAATTATAGTTTTCATACTCTTTGGTTTGATATTCAGGCCGTTTTATCATGAGTCATGACTAAGGCTTATTTCACTATAGGTAGATATCCACACTAATATAAATGCGAATGTAGATTAGATTATTTAGTTTTTTTTATTATTAGATTGTCTGTCTGTTACGTTTTCATGGCTAAACTACTAGACCGATATTGATGAAATTGAGTATGAAGAAAGGAAACCCCAAGGACGGATTTAGGCTACCTTTTGTCTCAAAAAACCTGAGGTGGTAATATAGGGGGGATGAAAGCTTTTATGGATAAAAAATAAATAGGTATATCATTTTTCTGTACCTGTGTTTCTCACTGATCTCCTCCTCAACGGCTGGACTGATTTTGATGATTTTTTGTGTATTTGAGTGGATCCCTGAATGGTTTAGACTCACAATTGGACCCAGTAGGTGGCACTGCAATCGGGTTCTAAGTTTTTCAAGGTTTTTAAGATATTTCGCATATCAGCCCTCACCCCGTCCCCTCAATATTTGAACCCTAACTATTAGTTATATGATGCGGGTGAATCAAGTGTGGCTCCTAGAATTATGTTAATGTACTAACAACATATGTACACAACATATACGGTTAATACATACATACATACATAGACTCACGCCTGTTTCCTATAGGGGCAGGCAGAGACAAAGGATTTCCACTTGCTACGATCCTTGCATACTTCTTTGGCCTCGTTCACTCTTATTAAATTCATATATACGGTTAATATCGTATAAATATGTTATATTTGGCAGTAAGTCGAGAAATTCCTATTTCCTTAGGACCCTTCCTTTCTTATGATAATAATATAATACGAGCCCTGTGTTATACTTCCCACTGCTGGGCACGGGCCAGGTTAGGTTAAGTTAGTTCACCACGTCGCGCTAGCCTAATGCAGGTTGTCGGATTTCAATCACCTTCCAAACTCTTATGAAAGAGTTCTCAGGTAGGAGGTATGTAGGTTTTTTCACGAATAACTGTTAAAGCGAGTGATAATCCACAATTAATACACGCGTAACTTTGAAAAGTCGGCGGTGCATGCTCTTGAGTCTTTCGCCTCGGTAGTCCGTAACAATCCTCGGTGATCTATCGCTGTTTTCTTAAACAAGGGGAATATTTTAAATGTCCATACGACAGTACATACGTAGGTAAATAGGTCGTGAAACACTTTTTCTTCAATTCTTAGTTTCTGTAAGTATATCCCTTTTAATTGTCGAGTGACCCACGAACGAAACTAAATTATTTTTAGGTATTCCTTTTATTTTTCCATACAAATAAAATAAAAGAAATCGAGGGACTTGTAGCAACAAAAACTGCACTCGTATTGGCGTCCACTTATTTTAATTTGTAACAGGAAATGAACACATTCGATCATATTCTACAATCATAAGTAAGTTAGTAGTAGTTAGTAACCTATTTAGTTCCTAGGCTGATATGTTCGTACGAAATAGAATCCTATGTTTATATAGTGTACTAAGGGCCTAAAATGTTGTGGATATATTCTTTTTGATGATGACATCTGCATTATGCTTAATAAAACGTAATGCTTATATTTATAAACGATTTATAACGTTAGATAGTTAGAATCCTAGGTTATAATACTCTTATCGAGAAGTGGTAGGATATTAAACATGAAAAGGGCGTAAATTTCAATTTACATGGAAGTCTGTAAGAATTTTATTCGTATTGATCCAAATAGATATTAATTGACGCCCAATATTAAATTGAATGGATTGCATCGCCTAAATATTATATTATAATCTTATTATCAGGTAATTTATGTAGATTACAAACCAAATTATTATAAGCTGTGTAAAGCTTCGTTTATTTTTAGAGCTAAGTGCAGCGTTACCAACGACGACGTGGAAGTGTATTTTGATGGAGGTGAATAATGAATATTTTCCGTAAGTACATTTGTTGTTTTCACAAGTTTAGTAGCTCCTGGTAGGTCAGTAAGTGGGAGATGGGTAGGAAGGGTAGAGAGTGTGCGACCTTTCACCAATCACTTATGACTGAGTCAAAACCTTTAGTCAAACAAACCAGTTGAATTGTCGCGGTGTTGTAGATCGTTTTGCTCCACTGCTTCGCTCGTTCGGCTTGCGCGTTTATTTTCACAATTCTCATATATCCGTCTTGGGGAGAGGCACGACGGTCATGCTGGTATCTACCGGTCTTACGACCCAACGTTAAGTAGCCCGGGATAGATGTAAAACATCCGGACGACCGCTGGGCCGAGTTCTAACACTATATGTATATAGTGTGTACCCTACACCGGTAATTAGAAATAAAAACCGTGCAATAGCCATCTTCGGTGCTTGCGGAGTGGTCCTGGGATATCCTGAGATAAAAGGACGCCATTAGCATCAATGACAACAGCAAGGCCAACCACCCACGTTGTCCTCCATCTCACGGTTGCGCAAAGGGTGCTACAACAGCGCCAACAGGTGGCCCACTTTGCACCTGCCATCCCACGATGACCCCAATTAGTCGCCCTTCACCTTGGTGGAATTTTCCAAACGCCACAATTCTCAAAGCGGATGTTACAATTAAACTTAACCGAGCCTAAACTAATTAAGTTATTTTGGGGATGGTGCTGGTCGAGGTGTCTACCATGATCGGCAGCCGGAGGTCATGGCGGGCGATGGTCTCCTTCTAAGAGCGCATCATCTCGCGGAGAAAGTGTTGGAGACGCCGTGTGGTTAACTGATTTCCCACATTTCTGGGTTGGAGGAGATTGAATAATTCCATCACGGTATTTCCTGCCTGTCGTAAGAGGTGACGTGTTAGGGCTATCGAGGGTACCAGATGCGCAGCGTGGGGCTGTTGTAGCACCTTTTGCGGTGTGCTTCGTGTAACTCCGAAATGGACGGCAGCGCGGATCGTCCTTCGGTGTGTGGACCTTCTGAGCAAAAGAGACGGCCCATAAGGTGGCATCGCGCAGGTGCGGTTCTGACAGCAGCCCTAGTTTACCTCAGGATATTCCGGGGTCACTTCGCTAGCACCGAAGTTTTTTAGTTGGCTAAAGCCGAGTGTTACCGATATAGGGCACACCCTCAAGTGTCAGTGCGGCGGTCCCAATTTTACGCGATTTATTGTTGAGTCCAAAAACCGGTAGAGTCCAATATAACATCGATAATTAGTGGTAATAAACTGCCTCGGTGGCGGTACGACTGCTGTGCTGAGGTCTCGGGTTTGATCCCTGGGTCGGGTAAAAAGGAATTTCGTTTTTTTTTATCACGTAATACTTAGTATTAGCCCGGAGTCTGGCAATAGCAAAAAAAAACTGCTACTCTTATGGCGCTAGTTACCCATTGTAAGTTGTGGTTGCCTGTTTATGGGAGAACACTATATTATTGTTTGTTTGCGTATGTTTTTAAATATTAGTGTAGTGTATCGTCTTCTGGTAATCATAAAATAAATAGGATCACCCGCTATCACATCATGGGATGGTAATAAGCTCGGACAAAAGTGAGTGTACTGGTTAAACCTGTGTCTACCCATTCGGGGATTACAGGCGTGAGGGCGTATGCGTACTTGTCCGGGTTTTTATAGTTGCCTAAATGACGAGCCGAGCAGGTTACTCGCCTGATGCAATACCTATACCTATGCAATGATCACACGGCTATGCAAGTCCGCTCAGTCACATACAATTTTAAATAAGAAATAAGTCATTTAAAACAATGTAAAATAATGTAATATTTTACCACAGTTGTATTAAATCATCATCATCGTCACCTCATGATTACAGAAGTAGCAAAAGATTGCCAAAGCGCATAAATTAAAAATAGTAGGTACCTACTTTTCTTGGTATAGAGTGTAAGTGGGACACCAACATCTTAGGCCCAAAACCAATCTCATCTGCACGTGGTACACTCTGCTGATGAACGGACAAGGAAATGGCGAAACTTGGTCCCCGTTGCGAGTTGAAATGTGCGGCCAGCACATACCTAATACCAAATCCACCGTAAAATTATGATGGAAGTAGGCGGACCCTGACATTGAACCGGCCAGGCAGAAATACTGTCGAGATTGATACCCAAACGTTTAAAACGTTGATTATTGTTTTATGAGAATACCATTTCCAACTTTCTTGACGCTGAGACTAGATCGGAATGATATTTTGAACATTGAAAATTACGAGAATTGGCCTCCAGATACAAAGCTTCGTCACTGATACAAAACAAAGTATGACGAACAATATGAGAACTTCCTAAGCTTATAGTAATTTGTTGACCCTACAACCTTTTTTAAGAAATATCAACAGATATCTTATGGCATAATAAAAAATTAAGAGGAGTGCTACGAGTATCCTCGTGCGCGGCTCGTACATGGGCATTTTTTTGTATACCTAATATAAAGCCCAAATACGTGCTCATATAAAACATGGCGTTTAACGTCTAACATCATGCATATTTATTACGCAAGTGCGCTGTTAGTAATGTGGGGAGGACGCCGCGTCGGCTGCTCGCTGATCGCTGGCAACATAAAGCGGTCACGGCCGGTTGTCGCACTGTAGTCTGTGGCTGACGCGATGTGGCGATGCCACGGGTGGATGCGGCAAGGTTTTGTTGATGCGATATAGTTATATATTCGTTCGGTAAATGATAACGTTGCTCTTCGTTCTATACAAGGGGTCTTCGTAAAAGCGTACATTTGGATGGTATACCTACGTAGATATTGCAGCACGTTTAAATCTGTAGATGAGCTCAAAGGCTTGTTTAGAAGAGGACCATATGCAACAATAAGCAGACGTGTGATTCGGGCTTCGGGACTTGACAATTGCATAAAAGTTTTAGAAGAGCCAAGAACTTAATCTGGGAACATACGGGGTGTGCTCTTGAATAAGCTACTATCATTGTCTAATAACATTCTATCTATGTGGCTTCCTTATTACAGTGTAAGTGGGCTTACAACATCTTGAGCCTAAATCCAACCTCATCTGCACGTGGTTCAATCTGCTGATTATCCCGTTGCGGGCTGTGGGGGTCAGACGACGTGGCGGGTCGCCCCGTATAATAGATACAGTCAAATCTATGGTACGAGAAGGCGGACCCTGGAATAAAGCCGGGACAACGCCAGGCAGAAAGAAATGGCTTCGTTATTGCCACGAAGAATGCCCATCACTAAAACGCTAAATACTTAATATATAAATACTTACTTATTAAGTCAGACGGGCGATTATAATTAACTTTTCCTTATTTGTTATCGATGTACAAGGCAGTTCAACGTCAGGCTCCTGTTTAAAATGGGGGAAAAAATATTTAAAACAAAGTGTGTAGGTAACTGCGTAGGCCGGTAATTGATGACCGCGTCAGTGTACCACATGGCCGCCTAATATTCCATATTTTTTCTAATCTACTAAATGGGAGTGACCTCCAGAACAACTGCGACACTTAAACACCGTAAATTTGTAGTGAAATAAAAATACATTTTGGCAAACATTAGCAACTTCCTTGAATCACAAGAATTTTGCTATGACGTCTTTTACAATTCCTAGAAAATCTTATGGTATAGTATATTTGACGGGATTCGTACAAAAAATGTTCGACTATTCTATCGCGAGGGTTCAGTGGTAGAGCTACGTTGTAGACAGATTTGTCTACATCACGAATGGGCTGGCTCGACCGGGTCGTTACTACTGTCTCACAGAAAAACGTAGGGTAGGCTTGCTGCTGCGTTTAGATATTCGAAGCTTGGTGAGTGGGATATTCGAAGACCCAAATCCTTCTTCCCTTCCCAATTCCTTTATTATTTCTTTCCTTTAAGATCGGCGAAGCGCCCTTGATTCTTCTGGCATTGTGGGCGTACATGGGCTGTGGAACTTACCATCAGGTGACCTACTTGCTCGTTTGCCTGCCTATACTATAAAAAAGGGTAGTTATACCTCTGGGATAATCTTCGTTTGTAAATTATTCTCAATTTGGCGCGTATCATTTTTGCCTTTTTTATGTAAGTAAATCGATTTCTTCGCCAATTGCAGACCGATTGTTTTGGAAAAAATCATTCGATAGATTTTAGCTGCGATGTGATATGATGACTGAGTACGGAGTAAAAAAATGAAACTCCTCAACAGAACACTCGTCGCGATTGTGTTATTGTATTGGAATTTATTTACAATGGATGTAGCTACCACTAAAAATTAAAATAACTTTTAACAAAACTTATAAACTAACTCTGTGGCGCAGCGGGTGAGTAGCCGGCTGTGAAGCCAGGCCGCGGGTTCGGTTCCCGCACCGAGACACAAAATGTTTATGTGATCGATAATATTACACCGTGTATATATAACACCCAGATATAAATCTAGGTGTTTTTCCCCAGAGGGGTTAACGTAGTGCAGGCGGTCATAAAAACTACAAGCCAAATAATTCTGTAATATGTGTTAAAAACATGTTGCGCCGACACCACTGCGATTGGGATAAGGGCAGGTGAAAGGAAACGAAAACTTAAATACCGATTTTTTAAAAATAACACCATAAAGTCAAAAATAACAGTTTCTATACTTGTATATTTTGTTGGACCGGCAGCGACACAGACAACGACTCTAAAGAGCCAATAGAAATTGCTATTTTTGACTTTTAGGTGTTATACGTATTTGTTTTTTTTTTATTATTAGTGTCAACAACAACGTAAAATAATAATGAGAATTGCTGCTGAATTGTAATTGCGCTGACTCATAAAATAACCATTTTATTATCATTAATCTAAGAAATTATTTATTTCATGTTATTTGTAAGACAGCAGTGTTTTTTAAAGTAATTCTTCGTATGTTTATTTTACAACTTCAATGCCCTAATACTTTTGAGATAGTGTTAAACGTTTGAAACCCTCTTGTCTGTCAAAATGCTATGGCGGATTACAAAATAGCTGCCCATGTGAATAAAATTTTAGTATTTGGGCGTTAGTGATAGGAAAATCTATTACGTATAATATCCAATTCAAAAACGTATTAGTGATACGTTTGCTGATATCCGTTGAGACATTTCCATCGATTAAGTACAAAAGAATAATCAAAATCGGTTAACATTTGACGGAGATCTAGAAACAGCTAAATCTCCGAGAACAACAATTATGTAGTTACTATGAAACTATGTCGGCGTTAAACATTAGAGCCTCGCCTGCCGCCACACTACGCCTAATTTACGTGGTCCCAAATTAGTAATCAACTTATTTCTGAAAATGAAATAATAAAAACTCCACAGATGGCACTGTTAATTTTTCATCTTTCTGGCAAAACCTATAATTTTAAATCATTTGTCTATTTTTCGTCTATAGCGGCAAATATAAGCTTTAAAATTGTGTTTCAATCATTAAATTTGATAAAGAATTATGCAAGTTATGGCGTTTCGACAAAAAACATCTTTGAGAAATAATATAATAATATAGAGATGAAGAGTAAAATAACTTCAACATACTTTTTATGTAAAGATGTCTATTATAAGAAAATGAACCACTGTAGGATGGCATCTTACCCTTAGATCTTACCTGACATTGAGAAGTCCATCATTGTGAGTCACTCAATGTGTTACAGCCAACATGTATCATGCGGTGATTGACCATCATTATAAATCACGTTTCTGTCACCAACCAGCCTAGGACATGTATATCTTTCTATCACGCGTTTAAAAAATCATCAATATTATGCTGATTTTGTTGATCGTTCTCAAGATATAGTAACATTTTAATATTTTAAGTAAGTACTAAGGTAAAATTATAGTAAATAAAGTAGTAGGTATTTTATTTAAAGGCAGGCTTCCGATGGTCATGTAAAGCAAGTTAATGGCTGACTATCTATCTATAAGATAATGCAAGTTGTGTCTATCTGTAAGAAATTATGCAATTAGCAAGTAGGTATTTCTGTATTTTAACAAATGTAGATAATCCTAAATATAAAGAAAAATAGTGTCACGCACGGGTCCAGTGGTATTCTCGTCTGTCAATACCTATCTGGCTCCTGTTAAATGGCCAGTGAAGCCACGTGTGCGGTTTAGTGCATACGAACTATGTACGTCTATAGGAGAATATTCAACAGTAGAATTACTAGTTGTCAAGCTGTCAATAGGGATTTGACATTTGACAGATGAGAGTGTCACTGACGGCAGCATATGATTCCGGACGCGACCAACGGAACGCCTTTTAGTTTGATATAAGTCGCGGTCGCGTCAAAAAGTTTCAAATTTTCTTATCTAGCTTCTGGCCGTTCTCAACATTCTGTCTATCGACAGATTTGCTTACTGGCAGTAAAATTTTGACACATTTTCTATGGAAGATCTTTCAAAACATTATTAATAGTAAGCAAATCTATCTTTATCCTACTAAGTACTATCTTACTACTATTATATATGTGAAAATTTGGATGTTTGTGAAGTTGTGATTTTGGATGTTTGTTAGTCAATCCGCCTTAATGCTGAGTTTTGGATGAAATTTGGCACACAGGCAGACCATGATCTGAATTAGGACATAGGCTACTTTCTAACCCGAAAAAGGTTGTTCACGCGGGCGTTTCCGCGAACAAAAGCTATTATATATATTAACCGACATCATTTATAGCATTCTCATACTCAGTACCTATGTATGTACAGTTATATAGTAGGACCAAATTGTATTTCAATGTTAGAAGATCTATCCAAAGTGATCTAAAATATAATTTGATGGTTACAAAATAAGTACATAATTAGCCCCATCAAACGACCGTAAGTCAGTCAACAAATTATGTTAGCACGAAAAATAATCAAATGACTTTAATCGTTTGCTGCACTTAATGATTCGAATATGATCAGTCAATACCCACCACTGATATCATGAATAGAATGAGAATTAAACACACGTGTTTCGTATATTACTTGTGGCTTATTGTTCCTCTTTAAAATTCATAGAACGGTGTCAGCTCGTGACTGTTTTATTACTATAAGTTCATTTTTGAAGGCTTCTAACTGTGAGTCATGAATTTAAAATGTAAATATTTTGTAGGACAGGACTGGCTTGTTGATTGTCTTCTATTCATATTGGAACTGTGATCGACTAGTATAACGTCCACATATATTATCTATGTCTGACTACGGCCATATTTTCCTTTAGCCAGAGATGACGCGTAGTTTCCGACGCAACGAGGCCCTCGTGTACTTATTTCTTTGTATTTTCCATTGTAGATTATATCATCAAGTAATGTTGATTAAATGTTATAATGAACGTACGGTTATTCTGTACTCTCAGCATCGTTGAACAACTCGATGGCATCTTTCATAAATTATTTACTTATCGCTAATCAGTTCTATACATTTTGGGCCTGTTGGATAACGATAAGATAAGTATCTAATTTTAAATATAAATATGTTGATGGCACAACAACAACACAAGCAATCTAATGGTTTATTGTTCCTATTAACGTAAAACACAATTTATTTAAATTTGTATATTAAACTGTTAGCCACATTCATAGTAGGTTGATAAGTATGCATTGACTTTTATTAATACAATAGTTACACTCGGTGAAATCATATTCCATTTTTGTCGATGACTTATTCATCGTTTAAACTTTTGAGTGCGTTTACCCTCCACGTTGCAGTAGAGTTTTATATTTGTTTTATTAAAATATGAGTAAAACAGTTTACACAAATGTTAAACACTTGTACTCAACATGTACCTACATTTACATAATTGTAAGCAAAGAGTATGGGAAATAACATGAAACTTTAAAGTACCTTCTATAAGGACTCGACAAGAGTATAGTTACGTTACCCTAGTTAAAATTATTATTTTGTATTCGTTCATAATTCATAATCAATTAGCCATAACAATGTTGTGTTTAGTGAATTAATTAAATATTGGTTATTTGAACTAACTCGTCCGACCTTTGTTATGCTTTATACATCTTTTGTAATGTTTACCTTCGTGACCAAGTATAACTATGGCCTTTAAAACTGGGTCAGTAACCTATTCCCTTAATTTAAAATTCAAACAGACTCCGCGACATGCAAACATGGAAATGTTCTGTGCAACGGTCGATTTATAAAATGCGTTTGTTTATACATCTCATTCAATCGTATGTTTCGAGAGGTTCCAACCCATAAATGACCGTTGCCTATATTCTATTTCATTCATTCATTTCATTTCATTCTATTTCATAGATTTGCTTACTATCAATAATATTTTGACAGATCTTCTATACAAAATGTTACTGCCAGTAAGCAAATCTGTCGATTGACAGAATATTAAGAACCGTGTCTATGAAATGTGGATTTTGCATGATAGCAATATTATATTAATGTACATAATTGAGAATATGTTTTTATTTATATGAAGCATAACTCATAGCTCTATAATACTTTGCGTTGCGTTGCCCTCATGCGATGAAGTGCAGATGCCACAATTTCTGATGCAACCACTTTGCTGATTTACAATAAATATACTTACAATAATTACTACAACTGCTTATTAAAATCTCAATCGGTGTTTGTTTCCTTCTTTCATTTGTTGCTTATATTTAAATTGCAAAATACATTTACAATATTTTATTTCATGTGTCGTCGTCACAATTTTGCGTTGAGATTTCTCGAGTAGAGAAAAATACTAATGATTGGTGTCGAGATAGGTTGGAATTCCAAATAAAGCTTGTGATTAAAAATTGCGAACTATTTATTTACTCATTATATAAACGTTTACGTTATCAAGGCGTATAAGTAGTACAAGTGGATTCAATATTTAAAGTTCGCATTCAAAATCGATAGCCAGTATAGCATTGACCTACTGTGTTATTTTGATTTTAATATTTGGATTATCTGCGAATCTGCTCGTTGTCGTCAAGGAGTCTTGTTGATATGATTCTTCCACTTTTGTAATTTTATGTCAACATGAAGTGGGAATCCTAATATGTTTGATTAATATTATGACGTTAGTAACATGGCCTAAGTTGATAGGTTGGTGTATTTTAAAAAGCCACAGTCTCGGTGCCGCAATTGTAATGCGTACGCGTTACGATTGAGGCCAATGCTGAGGTATCGGGTTCGATCTCCGGGTCGGGTAAAATGGTATTGGGTTTTTCTATTTCGAAATGTTCAGTATCAGCCCGAAGTATGGAATTTGTGCCCGGTATGGCGATAGGCTCGCCCCATATCACATAAGGGACGGAGATACGCTCGGCGAAATGTGGGTGTACCTACTGGTTATACCGCTGCCTACCCCTTCAGGGATTATAGGTGTGACTGCCTATGTATGTACTTTTATAATCCACTGATTACGTAGGTGGTGTTTAGAGTTTAGACCTTTATACACAGCGTTTTCCTTAAAATTTACAATCGATCCTTATACATTCTCATAAATTTTATCTTGTCAGCTTCATCCATTTGTATTAGATTCTTCGTATAAATATACTTAATACGAACTTATTTTGTTACCAAATGAAATCCTTATGCATTTTTTTAAGTGCTATTGACTTTTTGACCTGGCCCTTCGGGTTAACAAACTCTCTAGACGAGTCTCTCGCCTTTACGGCTTTGTTTTTACCTACGATTCGAAACGCCACATCTGGGTGCGGTTTGATTGACCATGGCCATGGGTTTGAGTATCACTACTTATTGAAGCTGGCTCGGTGATGGCCTAGTAGCAACGATTCCTTTGAGTTAGCTATTCAAGACATTCGCGATATAAAAGTGCACTTGTTCTAAAATATGTTAAAAAATCCTTGAGCCAAAGTCTCGTGTCGGTGATATGTCACATTTAACGTCTAACGAGCGTAGTTATTGGCATTTTAACGAGAGTTCTTGCACTAAAAAATCCGTGTGGTCCAGTTTTAAAATTCCCGAATAGTTCGCGCGTCTGTTTGAAATAGACATTCATATGCACTCACGCCTGTAATCCCCGAAGGGGTAGGCAGAGATGAAACTAGTACATCCATATTTCATCGAGCTTATTTTCGTCCCATGATGTGATAGAGGGCGAGCCTATCGACATACCGGGCACAATTACAGACTCCAGGTTGATACTGAACATTTCGTAATAGAAAGAAACCCAATACCACTTTACCCGACCCGGGGGTCGAAACCGAGACCTCAGCACAGTAGTCATACCGCTTACGCATTACAACTGCGCCA
Source organism: Mimas tiliae (assembly GCA_905332985.1). Classification (NCBI taxonomy): domain Eukaryota; kingdom Metazoa; phylum Arthropoda; class Insecta; order Lepidoptera; family Sphingidae; genus Mimas; species Mimas tiliae. The sequence continues at coordinate 10,635,225 of HG995238.1, forward strand.
CCGAGGCATTCGAAAAGTTTTGTTTAATTTTATTTGCTCATCAAACAAAATTGATATTAGGTAAGAGGACACCCGTGCCCAGCAGTGGAACGTGTATAATACAGGGCTACTATTAATATATATTATGTACTGTGTGTTTCTATAATATGTTTTGATTCAAGCGGACTGAATTTAAGAGCATTGTTCATAATATAATCTTATTTAACGAGATGGCGCTAGTAGTAACACACTTGTTGGTTAATAAAATAAAATAAATACACCCAACAGCCACACACATAGTCCTGACCACACATTAGGTTAATCTGAATTGTGGGTTCAGGAACTACGAGGGACTTGCGGTCCCACAACACCAGACCCGAGAACAATATTTGCAGATCACACAAAAATTTGTCTCGGTGTGGGAATCGAACCCACGGCCTCTCTCTTCGTAGCCGGCTACTCGCCCACTGCACCCCGGAGGCTGTCGCACTCTATTCTTTTATCGTTTAATATTGAATCACCTCATAATTTTATATATTATGTACCCTACTGTCCTTAGGACATTGTATGCATCAAAAACACTCCCTGGATATACCTCACTTGTGGAAATTGTTTCATTAGTTTAGGGTGTCCGAGACAACAAACTATCTCACTAACGAGTAAGTGGGTCATCTGATAGTAAATGATTTCCACCGCCCAAGACCGCCCACAATACCAGAAGAGTCATGGACGTGTTGCCGACATTAAAGGAAAGGGATAATTAAGGGCTTTCCTAATCCCTTTGGAAGGTATTTGGGCCTCCGGATGTCTCACTCACCGTACGAAACGGAGCGCCAAGCCAATATTTGTCAGTTTTCTGTAAGAGTGGTAAGAACCCGGTCGATCCGGCCCATTTATAGTCAAACAACTACAGCTGTTTACAGCGTGGCTCTACCACTCAAAAATCTTTACAGAAATGCTTCTTATTGAGTTTCTCTATTAAAAGAACCTTTGGTGGAGAGTTAATCCGCAATAATTGATGTTGCATTAATTACCTTCGAGTACTATACATTAAGCATTGAATAAATGTACAGTTTCTCTTCCAGCTAACGCCCAGTTAATTTCCTTTCCGCTTACACTAGTACTTGATATAAATAACCGGTTATTGAGATTTTCTCTCATAATCGTAACTATTCTATGCTATTATTAGTGTCCGTGGCGCAGTGGGCGAGTAGCCGGCTGCGAAGCGAGAGACCGCGGGTTCAATTCCCACACCGACACAAACGTTTGTGTGATCCACAAGTATTTGTTTCGGGTCTGGATGTTGTGGGACTGCAATCCCCTCGTAGTTCCTGATACCCACGATACAGATTTACATATTTTGGGGTCAGGACTATGTGTGTGACGGTTGGGTGTATTTATTATTATTTACGATAAAATTGTTGACGTAGTCATGTCCGAACGTTTGTATAACGGCCTTACATGAGATTTACTTTTGATTATGGTAAATACGCCTGCTCATAAACAGAAGCAACACCACACATAACTCTGAATAACAATTTTGGGATATACTATTTCATTGTAGAAATGTAGTACGAGTAGATGCCGTTGTTCTACCTATATGAATCAAGTATTGAATTTGTAGCTTCGACATGCTCTACTCTAATTATGGAGTAATGTTCATTAGGTATGCAGAACATTACCTACCTGATTATGAGAGTTCCCAAAACGAAAAATAAGTTATCGTTTTAATAGCTAGTATTAATATTTTTATTTTCATCGTTTAAATAAATCTCGATTAATACTTAATATTCTATAAAGTTGGTGCTGTTTTTAAATCTTATTTCGGTTAGGTAATTAATACTCTATCTTATATATAAAATTCTCGTGTCACAATGTTCGTTCCCATACTCCTCCGAAACGGCTGGACCGATGTGTATGAAATTTTGTGTGCACATCGGGTAGGTATGAGAATCGGCCAACATCTATTTTTCATCCCCCTAAATGTTAAGGGTGGTCCAACGCTATTTTTTTTTTATTTTTTTTTGTTTTTATTTTTTTATGATATAGCATCAAAAAATACATACAACCCTAAATTTTCAACCCTCTACAATCAACCCCTATTTTTTAATAGTCATTTTTGTCAAGCGCGTTTCTCACCGGGGGCGCCCACTAGGCTACTTTCATCCTGGAAATAATTCGGGCGGAGCCGTGGGCAACAGCTAGTTATGATATAAACTTCTATCGCAACATGAACTTCAATAGAAATCGTTTAATACAAGTTTTTAGATAGCGTTTATTGTTTGCTGCGTACGCTACGAATGGATGTTCGCGAATTTAATACGCATAGGTAATTCCTTGCGCATATTAATTTTATGGCGTAACCGTCAGGCATTTTCCGGCACGCCTCTACTTGTATTTTTGAATTCATTGCTATATTATTTGGTATTTTTACGTATGCGTAGTTTCTTCTTTTATATATCGAGAAAATCACTTCTATTTTTGTAGATCCGGTTATGTTGAATTCTAGGATATTTATTCATGGAAGATTAGTGATACTATGCGTGACTGCCTCGGTGGCGCAGTTGTAATGCGTACGCGTTACGATTGAGGCTGACGCTGAGGTCTCGGGTTCGATCCACGGGTCGGGTACAAGTGGTATTGGGTTTTTCTATTATGAAATCAGTATCAGCCCGGAGTCTGGAATTAGTACCCGGTATGGCGATAGGCTCGCCCCCTATCACATTGTGGGACGGAGATACGCTCGGCGAAATGTGGGTGTATTGGTCACACCTCTGCCTACCCCCTTCGGGGATTACAGGCGTGAGTGCGTATGTAGTGCGTATGTATGAAGGTACTATGCGTTAGTTTACTAAAATTACATCTATAATGTTTGAAACACTTTAATATTTAACTCATATAATTCTTGCAGGCTTTACCTACTATGTGTGCGTGATGTTTTTGTTTAAGCACAATGACTATCAATAAGTAGGTACAAATGTAGGGCAACAGCTGACGCTGACACTATCTATACTATATACTATTAAAACAACATAAGTACTTACAAGGTCGCACACACATAGCAAGACTTGCAAAATGAACCAAAATACCCATGTCTAGAAATCAGTAATTATTCAACCTTAGTAATTATTGAAGCTTCTTTTTTCACCATTATCTCACTCGCAGAGGGGTCGGTGCAGCATATATACATTTTTAATATACTCGTATGTGACAGAATGATTATCTTGTACTTATTACGACTGGCCGCCTGCCCGAATACAACCCCTCTGTAGAGAAAACACACATACCCGAAACAAATATTTGTGGATCACACAAACATTTGTCCCGGTGCGGGAATCGAACCTCGCTTCACAGCCGGCTACTCGCTCACTGCGTCACGGAGGCTGTCGCAGTAGTAGTAGTTGATTAATAGTATTGTTATTAAATACATTCTAAATGCAGGCTCGTTTATAGTAATTGAAGTTGTATGTAAATACTAAATCTTAATATAGTTCATCTTTTTAAAGTGACGTGTCTCACTACTCAAAGGATCTCACTCTACTCTCCCCTTCCCAACGTTGGCAACGCGTCCTTGATTCTTCTGGTATTGTGGACGTTCATGCGCGGTGGATGTCACTTACCATTAGGTCACCCATTTGCTGGCCTATCCTGTAAAATCTTCTGAACAGACTTTCAATAATATCAAGAATATTTTCTTGTTGTATTAAGTCTTTGGTTGAAAGCAATTCGACTCGTTTGAACTCCGAACTTGTCATTATATTAATTTACACTCTTTACAAGGCACATTATAATCATGTGGCATGTCATGCATAATAATAATCCTCGCATAGTCACATTTTTATTCTTGGCAAAGCGTATTAAAGACTCAACAGTGAAATCACATTTTAATCGTTTTTATACATCGTAATTCGTATCTCAGAACGCGGAAATATATTCTGAAACTTCACTTTGCGTGGGTGTGGAATACTCGTAGTGAAGCATAGAATCAATTTTATATCGAATCCACTTTTTAACTAAGTATCTAATACAGATATAAAATTCTCGTGTCACAATGTTCGTTCCCATACTCGTCCGAAACGGCTGGACCGATATGTATGAAATTTTGTATGCATATTCAGTAGGTCTGAGAATCAGCTACTATCTATTTTTCATCCCCCTAAATGTTAAGGGTGGTCCACCCCTAATTTTTATTTTTTAGACAAAAATTTTTGTTATTTATTTAGCATTTTATGATATAGCATTAAAAATACATATAACCCTAAATTTTCAACCCTCTACTATCAACCCCTATTTTTTAATAGTCATTTTAGTATTTTTGTCAAGCACGTTTCTCACCGGGACTCGCTTGATGCGATCACCCCCCAAGCTAGGCTACTTTAATCCTGGAAATAGGCATTCACGCGGGCGGAGCCGTGGGCAACAGCTAGTATCAACATAAAAAATTACATCTCCCGACTGGCTATTTGTGCCTTGAGCAAGCATATTTATTATTTTACATTGACGCTACTTATAAGTTATAACTGGTGAGTGGTAGAGACAAGCTGGTAGTGACAGCCAGTCTTGTTTACAGTATGCATGGGCCGGCTCGTACTGCCTCATAGGAAGTTTTCCCACTGTTGCGTTCGTTTCAACCAGTGATATTACTAAATTACCAATAGTACCTTGTTCCACAACTTTATTTTCATTACCTCAAAAGTCGGCGACATTCCTACACTCATAGAATTCACTGGTGCTCACAGGCGGTGGTGATTACTTCATGAACGTTGACCCTTCGCTGCTACTACAAAGAAACGTAAATTACACATCGATTACGTATCTGCTGATTACTGAATGGAATCGGGTCTTGACTCGAGTCCAATTGCCTCGTCCCACCTCTAGGTATTATGTGATATCGAGCAGAAAATATATTACAAATGCCGCAGCCGTCGCTACACTCTACTGAAGATGTTCAAGGTTGAATTAATATTGCAAAATGTACGGTTCACGAAGTCACATGAATGTGTGTACTGTGAACTATCTAGAGTTTGCGATTGATGCGACATGAGAGTCCGCGCGCATGTTTTATATACAAACTATTCATCGGTTTTTATCATTATTGTATAAGTAGTAAGTATTAAATGTATAGTACTCTTTATTTTAAAAGGTTTTTTTTTATATTTCTAAAATATTATAATTCTCATTAATAAAACAATTAAAAATATAAAAAGTATCACCCTCCCATGGCGACTCAAGCCACTGCACCGGTGTGGTTAGGGGCCCAGTGTGAGGAACCTCCTCACAATGCGTGCCGTGTTCAATGATACTACCTTCTGCATCAGACTTCTCTGACCCAGTAGTAATAAATAAAGTAAGTAAGTATTAAATATTGTTATGAGTTTCAATAACTATTATTATTAACTCATTTCTTGACGTGGGTAGTTCGATTCATTTTGAGGCATGATTATTTTTCTATTGCACATAGGCATGTGTATCATTGGATACGTCTATAAAAATGATATAGAGCTTTCTTAATGAATTTTTAGATGCAAGTCATTATAGTTTCTGAGATATATATAAAGTTGTAAAAATGTTGGGATGTTGGGACAGCCTCGGCAGCGCAGTTTTAATACGTACGCGTTACGACTGAGGCTTACATTCAGGTCTCGGGTTCTATCACCGGGTCGGGTAAAAGTGATATTGGGTTTTTCTATTACGAATTGCTCAGTATCAGCCCGGAGTCTGAAATTGTGCCCGGTATGGCGATTGTCTCGCCCCCTATTACATCATGGGACGGAGATACGCTTGGCGAAATTTGGGTGTACTGGTTACACCTCTGCCTACTCCTTCGTGCCCCTCATTTAATTGAAGTTAAAAGGCACCGAAATTCGAGTTATCGCCTGTACCCACATCACTGGCCCCACTGCCTTTGCTTAGGAGACCCAGTAAAAATTTGTTTGTAAAATAATGGTGTTATGGAATAAAATAAATGCCACCTTAAGTACCGGGGTTTTACCACTGTCTCGCAGAAAATCTACGTGGAGTGTCACTTAATAGCTCGCTGTTGCGTTTCCACAAATTGTTCTTTTGGTTTTGTGGGTGTTTATTAGCGCCGTATATCACAGGTGACCAACTTGCCCGTTTTCTGGACCGCTGCTAGTAACCCAGACCTGGTTATGACAGATATAGTGATAAAAAATAGGTAACTCATTTAAAAATATTTATATCTTCGGAGAAAGTGGGTAGTAGATTTTTTTGCCACGTCAGCTGATTCCACGAAGCTCACCATTAGGCTATATCTGCAAATAGACTGTAATGACCGCATTTGAACGTCACGACGTATTCATCAACCTAATCTAGGTTATTCTGTATAGGTACGATAAACGAAAGTTCAACGTTACCGTCAAGGTTCGCGCGGCCATGGTACAATAGAACCGGCTTTGAGGCAATGTGCGCTTTCCGGTGTGGGTCATGCCCTTTTAGCTGGCAATTTTAAATTGTATATTGTAGGTATGTATTGTAGAAAATAATCATTAATAATTCACTTTAAATACGCTGCGCTGTGTTCTGTTCAAGTTTATTATCACCATATTGATATGATCTTCTGAGGGTAAATTCGTACTTACAGTTATAATAAAGATAAGTATCGATATATTTCTTTACCGTTATGCCGTGCTTAACATCGTGTCATACTCTTTAAAATCGAGAGATTTTTATTTAACTTCAGTCTTAGTAACACCCAACTAACATCAAAGCTGTCGGCTATAATCGCCTAATCATTCATCAGCCTGAATTCGTCCACAGCTGGAGGCTTTTCCAAGTCCGCGCCACCCTTGACGGTTCCCAATGTTCTAATGTTACATATTTACTGCAATAAGCACATTATTTATCATACATTTAATCGAACTGGCGAATTAGTGGTGATATTCGCGGCGGAGTTATCGACTTGTATATGAAATACCATAATTATTTCCTTTACTGTGACCGTTATTCAATTAGGCTAATCATGTGGTTCTATTCGTATGGAAATAGGGCACTTCAGTGAACACTTTTGATTGGATGCTTATGGTAGTTGTAAATAGCACGGAAGAGATGAAGTATCTATTTCGTGATAAATGATGTGTTCATAATCAGGTCAGGTGTTTGTAATCAGGTCTGTTTAGTGTGTAGGGGTTGTTTTGTGTTACTTCTCGTATAGCTGCATCATCGTTAGCACAGACTTTATCCGTATATTTTGATATTTTTTTCTGGCGAATGGATTTGTGGCAAGGTTTGGATACTAAGAACAAGAAGTTTGATTCTTGGAGATGCGAAGGTTCGTACTGTAGCGATGGCAGTAGACCCTATTGCTAATTTACGACTAGAACTTATTAAATTGAATTGTATAAACGAGGGATTCTTATATATTTAGTGTTAATGATTTGCCTTAACATAACGAACGTGTAGATTCACTATTTAAAAATGTAAAAACTGGCGAGTTCTCACGAACTATGGAGCCATGCGGAAAAAGAGCATTATAAATATTTCTGTCCGATGTTAATAGCCAATTAAATGTTATTCAGTAGTCGAGTATTGAATGGTAAACAGCACTTTCTCGTGTAAGGTTTAATACGGAAGATAGTCGAGGACACATCTGTTTTCTCGCAGAATTAAAATTTACTCGGAATTCCGCTATCGCACCGAATTATGTACTGTATTCATTAATTGTTCCTTTTCTGTATTTCTCGTTCAGGGTTCTAGATTAAAGTGTGGTTTATTTGGTTCCATTTAAGTTTTATTAAAATGTGTTTTGTTTTGAGCATTTAATAGCATTTAGCTAAAGATTATAATGCTCCTTCACTTTTAAATGAAATGAACGGAATGAAAAGATAAAATAAAATACTTATAAATGCATATTAAAGAGATGTAACGAAGCAACTTCAGAAGGATCATTTATATTTTTGCATCGCTCAGCTAATAAAGAAAATCATTTTGTAATTTGTAGAATGGCGCTGTACGCAGTTATTTTGACTACTGCATAACTAAGTAACATTCAGGGCGAACTCGACTGGGGTGATGCCTTTGTAACACAGAAAACTGCCGAAGTAACGCTTTGATAAATCACTTATACTAAGTAGTAACTGAGATTGCAAGAAGCCCAGAAATCCTTAATCCTAACCTCTCTATTGTTTCTCCGAATTTCGGCAGTGTAGCAACGATTTCTTTACCTTCATTGCCGACCAGATCAAACGATCCATTAACTCGCTTGCTATATAAAAATCTTAGCAATTGCACATCAATGTCAGGAGGACATTAATGCATCCAAATAATTCACATTCAGAATCATTGTAAATGAATTGCAATTCATGGCACATTTGCTACTAATATTAAAAAGAACATTCTAGAAAGAGTTTAGAGATGCGGCTTGAATGTCGGAAGGATATTCAATCCGAATGTGAGTTTGTATGCTTCGCTGTCTGCTAATGTGGATTGTTCGCATTTTTGACACGGTAAACACATCGTCGACCTAGTTTCCAGCATTGTTTAGAGTGGCGCAGCGCGGCGGCGCACGCGGCGCCTAGCCAAAATCTATTTTGATTTTTATCTGTGCGGCCGCTAGCGATGCCTGCTTCATCTCAATTTTTGCAATGATTACCGTTTGACCACGCGCTCTTTACAACGTGAATACAAAATTTGTAATGGAAATATCTGGGTCTATCGATACTTAGCCTCTTATTCATAGTTGGATCATGTTGTGGATGACAGAGATCTAGAACATAATATGAAACTGAAACTACACTCTAAAATAATCTTAATTGGAGTTTTTTTTTTAATTAAGTATGTATAATTTGTTTGAAGATTTTAGTCGTCTACATAGAAACTAGAAATACCTATACTGGAATTCCAAAAATAAATATGCGAATCGTTGGCGTCGTGCGGTCTAAACTTATTATAGAGATCGTCTTATCTGAAATGACGAGCACCGCACCACGTTGCTACTCGATTTTGGATCATTTAATTTTGTTTGTAGACTGAATGAAGAAACGAGCATGTCGCTCACCAGTAATATCTAAAACAAACTAGTGCGAGGCTTGATGCGCGCATACTGAATAGTGATCGGGCGAGATGTAAGGTAAGGTAAGTACCTAATGACGATTTCAATGAGTTTCAATATTGAACGGCGACAGCCGACAGGCGGCCACTCCCATATAAATTTGTACGTAGGTTAGGTCTACATTGCTGCACGTATTCACGTGTTCACAATTTGATGTGGCGTGCTAGAGAACTAAATCTATACCCAGCAGTGGGTGGGTAAAGGATGGTGATGATACTATGGACACGATGTATGAATTTTACCAGTTGGGTATTTAATGAATTTCAGTACTATATCGTCGCCGATGTACGCGGCCAGGCCTAATAATGTTCTTGAAATCCATTGAACTTAGATGGTCTTGATGGATTCTTTGTGGGATAAATAAAAATGATATAAGGTAGCCTAACATAATTATTGTCTTTTCCCATATAAAAATACCTTTATACTTTCATGAAAATCGGTTTGTCAGGAACTCAGCCGTGAAAATTTACAATAATTACATACATACGCACTCCGCCTGTAATCCCCAAAGGGGTAGACAGAGGTGTAACCAGTACCCCCACATTTCGCCGAGCTCCCTTATGCGAGCCTATCGCCATACCGGGCACAAATTCCAGACTCCGGGCTGATACTGAGCATTTCGTAATAGAAAACCCCAATACTATATAATAATATAATAATAATTAGTATGGATTGAAATATTGTATTATTACTCAAAATGGTTCAATTATTCTAAATACTTAAGTAAAACCGCTGAGTAGATGTGCCCTCTTACATTTTTTTAAGCAAACTATGTGTAAGTATCAGTAATTTCTGCAAACTTGTCAACTGGACCAGTGCAGCAGTGAAAAATCAAATTTGTATGACAAAAATAAACATAAACATGATACCCCCGCGCGGACTCGGCTATCTATCGAGCTGGTAAAAAATGTTCATGCAAAAGAATAGTTCAGAACCAGTGATATTCAGCGCACACGCGGTCACACGCCTACGCAGAAAATTACATCCGCTATCAATCGAAAATACATTCACAATAATTTATTCTCAATTTCGAGTTATTTATTCAATCTGGCCTCATTATAGCCTTTTCAATATAGATAATCAGCGATATAACGAGGAATTGCTTTCAATGTAAGGTAATTTCAATAAAGGAATGGCCAGGAAGGTCTTTCGTTTGAATGTTAATAATTGTGTTTATTAGTGTTCTGTACTACATAAGGGTAAAAACTGATTAGTGGTAAGTAATCAGTCGATCACCTTTGCGTCGCATATAAATACCGACTATACTAATGGATAGATGCTTTGTCTACCTTTAAGGAAAGGAAAGGGGTGAGGAGGAGGGGTCAGGGTATGTGTTGTGAAGCAAAAAAACTATTAGGTTTTAGAGCCACGTGTTCGACAGTTATGCCTGTAGCAGTTTGCCGTTGCGCTTCGTACGGTCAGTCCGATTTCCGGAGGCCCAAAGACGCCGCCTTTCCTAATACCTGTTCCTCTTCTTTCATGCCGGCAACGCATAAAATGTCGGTTGGTATTTTCGGTAATCATCGGCGTTGAAGTTTACTTACCGTCAGATGACCCACTCGAACGTTTGTCGAACTCTACAATAAAAAAAACAAGTTCAACGAAAGATACGATACTTTAATTAGTACTTATTCTTCGATCGGCACTACAACGGCTATTTAAAGGAAACCATTACGTGGATCAAAATATTCACATTGTAATAATTCACGAACACTTCGTTCCTGAACACGCGGTCGGGTTTTGGTTCGGTCCACGAAAATACTTTTTGACAGCCAATCCCCATGTGTATAAGTTTCTATGTTAGAAAGCCAATCGTCATTTGTAGGCCAGATCATTAGTGGATTTAACAAAAAATTCCATTTCGAAGATCTGCTGTTTGATTAATGTGAAATGTAGAGTAGACAGGTAGAAGAACACCCACGTGTATGCTAATGGCATGCTTTTTCTAATAACACCCAAGGAGCGATATTATGACATTATAAAGTTTTGGATCTCATCACGGTTCGATCCCCGGGTCGTTGATATTGGATTTTTCTGTGACGAAATTTCCAGTATCAGCCCGGAAATTGGAATTGTGCCCGGTATGGCGATAGGATATAAGAAATGTGGTCATACTGTTTACACCTCTGCCTACCCCTTTGGGGATTACAGGTGCGTATGTATTTATGTACATGTTTTGGTGTATTTTTTAATATAACAACTTACTATGATATTTATGAGTATAGCGGCATCCGATACTGTTGACTTCAGAGTGCTATAAGCTATCGTGGTATGTTGTCTGTTTCCCTAATTTATGTGTCTTGTATAGACTATATTTTGTGATAGTTTCAACGGTTTCTCCTTTCTTGGACCATTGCCCAATTTATTTAAAATTTGCGTCAAATCCATTTGCGTACGCGGGCTTCCCGTTAGGTCATAAAAATAAAGTCAACTTGCATGTGTATCACAGACGGATTACGGGCTTCGGTTTACGAACAATTTATTCTAGACGTTTAAAATGGGAAATACTAATAAGGTAACGCCTAATTAACTTTCTAAGGTGACTGCTTTATGGACTTCTTGTCTACTGTTGTACGCCATGATCAGAATTGCTAACGCGAAAATAAAGTTACCACTTAAACTCAAGCCGAATGCCTTATACATAATATGAAAAAAATACACGTCAGTAAGGACCAAAGCTCCCGAATCCCCGAAGGGGTAGGCAGAGATGTAACCAGTACACTCACATTTCGTCGAGCGTGTTTCCGTCTCATGATGTGAAAGGAGGCGACGAGCCTATCGCCATACGGGGGACAATTCCAGACTCCGGGCTGATACTGAGCATTTCGTAATAGAAAAACCCAATATCACTTTTACCCGACCTGGGATCGAACCCGAGACCTCAAAGTCAGCCGCAGTCGTAATACGAGTACGTACGTATTACAATTGCGCCACCGAGGCAGTGTATAATATTATGTCTTTAGTACTGAAGAAATAATTTAGAAGAGTTTTGACAAACTTTTTTATGTGTTCGTAGCCAACGCGTGGCCGGGTCGGTAGTGTGGGAAATTGAAAAAATAATTATAGATTTAATATTTTGAAAATAATAATAATACTAGCCCTGTATTATAAACGTCCCACTGCTGGGCACGGGCCTCCTCTACTGAATGAAAGTGGTTAAGCCTTGGTCCACCACGTTGGCTTCACGCGGGTTGGTACTTCACATACCCTCGAAATTCTAATGGAGAACTTTTCAGGTATATACGTAGGTATCTCCGTACTGCTCCCTGCTGAGCTTTTTGAAAATATGTATTATATTTTTTTCAAATAATAATATATTTATTTTCTAAAGGGGCATTCTATTTAGCGTGAAAAGTAACAATCTCAACTTTTATTTCAACGAACTATTTCACATTAAGATTTTTTTATTTTTATATTAATCTTAAAAGTTCTGGAATTATCATCAGTAAACGTAGCTACTCTTAAATACAATGAAGGTTATCAATGAGTTGTAAAGTTCAGCTAACAACGCGACGTTTGACGTCACACTGACAGTATTATGTTTATTTGTTTTTATAAAGTGAACCCATCTAAACATATTTTATGACGTAGAGGGAGAATACCTAGAGTAATTCATAGCTTTTGTCGCATTCGCACAAGAAAAAGAGCTACTTATGGTGATATCGTATAAAAGAATGAAACAGAACGATTATATTTTTTGGTTCATGACGAATGTTTAGTATTTGAAGTATATCAAATAACTTTCATAAACAAAGTTTGACAGTTGACGTATATTTGTCTATCGTCTTCCTGGTAAAATTAGTTAAAATTTATGTAAAAGTACAAATGCATGCTATATTTTGCTGTTGTTAAGAACTTCGTATAATTATTTATATCATTTTCTATAAAACTATGGTGCGGTGTAGCATTATAGGGTGAAAAAGTGATAGTGGAAAGAAAATGCCGACTTATCTTTTCATTCGTAAGTATACCACGCTTTATCAGTAATAAGGCTTTTAAAAATATGATATATTGTGTTTAAAGTATTCTTATCGTAAAATTCTTCGTAGTAAAGCATTAATCAAAGCAAAAATCATTTATTAAAATTTATAACCAAACAAAATTACTCCGTTTGGTGTTGCCGAAATTTCAATAAATTATTACCCCATATTATGGGAAATATTAATTTTGCAGTATGCATTAATAATAAAATTAAATAGAAGAAATGTATTAATTATGTATAATAAAATGACTCGTTTCAGTTTTCCTGAAGATAATGTTTTACTGGAATCGGATTGTATCAACAAGACATAGATATTGGACACCAAAACCATCATCAATAATTTTTAGCAACATTTAGAGAAAAATGTATTATTCATAAAGAAGAAACTGACTGTACTGCTTTGTAATGCTGTACCTATTCTGGTAAATATTTAGTTTAAGCATGTATAGCAATAATCAATAGAAAAAGTACCTAAATTAATTATATTATCAATATTATTTTATTTATTAGGATCACAAACCGATATATAATGGTATTTATATTAGAGTAAAGGCTTTTTAAATATAACACTGGTAATTCTTGTCACAATAATAAGTAACCACAGAATTAAAATATTCAGAAAATACAGTTAAATTAAATACGCACTCACGCCTGTTTTCCCCAAACGGGTAGGCAGAGGTGTACCTAACTAGTATACCCACATTTCGTCTAGTTTATATTCGTCCCATGATGTGATAGGAGGCAAACTATATCGCCATACCAGGCACAATTCCAGACTCCGGGCTGATACTAAGCATAGCATACGCTTATCACCAGGTGAGTGACTTGCGCGTCTCATCTAAAGCTAATAAAAATAATATTTAAATAATAAAAGGTAATTGAAATTAAACCATGTTGTATTATTTACTCACAAAAGCAAGAATCTATTATTTCTCAAGAAATTGTAGTACGTACATGACGTCACGTAACAAAACAAATTGTGGGGTAATTTGTTTTTGACGCGGTAGCCGTCGAAATTGTATCCTCGTCTCTTTCTGCGACACCATAGGTAGGTGTCTATTAGATTCTCAGTCAACGTTTTATGAGATCTTTGGCCTTCACCTGTGAACAGACATTGCCAACAGTCGGTACGTGATATTTCTATAAATAATAATAACCTTTCTCCCGGATAAAATGGAGTTGGAATAAAGTCTCCTGCAAAGGTAAGCGCTGCCAAAGTTTCATAGATCGCGCTATTTATGTGTAAAGTGAAAAAAAACCGACGCGCGCTCGGTCATAGCACCAAAACCACAAAATCAAGCTTCTATTCAACAGTTTTTTATTATTTCTTCGTAATATATTGGTCGAAAGCGTAAGTAAACAGTTAATACATTCCTTCTATGCATGTTTCATGTACCTAATAAGCGTCTGCTCCATTAGCCATTTTAGAACTGACTTGTTTTGCATTACTAAAGCCATCTTACTTGATGGATTCTTAAAGGTTATAATTTTATTGTATTGGACGCCTTTTTCTATCATGATTTAATCTATCTGTCTTACAAAATACGTCCACCTAAAATTAAGCCTAAAACTATTCTACAGCGCAATTTTAGTGGTATTAACTTGGAGAATTTGTAAAGCGATGCTCATGAATTAGACTGGTCTGGCGTTTTTAACGCAATAACTATAGACGAAAAAGTCAGCAGCTTCAATTTAATATTGACAATACTATACGATGTGTTGATTTTGATCGTTCAATTATTACGTGTATTGCCTTTTGCATGTGTAAGTAAATAGAGCCGTATTTTTGGCAGGTTCATATGAGAGGTATCGTTCTAGTTATCTTATTTCGATTCGAGAAAATATAATACCTATGCATGAAGCTAATATGTTGTCAATACGATCCATTAGGGGCGCTGTACGGATCTACATACATGTTGTCTTATATACGCATGGCGTGACAGTTATCAAATAACTCGCGAAATCTAGTACTACCGGAGTCGAGATTTTAATAGTTAGACGTCGCGTCGCTGTTGTATTGGCATTAGGCAATAAGTAGCGACTACACAATTGATATTTAATTGGAAGCTGAACTATTAACCGCTGTTATATGCCCTTTTCATTATGCACCCTAGTATTTCATTCCACTTATTCGTTACTCTGTGGCAATGTGGGTTTGACTAGCATGCCGAATGAATATTCACCACCGCGCCGCCGCGAGTAAGTTTTTATGTTTTAAGAGCAAATAAGACCTGGCGAAATTCAGTATATCAGTAGATTTTTAGGAAAATCATCAGAGGTAATAATAATAAGCTGGTAACAGTGACACTGTCTCGATGTGACAGGTTCCCCTATCACCACAGACATAGATCCAAATAGGCACCGAAAGTACTTCAATAGAATAGAAGAATTGTCAGAACATTTTACAAAAAAGTATGCTCGACTAGCGTCGCTTCGATCAAGACAAAGATAGCGTCGCGTGTATTTGATTTTGATTTGATTTATCAATAGCTGAGGCCGGGAAACGAGCAAGTGGGTCACCTGATGGTAAGTGACCGCTCATGAACATCTACAATATTTGAGGAATCTTGGATGCGTTGCCGACCTTATAGGAAAGATATAATTAAGGGCTTGGGAAGGAGAGGGGATTTAGATGCCTCAAGATGTCTCACTCATCATACCAAACGCTTGCTCTTGCAAGCTGCTACTTTTACTTGCTACGTCAGTTTTCTGTAAGACAGTGGTAACAACCGAGTCGAGTTGGCCCATTTGTGGCTCAACCATCTGTAATCTTCTTTCCCCTTATCCGACTCGCAGTAGAAGTGGTAGAGCCGACAGCCTCCGTGGCGCAGTGAGCGACTAGCCAGCTGTGAAGCGAAGTCGCGGGTTTGTGTGATCCACAAATAAATGTGTCTGGTCTAGGTGGTTTCTTCCTAGACGGGTTGACGTCAGCCAGGCGGCCGGTCGTAAAAACTACACGCCAAAGTTTCCTATAACAAGGGTGAAAAAGCATGTTGCGACCCCACTACGAATGGGATAAGAACAGGTGGAAGAAGAAGATATACCACTACTACTTCCACTAGCGTTTGCTCGCGGCTCCGCCCACGTGTACGGCCTTTTTAGGGATAAAAAGTAGCCTATGTCTTGTATGTAATCCAGGTCATGGTCTATCTGCGTGGCAAATTTCATCGAAAACCATTCAGCCGTTACGGCGTGATGGACTAACAAACATCCAAATTCACAAACTTACTAAAACTAGTAGGATACAAAGCGGACATCGCAGTCTCTTGTCTCGGTCGCGCACCACAAAACAGGCCTTTACTGTAGTAACGTGGAATGCAGTATTTAAATGAACCTATAGAAACAATTAAAAACTAACAGCATACGTGCTTTAAATTAAATAAAATAAATAAATACACCCAACAGTCACACACATAGTCCTGACCCCACACTAGTTTAACCTGTATTGTGGGTATCAGGGACTACGAAAGACTTGTGTCAAAAAACTAGGTAAATCAGATTACGCGTGCCCAAGATCTCGTACTTCGTTTCGGCACGCAAAGTAGATACACTTGAGATCGCGATGTCTATTTACATCTAGGTACATGTTTATGGTTTCCACTAAAATGTCGCTCACAGGAAACCAACCGGGTCACACATCACAAAACAGTTGTCGTATTATACAAACGGATGTGCGTTAATGTTATTTAAAGAGAACTGTCATGTCGGTATGATTTATTAGAAAAAACACAGCGGTCGGTCGAAAGTATTGAAAGGCAAAGTAAAATTTAATAATTATAGGAGAATCTATAAGTGATTAATTAATATGAAAAAAATGAGAATTTTAATTCTAGATAGGAAATAGTCAAAATGTAAATGAAGTAATTTAGATGATGAATATAAGTACTTAAAATCAACTAATAAAGAAAGAAACAATTTTTTTTACATACTTTTATTAATCTGATAAACCTTAGTATACTCTTGTACACCACGATCACAATTGAACAAATTCCATAAGATGTTAGTTTCTATAATGTTATCCAGCCTACCTTGCTCTTTTTAACCGACTTCAAAAAGGAGGAGGTTCTTACTTCGACTGTATTTTTTTAAATGTTTGTTACCTCAGAACTTTCGACTGGATGAACCGATTTTACAACAGTACACTCGTCGCGGTTGTGTTTTTACATGCCTTTGCTGTAACATCCTCTAAAAATTTAAAAATAATATATAGTTTATCTAAACTTAGAAACCGACTTCAAAATAAAAACACTGAAAAGTCAAAAATAACTAATTCTATATATTCTATTCTCTTTGGAGTCGGTGAAATTTTATTTGAACGGTAGCGACACAGGCATTTTTGGTGCCATAGAGACATCAGTTATAAAATCTGCAGATTTTTGCTGATCTTCGGAATTCTCCTAATTTTTTGACTTAGTTCTTCCTGATCAACTGCGAATCCACAGTTACTAGAATGAAATGAAATGAAATGAAATGAAATGAAATGAAATGAAATGAAATGAAATGAAATGAAATGAAATGAAATGAAATGAAATGAAATGAAATGAAATAGTTTTATTCATCATGTAGGCAATTAAAATAGCGCTTATGACAAGTCAGTACAAAATAAAGAAACTTATGTAAGTACAGAAATCATATCAGCTAATATATACATAACATACATAGCATCGTCAAAATACACTGGGCAACTATAAAGTTTACAATATTTTTATATTAGTCCAGGATTGTTAAGTATTATTATTATTATTGTTATTTTTTCTCTGTTTTAAAGGTCGATATGGACCATAGGCATTACCGAAACGGCACGTGGTTTAAAACTACCACCGGATCCAAAACGACCCAACCTGAGAAGACCCGGCGAAACAAACTCAGTGGGCTTACTTTACCACTGGATTTTACGCGGCGCGACCCAGTCCTGAGAAGATCCAGCTAGTCAAACTCAGTGGGCTTGTTTTTGGTCCGATTTATCATACCAAAATAAATTAGGGAAATAAAAAGTCCTATTTTTATTTTAAGGTGATTGATACGGACCATGTGTACCTCTAAATTGTTGTTTTAAAACTGCCACCGGATCCAAACGCGACCCTGTCTGAGAAGACCCGGCGAAACAAACTCAGTGGGCTTGTTTTTGGTCCAATTTCTATAATCTCAACAATAATGACTTGTCAATTTAAAATTGCCAATTTTTATTTTACGTGATCGGTCGTCTTTTTTATTTGGTATTTAAATTTTATTGATACATTTATTTAATATATTGTTTTAGTGTAGGTATTTAATATTATTGTGCAATTTATTTATATCGTACTTACTTGAACATATCATATATTATTTACATTTATTAAATTAAATTAAATTATTCCCTACATTGTCTACAAGCTACAGGGCCCCAGGAGGTCACAGTATGCAAGGAGGAACCGAACGCCAAACATCTCTATCCTCTAGATATTGCTTAACATTATAATAGCCCCTAGTCATAAGCACACGTTTAATGTGTGCTTTGAACATTTTTTCGGGCATATCGATCACACTATTTGGGAGCTTGTTATAAAATTTAACGCTGTTACCCATAAATGACTTTTTAGTCTTAACTATTCTAAAAGCGGGTACTACGAGTTTATTTTTGTTTCTTGTATTAATATTATGAACGTCACTATTTTTACAAAATTTACAAAGATTTTTACGAACATACATAATATTTTGATAGATGTATTCAGACGGCACAGTCAGTATATTACCTTCCTTAAATACAGATCGTAAGGAATCGCGGCTACCCAGGTCATAAATAGCACGAACTGCTCTTTTTTGTAGTATAAATATAGTGTCTATATCAGCAGCTGATCCCCACAATAGAATGCCGTAGGACACAATACTGTGAAAGTATGCGAAATATACTAACCTAGCCGTTGAAACATCAGTCAAGCGTCTAATTTTCCGGACAGCAAAAGCTGCAGCACTAAGTTTACCAGATAATCTTTCTATTTGTGGATCCCATTGCAATTTACTGTCTAAAGTGATTCCTAAGAAAACTGATGAGGAGACTAGATCCAATGTTTCTCCGTTTAATTCTATGCGTGAATTTACTTTTGCAACATTTGGTAATGCAAATCGAATACATTTTGTCTTCCCTGCATTTAACAAAAGGTTATTTGCAGAGAACCAATTTAAGATTAAATGAAGAATATTGTTGGGTGTAACCAGATCTTCCTCCTTACGGTTTACTTTAAATATTAACGACGTGTCGTCAGCAAACAACACTATGTCTGTCATTTTTTCTACCATGTAAGGGAGATCATTTAAATAAACTAAGAATAGAAAAGGGCCCAGAATGGAACCCTGTGGAACCCCTATTTTGACTGAAGATCCTACTGAAGTGACACCGTCAATATATACCCTTTGTTCCCGACCTGATAAGTAGGATATTACAAGATCAAGTGATGTGCCACAAATTCCGTAATATTTGAGTTTAGCAATAAGGGTTTGGTGGTCGACACAGTCAAATGCCTTGGAGAGATCACAGAACACCCCTAGAGCATCCTGCGATCCCTCCCAGGCCTCCAACACAGATGTCATTAAAGCTGATCCAGCATCTTGAGTAGACCGATTTTTTGTAAACCCAAATTGATTCTTATGTAATATCCTATTTCTATCAAAATGCGCCAGCATTTGGTCCAGCATGATTTTTTCAAAAACCTTACTAAGAGCTGGTAATATAGATATAGGTCTATAATTTGAGGCGCTGTTTACACTGCCCTTCTTAAAAATTGGCACAATTTTGCTTATTTTCATTAAATCGGGAAAAATACCGTCACTCACACAAGAATTAAAAATATCTGCCAATATGGGATCAATATTTACTATAATAGCTTCTATAGCTTTAACAGATAGCCCCCATAAATCTTCAGTACCTTTTATTTTAAGTTTCTTAAATGCTTTGATTATTTCACTATGAGATACCATGACAAAGTTAAAATTTGGCATATTTCGTTTAACATTTTCAATTAATAAAGATTTTGCTAAAGTCGCTGATGACTGCAACCATTTTGTTGTCTCTATAGGTATGTTAGTGAAGAAGTTCTCTAAATAATTGGCAACAGAGAGCTTATCTGAAACTAGTTCGTCATTTACATTTAAAGCTATCGAGTTGTCACATAATCTATTTTTACCAGTTTCAGTATTAATTATTTGCCAGGTAGTTTTTATTTTATTATTTGATTGTCTTAACTTTTCACTAATATGTGCGGCTTTAGCATGCCTACATACTTTTTTAAATATTTTAGAATAATTCTTAACGTAGTTAGAAAAATTGACATCAGGTGTATAGGACCTTCTGTCGTACAAGTCATATAAAACATCTCTACTACGCCGTATGCCTTTAGTAGCCCAAGCTGCAAAGCTAATTTTAGGGGTATATTTTAATATTTTTGGTTTACAAGTTTTATTAAATTCATTGCAAATGTTACTAAATAAGGCATTATACATATCATTAGGACTGGCAGAATCTGGGGTAAAAGAATACAAAAATGAATTTAAATTATTACTAAATTTCTGTAAATTGGTTTTTGACAGAGGCCTTAATGTAATGGGTTTATGTTTATTACATACATTTTTATTAAGTTTGACCATCTGACATTTATGATCTGACCGAACACCTGTTGTTACACACCTATCTTTTATATTAAAATTTGATAATATATTGTCAATGCATGTTGCCGACGCACATGTAATTCTAGTTGGCTCAGTAAACAAACAATTGAAATTAAATGAGCCAAATAATGATATAAATTTACATTTGTCTGGAGAATCAACCAGAGTATTAACATTAAAGTCACCGCACACTATAATTTTTTTATCATTTTTAAATTTCTTAAGAATATCCTCCATTATAGAAATAAAACTTAATAGATTAGATGAAGGAGGTCTATATACGCATAATATAATGTATAAGTCGGCTTCTGCACATGCGACCTCACATACTCGTTCAACAGAAAGGTGAGAGATGTCCTTTCTTTCCTTAAATGTAATATTATCTCGTACTAATATTAGCGATCCCCCACCCTCTGCTGACACCCTATTGAACGAGCTGGCGACCCTGAAGCCATTGACATTAAAATGCATATGGTGCGCCTTCAACCAGGTTTCTGTAAAACACAAGATATCAATTTCAAATTTGTTATTAAAAAGTTCTATTTCTAAAATTTTGCCAGAGAAGCGATTTATATTCTGATGAGATAAAACTAGGTAATTTTTACACTTCTCTGTTGTCATATTTAATTGTTTAAATTATTCACCACATTTATCTTAGTAATACTACTAACAGTGGTGGTCAATGAAGTATCTGTCATACTAATAACCAGTATCGTGAGTATAACTCGAACTCGCAGCATTATGCTACTCACATACTATGCCAGATGACACCTACTATGATACTATACAGACTGTCATGTCATATTTGAGCAAACTGATTTTTTTGAATGTAATGATGACTAGACTGACCGCGCGTCGCATATATGAGGCGTTAAAAATGCTCTGTTCCGTCGCGTTGTGGTGCGGCGAAGTCTGTCGCCTCTAGTATGAAGCGGATTACGGAATAATATTAAATAATTAAGCAAATATGTCTGTCTTTACTACAACACCATAATAAAATAATGATGACCTTCAATTAGTATTATATTTGGACAGGTAATTAATTATTATTAGTGTAGAACAGGTAAAATAAGCCTAAATATAACGATAAATTCAAAGGAACCAGTATGTAACATTATTTCTAATATATTTAATGTTGCTGAACTTTTCTAATCTTGTGCTTCAGTTTCTAAACAAACTCCACATTTCGTAGAAAATTTCAATTTTAGCCTGTTAGCTAATAAAACTATCAAGCCCGATTGAGATTCGGCGAGGTCGGCTGTTAGAACATTTCCAGAACGTGTGCCATCTGTGTGCGCGTGTCCAAATCCACATGATTACTCGCTGCTTAACTTAATACCTAAAACATCAGCATTTTATTTCCACCAACCAAATCATGCCTACCATATTTGTAAATAGTACAAATTACGCGAAGCAATTTTGTCCTCGGCGCACGTGTACATACGATGCAAGATGATTCCGACGTGCTCCGCCGGCCCGATGCACATGCCTTACTTCATTCTGTTTCCTTAACCGGGAGATAAGTGCACAAGATTACATATACATTACCGAAGTTGTGGTGAAAGGAAGCGATGAGACTTTTTGCTTTAAAATTATTTCGAAATTCATTAGTGAGCGTATAATATGCCGGAGCCGACAACTCACTTCGTGCATAAATGTGAATAATGAGCGGAAGAGCGATTGATTTTTGATGGTGATTTGTTCCTTTGCGTTGCGTTTTTAGGATTAGGATTGCGTCATATTTAATTCATTATTAACGTATTGATGGGCCCGATACTGCTAAGGTTGATTAAGATATGCAAATACTCGGTAATAGAGTCGAATGAAATTTTATTGTATATCGGAGGCAGCGGAACAAATTATAATCGTGGCGTTTTGGAGGCGGAGTCGCCACTGGTTCTTGTCGGACCGGCCAGAAAGACGGAGATTGTAGTTGGATAACTAATTTATAGACAATCAAGATATTAAATTAAAGCTACATAATATTATCATTAAGTCGACCGCTTTAAAACTGTGCAGCTACGAGGGAGAGTTGATAAACTCTCTAAATTCACGTTAATTTTGATTTACCTATGTAATTAAAAGTTGTAAAAATTAAAATATTACAGTTTCAGTGCGTAAGTACAACTTATTGAA
Organism: Mimas tiliae; assembly: GCA_905332985.1. Classification (NCBI taxonomy): domain Eukaryota; kingdom Metazoa; phylum Arthropoda; class Insecta; order Lepidoptera; family Sphingidae; genus Mimas; species Mimas tiliae. The sequence goes on from HG995238.1 coordinate 10,658,033, forward strand.
AAATAAAAATTTATATTTATTATAATACTGAATTTAATGTGTCGGTATACATTGTTAGTATGGTTATGTATTCTATGTTTGTAATAACTTATAATGTTATTCTAACTGACTTGACTGCCTCGGTGGCGCAGTTGTAATGCGTACGCCTTATAACTGATATTGGGTTTTTCTATTACGAAGAGTTCAGTATCAGCCCGGAGTCTGGAATTTGTGCCCGGTATGGCGATAGGCTCGCCCCCTATCACATAAGGGACGGTGATACGCTTGGCGAAATGTGGGTGTACTGGTTACACCTCTGCCTACCCCTTCGGTGTTACAGGCGTGAGTGCGTATGTATGTTATTCTAACTATAATCCATACTAATATGTAAATACGAAAGTAACTGTTACCTTTTCACGGATAATCTACTGGACCGATTTGATGAAATTTGGTACCAAGAAAGCTTGAACTCTAGGGAAGGACATAGGCTACCTTTTATCTTTAAAAACACCTGACGGAGATGAAATACGGGACGAAGGTTTATATTATCATTTCTCAAGTTAGAGATATAAAAAATCATATTTAGTATTTTGATAGCAAATAAAGAATTACGTGTTTCAGCGTTTTTGGAAAATCACCCCTGAAAGGGGGAATACAGGGGTTGAAAGTGTGTATAAGAACCCATCGTACCTATTTGCTCAAAATGCATGAAATCATTCTAAGTTGGAATCTTTTTTTGGTTGCAAAATGAACCTTCCACGGGTTTTAACAGAGAATGATTTCAAATTCATATGTAATAGCGCATCTTTTATAAAACTTGGCAAAGAAATAGTTTGCATGCCGAGGAATGTTTTGTTATAAAACGAAATTTATCCTTTTATATAAAAAGGAAATATTTGTTTATTTGTATGCATGATGTTGATATTTGGAACTACTGAACCCATTAAAAAAAACTTACACTTTTATAGGAAGCTGCACTATTCCTGAGTAACAAAGACTATATTTCATTGCGATTTGTGACCACAGGGATCTACAGATATCGATTCTGTAGTCCATTTGTATTAAGGCTTAATCTCAGGAACTAATAAACCATACACTATTAAAAATCTAAATTATCCCTTAGTAATATAAGATATATTTTGCTGTGATTTGTGCGTTAGATATCGATTTTGTAGTCAATGTCAGAAGTATTCTCTAGAACTACGGTTACAAAAAAATCTTCCATCACTAGAAACTTTACTATCCAAGTAACATAGGCTATATTTTTGTTGTAATTTATGACCATAGTGCCCCCCAGATATCGACTGTGTAGTTAATCGGCCTTAAAACAAAGAAAAACAAAATGGCGACCACTTTTAGAATGAGATTATGAATGATAAACCGATCCAGTCGTCCCGATCTCCTTAGGTGCTTGTAGCCCTGTCGATAGCGTAATGTATTAAGAAGCAGGGAAGCAGGGGGCTCACTTCTACAGATTACCGCTAAAGCAATTTTTCATGATCTGGTAGAAGTACTATGGCGACGGACGTGTATCGTTATCCTTGCACTTAGATTGAATCAGGAAGTGATCAACAGTGTAATATAATAAGTACATGCAATAACTAGGGAACAGAGCGCCCGAGAGATTGGGTCCGAGAAATAATATAGGTTGAAAACCCGTTTCAGTGAAAATGAAATGTCTGTCATTGTACATGTTTACCTACCCTTTTCCGAATATAGCCGCAACTGTATTTTAATATTCAATTGCCATCAAATTGTTTAGATAGCCGCACCGCGCTATTTGGAATCCCCAGATCACCAGTTACAAACACCTTTAGATAATCAATTAATTGGTGTCCAGAGGCCATCGTCCCACGGAAACCCATAAGGTTAGTCTGCAATAAAAAGGTCATGTTGACGAGGTAGGTATTTCGTTTCCGTCGAAAGTTTCGCCAATTACAGCAAACTTTGTTCCGTACTTTTAATTACACGAGTTCCAATAACTTGCTTTTCGTTCGACTGTTGGCTCCGGTGATTTATGCATTAGCCGGGGACGTGACCATTGAGCCGGCAGTAACTTTATGACTAATCGTTGTATTAGCCGATGTCACGAAAATCGTGGACCGTGGCACATTGCTGCCGTCACAAACATTACAAAGCTGTATACCTGTATATTGAAGGTAACTTATGTTGCATAGTTTATGTCTACCATCATCGTTGTTTCTAGAGATACATATGTGTCTAGAGAGTGAAATCAGTTCTGATATTTGTGTTTGAAGCTCTATTGTTACTTTGATGATTTCGATATTTCAATAAAGAACGTGTTACGTGACATTTAAAACTTAAACATTTTGTATCCGACGGGATAACGTTAGTAAACAAGGGTTTTGATGTCAAACATCTCTGCAACCATTATATTAGATAGAAACATATCATTTTGTACTTTACCTAATTAAAAAAAACCGGTCACGTACGAGTCGGACTCTCACACTGACGCGACGACGCGACGCGGACGCAACGCGACGGTTCTGTACTCATAGCCTTACCTTTTTTCTTTTTTTTCCATTTAATAGTGATCCGATGGTACAGAACCCCTCAAACAAGAGATTCTTAGGGCAGCCTATAGCTGATATACAGGTGTGTCGAATTTTACATGAAGCACTTCATGTAAAGAATACACTGTTGCGTATCTTGCTGCAACAGGCAAACTTTCTGACTACATTTTTACCTTTTTATTTAGTGTATAGTCGTGTAATATTGTGTTGCTGTGACGTGTGTCAGCTGTTATCCACAGAAATAACGAACTGCGCATCGGATGAATCCAAAACGGCTGTGTCTAAATATATCTGAACACACGGCATAACCAACGGTTACATTTCACATTATATCTGGTGTTATCATTTTGTTAATTAATATCACGCTAGGAGTAGCTATTTGTATAAGAATATACAATATATATATATACACCGGAACAAGCTGACAACACGCGCAAAGCCATCAACATAAGCATTTAATTGATTTTAAAATAACCCATATATTAATAATTGTTGTTATGGACATTAATTATTTTTTCCTCGCGCGACTGAACTGCGTAGTTTGCAACCGGTTGATTAGTGTTAATTAACAATAAATTGATAATCCGTCTTGGATGTTTGTTTTATCGTATGTTTGATTGTTTGCTGTCTTTAGACCCACTTTTTGTGTTTACTGTCTGAACGGCCGCGACGACGCTAGTGACTGATTTGATGTTATTAACATTTGTCACTGCTAATAATAATTAGTTTCTAAACCTAAAATCGATAGCAGCGATATCTGCGTCGGTGGCGCAGTTGTAATGCGTACGCGTTACGATTGAGGCCAACGCTGAGGTCTCGGGTTCGATCCCCGGGTCGGGTAAAGTGGTATTGGGTTTTGCTATTACGAAACACTCAGTATCAACCCGGAGTCTGGAAATTTGTGCCCGGTATGGCGATAGACTCGCCCCCTATCACGTAAGGGACAGAGATACGCTCAGCGAAATGTGGGTGTTCTGGTTACACCTCTGCCTACCCCTTCGGGGATTACAGGCGTGAGTGCGTACGATATCTCAGTGGGGAGTGGTACCGTCTGTCGAAACAAAAGTCGCAGGTTCGAAACCAGCCAGCCCCAAAGGCATGCACCTCTGACTTTTCTAAGTTATGTGTATATTAATTGTTAATTATCGCTTGCTTTAAAGGTGAAGGAAACATCCTGAGGAAATCTGCATACCTGAGAAGTTTTTTATAAGAATTTCCAAGGTATGTAAAGTCTGCCAACCCGCATTAAGCCATCGTGATAAACTAAGGCCTTACCCCTCTCATTCAGTAGAGGAGGCCCGACGAGGAGGACTTTATACATGCGTTATGTGGCAGATAAAATGTCAAGTATATAAGTCTGTCAAAACTAAAATGGTAAAAGATGAGAAAGCCCCATAGAGTCAAGTCGGTAATGTGCGAGTCGGACTTGCGCACTGAGGGGTTCTGTACCAGCCCACGATTTTGTAGGATATGTCTGTCGTTGAAGGACACATTTAACATCCACTACATCACCTAACCGTTAAACTTCCGACAAACATACAGAAAAATATATACTTAGTTTAACGGCAGAACAGATTTTCTTTTCCTGAACCAGCTTTCAAACTTCAAATTCAAAATTCAAATCGGTCCATTCGTGTAGGAACTACGATGTTACAGACAGACACACGCTTTATTTCTTTAGCGGTACTTATTTTATTAAGCACTCGTTACAAATTATTATTATTTGAATGAACACATATAAACTATGTGAATTTCTAAATAATTTTATTTCTGTAACGTTTTCTTAAGTTCACCTCTGTTTGCTCATCCTTTTCTTTCGCCTTTAAAGATACAAATAGGTACATATTGATACTTCATCACTATTCATGCCTGTTAATCTGAATTTTTGCTTAGAGGTGAGATCACTTCAATTAACAGTTTGAAAACGGGCGAGCTGTAAGTCACTTGTGTCAATAACATTTAATAATAGACGTCACACGACTTCTGCAACACTCTCGTTTTATTAGAAAGTTGTTTTATATTTTATCAATTAATTTGTACATACAGGTTAGTAATTTATAAAAAGGCTCATTTCGCGTCATCAGATTTAAATATTGTAATTTTCTGCAGGCTGCACAAGCATCGGATCTCTACAATCTTACGGATCCGTTCAAGTCAGATTGTATTTCTTGCGTATGACAGTACATGAAAAGTGTTATTATAGGTAATGATACCTGTCCTGCCTACTACTGAGACGACCGTACATACAGGAAAATGAGTAGCTCGGCTTGGTCCACAGCCTAGTTATGCGACTGGTCGATGGTACGTAGTAGAAGCCCTATTTCAGATAAAAATCAACAGTAGCACAAGTTTACATGAATATACATCACGTTAACACGCTAACCTAGATTTGAAACAGTTAACGTGGTTCGAAAATATTATTTTAGTAGCGTCAGTCATAGGATGCTCAGTTCCGTACATAATACTAGCGTCTGTTATTTCAGACTTTCTTAAGAGAATGACCTGGCGAAAAGTGTTGGCGCATGGCCAACACGTAGACAACTTTTCGGAGTCTTCACGTTGTTCGCGTGGCCGACGTCTTCCACTGCAAATGTTTACATAACACGGGAGTAATGAATTCCGTGACTAATGTGAATATAGCTAGAAATTCTCATCGACCAGGCGCGATGTGGCGCGGCGTGGCGTGGCATGACCGCCTGCTATAAAGTTTTCTAGGAGTTGATATTTTGTCTCGTCGTGGTTTTGATAATTTTAGTGTTGTGCGTCGAGTTTTTCTTATTCCTGGGCGTTGGTAACTTTTAAATTTCAATCAATAAGGATAAGGCAACTCACGTGATCTATGTTTTGGGCACACGGTTTTATTTTGACGTCTTGGAATAAAGTGAACTTGTTTTGGTGCGTAGCTTTGTGAATTCGGAATTGTCGCCACATATCAGCATTATGTTGATTGAGACATTTTTTGAAAAGCAAAGCAAGCTGAAGAGTTTTTCGAGGTTCTCGCTATGGGATTGAAGCGGCTTTGGCATAACAATTGTACTATGAACAGTAGCCTAGGCCAGTGAACGGCCCTTATCATATGATTGGTACACGTTGTGTACAAACACCGGGCTGTTGTTATTCAGGACGCGGCTCCAGCGCTTCCTGGTGCGCAGACGTAAGGCAATGACGTTACTTTATATGCAGGCGACGCGACCGTCGCTCTGACGACAAGACACGCTTCTGAATATCTTGGAATCATCCAACTGTTCTGACGAAAATTATGCATGACTTGCATCAGTATCCATTTATTTATATGTTTAGAAACCGTAAGAATTATAACCACTGGATACTTTATTAAACTCATGCATGAATAAATCAAAAGAGACACAACGCCACTTGCAACAATAAAAAGATTTAAGCCCCATTTACACGGAGAGGGTTTCTCGTACTTACGACATAGGAGAGAATATTATTATAACAGAAAACTTTAGTTTACGAGGCTGCATCCTACGGTTCTCACTGTCTACTGCATGACACGGCCTATTATACATCTTTATCGTAGGACAAACTCTCTTCCTCTAAATGAGGCTTTAATCTTTTTATTGGTTCAAGTGGGGTTTGCAATCTCTTCTTGCAATGTCTCTTTTGATTTATTCATTCACACCAATTATTTTACAATTGGTCCGAGACCATGGTTAGTTTTGGAAAAATCGTAAAAATGTGACCCTTGATTGAGATCATACATCTTTAACCTTGCGGCTTACGAGTATTAGTTATTATGCGTCTTCGCGGGTGGTACGGCGTGTATCATCGAAACGAGTAAGTATGTACAAAGTACTTGAAATAATAGCACAGCGGACGTAAAAAGTGTTTTAAAAATTTAGGTCGATGGCCTTCCCTTGAGTCTCATCTATTTTTGTTTGTAAAATAATTACACCGTACATCGGCCTTCGCGTTAACGGGAAAACGTAAGGGCTAGTTTAGGTATCAGTTATTGTATTTTTCGCGTTAGGTTATGCTCCCAGTCTCCATGATGATGCTTTTTTTAAGTTGATGCGAGATGAGTAGGTAGGTATATTTAACTATCTCTATTTTTCGATTTTCCAATTACTTCGTACGGAATTGATGGTCGCTCAGAATTCTTCACTTGTGATCTTCGAGATAAGTAAGTTCAAAATCGATGTAGGTAGGCATTTGGGCAGCCGCTTAACACTTGTACCTGAATTGGGGTTTTGTGAGAAGGTGATGCAATACGACTTACGATATTGCATCATCTCAGTCTATTAGCTATCGTTCTAATTATTCATGTACTTACTCACTTGCATTGCCTGCGATTTATTTGAATGGACGCAAGGTTTCCTAAACAAATTAATTCATAAAATATATACATTATTCATTAAGGCAATTTTTTATGAGAAGTCATTTGATGATTGCACCTCAGTTGTCGCTATACTTAGTTACAACTAGAGTGGCTGCACCGACCACAATATTTTTGCGTCCGGCTGCAGCCCGCAGCACGGCTGGTGCAGCGCGGCGCGTCGATGCATCGAGGTCGCGGGGCATATCGGTACGGTGAGGCAAGTCATTGATGCGGTAGGTATAACATAACAGATGATTCTTTGTAAAGGAACTTTTGGCGAAGAAGCGGAATGAAATAAACTATAATTAAAATTTATATAAGTACAAATAAAAAAAAACATGAAGGATTTTACTAAAGTAAAAATGGAAATTCCTATTTTGTAAAATAAATGAATTTATTCTAACATACCATGTAATACCTAAATATAAAACCTATACCTCCATAAAAAAGTTTAATTAACTCCCCCTTCTTTTGAAGTCGGTTAAATATCATTGGTTATAATAGATATTAGAACTTGAACTACATTGAAAGAATTATCTAAATAGCTTCAATAAATCCCGAGATCCTAATTACTTGTACTTGCTTCGGCAGTACATATACTTTTGGTATGTAAGTAATTGAAAGTAGGGCCTAGGGCCAAAAGTTAGTAATATTTGCAAAAAAAATAATTGACTTAGTGATTTTATTTATGCATACTTACGCCCGAATACTGAAACACAACTCAAGCATTTAAGATCGTGTTACACATGTTAAGTGCCTCTTATTTATCAAATTTGTATGAAAATCTGTAACCTGCCTGTTAGGTAGTTGATTGCTGAGTAGCGTTTCAGTATTCGGGCGTTAGTTAATAAAATCTTTTTAATACCCCCGGGTGACCAATCAGTTAGTTGCGTATTTCTTTAATCTATGGTCTATGATGTCGAGCAATCAACACAGCGCTACAAAATAAAATAATAAAAAAAAACATCCAACAGTCACACACATAGTCCTGACCCCACACTAGGTAAACCTGTATCGTGGGTATCAGGAACTACGAGGGACTTGCGGTCCCACAACACCCAGACCCGAAACAAATATTTGTGGATCACACAAACATTTGTCTCGGTGCGGGAATCGAACCCACGCAAAATAATGGTATTATATAATTTTTATGACATTTACCTACAAATGTATTCATTAATTGATGAAATGTGCTGCTATTATACCCATAATTCGTCCTAGGGATATTTGTATTTGGCCATGAGGCCTTTTTTTAGGATTCTGTAGCCAAATGGAAAAAACGGAACTCATAATTTCGTAATGTCCGTCTATCCGTTCGTATATCACAGCCATTTTATTCGAAGACTATTAACACTATATGGATGAAATTTGGATGGTAGGTGTATTCTTTGAACCGCTACACAAAGCTGTATGTGAAATAAAAAAAATGGGTTGGTTCTCCATGCATGTAACCGAGGGTGGTTTTTTTCAAGTGACATAGACATGTTGCGTAGGTCCTTAAAAATGATAAGTAGGTAAATAAGTCATTAATTTGTGAGATATTGGTATCCAAAGTCGTAAAAAATGTGCCCCGCACCCTCTAAGTTTTAAACTACGGGGAGGAAAAATCTGAAAAAGTAAGGAAGTATAACTTAAAAGGTACTTCCAACGAAAATTGGTTTTAATAAACTAGGTTGTATAATATAAATATGACATATTTTCGGTTACACAATATTATTTTATCCTAACATGTAACCCTTTACTGCGCGGGGTCAGTTAAGCACTTGGCCAGGCTTCTTTTTAAATTTGTTTAGATGTGAATGAGGTCTTTTCGCACGGAGCGTTCGCGATCGCTTGAGCGAATTGCGGCTTGCGCACCGAAATCACTTGTGGCACTAGATTTGTTCCGCGTAGCTCATCTATGTGTATGTAACAATACGTATCGATGGATGATTGATCACGATATAACCGTTGAAAACCCCGACGACAGTTAGAACAACATCTGTGACTTTTAAACGGCTGAACAGGATATTCTTTAAATTTTGCTACGCACCATATCGATTTAACCAGCTTACTTTCTTTTCTTTCTGCCTGGTGTTATCACATCTACATTAATGCCTTCCTTCTATTATACCAGCTCTCAAACAAACAAAAACATTCAAATCGGTCCATTTCTGTAGGCAGGTGTAAGGGAAACGCTTCCGAAAACGAAGACAGGTAGTAGTATTGGTGATTGCGAACACGATAGCGCTAAACAAATCACGCACAGGCTTGTTTAGACCAATAAATATAATGACGTATAATTCAAATAATAAATATAATCGTATTTTTCTTAATAACATAATGCACGCTCGGAAACAACTGTGCAACGCGGTGCACGGCGCGATACTCGTATGCCTACTCAGTATTGAAGCGCGGTAATGTGTGCGGGTCTTTGACCCCGACTTTAGTATTAGTACGCTTTATATTGCGAGCTTACGTTTCCAAAATGGCAAGTAAACATCAAACGGTGGTTTCCGTTTATGTTAAGAGCGTGCTATTACCGTTTCGGCTTCGGAAGCGGTCCCCTTACATCCGGTATACATATAGACAGACAGACAAAAGGGTCAAAATTATAACACTTGTCTTTTTTTCTTAAAAGTTATGGTTAATAACTAAGTTCTGTATCTAGAATTGCCAAATTCCTACTACAGTACATGAGTCACGATACATGCATACGATTCGAACTATTTATATTTTTGCGGTATTTGATAAAAATATGATGAAATTATTCTCGAAGTGACATCAATTGTACTACGGCGGCGCGGCGGCGCTGCGTCTATTGAGTCAGCTGGAGTGGAATTTACCGTCCAAATTTACATGAATTTATTAATTGAAAATATTTTTAGTGCCTGAGTTCATACATGGTTAAATTTTGAGTAAGCACCAAAATATTTTTAGTCAGGAACAGTTATGGACTACTAGAGGACTATGGAGGCCTACTAATGATCAATCAACGCTATCAGGAGTCAGGCCATAAAACTAATCAAGATTCTGTGGTATTCCCGACTCGGCGCTCCGCTTCCCTTGCGTGAATAGGTTCCACTGTACGCTAGGGGATTTTTTCCCTAAACCTATTAAATTCTACATTTCCCTTCGAAAATATTTTAACCTAGTCACTACAAATACTTTCCATACAAATGTTGGGAGTGATTACTCCACTGTTCGATTAGCTCGAAAATTGAGCATAATATTGATCTTTCTCACCGTTATCTATGCCTGTACGAAAAGAGAATTGCAAAAAAAAGTTTTTTGAAAGTTTTAGTTTTGAAAATTCTATATTTCAGCAATAATTTTCAAGCAGTTTTGGGCGTACATAAATAACTTATGGAGTACGAAATCTCCAAAACGTACAGGCATAGTTTATTTATCCAATAGCTAAAATTACTTTAACTTTCAAATCATTTCTGAATCGGTAAATCCATTTTTTTAAAACTATTTATCCACTCGATATTAACATTAATTATTTATGCATTTCATTCCAACGCTTCACGCCGCACAATACTAAGAGTGGTATAGCTCATAGCATGCATTTTTGACTTTGCCTACGGATGAGTTCTAGCTGACGCGACGCGCTCGTCGACTAACGTACTCGATATTTAGGGATTGAGAAGGGGAGGGGGATTTCATCCGGATATCTCAGTTACCGTACGAAACGCAACAGAAGCTGCTACTTCATACTTCACGTTGGTTTTCTGTGTGACAGTGGTAACTACCTAGTCAAACCGGCCCATGGATGCTGTGAAAACTATCTACTTAAATCTATCTGACAAAACTATCTCCATGGCTCTACCACGTTTAGAATCATTATAAGATTATAATTAAAACTATCCAAATGAAATAATGACTATTTCTGAAAAACAGCGGCTGTAACATAAAACCAACTCAAAGGAAAGTTCTATGACCAGCATACTGAAATAGGATAATGACAATGGTGATTTGACTAACCAAATGCGTCAAGAATGAAACTACACCACTTAGGCACTTTACCAATTTGCTGATTCAACATACCGCCTACGACATTGTTTACTATCTGCATACAGATGATAAAATTTCGCAGTATGTGCTGGATCTTTAGTTTTAACGTAACACAATAATACCGGCCCTGTATTATACACGTTTCACTGCTGGGCACGGGCCTCCTTTACTGAATGAGAAGGTTTAGGCCTTAGACCACCACGCTGACCTAATGCGAGTTGGCAGACTTTACACACCTTTAAAATTCTTTCTTTGGTTTTCTATTACGAAATACTGAATATCAGCCGGGAGTCTGGAATTGTGCCCGGTATGGTCACATCATGGGACGGAGATACGCTCGGCAAAATGTGGGTGTACTGGTTACACCTCAGCCTACCCCTTCGTTCATTACAGGCGTGAGTGCGTATTTATTTATTTATTTATGTGGAATTACGGATCGAGATCGTTTATGGAAATACCACCGAAGTATTCGTAATTATTACATGAAGCGCGTCTTGAATTTGCGGTTTGGAAATTTGTGCGTTTTGAAATAAGATGATTCTAGTTGTCAATTCGTTTATCGATATTTCCACAAAATGTGGACCAATTTTTGTGTTGGATAGTGGTCCGAGGGTGGTCTCATATAAGTTTGATTAATAATATTAATAAATACACCCAACATTGACTCACTGAGTCCTGACCCTACACTAAGTTAACCTGTATCGTAGGTATCAGGAACTTCAAGGAACCACAACCCCAACACACAACCAAGTCCCAGAACTCCCAGATCTGATACAAATATTTTTGGATCACACAAACGTTTGTCTCGGTACGGAAATCGAACCCATGGCCTCTTGCTTCACAGCCGGCTACTCGTCCAAGATCTGGTGACGAACAACGACGACTGGTGAAAATGAGACAAAGCTCAACTAAAAACAGCAAACGCAAAGCGATTCGGGTTTTTGAAATTTTTACCTTGATTTTTCGTCTCTGCCACTTATGTCCTTTACATCGATATAGTATTCTACCAGATTGAACAGCTTAAAAAACGGCCGGAGAAATAAGAGCACAAAAAATGTTGTGCTCTTATTTCAGAATAGTATGTTCCAGCCATAGCTAACGTGAGGACGTGTGAAAATGCCGCGGTGCGCGTATACAAATTAACCATCCAACCAAAAATAATAATCGTAATAGCAAGGTTTCGGATGGAGTATTTTTCTTCCGGTAAGTACAAGTTAGTTTCTGTATTAGAGTACCTAAAAACAGTATTTAAACATTATTTAACTAATATCTCATTGTTTGGTCAATATCATCCAATATACACCAACTATTTCCGCAAACATTGATTGTTATGGAACAAGAAATCCATTGAGTAGTTGATAATTTAAAAATATTTTTTTAATTATTATTTATAGATTTCCTAGTAATCCATTTCGCTATGCAGAATGGATATCTGTTGTCGCAAAAGAAAGGGGAGAAGAACGGTATATACCTAGTAAAAATTCTAATATTTGTTCGATGCATTTTGACAATAGCAATATAACTGGAAATTCCCAAAGGCATAGATTACTAAAAACGGTGATTCTCAAAGTGCAGGTATTTATTTATCTATTATATAATAAACTAACAGTCATGAGAGATGAAATAAATGTGAAGCTTTAAACAGGATGTATCATAATATTATTATAATTGTAATTATATAAATTGCAGATCCACGTCCAACAAAAAAAAGTGTAAGCACCGGTATTAGCAGAAACGACGACATCAAGTGTTGTAATATATTTGTATCTTTTATGTTAATGTTCTATATTAAGCTTGTGTTTTTTAATAGTTAAATAAAAATAGGTTTGTTTTTTAATCTTTATTATACTTAAGTGATAAGCGTCCCCTGGAGCGCAAACCGAGATCAAAAGATTTCCCATTATACAACTCGTCATTGTGGTGCACATTAGTTTATCCCAAATCCTCATAATGACATAGAAATTGTGTCTTGTTCCCAATCAAATCCTTTTCAAATTGAGCTTACTCTTAAGTCACTACTCTTGCCTAAATCAATATAATTCTTTTTTTGTTATATTTATATCGTACACATAATTTGTCTATTGAGCCCACATTATTACTTATTAATTAAAAATTACGCTTGTGTTTAAAAGGTCACAGGTTTCATTCACAACATGCGCCTTTACTTGGTGTCACTTTGATACTTGCCTTTGTCAAACCCTAAAAAAAATTTTGAAATCATAATTGACCTAACTCTGAAACAGTGTAACTAACATAATGTATTCGTCTTTATTGTTAAGCGGTTGCTTTTTAAAATAAATAATTTTTATACAGATAGTGAAATGACTTTTATTTTTAAGTGACATTACAAAATTACTACTTTTATATAATATCTTCAAGTAATAGAGTTTTAAATTTAAATATGACTACAAACTTAATAAAATAGCAGTAGGTATACGCAGATGCGTTAACTCTATGCATATAAAGTTCAATTTTACTAGAAGCCCGACGCAGACCAGACAGATGAAACTCAAGACATTTTCGTGCGTCAAGTTTGTATGAGAAGTTAGATCTAGAGTATTTATGATCGAAGGTCCTTTATCAGTGATGGTAAGTGAAAAGCACATGAAAATTAAAGTTAGGTATCCTAACTAATGCCTATTAGGTATAAATGTGAAAGTGAGTTTGTTTGCTTGTTACGCTTTGACGCCAAATGGCTAAACCACTTTTGATGAATTTTGCTACAGAGATATATGGGACCCTGAAAATAGTAATAGGATTTTTATCCCGGAAAAGGCTGTTCACTCGGGCGGAGCCACGAGCAAAAGATATTATACCAATAATACGGACATGGCATTTGCATGGCTTTCGACGTAACAACTACAATTAAAAGGCGTTGTGAAATTCCCAACTAAACTTGTTAGCAAACACAATAATCACCTATAATGTAATATGTAATTTTGCAAATATGTATATCAAACTCGTAATTTATAGTAGTTCTAAGTCCAAACGCCGCAGATATATTACGCCTATAATAGACGAAAATAACACGTGTAAAATTCATTTGGGGTTTTTATTGTTATAATATTTGATCGTAACTAAATCCAGTTTTCCATTACTACTCTGGGAACGCGCGCTAGCTATCACGTTTTACAACGTGGAAATTAGATCTTTGTTCTCGTAAAAACTCGTATAAATTATTTTTACTGTGAACGTGGAGTTTGTCCGTATGTCGATCAGCATTTACGTTCAGTGTATTTATCTTCACCTCCTTATGTTCTCAACATATGATATTATCATGTTGTGTTTAAATATATTTTTGTATTTAGTTCAGTAACTATCCATCAACTTAGTGTAGAGACATTATAATCCTGTGGAAATTGTAGAGTTAACTATTATTTAACAAAAAAACGCCTACATCAATTTATGTCCTAGATAAGTAGTTGCTAGCAATGTGTATTATTTATTAAAATTATAAACAGACTTTGTTATGCACGTTTATTTCCAGTCGAGATCCAAATTATTTCAGTGGTTGTAAAGACTGTTCCATGTCATTTATCAGTGACGTATTGAGATAAGCTTGAGCTAATATATAGTCTACGTTTGACCCCAATAGCGGGTTTGATTACCGTACCGGGGAAAATATACCGGGTGTAAGGGAAACGCTTCCAAAACGAAGACCACTAAAAATCGCGAAATAAGTCTACATGTAATTTTATTTTTACCCACAGTCTTGTTTGAGCCAATAATATAAATGATGTTTTATTGAAATATTCATTAACATCGTATTATTCTTAATAACGTAATATAAAGCCAATAAAAAAATTGCTGACGTTCGGAACCAACTGAGCGGAGCGCAGCGCGATGTACCTACTGTACTGAGTATTAGTGCGCGGGTCATTGACCTGGTGTTAGCTTTTCATTGCGGGATTTCGATTTCAAAATGACAAGTAAACAGCAAAGGAATAGCGTTTTCCGTTTATGTAAAAGTAGTGTTTATTACCGTTTTGAAAACGGTCCGCATAAACATAGCATTTTATATTATAAATTTGGGATGCTCTCGTCGAAAATCTTAAAATTTTAAGAAGAAATTCGTCCCTATAAAATCAGAAGTGGTTGAAATCGGGAATAAAGCAACGGAAGGAAGCGATCGTCAGGGTAATGTAATAAACACGCATACTAGTTAGGAAACAAGGTGCCCGAGAGACCCCAGACCCGAGACACTGTAATGGTGTAATAGCTGTTTAAAACACATAATAAGTCCACGACTTTTTTGTGAAGGAAGATTGGCATACGAAAGGAGGATCCTACAATATCATAAGAATCATGGGTGTGCTGCCTTTCTCAATAATCAGATTGAGTTTGTTTGTACCACCGTCAATTTCACTTACCGTACGAAACGCAAGAGGAAAGCTGCCATATTACCAGCGTGACTTACATACTCGTATACTACTCTTGAGAACCCTCTCCATATACAGTTTTATTTATAGTAAGTATATTAATAAAACAATTAGTATAAGCGTGCCATTATATGCAAACCACCAACTAATTATTGTTATCAGGCAATTTGGTTTCCAGAAATAAAAATGAAATGAGTTTACTGACTTTGTTTTAGGTAAATGACCCAGTGTGGGAGCATTATTTGTTAGAAAACTCTACGCCAACATGTGCGCGGAAATGAATCAGAGTGGACTCGGAGTAATTCTTAGAACGTTTTTAAGTCATAGAGCTACGCTGTAAACAGTTTTCACTACAGCGTGGATGGCTCTACCGGGACAGTACCATTTTCGCACAGAAAACCGATGTAAAGTTGCAGTAATAACGTTAGGGATTATAGGCATTTCGTCAATCGCGCTGGACATATGTGGGTTGGTAGATTTCACATACCCTCGAAGTTCTTATGAAGAATTTTCAGGTAAGTATGCCGGATTCCTCACGATGTTTTATGTCTAACTGTGTATGAATATATTAATTATATATCAGATTGCTAGAGATTACAATGGTCAGTAGTTGCAGTCAGAATTTAAGGAAGAGTCAGTCTACAGACTATCTCGAAAGGATCGATTTTTTAAAGAAACATAATTATAAAGCACGTGAGTCACATGACATCATCGAGACTGCAAGAATTTATCTCCGGTCTGATATATTATAGCGACGAATGATTTCTTTCCAGTAGTCGTTATTTTCTTTGTTTCAAGTATCTAGACGTGTTGGTAATTACAATATAATCCTGTCAATATAGCATGGGGGTTCATAGACGGAAACACCATACAAGCTCACTGCGCGGTGTCACGTTGTTAAACACGAATCCTTTGTTCATTTGCGTATTTTTCTACTATAGATAAAGAAGATCACAGCAATCCCACGTAAGCCATAGTATTCAATAACTTTTGTTCACACATCAATTCAAATGCATCATAGCATGTGAAGGTTAATAAAACGAGAACTTTCGACGGTTGCATCCGACTTTATTTTCCATTTTCGATGCCAAATAACTGAGAAAGTATCAGCTAAATATAACACCGGGTATAATGCTTGTTTACAATTTACATCGCGACATATCACTGACGTATATGGAAGGCTCTGAGACATTGTTAATGCCCATTGTCTGAATGTCGAATAACGTAAAACGATCGACTTGCTTTTTGTTCAAGCCACAGTGGTGGCAGATATATCCTCCTTGCCTTTTGTTCAAGCCGATTCAGATATCCTCCACCGGAAGAACTATATATCAAATCACAAAACACAGGAATACTTTACTCAAGCCATACATTATTGAAAAAAATCATGCGTCTGTTGTCTATCCGAACACCTTGCTTGAAATAAAAGGTGGCGAGAGTTAAGATAAAAAAACGTGGCTTTATACCTTTACCAGGTCATTATGTGGGCAGCAGCGGTTCTACATCTCTTCAGATATGTGATATTCATTCTAGAAGTTTTATATACCCTCACGGCTATTACTACTTTATCTGCGCTTCATAGATGCGTTAGTATTTCGAATAAGAATTTACTTTAGGTGTGAACTATTATTGAAAGTTCTGATACTCTCATACACTATATATACGGTACGAATACTTTATTCATGATAAGTACTATATTTACTAACACCACCATCGCCATATAAGACTGAAGAGCATAGATTCAATAATATGAGTCACATAAACAAGACTTCTTAAGTAAATACATATTACTATGTCATTTATGATTCCGCAAGGTCATTTGTGAGTTGTGATGCAGTTGATTGTCGATCAATTCTGACACTGCCATATAAAGGAGCATCATACGATTCTATGGAAATATTCTATTTACAAGTTCTATTCGCATACATTTCTATTTGCGTTGCGTTTTAGTGTCATTAACAAGTTTCTACGCACTCAGGTCGTGTTTTGAAGATGATATAAGATTTTTCTTGATCATTTGTTGTGTAACGCGAACCTTCTGGCTGATGATCGGATTGCTACATGATCAGCGACGCCTGTATTAGAAGGTATTTCGTATTTATAGAATTTTTGTAAATGAGGTTTCTGTTCTCGTAGAACATATTTGGGATCCAACTACAGTCGGTTTTACGAGTAGGTATAACTGATGGATTAAATGGTCATCTTGATAAGGCTTATGTACAACAATTGCTGACGTTGTGCGCGATGTGTGTTCGTATGTATGTGTGACATACATACATACGAACTCATGCCTGTAATAACCGTAGGGATAGGCAGACGTGTAAACAGTACACCCACATTTCGCCTACCTTATTTCCGGCGCAGGATACAATAGGGTGTGAGCCTATCGCAATAACAGGGTACAATTCCAGACTCCGGGCTGATACTGTGCATTTCGTAATAGAAAAACCCAATATCATGTTAACCCAAACCGGGGATCGAACCCGAGACCTCAGCACATCAGTCACATATCTTTTTAAAAACGAAGTATATAAACAAAATTTTTGGTGCTAGATCTCATTAAGGTTGTTTATTGTCGAGACTCGAGTTACAAATAACGACAAGGCCGGCATGGTGCGTACGTGCGGCCGGCAACGCACCCGCGCTCCACTGCTCCCATTCTCATACTCATTTTTTATCACCAGCGACAATTTGTTTCCGTAAATCACAGAATAGTGAAAATCAACATCGTATCGAGCTATTTGAACCATCTTCAAATGGTGGTTCGGTATTTGACCCGTACGTGTGTATTTATGTATGCCCGTGATGTTCCCAAAAACTGATACCTAAATCAATTTAGATGATTGTTTCAATAACGTACCTAATCTCTACATATTTTCAGGAAGATTTTAGTTTATAATACTAAGGGTTATCCTTGTTATCTATAAAGTTATAGGCGTATATGTACATTTGTGACACAAATATTTATGATATTTACTATGTTTTCCGTTCATTTGGCATTTCTAAACATATTTTCTATGAGAGTATTGGTAGTTCTTATTAATATTTTATAGGCTTTGTTGCGGTAAAAGATTTGTGTCAGCTACAATTACTCGTATTACGTACTCGTAGTTCTTATTAATATTGTATAGGCTTTGTTGCGGTAATAGATTTCTGTCAGCTACAATTATTATTAGCGGATACAACATGTATTTAACACTTATAATTATTGTGTTTTATGTATGAGTATTTATATTAATAATTGAATAATTCTTCAGAATCTGTGGATAGTAGTACTTTATGCAACAACCAGGAGTGATAGTTCTATTTATCTTCCTTCGTAGTATGTATTTTGACTGAATTTATCACGAAGCAACTGTGTTTTTGGAATTCAATACAATGTGCTGGCCTAAATGCTGCTTCAAAAGCCTCGATATGTGCATAGATACTTCAAGATATAGTATGATGCTTCAGGATAAGTCGCTTGTGCCCTGGATATTATCGAAGCTACCGGAATAACCTCGTAGGGTTGTGTTTACGCGCCAGGTAGTCGGTGGAACGGCAGTACGCGACCGATTTACATCGCCTTGATGAATTCATTGTGGACTTAATCGTTTTTGTTATTTGTTAATTAGTAGAATTTTCCATCTCTTCACGCGTAAACATTTTCCTTGTAGAAGCTTCGGTTGTCAAGTTTGTTACTATTGTATTGACCGACTTATTGTATTGAACGTTTACCTTTTTTTATAGCATAGGCCAGCAAACGAGCAAGTGGGTCACCTGATGGTAAGTGATCTCTACCGCCCATGTAGTTACGCCCACAATACTGAAATAATGATGGGTGCATTGCCGACCTTAAAGGAAGGTTTGGGCCTCCGGATATCTCACTCACCGTACGAAACGCAGCAGCAAGCTGCTACTTTATGCCGGTTTTCTGTGAGACAGTGGTAACGACCCGGACGAGCCGGCCCATAGCTTTGTCTCATAGTACAGTTTTGTATTTGTTAAAATGTAATTGTTTATTATTTTAATATTACATATAAATATCTACAAAACACGTGTAAGGTTAAACACAAAGTTGTTAAACATACACAGTTATTTCGGAACACATGTTCATATCCCATTTCTAGTAGATATGCTATTAATATACATAGATATGTTACGTCAATAGGTAAGTATAGATTCTAATATGTATATTTACGTACGTCGCGTCGTCGGTCACAAATGCACATGTCTGTCGCCAGATCGTACCAGGGGCAGGGGTACGATCGCATTGAGGACCAAAAAAGATGACATGAATGCCAATGCCAATGGTCTTACTACGAAGGATTCTTAAGACTGGATGAAGTGGAAGCGTTTAAGGGGGAAAGCGGACCCTGGCAATAATCCGGGATAACGTCAGGCATAAACAAGTTATACGGCTATGTTGTATTGCTGGTTATTTGGTTAATCTAAACACGACAAATACAGTAGAATTACAAATTAAGTAAAGCAAGAGGCATTAAGGGCCGTATTAATAAACCGATCTCAGTGTTGAGACGGGCCATAAGTAAATACTCAAGATGCTGAACTATACAATAAACCAAACTTGAGCTATTAATTGAGTACCCGTTATCAGCTGAGTTCATGTTGTTTAATAAACTAGACTCAGGTCTCAAGAACCTTCTTGACATGTGTAGTAAGATGCCGATTCTTGAGTACAGTAAATTGGTGACTTAAGAACGTGATCTTTGAAGGTGTATTAACCGGAATTATGTAGTTTAAAATAATTATTGCTGAAATTTACTATTATAATGTATTTCATCATTATGATAATATGTTACGGCCATTAAAATATTGTTTGAAAAAAGTTTACTTAAATATAAAAGGATGCCATAAATTCCTTTGAGTTACAACAAGAAAACTTTAAAAAACATTTTCAAGTTACGATCTTCGTCATCACCAATGCAAAAAAGAGGAAGTTCTCATTTCTATGTGTAGTTTTTGTGTTTAAACACGAATGAAGAATGTATTTCCAGAGAGCTATCCGATTTTGATGATTCGTTTTTATTCTATAGAGCATACGCACTGATTAAATGGATAATAATATACGGTCACGCGACTAATGGTATACTGTGTGCATATACTTTAAAGAGCACGTTGAAGAGTTGCGTTGAATATTACGCTTAATCGACTTACCTGGATCTATTCACATACCTCGATATTGATCCAATCCAACAATTTTGGATGGATACGGCCCTCTAGAATTACTTTTGTGTATGCCACCTTTGAAGTATTACATATTACGTTCATGTAATTATAAAATAATATATTTAATTACGAAAAGTAGCGCAAAACTATCATCATGTCTTTAATACGGCAGTAACGCAACAGGGCCAAAAACTACACAAAATGCTATAAAAGTACCGCTTTGGCAACACTGGTCGTCATTCCCGCCACGTTTTCCCCAGAGGACCCGCGTGGTATTTTTTCGATTGCGTTTTATTATATTGTGTAGTAGTTTAAGTTCATGAACTTATTACCACATTTTAATTGATTCATTATTTCTTACGTAAAAAAAGATGTATAGTTTAATAATATCCTCATTTTGTTACAATTTCAACTTCGTTATGACATTTCAATAACTATATTTTACGCAATAATAAAACGTAGATGAATGATAGGCATTCTTCCATAGATTATACTAATAAACTGGCATGTTCTTCGTTTAATTTGACGTAAGAGCAGACTCTCAAATGACGTAATTTGTGGCGCTGTTCTTGAGAACGTTATTATTTGAGATGATCTTGATACGTGTTTATTAAATAACGATAATCTTAAGAAGCTGACCTCATCTTGAGAACGTATCAGCTGATAACGTACTTGAGAACTAAACTGAGATCGGTTTATTAATACGGGCCTAAGTTCGCCTGTACATATTTTATGTATAAATAGTATTAAATAAATAAAAAAAACCTTAATAAAATACCTAAGTATTGTGTGGCTATAAGTAGCAGTATTGTTTAGTTATATTACCTATATTATTTAATGTCACCTTCATAAAGTATACAATTAAGTTTTAACTGCACTCGAGGCAAAACATAACACATCTACAGAATGCGGTTACTGTATCAAAACATCCCTCGCGCCATTCACCTGAGCGAGGGGTGTGGTGTTGGGTCGTCGACCTCGTTACACTGTCGGCCGTTGACCTCCGTCAGCTGTTGTACACAACACAGCACTATATAGGCATCTCGAGTTTGACCCACTTTGCAACGCTGCCACATGTCGCCAGTTAATAGACAACTTGAATTGCATACATTTTTCCACTCATTAGTCAATACTAATATCTCGTTATCAATATAACGGTTTAATAATATTGTTTGATAATATAAAAAGTTGGGTGAAGGTGTTGAATATGAAATGTTTTAGGACAAGTTAATAAGAATATGCATATAGTATACGTATTAATCTTTACTTAATGCTAAAATAAATAGAATTTAAATATGTAAAAACAAAATACCACTCACATACTGACTGATTAATCATGGAATTTCAAAAACTATTGAAGCGAGGATCATGAAATTTAGTCAGATGATAGTTTGCGTAACGTAAGAGCCCGTAAAAAAAGGATATTTGTAAATTTACATTTTAAGGAGCAATCCCCCTTGGATTGAACTTTGTATGAAAAAACTATTTTATAGAACAGAATACGGCTATGAAATTGAGTACAAATGTTGCTTATTCAATTTAATGAGATACGTGTTTTACAATTACCCCAGGAATAGGCTTTCACGCGGAACCGCTACCAACCAACCAAAGATTATATAGTATAAAATATAATCCCAGCGAAACGGTAAAAATGGGCCAAAGTTCAGTTCATGTTCATAGGATAAAATAGGTGTCAACGTCCTTCAGACCTGTAGCATATTGTATAAAGCAAGGTTTTTGATGAGCCCTTTGTCAAATAAATTGCAGAAACTCCGATATTTCACCGCGCAAAACGTGTTTTAATTAAATATTTTATATGAATCTCGGCTGTGCTATCTATTCACAGTATGATCTTCTACCCTAACTCGAGTATATTATTATACACCTTCACTCATGATTCGAGTTTTGTATTGGAGATTTCGTGTAATATCGGGGAGAAACAATAAAAATTGGTAAATAAAATTGTAAGTAAGTTTAATTAAAATTTAATCTTTAATAATCTCATTATTTCCATTATCATAGCTTTTCCACTATCAGATATCAATATTACGTAAACGCGCCAATATTCATCTGTATAAACTGTTCAATTTGTTTGATGCCCTCGCATTAAACTATTACATTTATGAATCGCCTCAATCGCCTGCATGCTGACAGACTGTACTTACTATCAACAATCAACAGGCGCTAATTAAAATTTCTCATCGTTAGACCTTGATGGTTTGGAATTCAAAACATCGTATATTGTGAACACTCGTAGAGGTAAATAAAACAGGTTACCTATCTATTTCCGACACCAACGTGTATTTTCGGGCTCCCGGATATATTTCAAAACGTGCGTGAAGAGTCTTCGTATTTAGATTATTGGGTTTGATTATAACTACGGTTTTTATTTTTCAGCTTCAAAAAAAACAACAAAAAAACATCAATATCCGGTTTTGACGTATGCGACCGAGACAGGATAACACCGCGCGCGACCGTTTTTACACCGTTTGATATCAATCGAACTTGTCGCAGTTGCGAATCGGCTGACTCGCATCAAGCATCACTGTCACCCAGCCGATCGTCCCAAATCCGTAACACCATAAATGTACAATTCATCCTAAATCTAGTCGACATGTAATTTACAAAGTGGCAAAATCGTTACGTCAAATTAAAAAAACAATGCTTCAGATGATTATATAAGTAAGATTAAGATGTTTTTCGTTGAATTCATAAGATAAGATTAAAGAAATGTTATGAAACTTTAAGATATGAAAAGGATGTGATCTGAAGTAATTAAATGTATTGCCATGAATAATGTAAGTGGTGAATATTATGTAAAACTTACGTTACGCTTATAACCATACAAATATAATATTAATATGCAAAACAGAACAAAAATTATATAATTCCTCAAACAAATATTTATGGGTATGAAGCGGTTTTTTTCCAGTCATTTAAATTCATAATCAAATATACGTTTAATACCGGCGCGGCTACAAGCACGCAAACACCTACGAAGTCGCGAAATTTGGCCCAAACATTTACGTATGTGTGCTACGTGCTAACTGCTAAGTTTGAAAATATATTCACACTGCTATGCAGTATCGCTTTTTTATGCATATCAATAAAACAAAGTTAATAACTTAGGCGGCTTATCATTGGTTATTGAAAGCTTAGTAACATGTATAAGTTTAGTAACAGTAGTATTTATAATACTTGAATATAAGTAAATAATGCAAATATTAGAAAACAAGTTTGGTAAATGTATTTATGATCTTATTTGTGCGCACAAAACGTATTTTAATGTTTTGAAAATATGTGCCCAAAGTTTGGTCACTTGTCTGGCGCCAGCATTAAACAAGTATCAAGGTTGTCAGCCTCCTAAAACTTCCAAAATGCGTTGCCTCTTATTGATCGTGTTCAGTACTATGATTTAAGTTAACTTCGGCAATCTTAATTTATCATGGGAAACACGAAGTCGCGATGGTGATGATGATGTTTGATCATCATCCATATTTATAGAGCAGATTAAATTATGAACACTGTATATATGTACCTATATATTAAGCTTATATGTATAACATTTTAATTATGCACAGATTATATCTTTATTTTTCTCTGGAGTGCCTGACGATGTGCGAACGGCCTGACATTGCATGCATATTTGTACTACATCACCGGTTGAAGATAGTTTAAAATTGTTACATAAAAAAAATACTGCACTTTAATCGTTCCAAAAACGAGTGACCTAAAAACCCTCGTGAGATGAAACGAAGGTCGTCCGAGATCGCGGTCGCGGTATCAAAACACTAGCATACAAAGAGACATGACTTCGCTTATGAGAATATGTAACATATATAATGTATTTATAGCACTCATCATTGTCAACGAAGAAATGTACAAAACGCGATAACTTTGCTGATTTCGGAATTCTTTATCATTTATCATCATGACAGTCATGGCAAAGGTTGTTTGTGTTTTGATACAAAATGTGAAAACATTGTTTTTATATGCGGTATTAAAAATAGGTAGAGCGATTATGTGGTTAGTTTTTTTTTCTACAACTGCGATAGCATGTAGTATTATTTAAACCTAATAACTATGAAAAGCTTCAAACAGAAAAAATCCTGATGAACAGATTTTCTTCAAACATCTACGCGACATTCTACGTTTTGTCACGGTACCGGGTACAAACGAGATGATTGACTGATTGTTGTTGCCACGAGCCCTAAGTTTTCACCCGCTTCCCTCACTTATCAATGTCTTTGATCACACTCGGATTGCGCCAACTTAGCTTAGGTGTTATCATTTTTCTATCTAAAATTAAATGGTGGTAGGGTTGCCTCGTCTCGCTTCACGTAGATTTTATCTATTTCTTGTATAAATAATCGAATAAAGCTAAAGTTTAATGTTTAACAAACCAAATACGTACAGTTTATTACATCTAACAACCTCGTTGCAACCTACAATGCGCGTACCGTAATTGAATTCAGAAGGTGACAAAACCTTGTTCTACTATTTGGTACAAATAATTTACAAATTATTATCAACGTAAACTAATGTATTCACAATAAATCTTGTAGCCGTGGTTTTGAACGATCGAACCAATTTCGAATGGATAAATGAAGAATGTTTGAATTAATTCCTCGGACCTAGGCCTCAAGCTTCGTCCAAGGCACGCCACTGAACTCGACATTTGCCTCTCGGCGACCGGTGGCGGCTAGCCCGGCCAGTCAACATGTACGCAATACAAACCTGTTCTCTAAACTTTATTTTGACCACTAGCAACGCTAGTTTATTAGAACAGATGTTTCTGATGGAAAGATGAGAGAAAAATAAATTTAATACAGACCGGGCTTCGAAAAATCGTTAGCAATTTAAATATTTATAGTACAAGTCGTCACGAGTCAAAAATACAGAAATTAAAGAATAGGTACCTAGTAGGTAGCGTAGGGATTATAGTTAGGGAAACGATCCAGCGGTCGCTCGGGTATAGACAACTGTCTCGGAAGGCTGGCGAGTCCAGCATAACCAACTCTCCTCCCGCGAAGTTGAGAAGGTATCCGTAAAGGCACGGTTACAAGCTGGTGGAAAATATTATCAACTTGCAAATTACTAAGATGCATAATATGTTTCGTCAGTATGATAAGACACTATTATAGCATACTTACTACTATATAGAAGTACTATACTCGATAGTTTGTTTTTGTTTACGTCCTTATCAACAGACGCTATCGATCACCGTGTTGTGACAAATGATCGCAAGTTTTTTGTTTGTATATTATATGTTTATATATAAGTAGTGACATTATCCTAAACTGAATTCCAGAAAATGTTTTTGACATTGTTATTACTAAAGTCAATCAATCATGCAAAATTGATTACGTTATCCTTCAGTCTGTAATGCAGATTTGCATTATTTATATTTCCTACTCGTATATACCAGTAAGATAGACGATAATTTTCTTAGCCAGTGAAATTACTGAGCATTTTGAGACTTAACATATGATATGATATTTGTCTTGGTATGACGAGCGCAGTCCAATGCCATGCAGTATTTGGCGATTCCAAGTTATGTGTTGCTGCTGTTAATGGTCAGGCGTGGGTGTCACGCTTACAATCAGGAGATCGACCTGCTCGTTTTGTTACCAGGTCATTCAAAGAAATAAAAAAATTGCATGTGTCTCATTCTATTTATTATTACTTAAGAATTAAAAATGCATACGCGATACTGTCAAAATACTAAATGGAAACCCTGTTAGTGGTAACTTTCACCTTTGCAAGTGGAAGAGGCACGCTATAGTCATATTTTATCTACAGCATAAATGGGCCAGCTCGGCCAGACCACATGTCATAGAAAACCTACGTAAAGTGACAGCTTGCCTTTGCGTTTTGTACGGTGAGCGAAATATCCGGAGGCCCAAATCCTCCGTTCCCCTTCCTAATCCCTTAATTGTCCCTTTTTTCCTGCACTGTCGGCTACCACTAATAATATAACTAAAAATTATGACTCCACATGAATACCCACAATACCAAAGGTATCGTAAATGGTGCTGTTCAGGCTGGGCATTCGTTCAGCATCTGAGCATCCGTCTAATAGATTTTTGATTCATAACTCTTTACCGCATTCGAAATCAAACTAGGATTCGCAGTTTTCAGAGGTTTTACAGTTTAAAGTATGAAATATGTAATCGCTTTATATGGATATTCGAGTTTCAAACGAACATTAGTCGAGTTGTGCGAACGTGCGTGGTTGTGTTTCTCCATCACGTAATACACCCAGCAGTCACTCGCATAGTTTTTACCCCTTATTAAGATACGACTCTTATGGCATGTGTATCAGGAATTACGAGATACTTGCGGTTCACAACACCCACACCCGAACAAATATTTATCTCGGTGCAGGAATCGTGCACATGGTCTCCCATTTAACAGCCGACTACTCATTCACAGCGCCACAGAAGCTGTCAAACAGTATAAAGCAACTTCTAAACGGGTAATATGTATTGGGGCACCGAGGAGCACTGTATTTATTATTATAACTATAAAGTGTCAAGTGTGAGTCTCATTTATGCACACCGTACCTCCGCAATCCATTTTAATTTAACTAACGTAACGTAGGGGCTGCTACATATAAAAATAGGGTATTAGGTTGTTCGTTCCCTTTTCGTTCTTGTAATATAAGTTAGATTTGGCTAGGGTAGGAGTTAAAAGACCTACATAACGTTTTCGACGAAGTCCATCGTATTTTAGAACTTGAAAATAAAATTAAAAACTTTTTTCCGCTCAAAAGTGGTATATTATATTAATTTATAGATAAATAACAACGAATCGCAAAATATTCATTCAATATTAATTCATATACACATAGGTACTGACTTCAAATGCGTTTCGTATTTTTTATCAACATTTTATTGACCAAATGAGTTTCTACATCCAGTACGCTTGGGAAAATATTCCATTCGTTTTCTTGTGATATCTCTACATGTCTACCGAAGCTAACATGACAGCCCGGTGTTTACTCCACTAGAAAATGTAATCTAATGTTTCCCATAGGGGTAGGCAGAGACAACAGAAATAAAAATGAAAAAATGCAGAGAATTTGTTGTCGTCTAGCTTTATCATACTATCTCTATCTATATATATATCGTATCGTTCTCTCTATGTCATGGGGTTAACTACTTGTGTTCATAACGGCTATAAATCAAAAACATGTTGTAACGAAATGCTTCAAGAGCCTAATATTTTTTATGCTAGAAATAGTTATTAATATGTATTCAGCGCACTTGTTATGTTATATATAATTTAGCGCTTTTAAACGAAACGCTGTGTAATATATTATGTAATATGCGATGTCACTGTTTTAGCAGAGGCCAATTAATAAACAAAATTGTCTGTTAAAACTATTAAAGACAAAAAATAAAACCGACTAAAAAGAATATACCGGGTGTATGGGAGACGCTTCCGAAAACGAAGTCAGGTGGTATTATTGGTGATTACAGATACGATAGCACTAAAAAAATCGCGAAATAAGTCGTTTTTTTTGGACCAATGACAATGACGTTTAATTAAAATTAAGTCTTAGTAACCTAATATAAAGCCGAAAAAAGCAGATGACGCTCGGAATCAGCTGTGCATCGCGGCGCACGGCGCGATATACCTACTGAGTATTGAAGCGCGGTAATGCGTGCGGGTTACTGACCCCGACTTTAGTAATAGTACGCTTTACATTGTTGGCTTACGTTTCCAAAATGGCAAGTAAAATGCAAAAGAATGTGTTTTCGGTTTATGTTGAGGTAGTTAGTGTTTTATTAATTACTATTTCGGAGCCGTCCCCTTACACTCAGTATAATATTACTAAAGTGCAGTTAGAAATAAATTTAATGTATAATATAACGAGCACCTCTTGGGTTAACTATTCGATAGCAACATAGTATTCTCTCTCGCGATATATCTTGTCGGCTGATGCTAAGCTGATTTATTTATCAGTATGTTGTTATCCAGCATTGCACTGTTGTTTCTGTAAATTGTTAACTGCGTGGCACTTTAAACAAAGTTCGCTCAACCAGACATCTGACCATAAGACACAACTAGTTACACGAGAGTTTTACAGTCTTAGTAAGTAATAAATTAACGGAACCCTAAATGCAGAATAAAAAAAACATGCCGTTGCTACAGCGCAGAAAGCGAGTCGACGTTATATAACATTTGGCCTTGACTCTTAGCTAGTCGTTTATACTACTAGGCACGTAGATAGACTTTATAGCGACTTATGAGCAAAAACACCGTGCTGTGTCATCAGTGCTCAGTTTATGGTGTTTATCTTTCAAAAATAATTATTATTTAATCACATCATAGACTTCTTTGCTTTACCATTAATGGAAGTGTCTAGATTAGCTCGTTTTTAACCCCCGATAAGAAAAGAGGGGTATTATAAGTTTGACCACTTTGTCTACCCGTGCGTGCGGATGGATTGATTTGAATACGTTTTGTTGTAATTTAATCAAAACGGTTCTTAGCCATGTAAATATTACTTAGTATTTACTGTTAAAAGTTACAGATGAACGGTTAGGTAATTTTTAGGTGACTTTAGTAGGAGTCGAATACGATGATTGTATAAAGAGAAAAATAGTAAAAAATTAAAATATTTAATTGAAACACATATTTTAAACAAAAATCACTCATTATAAACTGTTTTAAGGGAATGAGACTAATAGCATAATTACTGCACACTACACACAAGATTTTTACATCTTGTATGGAAATTATATTTCCAATAAAATGGAAAACACGAATATCTAAGTTGTCTTAAATTGGAGAAAAAAATGGAGCAAAATTATTTCTTAAAATTAATTACGTTTTTAACCGAAGAAAAATAATGTGATAATGGTGTTACAATATGTATTCGTTCGTGTACAAGTTATTATTCCTTTGGAAATAATGTTTTTCTTATTTTTCAGCCATTAGGAGTTTTAAATTGTTTATAACAATTCAAGCAAATCTGCCAATATTGTACAATGTTTGAACATTACAAATGAGATCTAATGCATGTACTATTAAAATATTATAGAGACTGTATGTTCAGCTAATGTGAGGGCATCAACTAAACTCGGATAAGCAGGTCATGGATGGTAAACATAAACTGTATTGCGTATGCAACGAACAAAGTTGCACTGAATGTTAACATGGTGCAGTAAAATTATCATTATTATCACACATAGTTGCGAGGAAATGCAACTTCCTTAAACATATGTTGATTATAAATTGTGTTCTCTTACAAATTAAGCGTTGCTTGACTTCTATTTATATAGTTGTGTGTCATGTACCTATTTAAATATTAATTTAGATTTGCATTTTGCTCCAGCTGTGGCGCTCTGTTTGCTCTTGTATATATAAATCTTAATAGATGCCATCAGAACTATTCCTTTAAATGTTGTCTACTTTAATATTCCGATATAAAAAATAAATTAAGTAGAAGAAATCTATCGGACTGCATCTTGAACACAGAAAGGTTTTGAAAGAAAAGAAGTAAGTTTAGTTTCCGATTATACTTCGCTTGATAAAGTGTCGAGGGAGAGAACGCATACTCCTGGTCACGCAGGAAATTGAATAGATCCATAGCTATGCCCTATAGGCTAAACCATAATATCGAGAGTGAGCCCTGAGTCCTTTAATAGAACGAATTTAATGTTGTCAAGATGAAAAGATTACGAATGAGAGAACAAAGCGCCGGAAAAGAAAACCCCTTCATTAGGGGAACGGTGATATAAATGAGGGAACCCTTGAAATGAGGCGTCCTTCGATCCCATATCATACTGTGAGTAGAAATATTTAGGTGCTTCATTATTACTAGCGATTATCTACGACTTCGTTCGTGTTGCACACCAAAATATTAAAATGTTTTTAATTTCTTGATTATGTTATTATCTATTAGTCATTATTTCAATCTGATATGAATATGAATGATATGTCCGTCTACACAGCCCCTATTTTCTACAATTTCTCGATCTTGACGTAGGAACCCGAAGTATTTCCGAAATAGAACGTAGCCTGACTAACTTTTTGAGAAGTTTTGATGAAATCAAATCAAGATCCTGTCAAAATAGGTTTAATCGTTTCAGAAATTAGCTCGGACAAACGTCCAGACAGAAGGATACAAAAATTAAAATACGTATGGTAATATGCAGGAGCTTTCTTAAGGAGCTTAAGAAAAAGCTTGTATTTCGAAATCGCAAACACTTTGGTGCTCAAATAATTGTTTTTTCAGTAAGTATGTTATTCTCATGAATATTAAGTTTTTGATCATGCGCGGACTGGCGGATATTGGTTGCATTTCTTAATAGCTTGAATGACGAGACCAGCAGGTCGTCCGCCTGATGGTAAGCGACACGCTTGCTCATAAATAAAAGCAACGCCACACAGAACTTTGAATTACAAGGCACTACATGACACTGACCTGCGCTCGTCACCCCGAAAAATAAGTTGTTAAGCCTCATAATGCCCAGTAATTTTCTGGATTTAATGTCCTTCAAACCGGAACACAACAGTTTTTACACACAGTTGCTTGGCGGTGCGAATAGACTAAGCAGTAGTACTAATCCGGTATTGGGTTTTTCTATTACGAAATGCTCAGTATCGTACCGGGCACAATTCCAAACTTCGGGCTGATACAGAGCATTTCGTAATAGAAAAACCCAATATAACTGTTACCCGACCCGGGGATCGAACCCGACACCTTAGCACAGCAGTCGTAACGCGTACGCATTACAACTGCACCACCGAGGCAGTCACATTATTCAATTAAACACAACAAATTTATTATTTTAGAATGATAATTGTGTAATGAGTGTTTTCGTCCGTTATCATGAACGTCGTGTTCGTTTCAGGTTATCAGTAACAGTTTTACGTAAAGAATGCGTGATAATGGTATCGATAAGTAGTTATTATTTGCCTCGGTTAAACACCGTGACAAAACATAGGAAACGATTGTTTTTTTGCTTCGTTTATCCTACGGCGTACCAGTATGTATCCATAACAACCGCATCTGTACTTTCTGTTATTGATATATAGACGCTAGGCCGGAATAAACACATAGACCCACAGAACACAACTATTTCTGGAAACTGGACACTTGATTGAATATGAAAACCTAGGGATTAGAAACATACAATATATCGTATGCAACGTGAGATACGATGAGTGTTTCTAATCATTAGGTTTTTATATAAAACCAAGTGTCCAGATGTCATAAGCCATTGCATACGTTGAGTATGTGCTACAAGTCTGTTTCTACGTGTAAGGCTTAGTGTCTATAATAGCTTGTGCCAAAAAATAAAAAAATACAATACATTACGACGAAATAAAATATGCGCTTTGACAATGTTCTTTGTTTACGATTTAATATGAATATGTAATTAATGCCCGGTCATCCATCTCAGTCAGTTACTCAAGAGAAAATAAAGTACATAATCTACTGTTGTATAATGTATATTTTGATCATCATCACATGTTCGTCGTTTCAAAATTTACAAACACTGGCGAAGCGTATAATTGTCTTGTCATAGCACTGTACTGCATTATTTTAGTAAAATAAAATATAAAATATCGTCGTAAAAACTATATCGATTTGAATGATTAATATAATAAATAATTAAGTAAC
Source organism: Mimas tiliae (assembly GCA_905332985.1). NCBI lineage: Eukaryota > Metazoa > Arthropoda > Insecta > Lepidoptera > Sphingidae > Mimas > Mimas tiliae. The sequence continues at coordinate 10,690,070 of HG995238.1, forward strand.
TGGTCCTCCACTCAACATGGATTGTTTAAGCAGTTAATGGCGTTCAGAATATACAATGTTTCACATTATTTAAAGGTTGTTCTAATTATTGGGAAACGGTAGATTTTGTGAACCAATGCTTCTGTAGAACGTTGTTACAATTACAGACGGAACGCATCCATATACTTAAACTAAAACTAGTCTATAATATTTACTTTATCTTATTAAAATAATCTAGCTAAACCTATATAAATAGGTTTTTAAGTAAACTCATCAGAGGTTTCGAGACAGCGCGGCCTTTCTGATCAAAAATATCAATTCCAGAATGAGAATCCTAAACTACGCTTCCAATTATTACGTGGGCAGAACATTCCATTTTATTGACCTTAACTAGTAACTGGTTCGCATCGGTATTTGGTACACAACTTTTAACTACAAATGTTGGCCCGCTTTTAGTTTAAGACTTCGCTTTAAGGGCTCATCTTGTAAAAGATTATTTTGTCGGCACTTACTATTCAATGGAAATGGGACGCGTTTGCTGCGACTTGCATAAAATGAGGAGCCCGATTTTTTTCTAATTATTTAATTTAGGCATTTTGCTTACGCTTTTAGTTGTTGACTCTTCGTTCTTTATTTTATATTATTTAGTTTTATTACTTGTCACAATACTCTAGAGCCGCCTGCGGCGCGCGCTCCTCGATGTAGAAGTACCTAGGTAGGTATTATTATCGAAATGAATTAAGTATTCGTGTTAGCATTGTCTTTGATCTGCTAACATAATATTTTATTTGTGCGACAACTGCCCAACAACCTTGACCGAAATTGCATTGATTGTCTGTAGTAACAAATGATTTTTTACTCCTGTCTAGCAAAAACTTGTTTACAGTAGCAAAACTATATTTTTTGTCATAAATTAACTGGATCCTTGCTCGGTGTTAGTTTCATTTCCTTTTATAATCGACTCCTATTGGTATTCAGCGAAAGAAACATAATCAAAGTTTGATTTGAAATTTAAAATGTACGTAGTACATGTAGCAACCATGGAACTTTCCATACCACTATGGAGTTAAATTGTGTGTGTCTTTGTTTAGATAATGTGTGTACACACACATACATACTAACTTTAAAGCTGTGTTGACGATGACATCATTTGAATCTCGTGTCGGTGTAATCTGGCCAAACTTGTTATGAAGGCAGTCTCATGTCGAGGTATGTAAAAAAATCTCTTTAACTAGCCTTATTCCCCCGTAGTGATTGTTGATCTCCATTGTGATACTTTGATTTTCACTCTATAGATTCCAGACTGCCTTGGTGGCGCAGATGTGAAGTGTTCTAGGTACGATTACTGTGCTGAGGTCTCGGGTTCGATCGCCGGGTCGGGTAAAAGTGATATTGGGTTTTTCTATTACGAAATGCTCAGTATCAGCCCGGAGTCTGGTATTTTGTCCGGTATGGCGATAGGCTCGCCCCTTATTACATAATGGGACGAAAATAAGTTCGGCGAATTTGGGTGCACTAGTTACACTTCGGCCTACCCCTTCGGGGATTACAGACATGAGTGCGTGTGTAATAGCTTCGTTTATCGACACACAATAAAATTTTCGATAATATTTCAACAGCCTTTTTTATCCTTTATTACTTTAAGGACATTTTTATGAACACATACATGTCTCATCGTACCTTATTGACAAACCGTTACACAATGATGAGAAATCATGAAAATTACTATCTAAAATAAAACAACAGAAATACTTTCAAACTTAAACTAAATATACGCTGGTATTGGTGTTGACATGCGTGTGATGGATGGCCTACATCATTTATATCTATCTATAACTTAATAATCAGACCCTTAATCACCTCTGCATACAGGGTACATTCTGTATTTAATGTCAACACTAGTCACTAAAAGTTTCCTAAGTAACTTACATAGTAAGTAACCTACATTAGACCAATGACTCTACTCTCCTTTATTGTGGGATATATTTAAGTGGTAGAGCCATGCTGTACACAGTTTCGTCTATAGCATAAATAGACCGTTTCGACTGGGTTTATAACCACTGCCTCTCAGAAAACCGACGTGAAGAAGCAGCTTGCTGTTGCGTTTCGTACGGTGACAGATATCCGGAGGCTCGAATCGAGCCTCCTTCACCTTTCCAAACCCTTAATCATTCCTTCCTTTTAAAGTCAACAACGCGTTCATGATTCTAGATATTCATGAGCGGTGGATACTTACCATCAGGTAACCCACTTGCTTTATTGTCGGCCTCTACTATAAAAAAGATTTTTTATTAAAATTGTCATTCCAAAGAACCGGAAGCCTTGCATAATCAATCAGTATTTGTGCTACTTTAGGTGATTCAGAATACTATAGGTTTCGTTAACATTTTGATCGAAGATCTAAATCGTTTGCCCAGATTGGTAAATCGGATTTGGTGATAATGTAAGTAAGTATATACTTACATGGCTACATATATATATGTGTTGCAGTGGGTTAAAAAGGGATAATCATTTTATTATAAGTGTTTTTTATTCTCCATATATTCAGACGAGCAGGTGGCTGATGGTAAGCGATTGCCACCGCCCATGGACTTAAGCAATGCCAGAACACAGCCAAGCCGCTGCCTACCGTTCAAGGAAAACTCTTTTGAAACCTCGCTTATAGAAGGACAGGTCATAGCGCTCGGTAAACATCGATGCAGGGAGTTCATTCCAGAGCTTGAATGTGCGTAGTAGAAATGAACCCTACGTATGCACCGTGGTAGACGGGATTGTTACCATATGATATGGATGAACTCCACTATGATGTCGGGTGGTGCGGTGGTAAAATTCCTCAACATCACCATCACCATCTTAAACAGTTCCTCAGAGCACTCTCCGTGGAACGTACGATAAAACACACAGAGAGACCAGAAGTCTCTCCGCAGTTTTAAAAGTTCCAGGTTGTCCGCGAGATCGGGATCGCCGACGATTCGAGCAGTCCACCTTTGTAGGGAGTCAAGTAGATCCTGCAAGTATTTGGGGGCTCCTGCCCAGAGATGAGCAGTATTCCACGTGGAGCCGTACTTGAGCTTTGTAAAGCTCTAATCTATGGCTCGGCGTAAAGTACCGGTTTGTTCAGGATACCTAGCCTAGGATTGCAAGCCTATTTGGCTTTGTTCTCCAAATGACTCCTAAACTGGACCTTTATCGTAATGGTGAGGTTAAATTGAACCAAGTTCCTTTCACTGCATTCGGAGGCCCGTCCCAGAAAGCTCTCAATTTCAGACACAAGAGAGTGACTGCCTTTCCTCTACTGTACTATGTTCTGTAAATAGACAAAATAATAAGAAGCTTTATAGAGTCAGTACCAGGCGTTAATCAATTATGGAAGCCGCAAGCCACCTCGTTCAATATTTAAGAGATGTCAGGCCATGAATATATTTATGGATGAATTTAATAGAGGCGGCTCTTGTTTTTCTCTATAAATCGCAGATACATATTTTGAACACATTTTTCTAACGTCCACGTCAGAATCGGATGATTATCATCCACGCGGGAGCAACAAACCCGATGATTTCGCCTAACCATGGAATTGAATAAAATGTTATTGGGTCATTTGAAATTCTAATTTGCATGTCCTTGACCATCGGCGCCTCGTGGATTATCTATAGAACTGTACAGGTGTATGTGTTATCATTGTGTATGGAAGGGGATAATGATAAGTAGGTACAGCTTATTATAATAATAAGCTTCTTCTTCATCCATCTTGCTCCGCCTTCCTTTTTTTTTATTGCATAGGCCGGCAAACGAGCCAGTGGGTCACCTGATGGTAAGTGATCTCCGCCGGCCATGTACGCCCATAATACCAAAAGAATCATGGGTGCGTTGCCGACCTTAAAGGAAAAGGGATAATTAAAGGATTGGGAAGGGGAGGGGGTTTGGGCCTCCGGATATCTCACCGTACGAAACGCAGCAGCAAGCTGCTACTTTACGCCGGTTTTCTGTGAGACAGTGGTAATGACCCGGACGAGCCGACCCATACATTCTGTAGACAAAAGTATCTACATCATGGCTCTACCACTCATAAAAGTCATGAAAAGCCACTCATTCCTCATCATAAGCTTATTCCTATTATATTTATAAGTACTGTGATTTTATTATGTACTAGATTTCCTCGCAGCTTCGTCCGCGTGAACGGCCTTTTCCGGGATAAAAAGTAGCCTATGTTCTTATCCAGGTCATGGTCTACCTGTGAGCCAAATTTCATCCAAAGCCGTTTAGCCGTTAAAGCATGATTTATTAACAAAAATCTAAAGTCACGAACTCACAAACATCCAAACTTTTACATATATAATAGTAGTAGGATGTACAAAGCATCCACGTCGCGCCGGCAGAAAAAGTAAAAATATATAGTTTCTAAAGTAAATTGTCGTATTATCAGAAGAGTTCGTTGATACTCATTTGAAATTCTATTGATATTGTGATTTTATTAGTTAAAGACCAACTAGCAACAGTTTTGTATCTCTCTTCGTTACTGCATTATAATTTCTATGAACCTACTTTTCCTCAGTATTCTTCGACTACTATACCCTACATAAATATGTCACAAAAGGAAAGTAGTAGTATGTAGAAAGGAAAACAAAGCTCTGTTATTCGTACATTATACTTATAAATTTAGAAAATCAGTAATTGGGAGACTGAAAATACTGTGCACGAAGCGGAAGATTTGTTAGAACTTAGTCAACTTATACAGTATGTAACAAAACCCCTGTTGGCCCTTTTTGGGTCGCGAATATAGACATATAGACAGCTTAATAAAAATAGGTAATTAAAAAAATAATAAACTGAAGAGAGAATATCCTTACACAGGTAATTTAGAAAATGAACATAATTAAAAAATGTTATTTATATCTGAATTTCTGTGTGTATTGACTATTGAGGAAGCCGGGAGCGCGTTTGATGTACGTGGACGCCGCAACTTCCTTTCTCGCTCTGGCTTCAAGTCATCGCTCTTGCAGAGGTAATCAATCGAAATACGGTTTACAAACAACAACTTAATTCAAGTATTAAAAAAAAATATTATTTTTACAGTACAATTTTCCAATGGGTTTTTTTTCATTATGTTTGAATATTGATTCTGATATCAGAGTTAAAACACCCAACAGGGTTTTTGTTACATATTGTATATTTGCCAACCATTGTATTCTGCGTCATTTATCTAGTTTTCTGTTTAAGTACTTATATTATCTATTAATGTAATACTTATCGTGAATATAACTATGACAATTTTTGTACTTAAATGTATAATTGTGTTTATCAAAAAACCGAAGGTGACGCTTATGAATATCCGAATACCGCCTGTATTTTCAAACACGAGAACACGTAGAAAAGACCGTGCGATTCTTATTAAAAGGACTTTTGACAGCTCTAGTCAAAGAGTTGGCATGGTAAAGGAGGTGCTTACAATATATTTTGCCTACTAAAGATTAAGGCCTTACATGTAGTTGCGGTGCTGCCTTTAATTTAATTTATTTTAAGTTAATGAGCAACACCATAAATGTCTTCCTTGGATTGCTAATAATAATTACAAACCTACATTTTTAAGTGTGCCTTGTAAAGGGTGTCGGAGACACATAAGTTTTGTCTTCAATTTTAGTCTTATAATCGTGTTTTACAATACATATTTATTTAGTATATTTTGTTTTAATATTGCACTTTTTATAAACATCGACCAAATGCCTCCAAAACTCCTCTAAGGGATTTTCATTGTGTACTCAGAAACAATTACAGTACAGCCTTGCAAAGAATTCGGTTTGATGGTGATGTATTATACATCATCTCTATTTCTAGTATTAGAATTGTTATTATGTTTTTACTGATACACAGTGTTGTGTGTTACAACAACCGCCATTAGTCTCTTTAAAGTGTCACGTGATCTTTGTCTTGTGTAAATCTTATTTTTCGTGATACATTAGATACATTTTGTTAGCTTATTGAACTGACACATCACTCATGATTGCAACTTACTAAATCAAACATTTAAACGGATCTAGGTTTTTTTTGTAAAGATATTTGTATAGGTAGTTACGAATTTGCGTCGAGTGTTTAACAACTTAACACGCACGCAATACGAGCCGTGCCGCATTTGAATTACTTATGTAGTTTTTACTTTATCTCACTTTTATCACTTTACATGTGAATTATAATTATACTAGGCCTTACTAAGCGATACTGATATTACAAAAAAATTGATGTATTAATTTATTTGGACCGCTCACTCTACTTTACCTCCTAAGAGCAATATTACAATGAAATTCAGGAGTAGTAGAGCCACGCTGTACACACTTGGAACAGCACGAATGGGCCGGCTCGACCGAATCGTAACCACTGGCTGTCTCTGAAAATACCGGCGTAAAGTAGCGGCTTAACTCTGCGTTTCGTACGGTGAGTGAGATATCCGGTGGCCCAAATCCCTCTTCCCTTCCCAATCCCTTAATTATCCCTTTCCTTTAAGGTCGGCAACACACCCATGATTCTTCTGGTATTGTGGGCGTAAATGGGCGGTGGAGATCAGCTACGGACCACGGACGAGGGAATGACGAAATTTGGTTTGCGTTCCGGGTTGTGGGGGTCAAACAGCGGATCGCCCCGCATAATATTAATTACCGTCAAATCAATTAAGGGTTGAGACTCGAGAGGCGGACCATAGCACTTACCCTGTTTCCAGACAGAAAAAAGGCATTTTTTGGCGGAGCTATGTCGTCGACTTATCCTGCGGTTAGCGTATGATTCTGTCATTGTATAATGTTACATAATAGGTATATCATAAGCTTATGCCTGTATCGCCAAAGTTCCTGTATCGCCAAAGTTACAACTAGCGCATGCATGGTTTGCATAATTTATTATACGACTTCATTTTGATCGATTTTGATAATCCTTTTTGTATTTGTTAGTAGTAGTAATGGAACTTTGAAGTTACCAACCACCACCTAGTCCATATAAATTTGATTACCATCTAATAATGGATCCACGGGTATAATGACAAACGCATAGTGATTAAATTTAGTTGCGAAATAGTCGTAAATAAATTAATGCAGTTTGAAAAATTGCAATATTGCTTTATTTCTTTATCAACATATCGGCCAACAATTTTTTTTAATTGTTTTGTTTCGTATAGTCACTATCACTCAAAACCCGACGTGAAGTAACGGCTCACTGTTGCGTTTCGAAAGTTGAGTGAGATTTCCGGAGGCCCAAATACCCCTCCGCCTGTCCGAATCTCTATTGATATTATAATATGAGATCCATAGTGATAATCTAGATACACGGTCATGTGTCAGCCAAGTTAAAGGCGAGGCACCCTGCTTGTGTATATAAATATCTATTACGATGACTTATAACTATTTTAGTAAGGTGATTTATTGCGACATTATTTGGCAAACAACATCTGTCTTGAGCATCTAGTAGACACATGAGTATGTACCCAATGATCAAGAAATAACTGTCAGGTTTACCTATTAGGGTCGTTATGATACTGTTGGAGACTCCACTTGTTTTGCTTAATATTGAAGCCGCTCGTTTTATTATAATGGTATAGAAGTCATCTACATGAGTCTCAGCAAACATCAGTGAAGCCCTAGAAAAACGCAGTAGTCCCAATAGTATCTTAAAACCATTGTTATATAGAATGCGCAGGGCGTAAGGCTAAGCTACACATAAATATTCTGGTATCGAAGGCGGTGGTAATCACTTATCATGATCCATTTTCTCGCTTCTGCAAAAGAAAATATAAACCTACATGAACGAAAAAATTTAACCAGATTTTTCTCCTGTTTAGTTTTTATGTGTTTACGAAGACCGCAGTTGCATTTACATTCAAAGACGGATTTATATGAAAATCTATGAGGCTTAGGTACATTAGGCGTAGCGAGGTGATCGACACGGCTTCACCGATCCGAGCCCCATATGTATAAAACATCTCAACAGCGCAAAAACTCCACATCAGCATTGCAAATATGTTTTTCCGTAACCTTGGATTGGGTGACCGTATAATAATACATACAATACACCAACTTACAATAGAATGAAACACTCTTGGAAATTATATGCTTAGTACACAGTACAGTGTACAGGATTCACAAATATTTTATTGTGGGTGGTCTACAGCGTGAATGGGCCGGCTCAACCGGGTCCTTAGCATAGTCATCTTCTTCTTCTTATGGAATGGTTAGTGGCCAACCTAGTGTCAGAGTTTTTCATGCCACCCGAAGGCCTCCGACTTGGCTTAACGACTGCTTTCAGTTGACAACAGCCGGGACCGACATTTTACGTGCCCTCCGAAGCACGGAGACGCTCTGTTGAAATACCACTAAGCGGTCACCCATCCATAGACTGAATGAAGGGTTGCTCAACTCGCTTATCGTTTACAGATTAGTGAGTGCAACTACCTATGAGCGCCTCATAGCACAGTGCAGTCACAGTATACTGACGTAAAGTAGCGACTTGCTGTTGCGTTTCGTACGGTGTGTGAGATATCCGGAGGCCCAAACTCCCCTCCCCTTCCCAATTACTTTTTTTTTTATTATTGCATAGGCCGGCAAACGAGCAAGTGGGTCACCTGATGGTAAGTGATCTCCACCGCCCATGTACGCCCACAATACCAAAAGTGTCATGGGCGCGTTGCCGACCTTAAAGGAAAGGGATAATTAAGGGATTGGGAAGGGGAGGGGGATTTGGGCCTCCGGATATCTCACTCACCGTACGAAACGCAGCAGCAAGCTGCTACTTTACGTCGGTTTTCTGTGAGACAGTGGTAACGACCCGGACGAGCCGGCCCATTCATGCTGTAGACAAAATTGACTACAGCGTGGCTCTTCCACTCGTAAATGTCCTTAATTTATTCCTTTCCTTTAAGGTCGGCAACCCGCCCATGATTATTTTGGTGTTGTGGACGCACATGGGCGGCGGAGATCACTTACCATCAGGTGACCCAACTGCTCGTTTGCCGACCAATAAGATAAAAAAAAATGGTGATATTCTTATTAATTTTCTAAAGCAACATTTATAAAAACTGAGTAATGGAAAAGGGTTTGTTTACAGCTATTATTGAAATTGAATAAATGTAAATTGTTTATAATTTTACATACATGTTAACCGCAGATTAAAGCGTAGACGTTTGTAAGTACAACTTTATGAGATAGCTAGTAACGGAAATGTGGCGTATACTGTGTTATTTACAAAACAATTTGTCACGCCTATGTGCTATAGGGATATACAGAAGTACTACAGTTTGCCGACGATATATTATGTAAAGAACAAAAGATGCATTTAGACGATCCATTTAGACGACGCATGATAGCGCGAGCTGAGCCACAGACGTGACGCGGGCGCAACCTGAACCTACTCGTATACAATATGTAACAAAAACCCTGTTGGGCGTTTTAACTGTGATATCAGAATAGATATACAAACGTAATGAAATAACTCGCATACGAAAATGAGACTATAAAAATAATCATATTTATTTTTTATAATTTAATTATTTTATTGTTTGTGATCCGCATTTCGATTGATTACCTCTGCAAGAGTTATGACTCGGAGCCAGAGCGAGATAGCAAGTTGCGGTGTCTACGTGCATCAAACGCCTCGCCGCGTGCGGGTCCGTCTACATCAGCACGTCACATGAGTCAGCTGGTTGTCACTTTTCAGATTTTTGAAATATGTTAATTTTTCTAAGCTACCTATGTAAGGATAATATCTACCTTCTGTTTTTTTTTAAATTTAACTACCTATATTTATTAAGCTGTCTATATGTCTGTCTTGACGACCTAGAAAGGGCCAACAGGGTTTTTGTTACATACTGTATATACACGACCAATGCGACGACGACGCGACGTTTTGCCGTAACACTACGATGAAATGATGTGCGACATACTGAGTAGGTTACGCCCAGTCCATGGCTCGACTTATTAAATTGACAGCTATTACAATACACAATCTCTCGTGTCAGAAATTTGTTTCAGATGCTTAGTTATTATAGTCTAAGATCCCGCTGCAAGATTGGTACGTTCATCGATTTTTTATTTAAAACCAAATTTTTATATTTATTTATAATTAGGAGAATATATATTTACTAGGGTGCCTATCAAAATTTGGCCGCCATTATTTTTAATTAAATTATTTTTAATTGATTTTTGGTAAAAAAAATCGTTTATTTCATTTTTAAATAAAATAACGTCTACATCACGGTAATTAATATGAAGATTCTAAAAAAATCACGGTTGCCATTGCGCACCTGGCCGCACCTCTTTGCAGCCAGGTGTAAACAGGTATGATTTCGATAAATTTATACGTTTATAACGTATATTTATTAATTATATGTCAAATTGAAGCTAATTTTTTTCTATTATTTATCATATATGGTTGCTTAATTAAATCTGGCCGCAAATAAGGGTTACTAGCTGTTAAAGATGATAAATATTTAAGGTAGAGTGAAAGAGAGTTAGCGCGTAACGTCATTTGTCAGACAAGGACAGCGGTTGCCGGCTGTGCGACGCTTTTAAGCCATTGCGCATGCGTCGAATGTTAGTGTTCTCAACTGAACAGATGCGGCATTTTTATTCTAACATAAAAACCACGCTGTTTTGGAGTTCGTAATAAACAACGTTTTATATTTACATTGTTGTTTTATTTGTGCATCTAAAAATTATTATATTAATTAACGTAAAATAAAATTGATAAAGATGAAGTCGTGTTTTTTGTGTAACGAAAAAAGCAATGTACTCAACTTTAATAATGTATCATTCCAAAAGTGCTCGCTAATGTTATTGTTTCGTCGTAAAAAAATATATAAATATCATGACCTTTTATTTACAATTGACTCTACTAATGATTTTGGATATCATTCAGAGTGTCTAAAAAATTGTGGTTCTAAAGCAAAAAGATAAACAAGAATTTGAAGATTTTTGCAAAACACAAACTGTAAGTAAAAGTTGAATTGAATTTAAGAATAATATAGGTTATAGTTGAAATATAAATGACACAGTTCTAACTTTGAGGTTTTTTTATTAACTTTTTAGGTATCCATCGGTCTACTGGTGGACCAGTTTCGCGAAAAAAAAACAAGCAAAATTCAACCTTAACGACCTTCAACCCGCCCGCCAACTTTGAGATTTAAATGTATTAGTAAATAAAAGCTATTATGCCATAAACATTCACTGACGTTTAGACAATATAGCGATGAAAGTGATAGCTCCGATGATAATATAACTGAAAGCTCCGATGATTCAGATTTTTAATCAGTTACGGAAATATAAGATATTTTTTTTTAACTTTTAATTTGCTTAAATGTTTAATTAATATGTAACAGACGATTAAATACTTGAATAAAATCTAATAAAATTTTCAAATAGTACTTTTGCAATAAAATTTTCTTTTACTTAAGTCACCTTGGTTTTATTTTTTTATTTTTTAAATCAATATTAAATATCGACATTCTAATTAGCAAATTGTCTAACTCCATTTTAGAGAATCTTCTATTTGTACGAAAAAAACAATTAGTTCAAAATTTATTATCATTTTAAAAAACCATTTAATATCATTAATATCTAATAGAGATATAATATTTAAGTTTGAATCATTTAAATAATTTGTAATTGGATTATTGCTACATCAAAATGTTAAAAAAATCACCCTCTAAAAAATAAGGAATTAGACAAATTGCTAATTAGACCGTCGATATATATAATCAATATTAATTTTTTGTTGCAATTTTTAAATTAGTCATTTTGAAAAAAATGACATATTTTTTGGAGTATTTATTATAAGTCGTCTCTATTACTCCCCGGTGGTTAAGAACACTATCATTCGACGCATGCGCAATGGCTTAAAAGCGTCGCACAGCCGGCAACCGCTGTCCTTGTCTGACAAATGACGTTACGCGCTAACTCTCTTTCACTCTACCTTAAATATTTATCATCTTTAACAGCCAGTAACCCTTATTTGCGGCCAGATTTAATTAAGCAACCATATAAGATAAATAATAGAAAAAAATTAGCTTCAATTTGACATATAATTAATAAATATACGTTATAAACGTATAAATTTATCGAAATCATACCTGTTTACACCTGGCTGCAAAGAGGTGCGGCCAGGTGCGCAACGGCAACCGTGATTTTTTAGAATCTTCATATTAATTACCATGATGTAGACGTTATTTTATTTAAAAATGAAATAAACGAAATTTTTTACCAAAAATCAATTAAAAATAATGGCGGCCAAATTTTGATAGGCACCCTAGTAAATATATATTCTCCTAATTATAAATAAACATAAAAAATTGGTTTTAAACAAAAAATCGATGAACGCACCATTCCTGCAGCGGGATCTCGTACTATTATGAACCTCCTCTTTTTTGAAGTCTGATGATAAGATGCCATTAATATGCCAACTTTGATTGATTGATTGAACACTTTATTGTACACCATTTTCACGGATAATATAACTAACTTTATTGTCGATAAGCCAAAAAATATGCTTACATATTGCTGATGAAATATTATTATAAACATAACAATTATGCAATCTTCTCTCGCTACCTTATTACACTACCCTGTCGACAGGGCATTAGGCATTTAGAGAGATCATATTTAGTCCTATCGGTCGCCCTTGTTAGGGACCTTTCGTTTCGTTTCTTTTCGTTTCGTTTCATTTCATTTCATTTAACATTATGGTAGAAAATATTTTTCTTAAACATCATACTTGGATGAAGTAACATACATTTCATAAATTATATTATTATGCCAATAGGATTCTGGTTCTCTAACGGTGTTTTCCTCCATCACAAAATCGTGTTATGGAAATTTACAAGATTCTACTCAATATTTTATTGTCACATATAACTAAGTACTGAGTAAATATTTGTATTTTTTATCTATTCACAAGGTCGGATCAAGATGGACTCTTGAAGCATACAGAACCTACTACTAAACATTTCAATTGTTATGATCTGTGGCGTATGATTTTATGTTTCTGGCGTTTATTTTTTTACTTAGTTTCTTAACGGATCTGTTCCTGACTGCCGGGATTCCTGACGCTTAATTTCCGGGACGAATCTCTTTCAATTTCCCGAGAACGAGAACCCGGGAAAAAATCTCTAGTAGCATTAGAAATTATTATCACTATAAACAACATTAGTGAATATTATCTTGTATTGCCACTTCCACTTCTCATTCTCAAAATAAGTATGTAATAATCCTTCTATGATATATTTACTTGAATTCGAAATCGTCTGATGGATATTAAACAAGTAAACACTCAAACCATACTCAAGCACAGCTCTTGTTGTAGAAATTTCTCTATGCCCAAGTTACAATCGTTATTATATTTTATTCCCCATACGAACTGCCCAAATACGTCCCCGATCAACTCGTTGGCATGCAATTGTATTCAGCCTGAACAGCAATTGATTATGCATTCTACATTTCTAAACCTATCTTGTGTATCTTGAACACGATGTTCTATTCTAGGAAATGAACCTACTAACTGCCAATATTTGTATCACTCTGTAGGTAAGTATAGGTATTTTGCATAAGTATTTTAGTGTTCACTAACAATATATTTAGATGATGTGGATTACGTTACGATTGTTGATACTTCGTTGTCTTCTCGTAGAAAACGCAGTCGATTCGCTTTACTGCTCGTTTTTTTTTATGGATGAGTTTCATAGAAGAGTGATTCCGATTTAATGTGTATTTTTATTTTATGTTCGATTAAGGACCGATTTTTTAATTTTCGAGTGTATTTAAGGCTTTTGACACTGGATAACCAATTTTATATATCATGCTTCTCCGTATACATATATTAACAGCGCGGCATATTTTTTATATTAAACGATAGATATTTGAAAATTATTGTCTCAAAAATTTACATTTTAATTTACATACAGACTTAACACCTTCGTAATACTAACGTACATAACGTGTAGCTGTAAATTACATTTTACGGATTCACCGCATACTTACACGTTGAATCGTATAAAACATAATTAGGTACAGTTCTACGATTTCAATTATGCGCTTCGGCAAACTCCGTTTATTTTGATAAACACGAAGAGCAACTATTATATCAATCCATTAATAAACAGTTATAATATTAGTTGTAAGTACTTAGTGCCTGACGAGGACCGGAAAGTGGGATATCATTTTGACTAAAAAAACGAAAATTGCCCAAGCGCACAACATTAATCATAGTACTGTAAAATGTACCATAATTTATCGTATACACTTCTCTAATCTCTGACAGGTGCACTTTAAACACGTCAACCTGTAAAAGTTGGGTCGTCGAGATCGAATAAATCCGGGCCGCGCTGCGCCGCTCTGTTCCACACATGGACACCTTATTCGGGAACACAAACTAAAAAAGGAAAAATATTGAGCCGGGAATACCCCAGTGCACACTTCTCTTTAAGCACCAATGGATATAGGGTAACATAAAACGAGAAGCAAACAAAAATGGACTCTATGTAGAGCTCAATTTAGATTTTGCTGTTGCGTAAAGACCCATCTAATATTTTTTTAGTGAATAGATTTACAACCCGTTTTGAATGGTCCCTGAGGATGAGTGGTCCACTTGTTTATGTAGAATGTAAAGTATAAAGTGTTATAGAAGAACATTTTAGTTGAAACCCTGCTGGCACGCTAAATGTTTTTAGTTAATTAAGAACGTTTAGAGCTTTAAATGAGTTGTAATGTTGACTGTTGCATTGTTATTGTACCTTTATATTATATTTTGTATGAGAACAGCATAGTATGTAGATGTACAATAATAATTATTATAATTCCCCATGACATCGATACCCGCACCAGGAGTCGGGAACAATGTATATTTATCTATCTGAACCTGAAGTTATTGTTCTATACCTATCGTTGTTTTTAATGTTATCATATCGATAAGAACAATTAATCTAAAGTAGTACTACATACAGCATTTAAATGCAAATTAATAATCCTAAGTATCAAGTTTTAAGACTGGATCTATTCTAGTATGTATTGCGATGTTTTTTATTTATGAGTAATGGTAATACGTACCTAAATAACACCGAATAGCTTCTTTTTTGCGCTGGTAATAGATGAACTAGTGAGATATTATGTGGAAAATGTTTTTTTTTATACTTATCAGATGCCTGCAAATTTTGGGTACTTAATCTAATAAGAACTGATCTCTGCCTACAAAACGCAACAGCAAGTTGCCATTTCACGTCGGTTTTCTGTCAGACAGTGGTAATAACCCGGTCGAGCCGATCCATTTATGCTGTAAACACAAAAGTCTACCGCGTGGCTCTACCACTTACAGTAGCTACAAACTATCATAAAATTGCCAAGCGTGACGCGTCTGAATTGACAAACCAATAAGATTTCAATAAAGACAATATGAAAGCTAAATGCTAACAATAGCCTTTGTCGCGTGTATTCACGGCTTGCGAGTCGAATAAAAGAAGGGTCTCGACTTTGAGTCCCGAGTCCCGGCCGACACACACGAATGGGCAGTAGGTATCTATGCCCATTATTAAACGCACGCAACGCTGCTCCGACATCAAAGTAAAAATATTATGTTTGTTGCTAAACTATACCAGAGTGACTTTACTTGCAAAGATTTAGGTGACTTTATTAAGGAATACTATCTAGAAAGATACGGCTTGTTATTTATTTTTATAGCGATGCATTTGTAAATACAAATTTCAACATTACCCATTTGGGTAAAACTATTTCTATGATGTTACATGCCACAATAAACACAATTGTTTTTTTTTTAATATGAATTGCTTGAAGGATATCATAACATAAGCTCGATTTTGACTAATGTCAATTATTATAGGCTCACCCCTGTATTCTAAATGGAATACCTACGATTTGTCGAGCTTATTTTCGTCGCATGATTTCGGGATGAAAAGTAGCCTATGTCCTTATCTAGGTCATGGTCTACGTGTGTGCCAAATTTTATCTAACACCGTTCAGCTGTTAAGGCATGATATCTTTTCCCAGCCTTTCCCAGAATACAAACTAGTCTATGTCCTAATCCAACCCATGGTGTAAAAAAATCATCCAAATCAGTGTAGCCGTTAAAGCGTCGTTTATTAACAGACATCCAAAATCAGAAACTCACAAACTTTACCATTTATAATATTAGGATTTAACTGGTATAAACCGATTAGAGAAAAAATATATAGGTACGAATAAAGAAGTTTAGGCTGTTAATTGTGAGACAAAAGAAATTTAATATATGACAGAAGATAGCGGGCGATGGACATTTACATAATCTCGTACAGTGCATTTACGTTTATCATGAGCCACCAACACCAACCTCACCTGCACATCGTACAATTACTCTACTGATTAACGGACGAGGCAATGGTGAAACTTGGTTTCTGCTTCGGTTTGTGGGGGTCAGACAACGGGTCGCCTCACATAATACCAATTCCACCGTGAAATCATCATGGGAAGGCGGACCCTGGAATTAAGCCGGAATAACAATCCTTCAACAGCGATGAAACCTATGTCTTAATAAGAAAGCTTTTGGTGTGTACATTATTTTATTCTATGGCGCTAACTTTGAATCAAGCTCGAAAATGGATGCGTCACTCTGCTGCGCAAACCACAGCGTTTAGTGGCGCAGCGGGCGATCAGGGGCTACCGCACGGTCTCATTCGAGGTGGCATGCGTATTGGCCGGTTTCGTACCGTGGGATCTGGACGCTAAGGCCCTCTCCGCCACCTTTCACTGGCGGGAGGAGGCGTTCAGACGCGGGCAGAGACCGGCACCGAGAGAGGTGGACGCCGTACGCGGCTCCCTCCCAGAGCCGCCGTGGAGGAGTGGCGTCTCAGGCTGGAGAACCCGTCAGCGGGTCATCGGGCCGTCGCGGCAGTGCGCCCTGTCTTTCACCAATGGCTGGACAGGCGCCACGGCGCGGCGACGTTCCGACTGACACAGGTCCTGACTGGCCACGGTAGTTTCGGCCGGTACCTGTGTCAAATAGTCGGCACAGAGGAGTCGGCCGTGTGTCACCACTGTGACAACTGTCCGCAGGATACGGCCCAACACACATTAGAGGAATGCCCAGCCTGGGACGAAGAGCGCGGCGCTCTCGTTGCAGTCGTCGGAGGTGATCTCTCGCTGCCGGCCGTGGTGTCCGCCATGGTCGACAGTCGGAGGTCCTAGCATGCGATGGCCCACTTCTGCGAGGCCGTAATCTTGCAGAAGGAGAGTGCCGAGAGGGATCGGGAACGAGCCGATCCCTCCCGCCGCCAGAGGAGACGTAGGAGGCGCCGGGGTGACGACTGACCGGTGTCTCCCGCCCTGTGGATTGGGGGCGTTTGGAGAATTCCGCCACAGTATCCCCTGCCTGTCGTAAGAGGCGACTAATAGGGGCCATCGGGGGTCGCGGGCGCGCAGCGGGGGGCTGTCGTAGCGCCCTTTGTATCTAACATTCTTGTACGTGCGACCCCGGGATGGACGGCAGCACGGGTGGTTGGCCTCGTTGCTGCCGTTGACGCCGAGAGCGTCCTTCGGTGGCGGTGGCTTCTGAGCCCCCCATATTTGGAGACGGGCTGCAAGGCGGCATCGCGCAGGGACGGTTCCGGCTGAAGACGGGGCGCTACTCGCCTCGGGAACCCGGGGCCGGTCCTAATGCGCCGAATATGGCCACCGCGGGGTTTTTAGTTGGTATGCCGGTATAGGGTGTATATAGTGTTAGGGACTCGGCCCAGCGGTCGCCTGGATTTACCATCCCTCCCGGGCGGCTTAACGTTGGGTCGTAAGGCCGGTGAACCCAACATAACCGTTCCGCTCTCCCCCGGGGCGGGGCGGTAGCAATAAGTCGCTTTTCCCCGCGACAGCAACAAAATAAAAAAAAATGAGTCTATACAAATTGCTTATTTTACTTCCTGTAGGTTGTAAAATAAAGTCTTTAAAATTCCTATAACCTTACCTAAAACAGATTTGATACAGCGATCTTGACGTTAGACCGGGTGAACATTTTTAAAGTTAGGTACTAAATAGTATCAAATAGGTATCTACTAAAACAGTGAATTGCTGAAACTGTAATCTGCCTTTGTGAAGCCATTTTAACGCTCGTTGTATACTTTCAGCTATTCGTAAGTATTCTTTTACTTGCTGCAGCTGTTATAGATAAGCAGCTACATACAGTTTTGTTACCAAATCCATCGGGCGCTGAGGTGCGCTGTGCGCGGCGCGCGATGCGTCTCGTCGCATACTGCGACGTTACGCGGCTCTAGTGAACGCACAGGGTAACGTTTGAGTGGTATAGTGAAATTAAAGTGCAGGCCTATAAAACTCAAGGAACCAAGATGTACACGGTGCATTCGGCCAAGGAGGTCTTGCCCGTTGCAGTATCTTTGAATGTAATAAGTGAGTCTTATTGAGCCCTTAGTGAAAAAGTGGCAATCGTGAGAAAACTGTTTTTGGACAGCTTTGTTTGATTTTAACGCGATAACGGCATACTGGAAGTTGAATTCAGTGGTTTTAAAATTTACAACTTCGGCCACATTAGGAGATTCGTAATCTAATTTGTATTATTATAGGTACAGGTACTTATGGAAACGAAATAAATAGTATGTACTTATTTTTTTAATATTCATGTGCTTTTTAAAAGTTAATAAATTCTGGTACCGGTTCTCAAGTTTAAATGATCAAATTTAATGATATACTACTTATTTACTGTCCGCATTTTACAAATAGAAGGGCTAGTCGTACATCACAGTAGGTACTTAAATAGAGTCAAAAATGCTTTACGATTCTCAAACATTATAATAAAAAGATTTGTGTCATATTAGTGCACTTCAACAAAAATGAAGGAAAGAAACCATAAGTAGGTACTTAGTTTCAAATTATATAGAGGATTTTGATGTGTCTTTGTAAGTTCGTGCCTAAAAGCTCTTTATTCGTATAGTTACGCTCTTAGAGTAATAACATATTCTAAGGTTACGCTGTACGCTGCACATTATTTGAATCCCAGTCGTGATGGGTGAACGCAAAATATACGACCGGCTTGTTTTACTGAGAAATTATTTATTATTGACACAACAAAATAGTAACACAGAAACTCGATAGTGGTGATTCGATATCTATACTTAATATAATTTTTATATTGGCTACTGAAAATGAGTCTCATTAGATTTGGAACTTGGAATGTACTTAATGACATAAAGCTTCAATAACCGAACCTCCCCGACCAATAAAAATGTTTTATGTGAGTAGGTACGTAGGTACATACCTACTTACTACCTTTGCCTACTACGTAGTAAACACATTTTAATTCATGCGTCAAAAATAAGCTAAATAAGTAGATATTACATTGAAGATCGATTACGTAGATCACATAATTTATCGCGCTATTTTATTAAGTACACAGAGTTTTCTTTCATAGAGATTATCTTGACATGTTTTTTTAACGATAAAACGCGATATCGCATTTATAATCACTTCTCACTGTTTCAATCTACCTATGGCCGCACGAAATAAACCTGTGTCATAAGAATAATTATTCTTTCGCATCCTTAATATTATGTAGGTACACGCCGCTATGAAGTATGAATGCTAATGCTAAT
This sequence comes from Mimas tiliae, assembly GCA_905332985.1. Lineage (NCBI taxonomy): Eukaryota > Metazoa > Arthropoda > Insecta > Lepidoptera > Sphingidae > Mimas > Mimas tiliae. The sequence goes on from HG995238.1 coordinate 10,709,652, forward strand.
TGATGGAATTAGATGTCTCAAAACTCTATGGAATTAGATTATACCAATATAAAGTTTTATTGTATTGTGGACAAGTTAAAATTATATCCCATAAGTATAGGTAAGTACGTAATATTTAGTAACTCGCGACTACTATTTGTTTGGGTTGGGTTATGTTATTGTTATTGTCGGTCACGTAGGCCATCGAGTGAGATAGCCGTTGCGAGTGTGAGAGAGGTATTATGAAGCAGATGCGCTTGTTGTTAGAAAAGGATGCAAGAGTGGCGTGACAACAAACATGGCGGAGCCGGTCGCCGGTTGAATCGGTCGGCTCGTACCACGTGCGTTTTGCGTCGCACAGCAGCCGTTCCCGTGCCTTGTTTGTCAACAAATGCCCTATGAAGGTCATTCATGGGGAGAAAGAAGACAAAGGCGTCCCTGTTGCATAATATCATTAACGGGCTATTACATCATTAATGGTCAGATTTAAACGTAATTAAGTATGTAATAGGTACGTTTAGTAAGTTGCTAGGTCCCTAGTTATAACAGATTAGTAGTTTACTTTGGGATGATGTAATAAACCGCGCCTGGGTGTTTCGATATTAGGTTCCTACCTACGTAGGTATTCATTCAGTTTCTTTTCTTTGTTTCTTTTTAGAGCGTAGCTCACAGCTTATTCGAGATATTCAGTTATCTGCATCTGTTTTATTTTTTTCCAGATAATCTGAATTCTTATTAGATTTTATATTGTGGTTACAGGAGTTTTTTGTATGTACCTACCAATATTTGAGTTTGTCGGTTAGTTTAAGTAAATTTGGCTATGTTTCCGTCTAATTTACGTTCGTGGATACTCAACGAACAGATGACATTATAAAATATCAAACACCGGTGTCTAGATAAGTAGATACGCATTACGATGTCAAAAAAAATAAACTAAAAAAATATAAACACGTCAGCACTCAGCACACAGCAACCGCAGTGCGAGTGAGTACGCATGCGCGGGTGATAGAGGCCACAACAACGACGCACAGCTTTGTAGATCGGCGCGGTGGGGCAGGCGGGGTACGGTTCGGTGCGGAGTGAGAGGGTGAACCGTTCTACGTATGTGCGCACTGGGCCGAGCCGGCATCGTGGCCGAAGCGCGAAGCCCGAAACCTCAGTTGGATTTCAGAACATCGGACGGGCGGGCGTGTGTAGAATGGATCGCTAGCAACAACAGCAGTTTTTTTTCAATTCCGCCTTCTAGCAGTGTTTGTTTATTACCTTCCGGCACACTTTCCGCAAATCCTTCTCGAACGTGGTGCTTTCGTATATTAATTACAAATAATTAATTTTGTCGTCGTATTTTCTATCTTTACTTTACGTTGTACCGATTTCACGTCGAGAAGGTGGCCGACACAAGTTTGAAAGCGGCTTTTCAAGAGTAGTAACACCTACTCGTCGTAAATCTCAATATCGCTGTATCAACGCATCAAGTTATCAGGATGGTGAAGAAGGTATCAGAAGAGAGTGTAGATAGCGGTGAGTAACCTTTTCATTCAATTTGGACGACCGGCTCATTCATATATAGATTTGCTGTGCACTATAATATCGTACTATATGTATATTGTGTAGTCGTCGGTCGACCTACAAGTTACAACACATACCTACATCTCTTTCTTTATTATGTTATGATACCTGGCACCGGCTCTTTGTGCGTAGGTACCTCTCTGTAGTTTGTATGTATACCTGTTGGTGTATCGAGTTGAGCCGCTCCTGCTTTCTCTGCTCCGTAATAAGAATCAGTTCATTCTATTTAATTGGTTACCTATTGGTCTGTTTCATGTTTAAACGCTTGAATTTAAAAGATGATTTAGATACATAAGGCTGTAATAACTTATCAAGGTTTATTATCTTAGGTAACTGAATAATTACTCGATTTTATTGATTTACAAAGAATATTTTATGTAGCATCTCGCGGGTAGTGTTGTCATAGGTATGAACAATGCGGTTCAGTTTACCTTTACCTATAAAACACTAGCTATGATTTTGAAGCCCCGCACAGCGCAACTGTGATATAGTATAGCTCGATATTAGTGTACCGTTTTTACAATATTTGATTCTGTTTTGGTACATTGTGTATTGGGCATATAGCAATAAATCCTGTATTGCGACGATCGCTGCGTTATTAAAGCATTCGTGACAGACAGCCTCCGTGGCGCAGCAGGCGAGTAGCCGGTTGCGAAGCGTGAGGCCGTGGGTTCGATTCCCGCACCTTGACAAATGTTTGTCTGATCCACAAATATTTGTCTCGGGTCTGGGTGTTGTGGGACCGCAAGTCCCTCGTAGTTCCTGATACCCACGGTACAGGTTTAACCTAGTGTGGGGTCAGGACTATGTGTGTGACTGTTGGGTGTATTTATTATTTATTTTATTTATTTATTCACTTGAGATCGCACGCAGATCGCTCTAGATTGAAAACGACCGGTAATAGGTATAAGGTATCGCAGCTGTGAGTGAGGGTGAGGCTAGTAGTACCTTATTCAGTAATAAAAGTAAATAAAAAACGTACTAGGCTGCGCGCAAGTTTATCGTTATAAATGTTAATACGCTGCCACTTAACTTAGTTTATTTCTAATAATAATCCAATAACATACGTATCACGATGGTAGCACAACTGAGACTGACCACGCTCAATAGCATTTCAAAGTACCTACCGTCTACCTAGGTATAAGTTAAAACGGTATGACTCTATATTATTTCTGACAATATAATTTCTGTCAATTATTTCTAATATTGCAACAAATATTTAAACTAGTAAACTCAAGTAAACTATATTTAATTTTGATCATGCTGAAAGTTTAGTGCACTAAACCTTATCAATGACGTCACTACAAAGCGACAACAGCACGTAGTAGTTTCTAAAGACAATTTTTTTATATAAAATATATTTTATTATATAAGGTTTCAGATTTTATTCCTGCGAGATTTTAGATATTATAGTACAATTAGATAAATAAGTATGTAGTTCAATAATGATCTTGAAGTACATATATTAATCAATAGACGCAGCTATTTGTTTTCGTGACAGGGAGATGTATTTTATCGTTATGGCCACCTCCGTGGCGCAGTGGTCTAGTAGCCGGCTGCGAAGCGTGAGGCCACGGGTTCGATTCCTGCAACGAGACAAATGTTTGTGTGACCCACTAACATTTGTTTCGGGTCTGGGTGTTGTGGGACCGGAAGTCCCTCATAGTTTCTGATACCCACGATACAGGTTAACCTAGTGTGGGGTCAGGACTATGTGTGCGACTGTTGGGTGTATTATTATTATTTAACTACCTATTTTTAACAGACCTCAAATAGAAGGAGATTCTTAATTCGTCTATATATACTGCGTGTAAGGGAAACCCTTCCGAAAACGAAGACAGGTGGTAGTGCTGCTGATCACAGACACGATACCACTAAAAAAATCGCGAATAAAGTCTACAGTTTATTTTTAACGAAGTCTTATTTGGACAGTTAAATACAATGACTTTTATATAAATAATAACTTAAATCGTGTTTTTCTTAATAAAGTAATGTAAAAATAAGCTGACGCTTGGGATCAACGGCCGCGTTTTGTTTGTTTTGTTTTGTATCTAAGTACTACTATTAAATATTACCTGCAAGACTGCGCTAATTGATCTCGATTTTAGTATGCTTTGCATTACGGGTTTACGAAATATCTAATTTCTCTTCACGGGTCTATGGTCTAGCGGGGAGCCTTCATATCGCAAAGGCGTTCGATAGGGTCTCGTAAATAGCCCTTCTATCGAAACTTCCATCTCACGGAATTCCAGATAAGCTCCGCAAGTGGATCTCTAGCTTTCTGGATTACCGGAATATTAAAATCTGCGTTAGAGGCAGTATTCCCCCGTCTGTGGCATGCTGGTGTCCTGCAAGATTCAGTGCTCTCCCTGATGCTTTTCATCCTGCATATCAATAACATGTTGTCAATCGGGATCATGCATTACTATGCTATTATCCGTACGGGTGATTCGCGATATGTCGGCCATCAGAATTCCCCTAGGAGCACATTCGAGGAGAGACGAACAAAACTTGAATCTGAAGTGGAGATCACGTTGGGGCGGATTTCCGAATGGGGTCGTCTGAACTTGGTTCAATTAATGTGCCCGCAGTGGACATTTCAGAGGACGCTTGTTTAGTGGTAATGTATGTGATATTGGGACATGTAATAGTATCTTGGCTCATCATCCTGTATCGGACGTTGCCAAGATTCTTTACAAAATGTATCTAAATTGTTTGGACAATATTTAATTAAATGTACTTAAAATGGCTATGATGGAGCGGCATAGTCATATTGTGACAAAGCTCCGTATAATACATATAAAGATAAACAAAAAACTTGGTTCAATTCAATCCCACAAAGACGCAAGTTTCCACATGCACCGCAAAGAACGACTCATTGGCCATGGCGCCACATTACGAAAAATTACTCCTGTAGGCCTCGGAGAGCCTTGAAATCCTAGGGGTTGAGATCCCGAGCGATGTCCAATTTAGAAGTCATATGGAAGGCCAATCCAAACTGGAACATGTGGTGCTTTATGTCAGGTCAATGACGCGTGCCTTACAAAGCACAAGTTCGGCCTCACTTGCAAGTACTGCTTTTTTGGGTTGGGGCACCCAAATACTAGCTTCTTCCATATGGCTCCTTACAGAAACGGGCCGTTCGAATTGTAGACAGCCTCAGTCTCAGGGATGGTCTGGAACCCTTAGGCATGCAGAGAAACATTGTAACTCTCTGCGTGCTCTACGGTCACTGGAGGAAAGTTCATCGATTCTACCTGGAACTACCTACCTCAAGTACATTGCGTTTCCAGAGGGGATTTCTCCTACATACTCGCAGACTCAAGAATGAACTTCCCTCCGCGGTATTTCATCAATGTTATGATATGTCCTTAAAACGAGGTTTAAAAAATTATTGGTAGGTAATTATTGGCAGCGGTGCCCATGCAGTGCTAATGTGTATGAGCGACGGTAACCACTTCAGTTGGGCCGTTAGCTTGTCTGGCTTCGAAGGTTAAATTGTATTTCTAATGTATTAAGCTTAATCCTTCCGCCTGCCCTCCTTATCCCACTCGCAATGGGGTCGGCGCAACATGCTTTTTCACACATGTTACAGCAAGATTTAGCTTGTAGTTTTTACTTTTACGACCGGCCGCCTGCCTTCCGTCAACCCCTCTGGAAAGAAAACACTCTAGACCCGAAAGAAATATTTGTAGATAACAAACATTTTGTCTCGGTGCGGGAATCAAACCCGTGGCCTCTTGCTTCACAACCGCCTACTGCGCCACGGAGGCATATCTACTTACCTTGTTAAACAATTGTTATATTTTTCATGTTAGCAAATAAATGCATCATAGTTGTTTTGTAGAGACAATTTCAAAGAGAAAGAGAATAGAATTTACAAAGCTTTAACCAGCAGAGGCTAAAAATAATGTAACAAAAAATACTTACACTGCAACAGCGAACAGCGGTTGAACATTCTTCAATTAATGTCAAAGTTCACGTAACATCAGCAGAGCGCTGACCGTTGACCGGCCGCACTGCACGGACTGGCGTGGCTTTGAGAGACCTAGCATAAAACCATTCTGGTCCGTAGAACGTGTGTTCTTTCCCGTAAATATGTTTCATGAAATCTCAAGAGTCAAGAACAATAATAAATATTATCAAGCCAAAAAAATATTTGCGTTATCAGAAGTATTTCTAATTATAAACACCCATAACCAGAAGAATCATAGATGTGTTGTTGACCTTAAAGACAATGGATTATAAAGGGATTGGGATGGGGAAAGGGGATTTGGGCACACTGCACTCGTACGCTTTAGTAGTAGTTTGTCTAGAAGTAGATGTATATTTTATTCCTTTTATTTTGCATTATTTTACAGTTCCCTATTAATCTAAAACTGGGTGACAAAATATGTATAATTGTTAAACAGCATTACTTTTATTTTGCCCATTTTAACAATACACGGAAATAACGAAAGTAGATCCATCCATATTGTCACGAACCTACAGGTGATTATTGTGTAGAAATGTTCGACCTGTCTCGTTCGCAAGCCTCATAATAGGCTTTATATTGTCACCATGTAAATAAATAACTACAACATAATAATAACCAGTTATGAGCGTGTTTTGATATGAGATGGCAAGGAATGCGCGTAAAATTGAATGGAATTTAACTACTCTCCACGGTTTTTAACATGGCCGGTAATGCGGTGATGCGAGTCACCTCACAGCGTTCACGGCCAAGGTCGTCAACTAAAACAAAACTGCGCATTCGTTTAATGTTACCTACCACGTTTTTATGTAATATGTATATTTATGTACGTAGTACTTAGGTTAGTCATTTTGTTATTCTTTTTATTATTACCGTAAGCAGTATATATGATACGTAAGTGTTTACTATTTAAGTACATGTAGATTATCAGTTCTTCCTTAAAAATATTTATATCCGCGTTAATGTATATACTCCATAATATTATGATTAGATTTATGAGTATATTTATTAATTAAAGATTTATATTTTGATTTACTATATACGTAGGTATTTTAAATGACGTTTAAAACAATCGAATTGGGTAAATATTACTACTTAATTAATTATATTGTTTTTTTTTTTGCATATTAGAATGTTCAATAAAGAGGATATTATAAACAAATAAATAAATAATCTTACTATAAGTAATTAATTCATACTAATCAATACTATAAATATACTATTGTCAGTGGGCCACCAACATCTTACGCCCAAAGCCAACCTCATCTGCACGTGGTATCTACATTCTGCTGATTAACGGACGAGGCAATGGTGAAACTTAGTTCCCGTTGCGGGTCCTGACTGACCGTAGGTGTCAGACGTCAGGTTGCTTCACAAAATACCAAAACCACCGTCAAATCATGATCGGAAGGCAGCACTGGCATTAAGTTAGGATAACACCAAGCAGAAAGAAAGACAAACAACCTTCCGTGTGTGAAGCCGTAGCGGCCCCCAGAATAGAACGTTTGTTTTACACGTAAACAACACACGACTACATGATAATATTATAAATACGAACTTGTGTTTGCTGGTGTGTCCTTTTTTGACACAGCACCGGATCAACATTTCTTTGTATTGATACCTATCTAGTTTATAAGCCGGAGAGTAAGTTAAACTACTTTTTATCGTCGAATTATGACGAAAAAGACTTCCATGCGGGCCGAGCCGTGTGTAAAAGCTAGTCTCTTAAAACTAGGTACCTACTACCGGACCACGGACCTATCTATTTGGTATTGGTATTTGGTGCTTCATATAGGTAGTAAATTTATCAGACTATCATATTAGGAACTAAACTACGCGGACTTCCTCACAGCTTTACCCTTCACCGTCACTCTATTGTAATAGAATCGTGCACTAGTATTTAGATTTTATATCATTGAACTCTCGATTGTCATTCTCACAAAATATTCTACAAATACGATGCTTATAGAATTGGAACGATATTACGAACAACTGCTACGTATCTTCTAGTCATGATATTAAACTGATAGCAAACTTGAATATCCAATTTCTACAGTTCTTTGAAGTTAGATCAAAAGGTTTACAGTTTTGGAAACTCGCTCGGGATTTGTTGGATCATCTTTAACATTTTATGAAACATGGATATGTTTGGATCATATGTTATGTTATGATGGGATCATCATTATCCTATTTAACTTCTATTTTTGCTCCGCAGCAAGCTGGCGCTATTTTTTTTTTAAATTAATCACGACTTATTTATGGCTGAAAATAATAAATACACTCAACAGTCACACATAGTCCTGACCCCACACTAGGTTAACCTGTATCGTAGGTATTAGAAATGTGCGGTCCCACAACACCTAGACCAGAAACATTCGTGAATCTTACAAATATTTGTCTCAGTGCGGGAATCACATAATAAAATACATACCTAAGTTATTCCGAGATGTTTAGCTATCGAAACTGTTACATAACGCTTAAGAATTTGATTCGCCGTCAATTAAATGCAGTCATCCGAGACTATCGCGTAAAGCTGAGTAACCTTGGCCGTGAGCGATGAAAGCGTTGGTATGTACTATGTGCCAGCTGCCGGCGCGCAGTAATATCACCCTCAACCCCCTAGTGGCCAGTACCCCTTTGCGCCTTATTTTCCCAATCGATTTCTGGCGTAGTTGCACCGAGTCCCGTGGTATCGCAACCCTTGCATGTGTGTTGCTATCGATTTGTGAATTCATTGAGTGAGAGAGTTGATAGCTAGGGTTGTGTACAGAGCGGTGATACGCCTGCTCTTCCTGCGTTGCGCTATTTGGTAGGTATACAGATATTCGGTCCTTCTCCGTACTATTGAATTGTAGTCTGATAAAACGGGTTCAATTTATGAATCGGAAAACGTCAGTAAGTTTCTAAGATTTGGAAAATAGTGTTATTTATATTATTAAGAGTAAAACTGCTACTAACTTTGTAAACTATACTTATTGATTACACAGTAGATATTCTTAGGAGATACAATACTTTAGTTGAGGTAATTTATGGTTATATTTCTTGCTTCTGTTTTTTAACTAGTTCCTTAATCATGTTCAAACATTACGCATCTCTTACTAAGTATAAGCCGCATCTGTGAATACTTTTGCGGGATGAAGTGCGTCATTACATTAAAGTTTAAACCATCTGTTTTAAGTCTCGTAATGGCAGAAGTGAATAAGTTATTACACAGATTCGAAACTATCAAGATAATTATTATAGAAGATTATCAATGTTCTAGAACAAGTATCTAGATATATGGATGTATACATAAACCGATCCATATTTTGTTAGTAATCTAGGTGCTAAATATGATATATTTTAAGTACAAATATTGTAAAATGTAGGCAAGTACTACTTATAAGTACTGTTTATTTGTTAATTCTTGTGAAAAACGTAAGTTTGCCGTAGTTCAACAAACAAAATATTAAATTCCAACACGAGGAACTGTTTGATACCAAGACAAAAGGATTCCGTGTGTTTGATCTGACTAAATCCATTATCGCACAGACGTTTCAGCATTCGACTAATAAACAAATAAAATATTTCTGATTATATTAGCATCATGTTCATTAAGGGTTAAGTAAGCGAACAGTGAAAGTAGTAGGGTAAGTATGTAATTTTGTTCAAACGCCGTACTTAAAAGTTTCAATAGATGTTATCCATTAAATTCGGTGGTGCCAGGGAGCCTGATAAATCTACACCGCGTCGGAGTTCCACTTCTGTCGACTTGGCATGATGATAGTGATTATGATTGATAGCGACGCTGATTTAGAAACTACAGCACAACGTTCGCCGTATGTTTACCGGTTTAACAGCACTGTTATTATCTATGCATTGGTTCGAGTTGCACTAGATTATGTACAATGTCTCCATGTTAACATGCGTTTTATATATGGAACTCTTTATGACTGCAATAAAGGTTTATGAGTGTTTAAAGATTCGTTTATTAGGATTCCTTTAGCATCGGAAAGTAGCTGGTTGTGACTCTATTGGGAGTAATTAAAAATTTAGGGGATGTTTGGTACAGTTTAGTGAATTCTTAAATAAATATTTTCTAATAACATGAAACTCCCGTGACCTGATATACACTCTGACACAGTTTATTTATGAACATCATCATGATGGTCATCTTTGGAAATTCGCTTGACAATTGGCTCAAGAGGATCATGAATACCAGTCATTAATCCAATTAGATTAATGATGATTGTTTGGCAGTACACGACTGTACTCTAGTAACCTTTACATTGCAATTAGAAAGGAACTTGTCTTATGCAGCTTAAGGGTATGAAACAAAAATATAATGGGCGTTGTGTCAGAAAATAGAGAGTGCCCGTGCCCGCGGCCGATCGTTTATGCAAACCGACAAGATTAGAAAGTAGAAACCTCCAGTCAGGGCGTAAATGTCGCGGTGACAATTTGAGCATTAAACAAAGCTTTTTGGCGCCACAAGCAGTACACAAAGTCATTATGATTCGGCATAATTCGATTGACGAATAAGGCACGATCGACGCATGAATATACTTACTTACATTAGATTGCGTGGGAATGCAGCGTTTAATTTGCTGTAGCATGACCGTAAGTATTGTATAAACCAATTTTACCAATTTAACCAATTGTATTTACTGAACCAATAATTAGGATTGTTAGGCTTTCATATAATCCTTATTTACATAATAACATGTAATCAAGGTCGATTTAGAATCTAAAAAGTGTTGGTATCATTTCAAGGTTTGTTTGTGGTGCCGTTGAGATAAGTAGCTATTTGTGTGTTTTATCTTCTTTGTAAAGGTATTAAAATTGGTTCTTTTTAACTCAGTCGTTTTATCTGGAACTAGGATTAAGCCCCACTCTCACGAAGAGAGATTATCGCGCGACTGGGGCGGGAATATAATAGAAAACTCATTTATAAGGCGAAAATCTTAGATGCGACCTCGTGGATGACAGTTCACATATGCTCGCCTATGTCGTACGAGATACTGCGTATAAATAGGACTTTACGGTAGAATGATTGCGTAAGAGTTTGGGATATTTATTGCATTGTCAGAGTTTGTAGGGCTACCACAGTGCGACCGTCGAGACTCGAGACGTTTATATAACCGGCCACGTTGCGGACGGAGTGCCGTGTGCCGCGCCACGTGGTTAGTGGTGCCATGCCTCACACGACGTGTTCACTGTACAATGTACACACGATACTTGCTTGCAAGTATACAATTACTATTAACAATACAACGTTTACTACAACTCTTTTGAGATGTGCGACCGAAACAAGAGACCATAGCGACACACGACGATGGCGACACGTCCACTTTGTACCTATGCAAAATTGTACAGGTAAGTTTTAAGGTATGCGACCAAGACGGTGCACCGCGACGCGCGACATTTTTCCATTCAATTTCATACAAAGCAGACATATCGCAATTGCTTAAGTCGCGACACGTGTCGCAGTCTTAGCTGCGTACCTCAAAACAGCAGATCTAACCACCCTCGCGCTTGTTGTTAGCAGACACGCGAGTCCACGTGACACATCGTTTCCTGGATATACTCAAAAATTATACAATAGTATTTCGACTCAAATATGACACAGTGTTATTTTAAGTTATCAAGGTGAAATGTGGGTAGTGACATGTGTTATGGTCGATATATGAGTCACTGTTTTCACATCGCCGTATTCTGTACCTACCTTCCCGCACACATATGGTTCTTTGTCTCTATGCAAAGTTGAATGTGTTTACAAACATGGCGCTAATGTTAACAATGTTTCGAAACATAAATGTGTTCATTAATTTAGAATAATTCTGCGTATAAACAGGAAGTGTGTCGAAACGGGCGACTGTGGGCGTGGGCGTGGATGTGCCCCCGACGCGATTGTTATACTATTGTCACGTGTGGTAAATGGTTATTGCGCATATGACCGGCGTTTGGTCTATTGCTGCGGCGCGGAGCGGCGGCTCCTTCGATTAGGTCATCGCGTATAATGTAAGTTTCGCTTCGACCATGACTAAGGTGGTATTCCGCGTCAATGCTTGACGATTGGAGTGCTGCTCATCAAACAAAATCACACTAGTATCGCGCAGCCGAAAGAGTTAATAATGATTTAATCAATGTTTTTTTTATAATATTAAAAATGTAATAAATCTTATTTTTTTTGTAAGTCACTATATTTTTTTAGTTTATTACACATGAATAATAAGAGTGGTTCGCATAATGCGGTATCATCTGCTTTTTAAGGCTTTTTCTACATTATTTGAGAAAACAGAAATTCTCTCACGATTCATTAGATTTGTTTATTATCAATAGTGTTTTGACAGATCTTGCATTCAAAATGTGACAACATTTTACGGCCAGTAAGCGACAGCCTCCGTGGCGAGTAGCCGGCTGCGAAGTGAGAGGCCGTGGGTTCGATACCCGCATACATATATTTCACAGTCCCTCGTAGTTCCTGATACCCACGATACAGGTTAACCTAGTGTGGGGTCAGGACTATGTGTGTGACTGTTGGTGTATTATTATCATTAAATTCGATAGACAGAATATTGGGAAAAGCAGTAAGTTGACAGACTAGCGTGCGGCCCATCTGATGGTAAATGGTCACCGCCGCGCCGCGCTGATCATGGATTTCAGCAATGCTAGGGCACATCCAAGTTGCTGCCTACTGTAAAGCTTTATGTACGACAGATCATACGCAAACACAATTAATAACGCAAACATTGTAATCCACACAACGTGTTAAAACGCAAATACGCTTTGAAATTCTTATATTCGTTAGTATAATAGTAGGTACGACTATTCCGTGTTTGCTAGTCACGTACGAATCTAAATCTTAAACAAGTTGAAACGGTTTCCTGAATGCAACGTTTTTATCCTAATTATCCTAATCTTTGGGTAGCAGTCAGCAAATAATGCGTGCCCCATTTACAGTATTACACTAAGCACGTTATATCCTTATGTGGTCTTCTACTTCGAATGTCGACAAAATAAAACCTAGTCCTGCTTATAACCTACTCGGCCGAATTTGGTACAAGATTGCCAGTCTAACACATAGTGGATACGATATGTTTGTTTGACTTCGAGAATGCGTCTGCTCGCTAGTTTTTACGCCACGAGACGTTGCATACTCGCGTTGTGGGCGTGCGTGTACGCTGGGTGCGCCCATCTGGGTCGTTGAACCGGCTTTGTTTGCCAACTCAGCGTGTCTACTCGCGTCAAAATTATATTATCGATGTCGTGTTACATTTTTACACGATAAAGCTTGTATTTGTTCCGGGATTGCGGTAAATTTCTTCCAAACTGACACAGTTAGGGGCTGTTGTCATGCAATTTTTGGTGTTTATTTACACCTGTGGTCAGAGTTCCATACGCTTGAGTTCCGATTTTAACTATCTTTAATTATAGACTCACGCCTGTATCCCCGAATGGGAAGGCAGAGGTGCAACCAATGCACCTATGGTTTGCCGAGCTCATTGGTTGAGTGGCAGTACTAAGAAACCGGTGTTGGTAACAAATCCCAGGTCGGGCAAACAAAGTTTATGTTTCGGTTGAGATTTCTAATGAGTGTATATTCCGTTGTCCGCAGGCGTGGGCCGCTGCAGCAGCCAGTCGGGCAGCGAGCGCGAGCAGGAGGAGACACGACGCGGCAACGAGACGTCCGCGCCTGTACCAATCCCCGACAGTGAGGACCTGCAGCGGCGCAAGGAGGAGGCGCGCAGGAAGCGCCGCAGGAAGAAGCGCTCTGGGAGCTCCGTTGTTACGTCATGTTTCCAAGGTACATCATTATTATCATCATAATATATTGTTGCTATTTTAGTATAAAATACATAATATTTTTGCATGTTGTAAAAATTACCACGTATGAATATACACTTATCAATCTGACGTCAGCTCTTCGAAAATATTATGTTCGGCGATGTGCTGGCCAATTTACAAGGTGGTAGTTCCCTCGTATGCGAGAGGCATTCTGGATTGGTACCGCTGCTTTGTCTATTTCTGTCGCTAAGCAGCAGTGTGTAAGCACTTGACACTTGGTTTGAAGGACATAGAAGCCAGTAAAATTACTGGTGGATGGTACTTATCATCTTGTGAGTTATATCTCTTGCTACTGTTTATGGGCAGGTGCCCATACCGCGGTTACTATCAGGCGAGTGAAATGCTCGTCTCGTCATTAAAGCAAATGAAAAAAAATGTTTTATGCAAAAGACAGGTCCCGAGTCCTGATTAATTTATGTAGGGTTCGAGGATAAAAATACAGGTTTTCTTATAAGTCTTTACTACAAATCAGCACAATTAACAAATAAAATCTTAATAATCTAATCCGACACGTCTTCACTCACAAGTTCAACTGCCATCCTCTCATCTTCCACACTTCCGCTCATTCCCTCGTTCATTCGTACTCATTCACTATATTCACTCAATCATTACTATCCTATCAGTTATTCTGCCATTCATACAATCCTACACTCGGCCGTCCTACCTTACTGTCTGCCCTCAGACATCATCATTTATTCATACTTTCATACCACAACGTTACACTAATATAAAGCTTCTTTTGACAGAACAAATGGATACTTAAAACAAAGATTCTAATTACATCACAATGTTATTATGTAATAGCTAGGTACATATTGCATCATCTCTTTAATATTTGGCTTACAATATTACTATTATTAGCTATTCTTACAATATTAGGTAACAACATCTTTAATTATACATTTTTTCATGAAAGCATATTTTCCTACATAAGAGTACACAGGTACAAAACATAAACAACATATCCTAATAAAACAAGATTAGGGCAGAAACAAACAAGTAACAACTCATGCATCATCTTTTATACATCAACAATCAACAAAAAAAATGCAAACTTACCTATCATTCTTCACTCTGACTCACTGGCATAATCTGGCCATGGTTTCATGTAGTCAGAAGAGGTAGTGGTCTTTTTAGGTCCTTCAGCCTGTGGATCCGCTTTCTCCACATCATACCGGTTATTTCTTTTAACTTTAGTGACCTTGTAGGGACCCAAAAACTTTGCTTTGAGTTTCATACACGTACCAAACTGGGTTCTTTTGATACAAACAAGATGCCCTTCTTTGTAGGCCTTGCTTTTCTTTCTTTTCTTATTAAAGCTCCTTTTGTTTTCTTCTTGAATATCTAATATTTGTTTCTTTGCATTTACTCTAAGTTCCTCTCTATTCTCTATAAAAGTGTTTCTCTCTTCTTGTTTTAATAATTCTAAAAGCTCAATATCTTCTTTTCTCTTCATTTTTATTCCAATCAATAACTCAAATGGTGTGGTATCTATACTTCTCTGATGAGTACTATTGAGTGCTTGCTGAACACGACTCACTAGCCTATACCATTGAGTAGGTTTTTCGATTGACAGCTTAGTCAGTACTGAAATCAATGTTCTATGTACCCTTTCTACTTGCCCATTTCCTCTGGGAACACCTGTTGTGATTTTAATGTGCTCTATTCCTTCTTCTAGACAATGTTGTATAAAATCTTTGCTTGTGAATGCAGTCCCTCTATCAGAAATTATTCTCCTTGGATTTCCAAAGGTTTGCTGGTGTATTGCAAGTTTATTTAGTACTTCTTGAGTAGATGTAGTCTTCGTTGGGAACAGCCACACAAACTTAGTAAAACCATCAACAATAGTGAGTATGTAATTATACTGTTTACGCGTTTCAGTCAGAGGCCCAATATGATCAATATGTAGTGTGTGAAGTGGCGTCTCTCCCTTTTCAATAGGATGTAAGAATCCCTCTTGCTTACCTTCCTTCCTGGAACCTAACAAGCATGGTATGCAAGTAGCAATGAAGTCTTCAACTTTCTTCCCCAACTTTGAAATATAATAGTCTTTACTTATTGATTCTATTGTTTTCTTTTTGGAGAAATGACCATTTCCATGTGCTCTTTTTATAATTTCCATTTCCATTTTCTGTGGAACAACCAAGCATTGTTCTGGTCCTCTGCACAGTATGCCTTTGTGCAGGTAAAAATCTTTGTAAGGCTTTTCTTCAGACAAAATCTTCATAATTGCCTGTAGACCATCATCACTTTCTTGAGCACGCCTCAAGTCACTATGCAAATCTGTAAAGATAATGTTCACATATGGATTTCGGCTCAAAGCATCTGCGTGTCTCATCTTTGAGCCTTCCCGATGTTCTATAGTGAAGTCATAATCCTGCAGAAACAATATCCATCTAGCTACCTTTGGCGACATAATTAGGTCTTTCTTCATTAAGGTCATTTGGAATGCCTTACAGTCGGTGACTATCTTGAACTGTTTACCATAAAGGTAATGCCTGAATTTCTTTATGCCTTCTATTATGGCTAAGGCTTCCAACTCATAGCTACTGTATCGGCTCTCCGCATCAGTTGTCCGTCTACTCATGTAGTGTATGGGATGTAGTTCACCATTGCAGTCCTTTTGAAGTAAAATCGCTGCATATGCTATACTGGAGGCATCTGTATGTAATTCCGTTTCAGCATTTGGTTCATAAATCTTCAGTACAGGTTTTCTTGCAAGCTTCTCCTTTAATATGTTGAATACTAATCGATGTTCATTACCGAAAATAAACTTTTTATCTTTTCTTAGTAGATCAGTCAAAGGTCGGGCTATAAGTGCATAATTTTCAATGAACTTTCTGAAATATGAACAGAGACCTAGGAAACTATGCAGTTGCTTCTCGTTTCTGGGCTCAGGGAATTTCATGACTGCATCAGTCTTCCCTGGCGACGGCGTTACTGCACCTTCTTCGATGACATAACCTAAGTATTCTACTCTTCTCACTAAAAGCTGTGTCTTAGTCCAATTGATCTGCAAACCATACTCAGAAGCTGTTTGTAATACTTCTCGCAATCTTTCTATAGCTTGCAGCTCATCTAAAGCTGGAATCAATAAGTCATCAATGAATACAAGGACTATTCCTCTTGTAATCAAATCTCTGAATATTACTGAAATATATCTGGTAAACACTTTGGGGCAGGTGGCTAAGCCAAAAGGTGCCCTTAAGAACTCATATTGCCCTGTCATAGTTACAAAGGATGTATATTTAATTGAATCTGGGTGAACTTTTAAATGGAAAAATCCATTCTTTAAATCAATCGTACTAAAAATTCTTGCAGCAGCCAGCTTATCTATATGCTCATCTATAATAGGCAAAGGATATTCATCCCTCATAATCTTTTTGTTGATAAGCCGATAGTCAACACATATTCGCAATGATCCATCTTTTTTCCTGACCAGCACAAGTGGACTACTATATTCCGAAAAACTTACCTGAATGATTCCTTGTTCTAGCCACTCCTGTATTTGCTTATCTACTTCCTGTTGTTCTTTGGGTGAGACACGTCGTGGACGTTGAGCAACTGGTACATCATCTTTCAGTGTAATCTTCAATTCAATAGGCGCCCTCTTCGTTTGGCGTGGCTGGTAACTCTCCACCAAGCGCACCACCTCATCTTTGACAGCTTCATCTTTGACACAACCTATAGAATCAGTGACACACATAAAACAATCAATCTCACTCACCCAGTCATTCGGTTTCACCCACACTGACCCATCTCTCATAACAGTGACAACATTCTTTAGAAAATCATGCCCTAATATTATTTTATAAGGTATGCTATCCTGAGGAACGACATAAAACTTTACATCGTTATACTGGTACCCGTCGATTTCTATGCTACACACAAATTGTCCTATAGAATTTACCTTAGCTTGGCCTAAGCCGGTAAGCACAATACTTTTTGTAATGTCACAATTCGGCGAACCTAACTCAACGAAATAGTCGTATGATACGAGATTTACTTCACTACCGGAATCTATAAGAGCACTAGTGATATTTCCGCACTTTATTTTCACTGGTTTTATTGGTTTCGCACATATTTTGCTGCACATACCGTTGTTCACAGAACAATTATTTATGTCCAAAACGTTAAACTCGCTGCCATGACAGTGACACTTCTGACGTATGTCATCGCTGTCATTTCGTTCACGTACAGTTAGCTCACTCGCGATCCGGTCTTCGTTCGTTCCATCATTCGCGATCGCTGCGCCCTCTGTCGCTGCCGTAAACAAGGCCTGTTTCCGTCTTTGACCGATGTGCTGAATGTTACCGCTCCTGGTCGTATCCGGTTTTGAATCATATCGCCGTGACGTAGTTGTTTTCCGAGTTTGTGCTTCCGTCGTGCCCGCCATCTTGGACACTGCTGTTTTTGCTGGACAATCGGGTGCGATGTGGCCAAACTCATTGCAATGAAAACACTTTTTACCTTGCATTTTGTTCGGGCACTCCTCACTGATATGGCTCTTATCACCACAGTTGAAACAAAATCCTCGTGACGTACTTGAGTTGGTAGGAATACTTCGATTAAATGGCTTATTCTGCTTATTTTTCACCGATTGCGTTTGCCGACACATTTTTTCTTTGACCGCCTCGTAAATTTTCAGCTTATCCTTTAAATCATTATATGAAGTAACACCATATAGCATGACTTTATTTATCTCATTATCCTGTATGCCATCTACTATGTACTTTATCGCTACATAGTCTGGCATTTTGCCGCGCTTACCCATCTCCTTCATTGTGAGCATGTAATCTAAACACGACTCGGTGGGCTTTTTGCTACGCGCGCTCATCATCTCGTGGATCGCTTTGATGTCCACGGTATCGGGAAATTCTTTCACAATGGCCGCTTTTAGGTCTTCCCACGCCTTGAATGGACGCTCCGCTTTCAACCATAATGCAGCTGTACCTTGCAGAGCCCGTCGTGCCACTAACAACTTCTGTAGCGGTGACCACCCGAAAATAGCTGCGTTGTCCTCAATGTCACTCACCCATTGTGACACCGAATACGTCTTGTCACGCCCGTTGAACTTAGGCACCAAATCCGCCGTCATCTGCAAAATGTCGGGTGCAAGACCTCGTGTTGCATCCATAACGTCGTCATCAGCTTCTTGGTAATCGTCTTGCCGGTTTCGTCTTCGATCTTTCCCGTTGTTAGGCATCTTCTAAAACGGTAATAACGGCGAAATAACAATTACTTCTTGCGATTTTCTTTAGCCGGCGCTCCGTGCCACGTGCCGCGAATCACGTAAGTATTGAAAAAAATATTTTTTATCCCGATCCCGGACGAGTCCCCACTTGTAGGGTTCGAGGATAAAAATACAGGTTTTCTTATAAGTCTTTACTACAAATCAGCACAATTAACAAATAAAATCTTAATAATCTAATCCGACACGTCTTCACTCACAAGTTCAACTGCCATCCTCTCATCTTCCACACTTCCGCTCATTCCCTCGTTCATTCGTACTCATTCACTATATTCACTCAATCATTACTATCCTATCAGTTATTCTGCCATTCATACAATCCTACATTTATATGGAACAATTGAGTTCCTCACAAAATCATTTTTAAATTATATTTTTCCTTGAAAATTCTACAAACGTATGATATACGTACATATTACGATTAACGCTGAATAGTTTTTGCGATAGTTACAATTTTATTATATTTTTATATTAATATTGAATGTTTACACAGTATCGAACTAGCATAAATATAACAGTAAGTTCATAAGAATATACACATTGTAAGCATGACATAGTTTTTTTTATCAAAATACGATAAGTACTTACATATTTGTTATCAACTTCATACAATATACATAAGATGTTATGTTTCATAATGCCCAATAACTTCACTGCGTTCAATGACAATCAAATCGGAATACAACAATGCTTCATACTCACTGCTGCTTGATGACAGGATTAGACAAAGCGGCTCGGTGGTTCCTATCCAGATGGACTCTATTAATGACCTACCACCTACTATGAAATTATTATTTACAGTGATACAATCGAGTGCATGTTATTATCACAGCCTTAGAACCCATACAGTCGCTCGATCTACATAGAGAGGCGGAGCGGCTCTGTCAAAACGTTGCCGTTAGATGACTGCATGGATTGCTAGGCTGTGATATTATTATCTGATATATAAAAAAACTTTGAAATTGCACTTTCCCATATTTAATAATGTTTGTTTCAATTGCCGACAGACCTGTACAAGCTTACGGGCGAAGTGCTGGGCGAGGGCGCGTACGCCTCGGTTCAGACGTGCGTTAACATATACACGGGCCACGAGTTCGCTGTGAAGATCATCGACAAAGTACCGGGGCACGCCCGCGCCAGGGTGTTCCGCGAGGTGGAGACCTTCCACTACTGCCAGGGACACCCGAACATAATCCAGCTCATTGAGTTCTTTGAGGACACGGACAAGTTTTATCTTGTCTTCGAGAAGGTGAGTGCTGAGTTTTAATAATTCGGTATGCAGTTACATAGTTATTTACCTTAGGTCCAGTGAGCATTGAAACTAACAAAAGGCGCGGTTAACAGCCGTCTAATTTGGTGCGCTTTAGAATTCACGCGTCGAAAACTATAAACAGAAATATGTAAATAGATCTAATATGATGTAGAAATAATACACGCGTAGGCAGAAAACTAAACACGTTTCTACTTTCTACATGTTATGCATTTTTGTTCGATACAATTTTTTGTTTTGCCTGGTATCGATCGTTTTATGTATTTATGCACAATTTTATTGTTTTCATCCAAATTGATTTAAAAAAAATAGACATGGAGCTCACGCCCGTAACTCCAGAAGAGTAGGCAGAGGTGTAACCAGTACATTTCGCCGCGCTTATTTCCGAATTCCGTCCCATGATGTGATACCGGGCACAATTCCCGACTCCGGGCTTATACTAAGCATGTCGTGATAGAAAACCCTCAATATAACTTTTACCCGACCCGGGGATCGAACCCGAGACCTCAGCACAGCAGTCGTACCACGTACGCATTATCACCGAGGCAGTAAAGTTTTTAGAAATAAATTAAATTGAGATAATTCTTTCACATTAATAGCCACGCACGGCACACAAACTCGAAAAAACTAGTAAGTATATTGCTCAAGCATGTAATATGAAGTATCGTAGAAGTTTGCATTACACCTCCATATTAAATTATCAGTAGGTATATTTCAATTATTTACGCGACTTGGCAGTAGACACAGCTAGTGTACAATATTCAAGACATAAACACTGGTCAATAAATAGTCACAGAACACACGGCTGATGTCGGTGAACCAATAAATTATGACGCACGCTCGAGGAATTTCCATTTTTCACAAACATTACTCATACTTTCATGCATTGTATATCCACGTATGTTAATTGTATTAATCGGCTGATGAAATGGTGGTACAATTTTACGTAAAATATTGCAAACAAGACGTGAGCTCATACCGCAAATGTGACCGTTCCAATAACTCATTGGGATAGTGTGATTCCAAAATTGTTAGTAGGCATTATACGGAATTAAAGGTATTTAAATATATATATCATTGAAACAATTAATATAATGTGTTAATTTTGTATTTCACTGTGAGAAATAGGTCGTCATATACTCGAGGGAATTTAGTCATAAACGTCCCATGCTAGGTCAGACTGTAAATAGATAGCTAATGGGACTTGTTTACTGACCAGCAATTTGAACTCATCATCTCTTAAAGAACTGTGCACTTGACAGTACTAAGATGATCAGGGATGAGTCTACACTACAAAAGTAACACTACTTAACACATTTTTTTATCTTGGGCCCACATAATAACTTCAGCTAAAACTGATGATAAGTTAAGTACACACAACCGTAGTGTGATGCTATCAGTCTCAGTTGTCATGCTCGCTTGCAAAGCGGCTGGGTGACTTTCACCACGATGTAATGCATTTAAAAAGGACGAAATGTCACAACTCACAAGTGAGTTTTATTTATGACCTAGGCACGCATAAACACTGCGCAGATATGAGGAAACAGGGCGAGAACATTTATTATGAATATATGTAGAACAACTTAATCTGATAGACTGGTTTATTTTCTTGTCAATTGTATTATACATAATCACATGCGTTATATAAGAATCACGTTTAGCCCTGACCTTAAAAAACAAGTCACGTGCCAAAATTCAACCGGCTTTTTACTCTTTAAATAAATGCAAAAGACTGTACGCGCGCTTATTTCAATACTTCTATGTGACATTTTCTCACCCATGATAATGATCGGTTAAAATATATGCCCTTAAATATAGATCTGGTTTTGGAATGTAGAAAACAACAAATATATTTGGTATTATAGTTAAATAGTTACCGAATAATACCGATCGTTCATCGCCGCTGAAACAGATGCAACATTCAAATTAATACATATACATATACGCACTCACGCCTGTAATCCCCGAAGGGGTAGGCAGAGGTGTAACTAGTACACCCACATTTCGCCGAGCGTATCTCCGTCCCACGATGTGATAGGGGGCGAGCCTATCGCCATACCGGGCACAAATTCCAGACTCCGGGCTGATACTGAGCATTTCGAAATAGAAAAACCCAATACCACTTTACCCGACCCGGGGATCGAACCCGAGACCTCAGCGTTAGCCTCAATCGTAACGCGTATGCATTACAACTGCGCCACCGAGGCAGTCAAATTAATGTACTTAATATTACAATCTTAAATATCAAGATTCACCTAAGGTTTTATTATTGGATTAAGTTGTTAGTAAATACTACAATAAGTTATTATGGAAATATAAAATAATCATAAACCACAATGCTGGTCGACATACCACGACCTACAAACACTGTATTGTTTTCAGCTGATTAGACAATAATAAGGAAATACTGCTACATACCTACAACGATTTATCAATAATATATTGATTTTTTGTGTTAAATAAACATTATGAAATGTGTGTTTGATTCGATTTATGTAGGAAACACTTATAGCTTCTTGTCAAAAATATTTTTTATTAAAATTGCAAGTCTCGAATACACAATATGATATGTGGCATAAAGTATGTTAAATTAGTCCTGAAAACTGGGACAATATTATTTATCGACACGCATCAAATCCATTAGCTCCAAATTGTAATACGCCTGAATTTCAGAAGCGATGAGCAATTGTTATAAATAGAAATATAATTACCTATCGTTTTTACATAATATGTACTTATTTATATGAATATTTCTCCGAAGTGACAAGAAAGGTGTTATGAGCCAGGTTAATGGTCCGATATTATACACTTTATTGCTTTTATCGGCAATACATTCCCGTCTGCACCTACATATTATGTCGCGTGATAAATTCGTGAACTGTCTTTATTTCGGGCTTGCTTAAGCAGTAAATCGATGACCGTAACTTAGTCCTATCTATGACAATGTTTGTTGGTTAATTGAATATAGTGTAGCAGTGGTTTACAATTTAGTCTAGATATCGTCACCTAGTCGTTGCCTAATCTTTATGCTCAATTTAAATTTCAGTGGATCGGGAATCTGTTTTTTAGGTGTCAATGAGTAATTTTGTTTAAAAACGCCAAGGTCCTATTAAAATTCTAATGATTGCTTCCGAACAAGACATGACATTTAAAAAAGGAAAATTCTTGCTACTATTAGTTAGTTCTGTTAATGAACTACAGCGACTCGCCATTTAGTTTACAGAGTTGGTAGGTACGTGGTGGACTAAGGCCTTTTCACTCTCATTCAGTAGAGAAGGCCCAGCAGTAGAACGTGGGTAATATAGGGTCAGTATATAAAACTATAGTAATATTATTAAGGATAGACGTGACAGTCACTTTGACTGCACCGGTCTGTCCTTAAACGTTTTCCTTTCCAATAACACTTGGACGTTCTAATTGTTTTCCAACCTTTTACAAGAGACTTAACTTGTAGACAAAACCTAAACGTGCCTATGCGATCATCGAGTGCGGGAGTTTACAATAAAATAGAGTTTACGATGAACAGTTAAGAAAGTAGCACGTACATTTGCGCACGAGTATAATTTTATGTACGTCCATGTTGCGTTACGTCCACATTTAGGCGTATATTTTCGTTCAGAGCAACCCCGACGTCCGCCAAAAGTCCCAATTGACTTTGGAAACCGCCTGCGCCGTGCCGCTCCGGTAATTGCTCGATGAAGTTTATTTTTGCGTAACATCAACATTTGACGTATATGTTGCATGAATTTAGGCTGTGGTTGTGGAAATGGTACAAGAAAATTCTGGAAGAAAATTTTCTGGTTTGTTATTACCTGTAGACGATCAATTCAGAAATTATATTTACCGTGAAAGTAAAGAATATTATGATGAATAATAATATATAAATACTGGATTACTGTGATTAATTAATACACCACAAGGCCTACCCTTGACAGTAGACACACATGGTTTAGTTTAATGATCTTAAATTATCTTTGTCCACAGATCAACGGCGGTCAGCTTCTGTCGCGCATACAGGAGCACCATTACTTCTCAGAGCCGCAAGCGGCTGAGATCGTGCGCGAGATCGCCAACGCCCTGCACTTCCTGCACGGCAAGGGCGTGGCTCACCGCGATCTTAAGCCGGAGAACATCCTGTGCGTCCACCGCGACAGGCTCTGCCCAGTCAAGATATGCGACTTCGATCTGGGCAGTGGGATCAGTTTCACTTCTAGCCTCGCCAGTCCGCTCGCCACGCCGCAGCTTATGACACCGGTAAGTGATTAGCTTTAGGTATATTAATGAGTAGAACTAGCAACAGCTGGCTTTCCACCAAAACTGTGAGAGGTAGATGACTCGCGACCTTAGATAATATTGACCAAGAAGATCTGATATTATCTTAAACATAGTGCAATTCTTCTATATTATGTCCATTGTGCCGTTCATCTCTTTCTTATAGCAACAAATGCTATAAGTACTTACTTTAAAAAATCTAGATTTCGTAGATTGTTCTGCTTTGTTGATGTTCGTGGCAGACGATGAGTAAGTACAACGATATTAGTGTCAAATCAATCAATCATCCATGACTAATGTAATTCCAAATATTTACTGGTCCGTCACACAATAAGATGATGAAATTTACAATCTAATTGACAATGAACTGAGGTGTTATATAAAATGGACGCATGTGACGCCATTTTGTAAATAAACAAAGATGGCCCACAGTGACGAATGTCTGTACTTACGTGTTAATTATTATGATTGTAACACGATGCTGCGTATTCTCACAGACGGTTTGTTTTCACAACTTGATCTCTGTTCCAATAAAGTTATCCGATATAATTGTTACATTTATGCATATGAACTTGATGTCGTTGAATTTTCATTTAAAAATCGTTTTGTATATTGAACTAACTACAAAATTATTAAACAGTTCCCCTTCAAAACAGCCTAGGTATATTAAATATCTATGCATATATATTATGTAGTGCCTAATATTATTATGTCTAAAGAATTATACTACTCCATAAAATAAATACGCCGTGATAAGATTTGATACTAGATCAAATAATAAATTATGTCCGTAATTTACTAATAAATGAGTTAATAAAACATGAAATGGCAATGGCATTGACCTTGTTAAGCCCAAGCTAAGACCCATGTCTAGAGATCCTTTATATTTTATGATGTACCTAGTACCTACCTATAATATATCGACGTTAAATTGGCATCTTATTAAAATAAATAAAACAATACGCCGAAATCAGTCTTACGCAGTTACAAGAAAAATTATAATTAATTTAAATGTATATATATATACGTATCTACTATACCTTTAAATTATTTCCCATACGAATCAGAAATTAAATTCTATACATAAATAAATAAATAATAAACAGGCAATCAAAAAATTAAGAAATGATTTATAACAATTATTTTACAGTAAAATCCTTGATGCAAAAACACATTTTTGCCGATAACAATAGCACTGTTTGTGATGTGTGTCGAATTATCACATCTGCCAGTTAGTTACCTTCAATATCACACAATGCGTTTCAAATTACTATCAATATTATTATTATTATTGTGTGACTAACGATCTATAATATAAAGCGCCTCTAGTTTAAAGTAGATTATGGACATTATTTCATTCAAATTTATTTATTAGTTGTGATAACTATGTGTCCTCCAATCTTGGTTAATTGATATTTGTTGTATGTTATTTGTACCTAAAAAGTTAAAATTTGCTAAACTCTTGATGCTTGATGTTATTATCACGTTTATTTTTTGTTCATGTTTTCATACATGAACAGTAAATAACACTCTACATAATTATAGGTGTCGTAAATTTTCGTTGACGAAAATTCACGTGGAACCATCATGTCGATAAGATATCACGTGCATTAGTTACTAAAGGATTATTCAGTAGATAGGATCTTATATTTATAGTGGAGGGGAAGGCTGATGTCAGAGGCGGTGGTGTTACGAACTTTTTATTCGTATCATATTAATATTTTGAGTGGCGGGAGCTATTTGTAGTTTAATATTTGCTGCTGGCTGCTACTGTCCTCGCCATCGCTTATTATATTATTTTATCGTAAAGGCGTGTGTCTAGTTTTGTGAAATGGTTCATTCGATATTGAAAATTACTTATACGTTTATGAAGTCTCAAACCGAAATTAAAAGATAGGAAAGATCTTGAATGCTCGAAGAGAATTCAATAAATTATACTTTAAAATGGAGACAAACACAGGTGTTTTAATAAAAGGCGTATTCTTCATAACAAGGACGCTATGCTTTATATATAAAACAATAGACTGGCTCGGTGGCCCAGTTGTAATGCGTACGCGTTACGATTGCGGCTAACGCTGAGGACTCTGGTTCGATCCCCGGGTCGGGTAAAGTGGTATTGGGTACGAAATGCTCAGTATCAGCCCGGAGTCTGGAATTTGTGCCCGGTATGGCGATAGGCTCGCCCCCTATCACATCGTGGGACGGAGATACGCTCGGCGAAATGTGGGTGTACTAGTTACACCTCTGCCTACCCCTTCGGGGATTACAGGCGTGAGTGCGTATAAAACAATAAACTCTGCATACATTATTATTGCAATTAATGCCCTTTGGCAGCCTTATAACTGATTTAATTGGGATATGAATAATATAATAAAATAGTATGGCTAGTTCGGTGGTCGATTAATGGATATTTGAATACAATGTAACTAGTTAGAATTGCAGCTAGAAATAAGCCAGGCAGAAGGATTGCAATCGAAACTACCCTCGACGTGGTAGACCGTGTTTGGGTAAATAGGTTTACGTACGAGTATGTAATTTATATAGGCGAAGCTCATAACTATAATAAAGTGTTATGTACTAACGTAGTAATAACCACTGTATTAACCTCTTTGGTATAAACATACTAGTTTACTTTCGACTGGTGATAAACTTATAGATATCATATTATGATACGTCCAGCCAGATTTTTAAATACTAATTTATCGCTGATATTGGATAATAAAAACTGCCTTGAGTTGATAGTTATTTTCTCTTGTCTGTCAGATAATATGTGGACATAAATTGACAGTCCACATAAAGGTCCCGAGATTTCAAAGCTTTAAACTAAGCTTATAATACATAATATAACCAAAGAGCTTCTGACGTTTGTTTGGTCAGTACAGTGCTTGGGTTTCAAATGTCCTGGGAATTCTCATGTTAGACTTAGCGATGGATATGCCTTTACCTGTTTTCCGGGCCTTGAATGTCGTTGAAATCCCATCGTGCTATATTTAACCAAAAATTATGCTATATTAGCAACTAAGAAAGACTTGCCTATTATAGGTTAGTTGAAACTATACTATTTTTTGTGTATACCGTGCAGATGAAGATGTTTATATTTATGGCTACTCTATTGTTAAATTTTTGCTGTCACGGTCTACCGATTGCTGTCATATGATAACTAGAACTATTGTTTTCTGTTGCGGCAATCTTTGCCAATAAACGTCGTCTGTAAATATAAAATTTCACGCGTCTCTTGGTCGTAGTGTAGCAATGTTCGTACGGATTACTGAATGCAGTATTTTTTTTAATTATTTAGCCGGATGACGAAACAAGTACGTCGTTTGCTTGATGGTAAGCGCCACGCCTGTCAATAAACAGACCAAACACACAGTGCCACACAGAACTTTGAATTACAAAGCACTGCATGGCACTGGCCTAAGTTAGTCATCCCTTGACACAGTTGTTATGTTTCCTAATGCAAATTATTGAGCTGAACGAGCTGATATTTAATTTATTTAATACACCCAACAGTCACACACATAGTCCTGACCCCACACTAGGTTAACCTGTATCGTGGGTATCAGGAACTACGAGGGACTTGCGGTCCCACAACACCCAGCCTAGAAACAAATATTTGTGGGCTACACAAACTTTTTTCTCGGTGCAGGAATCAAACCCACAGCCTCACGCTTCGCAGCCGGCTACTCACCCACTGCGTCAAGGAGGCTGCCATGTGAGGATATAAATAAATTTATTATTTGCATTGTTAACAGGTGGGTAGCGCAGAGTTCATGGCACCCGAGGTGGTGTCTCTATTCGCGGGCTCGGCGGCGGCGCACTACGACAAGCGCTGTGACTTGTGGTCGCTCGGGGTCATCGCGTATATCCTTCTGTGCGGATATCCGCCGTTCCGCGCGGATTGCGGAGCAGACTGCGGATGGGAGCGCGGGGAGAATTGTCGCGCTTGTCAGGACCTACTCTTCAATTCTATACAAGTGAGTTTTGAACGATATTATCTTACTACTATTGTAAATGTGAAAATTTGTGTTTGTGAATTCGGATATTAGTTATTCAGTCACGCCTTAACGGCTGAATGGTTTTAGTTGAAATTAAGCACACAAGTATTCCATGAGCTGGACTAGGACGTAGGCTACTTTTTATCCCGGAAAAGGCCGTTCACACGGGCGGAGCTGCGAGCAAAAGCTTGTTAATAATATTATTCTAGAGAAAGAGATTGGACAGTATCATAATTTAGTAGATGACGGGTTCTAATTGTTGATATCGGTAACTTAATCGTATAGCCATTGTACTAATTTACTAGCCGGGCCAATTTTTTATATTTTATTAGCCTGAATGACGAAACGAGCATGTCGCTCGCCTGATGGTACGTGCCACGCCTGTCCATAAGCAGATATCACCATACAGAATTTTGAATTAAACACACTTCATGGTACTGGACTGCGTTTGTCACCCTGTGGACATAGATGTTAAGTTTCATGATGCCCTATAATTCAATATCCTTCAAATCGGAACACAACAGTACTTAGATATTGCTGGTTGGCGGCAGAAATGGACAAAGCGGTGGTACTTACTCAGACCAGTACCACCTAGTACCTGAATTTGTTGTTATAATGCGTTTCGCCTGCCACAATAATTTTCTGATTATCTGTGGACAATACGTGGTTAAGTAAAAATAATTGATTGATAATAATAGGTCTGCCAACCTGCATTAGGCCAGCGTGGTGGACTAAGGCCTAACCCCTCTCATTCAGTAGAGGAGGCCCGTACCCAGCAGTGGGACGTACTCGTATATAGTACAGGGCTAGTTATTTTTATATTTTAATAATAATTGAAGTCGTTCCTGGTGTAGGTAATCTTTATGATCTTGTTATCAAGATATCAAACACGTATTTATCTGAAGTGGCAAGTGAACAAGTAGTCTTAAGTAATTTATTATGTACCGATATTTTATATGTAAACCCTACACAATACATGCTCGAATGATGTAATCGGGCTTATTCCCAGACAATCCAATTATCATCGGTCCGGATGTAATCGGATAGAATGAACTCGAAACACTGTTTCAGACTCAATTTTAATGTCTTTTTGTATTTACATACTTACATTATAATTAGTTTATTCTAATCACATTCACTCACCGTCCTTGAAGATTTTTATGGTCTTATTTATAAGTTAATTTAGCTTTTGTGGGTTTACTTGAATTAACTCAGCGTGACTATATTAGCTACGATTTAGATAATTCATCGATCATTGTTATTATCCTGGTACGACAAAGTGGATAGCCATTAGTCTAGTGGCTAGTGTGCAGTCAGCATATAGTGTTGTCGGATTTTCACTGTGCAATTGGGCACAATAATGATCAGGTACTCTCCCACCACCATTAAACGGCGACTTAATTAACATTTTTTAAAACAAAAACGACATTTATAACTAGGTACACCTCATAGTTTATTGGTGATAAGACGTATCACGCGTTTTATCGCGTTGCGATAAACTCTTTTAGACCGTCTACTGATCACCGATCACTAAGAACTGAGGAGCATGAACTGCGCCCAGCTATACTTCTCGGACACCCTAACCCTAATAAATAGACCCAAAAAGTCGATAAAAAAGGAACTACGGCCAAGAATTGACTCATTTATCGACGACTGAACAACATATTGATCGGTTGGTTTTCGTTGTATCCAGGAGGGGCGGTACTCGTTCCCTGAAGAGGAATGGTCGGACATATCTTCGGAAGCGAAGGACCTGATCCGTCAGCTGCTGGTGCGTGAGGCGTCGCACCGGCTGAGCGCCGAGCGCGTGCTGCAGCACCCGTGGCTGCGACGCGCAGACTCGCGCGCCATACACCCCAACCTGCATACGCCTCTCAATATTAAACGGTATGCCCCATCACTAATAATCAAGCATTTTATTAAAAAGCATAGGCCAGCAAACGAGCAAGTGGGTCATCTGATGGTAAATGGGAAGATGGTAAGAATAGAGGAGTGGGATTTGGATTTCTGGATAACTAACTCACCGTACAAACGCAAGCAAACCGCTACTTTACGTCGATTTTCTGTGAGATAGTGGTAACAACTAACACACTCCATATGGTAGTATGGACTCGATTTGGCTCATAATAATATTTCATAATAGTCATTGTGTTTTTTCCTAACCAATTTTGAATCTGTTTTCATAATAGGGTTTCTTTTTTGTTATATTTTCTGTTGAGTATAAATTAATATAATTATTGAAGCACAGGTAACAATCCTGTTACTAGTTATTAATGATAGCAGATAGTCTGCATACTTATAGTGTGTTCGTTTGGTCGACAGCAACATGTCCGTGCGCAACCTGTCCAACTTCGCGGAGTCTGCGATGGCAGTGAACCGCGTGATCCAGCAGCACTTCTCGATGAACTACTCGTACATGCAGCGTCCGGCGGCGGTGCGCTGCAGCAAGTCATGTTACCCGAGCCCCGGCGCGGCGGAGCTGCTGGAAGCGGAGGAGTTCGCGCCGCTGGGTCTGTCGCCGCCCACCGAGTCGCAGTTGCTTCGTCGTCGTCTGCAGGACAAGCCGCTGCCGGTGCATTAGACCCTGACCGCCGCACACATTCCACCGAGCGACGCGTTCCCAGTGAGGCTCCCGATCGATCCTTTAAAGATATATTTTTATTAATAAATAAAAACGACTGAGTAGTTTTTATCGATATGCAGCGACCCGGCGGAGGCGAGCGCGTTCGTTACGATCGATCGATCGGTCGCGTCTCGCGTCCGGCGATCCGCTAGTTTATTTTTGGATTTATAAAATCCGCGATATGAAGTTGAGCTTGTGTACTCGTGTAGTCGCCTTTCGTTCGTGGCCTATCCCTTGCAATAAATAGAAATTGTGTAATTTT
Source organism: Mimas tiliae (assembly GCA_905332985.1). Taxonomy (NCBI): domain Eukaryota; kingdom Metazoa; phylum Arthropoda; class Insecta; order Lepidoptera; family Sphingidae; genus Mimas; species Mimas tiliae. The sequence goes on from HG995238.1 coordinate 10,740,676, forward strand.
TCGATGGCGTTTTCGGATACTAGTCTGTTTATGTGATTGTTTTTGCATTTTACCGACGATGGAAAAACCGCATCTCACTAATTAAGAATGAGTGAAATAAATGTTTTATATAAAATGATAAGGGCGATATGTGACATTTTATCTGAGGGTGCAAGTGTAGTGCAGTAGGATGTATTTCGATGATTACGATTACGATGTAATTATATGTTATAAAATAATAAAATTAAGAGTATAAATTCGCTTCATAAAGTTAGAAGAGAGGGTAAGACGCAGGCCGGGCATGGCGCATGGCGGCGGGAAGCACTTGTGAGCTGTTTGTAAATGTCATATATGAGCTGAGTCGGTAGATACGTTAAGTGTTGCATGGGGTTCCATGGAGCTGCCATACCATTGTGATCAGTTTGAATACTTTTATATTGCTGAAAGAATGAAATGTTGAGATAATGTTAAGTGTAGACCTGCTAGATTGTAATCCTGCGTAGATCGTTGATTGGAGAAAGAATCGCGTAGTACAACCAGTTTGGCCGTTATTGTTTACATTTACATAAATTTTATATTTTTCAGATTATATTATTATGTTTTGTAATTATAACCGAGTGGCTTTATCCAATCAATTCTAAACATTACTTACGCAGTACTTTGTTAAAAATTGTTTTCGACTAAATCTTTGATTTGAAATGTCATTTGAAATACAGATGTTTGAATTTTTATGTCGACTTTTATTTTCATTTGATTGGAGCCCATAACAAGTAGGTAGCGATTTTTTTTACATGTACCTACGCTTTATAATAAAAATCTGTTATAAACAAAGACTATAATGTTTACTACTAGACGGGCTGTTTAGAAGAAAAATTGCAGTCACATAACGTGGTAGTTTGACAGCTCACAAACAGGGAGCACGATAGGGATTCTAGTTGAGACCAAGCGAGATGGTAATATTGAGTTACGGTTAATTTACCGTAACTTAGTGGTACAAATTCTATGTACCGCGCAGCTTGTCTATTAGTATACATATACATTAGTCTGGTTATAAATGTAAATTATTTACAAATAAAATACATTTTAAATATAAAAATGTCACCCTTCGATGATGAGGTCCAGGACCCAAGCCACTGGCGCAGTGTTTAGGACCGTATAGAGTGAGGTAACCACACACGGTAACATCGTGTGCTAGATCTATATATTTCACTTTGACTTATCGACCTAAAACTTGGATTTAACCTGAGCAACGAATTCTCCATATGATTTTTTTTTCTGGCCGACGTCATGTCGGTCTGATGCCAGGGTCCGCTTTCCAACTTGACATTTCCACTTCGCCTAATCTTTAACATCCTCTGTAGTGTGTAGACTGCTAACTAAAATATCTGTAGTTGCATCCTTCGACGCACAAGAGACGGCCCGGTTGGTATACTTAAGTGCATTCCTGCCGGTACTGCTCTTGCGCGTACCGGCCGTCTCCTTTGAGGCACCCTCATAATGAAGCTTGGTTACGAGGTTTTGGTATTGTCACCCCCCGCTGCACGGGCCCTACTTCCGGTGACCCACATTATATGTTCCAGATCTACAGGGCGGACGACGCTGTGCCAGTCCATCGTCAACCCAGTGTCTTTTTCTCGTTTGGTGTCTTCTTTGATCTCTTCATGGATAACGATTATTCTGAGACACTCATCAAGTGGAGGGCTATAACAAACACGTACCAATTTCGTCAAGGGATGCTAGAATCTTCCAGGTTTGAGTTTCTAGAATCGGATCAAGATACCTACTAAATCCTTGAATCGATGGGAATCCGCACACCCTCGATCCGCCTCTATGCGCTTCTCTATGAAGCCATATCGAGGACCTATGAAAGCAGAGGATGTCGGTTTTCCTCAGGTTCACTTACAGGCTCAGCCGTCGATTGCTCACCAATTTGGTGTCAAATGAGACCGCAAAGCGGGCTCTTTCAAGGTTCGTGCCATTGCCGTTACTAGTGTATCATCTGCGTACACACCCACATACACCACACACCAGTTAGACAGGTACGACTGCATCAGATTCCGGATACCGAACATAAGGCGGTACTTCGTGGTATCTTTGTGAATGGTGATTCCTTGAATCAGGCTCAAGGACTAGTTTTAAAAGCGTTGACGATGTCAAAATATATCATAACCACCACCCCACCCTAAACAACCACATCCTCTGATAGTGTTGACCCGCAGAATCGTGTGTATGGTCAATATACCGTCAAGTCCCGAGGCTGAGTTTTACCTCACAGTCGATGCACTGTCACCCAAAATTTTTAGGCCCAAATCTCCTTTTCCTCTTCCCAAAACCTTAAATAAAGGTCGGCAACGCGCCCATGATTCTTCAAGTATTGTGTGTGTGCTGTAATCGTCTATAAAAAAGATCCTTTTGTGTAGTGTGTAGAGAAAAACATGTGCAGGAACTCGCCCATGACTCGCTATGTATTTTGTAATATTTATAGTTTTCATTGTTATTATTCCGTATATCCATTGTGATTAATTGCGTAAAATCATTTTTATCCATATTTAATCGAAGGATCGAGCTGCAATTTTCAAAAAACCAAAATTAAATTGAATTTCGCGGGTTTGTGTACAACAATAAATTTGAGTCATTTTGAAATAAATTATTGTGCGGCTCTAAATACTTGTCCTTTGAACTCGTCTTAGATATTATTTACTATTCCTTTAACATTGTGATTATTTGTGATTAGGGACCAAAACTTCATCAGTATTATACATGTTACTGCGAAATTCTCAGTATCAGTCTAGTTTCTGTACATTCCAAGTGTAATTCTCATCTTTATATTTTGACTTCAGTTTGAGTTCTAGCCTTTTCTACGCTTTTCTAGCACACATGGGTGTATTCGTCTACGGTTTTAGCCTTAGGTTTAGCTGGAAAACGTGGTTTGACCGGGTTTGACAATTTGATAATGATAACGCGCTAATGATTGTTAAATAATTCAGTATTATTTTTTACGGTTTTTTTAGTGTTGTTCGCTAGGCTTGACAATAATCGACTAAAATATCGTAAATTGAACAACACTAATTGACGTGTAATGTCAAAAATCAATCCAGAGGGCGCTCTAAATTGCTCGGCCACGTAAGTCAGGGTCGTATTTTTCTTTCTTGGATTATTTTAATTACGTTATTCTACATGCTATCATAATATGTGAGAATGCTATAACATTAGACAAGTGCTCGTGAAGCTTATTTGTGTATAAATCATCTCATACAGCGGTAAGTGTTATTTAAAGTTCTTTTGCTCTAGACTATCCGTCACCCAACGAGTGAATTAGCATGTTTTATTTAAATCCTTGTTGATATCAGCTTTATTTATCTCGACACAAACATTGTTCCGTTTACAAAAGATTACAAATACATTAGTCAATTGATTGCATTCGGTTTTGACGTTTACAAAAATTATCTCTTTCCAGATTCAATCATGTCTAATTTACCTCCGAATCCGTTTAATAACCACCCGGTGGCTTCTCAGGCCAACGCCAACTCTGGGCCTGTTTTTAACCACAATCAACAATTCAATCAAGTACCGACGAGCCAGTTGCCGCCAGGTTATGGAGGAATGAAGAACACCAATTCGAATAGTCCACTACAAGGGGCGGTGTCTGCTCAAAACAGTGTTGTGCAAAATGTGAACAACTACAATCAAAGTGCAAGTAGTTCTCCTGCATTCAATCAGCCAGGGATCATGCCTCCATTACAAAATACCTTGCAGTCATCACCAATCAGGCCGCAGACATCTGTACCGCTGACTTCTAAGCCTATACAGTTTAACCCTATGTCATCATCCAGCCCTAGACCTACCACTAACGCCAATCCTTCTCCAACACCTTTCTCTCCCAATTACCAACCTCAGAGACAAATCAATGAAAATGCACCACCTCTTGTACCTTCTAGTCAGTTTAATCAGCCAATGGTGAATGGACCCCCATCTTTTCCCCCAGGATCCATGCCAAGTCAGTATCCAATGTCTTCTAATGCTTACACTTCTCCAGTGGTGAGGCCACCTGTGAGTTCTGGTTATGGTCCAGGATCTATGAATCCACCATTCGGTCCACCACCAGTGTCAAAGCCATCAGGGCCTCCTGCTATGACAAGTCAGTCTAATGTACCATTTTCTGGGCCACCTTCAGTTTTAAGAGATAGTCCTTTAATACCAGGGCCTCCGGTAAGTGGGCCAACTTCTATGATAAGGCCTCAGATGGGTGGTCCTCCTGTGAGTGTCCCACCAATATCTGGAACACAATCTATGCCATTTCAACCACCTGTAAGTGGGTCTGCTATGCCCAGGCCTCCTGGGCCACCTTTAGGGCAGAGGATGGGAATAAATGGACCAATTTTACCACCTCAGTCCCAATCCATGACTGTACCACCAGTGGTTGCAAAATCTGGAGTGGTTAGTGCTCCAGCCATGCCCCCTGTTAGTGCTCCACTAGTTCAACCTTATCCTAGCCAGCAAATCCCCCAATCTAATCCACCAATAGGTCAACCCGGACCTCCAATTGGACAAAATACATTTGGTGGACAAAATATGCCACCACAAATACCACCAATGGGACAAAATATGCCACCACATATACCACCAATGGGACAAAATGTTCCTCCTTCAGGACTAAGTGTGCCACCTATGGGACAAAACATGCCTCCTGCAGGGCCAAGTGGACCTTTGGGACCAAATTTGCCACCAATGGGGCCGAATGTGTCACCAATGGGGCAGAATGTGTCACTGATGGGGCAGAATGTGACACCAATGGGTCATCAATTGGGGCCTCAGCCAAGTGGTGCACAAAAGACCACTATGCAGAACAGATATCCACAAATGCCACAGAGCAACTACAACCAACAAGCATTGCAACCACAGCATGGCAACCAGTACCCTCAACAATATAACACACAGGGTTTGACCCAGCAAATGAGTCAGTTGAGTGTGACAAAACAAGGATTTGATCAGCTATGGGGCCATCACATGGTGGATTTACTACAGTGTAAACATATACTCCCTGAGTATCCTGAAGATCCACCGGAAATACGACTGGCCCATCAGTTTGCTGATTCACCAAATTGCAGTCCTGAGTAAGATTCTTTTGGATTTTGTTTGTTTATGAAAATTGCTTTAGCTTGCGGGTCTGACCATGTGAAAGTGCTAGTTGGACGATTTTTTTTAATACTTTTTTATATTATAATGTTCTACATTCTGAAACTTGCCTTACTTTACTTTTATGTTTATAGTTCCTGAGATTTCATGAGCAAGTGGTCATTTATTTAGCTTTTATATTTTAATTGTATTTTCAAAATCGTGGACTTTGATTTTGGCTTGACTTACTTGAATTATAGTTTTCTATGCAGATAAAACATGTTTATGAACAATACATATAAAGTAACTTGGCCAAGGTGAAGTTAGTCACTTTATACTTTGGTTACCCTTAAGTCTCTAAAAACCATAGCTGCAATGCTGCTTGTGACTATTGTCAGGCTGGCTGGTTTTGGTAGGCAATGGAATAGTTTGGCATACATATTTCACATGAAAATTGTTTGTTTTGTTATTTTTATCATTTGTTTATTTGATTCATGTTATTAATTAAAAATCGTATGCTAATATTGGCACTCAGATTAATGAGTCAACATAAAAGATTATAGGTACTTAATACATAATTTATTTTGGAGAAGTACAAAACATTGTTTATATTCTGTCTATTATTATGATAATGAGTATGGAGTATTATTACTGATAAACAAACATTTTAAATAAATGTTTTTATTGTTTTAGTACAATAATTAGTAAAGAAGCTAAAAAAGCTAGCTTTACCAGTAGTATTCCTATGCCTAAAATAATATTGCATAAACATCTACATATAGAGTTATGTACTTTGGCTATGTGCATTTTCTACGAATTAGTATGAATATGCAAGCAGTTCCCATTTGGGGGCTTAACATAATATGCAACATAAGATAATTTTTTGGACTTATTTTTTTGTGATAAATCAGTGTCATCTGGATATTTCTATATGTCTATCGAAACTAACATTTTTGAATAGACGCCTCTACTTGTTATGTTAAAATTAGACATAACGTAAAGAAATTAGTTTCTTTTACCTTTCTGTGCTATTTTTCTATGAAGCCTAACATGACGACGTGATGTAATTTTACATAATGTTGACATTTTTAAGAGATTTTTGTTGTCGATAATTTTTTCTCTCGCACGCGCGGCATATATTAAGCCCGCTGGTCAGTCATAGAAAACAAAAATTAGTATATTGATTAATATTAACATGTTTATAGTTTATCAATACCATTTATTTATATTTACAAGTATACAAGGATTACCAAAGTGTATAACTTCAATTATAGTACTGTATGTTTATTTAGCATGAACCGCCTAAGTTATTTAACTGTAAGCCCAAGGTTATAAGTTAAGCAGACAGCCCATAACCCCTGTGTCTACTATTCCTTCTTCATTTTCAAGCAACATTGTACACAAAAATGGAAGATAAAAATGGGACAATCCTTTTTAAAATGGGACAGTAGTATGGTCACTTTATACACACATTATGTTTTAAATGGCTATTATGTGACCATTGTGCTATTGAAAGAAGAGTGAGTGCGGGGAACCAGGTGAATGGGGCACTACACGCCTGTATGAGTAGCCGGCAAGTTACTGGAAAAGCTCAACTGGCCGTGCACGGTGGAGTGTTAACCAGTGCCAACGTTAATGTATGGAAGTGAAAGTTGGGTGTGGCAGAAGAAGAATGAAAGTCGTATAAATGCAGTAGAAATGAGAGCTCTGAGAAGTATGTCTGGTGTAGCTATGAGAGATAGAGTAAGAAATAGTGAGGTAAGAGAGAGGTGTGGTATGAGAGAGGATGTAGTGATGAAGATTGAGAACGGAATACTAAGATGGTTTGGGAATGTAGAGAGGATGGATGAAAGAAGATTGACGAAACAAATATACATGGCGAGTGTGAAGGGTACAGTTGGGAGGGGAAGGCCTCGGCGAACTTTCATAGATCAAGTTGGAGATATTCTCGAGAAAGGCCAGGTCAGGAGTATCCTAAACCGACGTGCATGTATGAAAAATTTAATGAGGGTGAATGAGCCCAAAGAGGTATGCAAGGATCGTAGCAAGTGGAAATCCGTTATCTCTGCCTACCCCTATGGGAAACAGGCGTGAGTCTATGTATGTATGTGACCAATTACGCTATGCAGCTAACCAGTAGCCTCATACTTGTTACTATAATCATGGTTTATCTGTAATGTAAAGTAGGTCTACTTTTACCCTTAATGGACAACCATTTGAGTATTCAAAGTTTGAGCCCATCCTAGTTCTAATTCTATTCACTCCTATTAAATTGTTTTAAATTATCTTTCTAAGAAATTGACTGAAAAGTTCCGTGTGTTTATACTGATGTATATAAATTAATTGCAACTTTAAATAACAGGATGTAATTGAAATTCATATAATAATGCTTTACTTAATTAATTACTATCAGGTGGCCTGTTTGCGTTTGCCACACTCTGTTATTTAAAAAAAATTATATATAGTCTAGAATGTAGTATTTTTTCTTGAACCATAACTAACTTATATTGCACATAAGGTGCTCAAAGAAACCATGGAAAACTTGCGCACACATTTATTTTCAGAAATCTTGCAGAATGTCTCGCATGTAGTTTCCACAAATTTATATTTTGGTAGACTGTTTTGTTTATAAAATTATTAATTTTATTTTATCTTGCCTCTTTGGTCTAGTGGCCGCCTAATTAGGCTGAGAAAATATGCTGTCCTGTGTTCAAATGTCTATTTTTAGTATCACCATTTATGTTTGACTCTTTGATTCGAAAAATCACACATGAGCTGCACATGAAATTGTGTCGGATATGCCGATTGGCTCGCTACCTAACATATCATGCGACGGAAGTGATCTCGCGAACCGTGGATGCACTAGTTGCACCTCTGCCTATCCCTTCAGGTATACAGTGTCAGCTTATGATGATATTCAATTAGATTTATTTAAATTGTTATATTGATGATATGAATAAGTAACCTAATATTAGTTGCAAAGACGGTTCTAAAAGTAGAATTTAATTATGTTTAAAAGTAGTAATTTGAAATCCTAACAAATAGTAATTTAAATAAAATATCACAGAATTAAATACCTTATTATCACCTTGCTTACTACATAATGAGGTGTATTATTAAGATAAAAATGTTTTCCATGTCACACATCCGATATTACTTCCTACTAATATTATAAATGTGAACGTTTGGATGTTTGTGAGTTTGTGAATTTGGATGTCTATTAATAATCACGCCGTAACAGCTGAATGGATTTGGATGAAATTCGGCACACACGGTAGACTATGACCTGGATTACGAGATATGGACAACTTTTTACCTCGGCAAAAGACATTCACGACGGCGGGGAACCGCGAGAAAAAACTAGTAAAATATATTTTTGAGATAATTACTTTATTATTATATTTTATGCTTAGGTTTAACAGCTTACATATTTATCGTATCGTTTCATGCTAATCGCTTAGCACAGTATACATAAGTATTATGGTAATAGTGAATTTTATTTCACTTCAATCATTCTGAAAAATATTATAATGACTAGAAAAAAATCTCTCGTATTAGTTTAAATAAAGCACTAATGTGATTAAAAGAGGTTAACGACCGGATTATTAAATTAAATATAACATAGGTACTCCGCCAGTCGTCAATTCATTATCAATCGTCAATAACTAACAAAGGGCAAAATGGTGTCATTATGTTAAATTAAAATTCTAGTGGAATAACTTATATAGCTCTATGTCCGAAAATTGTCTAATCATTAATTTGTTTAATAAGGTATTTCGGCTTACTAATCCGGTCATTGATCCGTTATTAGTTGTCAATAATAAGATAGATGATGTATAAACAATATTCGGAAAATTGATAGGTAATATCACATTAATAAAAAATTCTGGGCTCGTATATTCATAAAATAAGACTTAAAAATCGACTTTAAAAGAATAACACTGAAAAGTCAATAATAACAATTTCTTTAGATCTCTTTGGAGTCTGTGCCTGTGTCGTTGCCGGTGAACTGAAATTGCGAATGTTTTGGCTCGTCCATCCAAAATGAGACATTGGATAAATGAGCCAAAACATTTTCGGCTGTTACTCTGAATTCCTGTGCGTCTTTGTATCTCTTTTCCTTGCAGGTTTTTTATTCATCTCTGTTCACTGTTGATTTTGGTTACATAAAGGCTTGAAGCTCATGCATAGGTTTTGCTCGCGGTTCTGTTTTGATAGAACGTTTAAATTATACCACGGAAACGTATTAATGGGATCAAAAGTATTTTATGTACTAATCCAGGCTTGTGTGCAAAATTTCATTCAAATCTGTTCAGTCGTTATGATGTGATTTATTTATTAAACATCCAAACTTTCACGTTTATAGTATTAGTAGGATTGCAAACTTATATAATTATTTACTTTAAAACGGTGTATAATTTTGTATTTGTAGTTATAACAGATATGGAATATCTTGTAAACATAATGAGAGATTAGCGTACGGCACGCGCTTATCATATTATTATTATAACAGTCCAACATTTTACTACGAGACTAAAAACATTGCTTTCTTACAAATCCGTGAGTGGCGCGTTGCGTTATCAAAAACTATACGCGTCAGTTTGCACAATCTGCGATATGATACGTCTATTGAAGTAAGGTCAAACTGTAGAACACGTGCTGTGAAGAGGACAAAGTTAAACGTAACTTTATTAGTATGCGTTTATGATAACGCCGGGCTGTAATGCGGCTGACCCTGCTTCCGAAATCCGAAGTTTTTCGTTGGTAAACGTAATTGTACGTCTGTTTCTCCGAAGGCTTAGGGAGTGCACCCATGGTTCTCTGAGCTTATTTCGGTCCCATGATGTCTTAGGGTGCGAGCACGATGCCTTCATCATCAGCCTTTATCTATCCACTACTGGGTATAGGTCTTTTCTCTGGAATGTCACTTTGAACGGTCCTGAACACTTCTTATTAAATGTCCAGCTTGCCTTAAAATGTTGTCTAATGAGAGATGGAAGGGGCTAGAAGGGTGCTTGGACTTTTGTAAAGCAATTGCGGAATGGTGACTGAGATTGCCTAAAATATCTGTGGGCTCTAAAATGTCTGGCCATTGCTCAGACGACATTATGAAGGATGCTTTGGCCATATCGTTCACAATTTCCGATTCCGGGCGCGATTTTAAGACCGATGAAATTCCCATAAGGCATGATTGACTAACAAAAATCCAACTTCACAAACATCTAAACTGTCACATTTATAATAGTAGTAGGATGACTAAACAGTAATTCACTAAACACAGTTTTAAATTGTTTTTATGCAACGCGGTTAATACTTTATGTTTAAAAAACGTGAAATTCCCATAAGGCATGATTGACTAACAAAAATCCAACTTCACAAACATCTAAACTGTCACATTTATAATAGTAGTAGGATGACTAAACAGTAATTCACTAAACACAGTTTTAAATTGTTTTTATGCAACGCGGTTAATACTTTATGTTTAAAAAACGTGAAATTCCCATAAGGCATGATTGACTAACAAAAATCCAACTTCACAAACATCTAAACTGTCACATTTATAATAGTAGTAGGATGACTAAACAGTAATTCACTAAACACAGTTTTAAATTGTTTTTATGCAACGCGGTTAATACTTTATGTTTAAAAAACGTGAAGTTCATTCAGAAGAAATTCAATGAAAACCCGTGACGACCGATAAATTCAATTTAGTTATTTAATATTAATTATTAAATGTTTTTTTTACAGAATATTCCGATGTACGTTAAATCGCATACCGGAGACAAACAGTTTGTTACAAAAATCGAGATTACCACTGGGTATCCTGATACACCCCTTCAAGGATCTTAATGTGAGTACTGACTCTTTTTTAAGTGATATGCTAGATATTAATGTTGCTTTTATAATCCAATACATACATTCAAATATGAAATAATACAGTACATATATACATACGCACTCACGCCTGTAATCCCCAAAGGGGTAGGCAGAGGTGTAACGAGTACACCCACATTTCGCCGAGCGTATCTCCGTCCCTTATGTTAAATAATACAGTGTTTTGTAAATAAACAAAATATATAGAATTAACAAACAAAAGTAAACAAACTGAACGTACAGACTACAGTAAAAATAAAACAGTAAAATGAAGTCGTAATGATAATGAATTAACAAGTACAGCAATTTAACATGTACTTAAATGTTTGTAATATAAACATATTCAGTAATTACGCAATATATTAGTTGGTTAAATCCGGATGAAATAAACTTTGTATCATCTGAAATATAAGAAAGTAACAATAATATACAGTTACACTACAATTAAAGTTAGGGGATTCAGCTATTTTCGTTTATTTCAGAAACATGTTAGCGTATCACGCGCGTATCTAAAATTAAATGTAATTCTTTCAGATTTCGAGTGTTTTTGTCCTTAAAAGCTATAAAATGTCGAATAAATATAACCAGTTCTACATTACATATTATTAAATTGAATTATTCATGCGTTCTTGTTTTTTTTAACAAATATAATCACGATAAATTCTTAAGGTTATCTGTATACAGTACGCTGTTTAGTGGTTCACCTCAGCATCCATGTGATTAGTATGTCCTTTTCTAACAGTGTAACATGATTAAATCTTGAATTTTAGAGCTATTTGAACTAGGTATAATATCGAAAATATTTTTCTAAATATATGATGGTTAATGAGTAATTATTATTGTTGATCACAACCTATGAACAAGAGCAAAGCCGTTGGGTGTTGGCCGGTCTTTTGAAATATGCATAAATATAATAATATGCAGGTTAAGATTCTGTCAGGAGAGCTGTTATCTTTATATATATATAATTCTAATGTACGTATGTATGTGACTGAACTCCTCCTAAACGGTTGGACCGATTTGAATGTTTTTTTTGTATGCGTTTGGGTGGCGCCCTGGATGGTTTAGATTCACAATTGGACCCGGTAGGTGGAGCTGCTGTAGTTGCGGGAGAAACCGCGCGGGACAGCTAGTTTCATATAGATTTCCTATGAGACTTGGTAGATACGGGTGAAGTCTGTCTATTAATGCTGAAACGTTAATATATCTTCTTGTTTATTCACTATCATGCAACAAAATTAAAACATTTTTGATAGAATTTCCTAAGTTTAAAATCTTTTCAACTTCAAATTACTCACTTTGATGAAAATACAAAATACAGATAGACTTGTCCAATACAAGCATAGGTAATAAGGTAATTTCGATATATTGTGAATTCGCTATATATGGCCGCGACCTTCACGCTGACAAGGCTGCATTTTAATATCTAGTCGGTACACAACATACAACATGCAGATTATTTATTACCTATGTATAACCGGTAACTTATCTCTCTATTCTAAAAAAAAGTAACTGCCGCCGCCGCTGCCAAAAGCTTGTCACGCTATATCCTCCGAAACCGCTGGGGGTATGGGGTCGAGACCGATACCAATCGATGCAGAATAATGTGGGGAAGAAAGTAAGATATGTCTCATATTCGTCGGACTTTTAGTTTTTTTTTATTTTATGTTTTGTGAAAAAACATGGGCAAAGCCCCTAGTAAAATAAATTTATGACAAATTCGTATGTTGTTTCCAGCATCTTCCTGTGATCCAGTGCACAACGATAGTGCGATGTCGCTCGTGCCGCACATATATAAATCCGTTTGTGTACTTTGTGGACGCCAAGCGGTGGAAGTGCAACCTTTGTTACAGGGTCAATGACTGTAAGTACCTATACTGTGGAATAATCAGATATCTTAAATGTGATGTTGGGTAGTCATTTATGAGAGATCATTACGATCACCATAAATCATAAGTCCATTACCGGACATAGGTAATTTCGTCTTTACCATAACTGTTCGGTGAACCTCTGGCTGATGGGATCCCGAAATGCCGCAATCCAATTAGTGTATGTCTTATTTAAAAGTGAATTTCAAAAAATGCTTATTAATTAGGGCACTTGAAAGAAATGAAACTTCTTTGACAACTGCATTTTAAAATATACCTAAATTGTAGGTGCTCAAATGCTGTAGCACGTGCAATAGCCTGACATTTTACGGGCTAAGTGCGGAAAAAAGGATCCCACAATCAAGATCCAGAGGTCATAGGTTTCAAACTAAAACATACCTACGTTTGTTTGCCAGCGCTGCGCTCTACCAACAATTAGTTTGAACGCGGTACAGTAGTAGTATCACGTACATATGCATGAGGGCACACTGCAGCGCCACTTCTTCGTGCTCCCTACAAGTTATTTATCTATGTATATTGTTCCATATCCAACTATCCCCCTTCTGCGGCATTTTTGAAATATAGTTGAATGTAAACTCCATGTTCATACATAGACAACACATGGTCTATGTGTCAAGCTTTTATATTTCGAATAATATGTGTTAGCTAACGGTTGTACTCGGAATTCATGAATGTTTTATTTCTCCTAAACATTCGTTTTAACATTATTCCAACAGGCATGATGACCTATTTATCGCCACGTATGCACGGTGAATATTTTTCCGGCGATGTTTAGCGGTCCGATACGTAGTGGGATAGGAGTAGTAGGATGATGAATGTTTTTTTTAATTCAGTGCCGGAGGAGTTTCAATACGACCCTGTGAGCAAGTCGTACGGCGACCCGTCCCGCCGGCCGGAGATCAAGTCGGCCACGATCGAGTTCATAGCGCCTGGAGAGTACATGCTGCGACCGCCGCAGCCCGCCGTCTATCTGTTCTTGTTCGACGTGTCGCAGATCGCGAGAGACTCCGGGTATCTGCAGGTATGGCTGATATAATACTATTGTGATTTCTTAGGTTTATGCGAATATTACACATTAAAATAAAACTAGTTTATACGGTTATAGTTTATACGTTCACTATAATACTATTGCTTTGACATGAGTACATAGATTTTTGGGTGTCGATTCCACTGCGAAAAGTTGACTGCAATCTATGTGATAGTAACAAGCTTAATATAATACTTGACTGCGGCGATTAGGAAATAAACGAAAAAAAAATGCAGAATGCCGTTTCGGTATATTATTGTTATAATCTTGACTATGATCCCATAGCATCAGTATTGTAAGACAATAAAATAAAGTATTCTTGATCAATGATTTTCATGATTCAAGCAAGCATGATTGATGATTTTATACATAAAGTGTAGTGATTAGAGAAATTAGTCTTCCAGAGTTGGTTTACTTGTCTATGAATCTGTACCTCCTTTTAGAATATTTTATTTTTCTACTGAAATAATACGAAGAGTTTAGTTAATTTAAGGTGCATGCCACTTAGAAAGACATAAGAAGGGACGAGGCCGCGTATAGTACGGTCGTAATTTTCAATGGAAGTCATAGAAAGAGGACTAGGTGCGGACTCAGAACGCTTCGTCGCCTACGACCTGGTTTTGCGACCTTACTATATTGTATTTAAAATATTTTGTCGCGCCTTCTTACGTCTTTTCTATTTGTATTGTGCCTGAAGTGACGCACATCGTCACTCAATTTTGTATCTTACTGCACATACAATTGAGTGATACTAGGATTGACGTCGTGCGTCATTGTTGATATTAATTAGACATTATGTTGTTAGGTGGCATGCGACACATTGAAGAGCAACCTGGATCAGTTGCCGGGTGACGCGCGCACGCAGATCGGTTTCATCTGCTACGACGCGCACGTGCACTACTATCTCATGAGCGATGGACTCGCCAGGCCGAAAGAGATGACCATTCTCGATATCGATGGTAAGCACTACTGTCGATATCAAAACCGTCATTGTTATCATTACAAGTTACGCCCATGGAGAATCGGCGATTAGCGACTGACGGTCGACATTCGTTTCAGTCGAAAAGTGCGTCGTGCGAAATTTCGCTGGAATTTTTCCGTGGCGTATTAATGTTGATACCAAAGTTTTAATTTTTGCCTTCAACATTATCATCATTGTCATCGACGTTGTCACTTCGTTATTATTGTCATTACCGTCATCATCATCATAGTCATGACCATCTTTATACAACCTCGCACATAATTCTGCAGCGTACGAGCCGCATCGGCCGGTCCGGATAAGTGCATAGTAATATAATGATAAAATGAATTCTAAAATTAGATCAGTGTGCAGATCGTACCGTGTGGATAGGTGTACATGTTCCATTACCGAATGATGTCCTTACCATAACATTACAATATGTGTTGTAGACGTATTCCTGCCGTCCCCGGAGTCGTTATTAGTGAACTTGGGCGAGAGACGTGAGTTGGTGAAGGAGTTGCTGTCAGTATTGCCGCAGCGATACTCGACGCCCGGCGTGCCCGCCTCGGCACTAGGCGCGGCGCTACAAGCCGCATATAAACTCATGGTATTTATACATGTATTTCATTATGTATGACGAAACAAGCATGTCGTTCGTCTGATGGTAAGCACCATGCCTGTTCATAAACCGAAGTAACGCACCACACGAACCTTGACACACAAAAGCACGGCATGGCATTGTACTGCGCTCGTCATTCCGAGACGAGATTTTAAGTCTCATAAAACCCAGTAATTTTACTTGATTCAATGTCCATCAAATCAAGATACAAATTTGCTTACACACTGCTGCTTGTTGCCAAAAATAGGCAAAACGGTAGTACCAACCCAGGTGGCCTCTCGCATACGGTCCCACGTACTTAACGTACGTAACCACCTTTTATTGACGAAAATTAAAAATATTTATTGTACCTATATCTGCAAAACTAAAAAAAACAATATTTAAAATGTTTGAAGAACTTTTATATCGTTTTTGATATGATTTCGATACTTGAAAAAAAATATCGATATTGTGAAATAAAATATATCGCCATAAAATATCGTAATTTTTTCAGCATGCCTATACTATTGGACTCAAGGTCTGTCATAGTTTAATGCAGCTTTTTAAATTTGACTCTTCAAAGTGATTACACGGCACCTGATGGTTAATACAATGTAGTACAAATATTATGTCGAGAGATTTTGAATCCCTCGAAGGACGACATAATTAGGCCTGAGGTAAACACTGGGTGAAATCAGAAAGCGACTCGCTTGAACGAGTCATTATTGCGGGTTTTACCATGAATACAAGGCGCTCACTCATCGATAAACGATTAGCGAGTTAAGCAACCCTTGGCAGCCAGTCTATGGATCTGTGACCGCTTAGTGGTATTTCAACTGAGTGGCTCTGCTCTTCGGAGGTCATGTGAAAATTCGGTCCAGCTGCTATCCACTGACAGCAGTTGTTAAGCCAAGCCAGTGTCATTCCGGTAACATGAAAACTTTGACACTAGATTGGCCACCAACCGTTCGATATAGAATAGAATCCTAAGTACGGTAGTCGCTATGCAGGTACAAATATTATGCATCAGGTACACCTATAAATTTGTGTAGTCAATGGTGCTGTCAAGTGAGCCCCGTTCATGCTAGAATCTTACCAGCCCACCGAAGTTGTGTTAACCACTACATAGATAAATGTCTTTATCTACCTCTGCTTTTAGTAACTGAGATTAATAATTTAAAATTTAGCCTAAATTAGTTGTTAATTATAATATTTTGTCTGCAGGCTCCGACAGGTGGAAGGATCACAGTATTCCAAACGTGCTTACCAAACATTGGACCAGGCGCGTTACCGCCAAGGTATAAGAGTTATTATTATTCCGTAAATAATACTGGTAGAATTATTAACTATAGTGGTCCTATATTGATTTTGAAGCTTAATGAGGAGGACCGTGCACATTAGTGGATAGTACCTAACCTTTTTTCTGCTTGCCACTATCCCGGCTTGTTGCCAGAGTCTGCCATCCTACTTAGACGCTTCCACTTCGTCCAATCTTGAGCTTCATCCATGGAGAGACCATTGGCCGTCCGCGAGATGGTACCTCTGGTACGATAAAATTCAAATAGTTTATTTTGGCACTTTTATTTAGGGACTTTTACACGTCATGTTAAAATTTATTCACAATTAATTACATCCTGGTATGGCGATAGGCTCGCCCCCTATCACATCGTGGGACGGATACGCACGGCGAAATGTGGGTGAACTGGTTACACCTCTGCCTACCCCTTCGGGGATTACAGGCGTGAGTGCGTACAATTAATCGGTAATTAACATTCGCTGAGAAAAAAAGTATGATTGATGATACATCTGGCCGTTCAAAGGCTCGAGCAGGGTCTAGGCCAGTATGTAATACCTACAACACACTATACATGGCTGATATTAATATTATATTGATCGATATAAGTGTTATTTATACAGAGAGGACCCGAACGCGCGTTCGTCGAAGGAGGTGGCGCACTTGAACCCGGCCACAGATTTCTACAAGCGTCTGGCGCTCGACTGCAGCGGGGCACAAGTCGCTGTCGATCTGTTCCTACTCAACTCACAGTATTCAGACCTCGCCACGCTCAGTAAGTTCATTATCTAATTCACTAAATGTAACACTGTCACTGACTGCCTTGGTGGCGCAGTTGTAATGCGTACGCGTTACGACTGAGGCTAACGCTGAGGTCTCGGGTTCGATCCCCGGGTCGGGTAAAAGTGATATTGGGTTTTTCTATTACGAAATGCTCAGTATCAGCCTGGAGTCTGGAATTTGTGCCCGGTATGGCGATAGGCTCGCCCGCTGCTATCACATCAAGGGACGGAGATACGTTCGGCGAAAATGGGTGTACTCGTTACACCTCTGCCTACCCCATCGGGGATTACACGCGTGAGTGCATATGTATATGTTTGTATGTAACACTGTCAACATAGCATAGACGATTAGTCGAGTCACATTGCATCCCATGATGCTCGCCAAACTTATGCAAACCTGAAGTCATTGGATACATACTGACTGACCCGTAACGCAACACTTTGTGTTCAACAAGTACCTAATGTTATTTGTTCAGGTGGTATGAGTAAGTTCAGCGCTGGGTCTGTGTATCACATACCGTTGTTCCGAGCGGCGCGTACACACCAGGCGGAACATCTCACGAGGATATTCACGAGGTACCTCACCAGGAAGATAGGATTCGAAGCTGTCATGAGGGTCCGGTGTACGAGGTAAATTCATTCTAATTATATTGACTGAAAGGCGGATTGATTTGCCTTTATATTTTCTCTGCCTCTTTTACAAAAGGGGCCACTTACTTTTAATTAATTATTAAGAATTGTTTTGTATGCACCAAACACACGCAAGTCTATCTATGGGTACAGTAATTAATCTCTAGCGCACTTCATCACTCCTAATCACTAGTCTTTGGGACAATTTTTTACTTAATGTTTTCATGTCTTAATCACTTAGACATGATAGTAATACTTATTAAACAATACAGTAGATTTAACATCAAAACCAAATATTTTTATTACGTAGACTGACATCGCGGTGTGCATTGATTTTATATTGCGCGTTGGCCCATTGCGCTGAATATTGCTCTTAATCACAGCACGCGAAAAGAGCTCCCATACTAAGTCTATGTATTATCCGTGGTCCGTAATGTATATCGTAAGGCGCCAGTCTAAAATCATCTTCACTAATAACTTCAGACCTCGTTATCATATCTGTTGTTGAAACTCGCCATTCAATTGGTTGACATGTATGCATGTGGATATTCCAGAGGTATATCGATACATACGTTCCACGGCAACTTCTTCGTGCGTTCGACTGACCTGCTGTCGTTACCGAACGTGTCGCCCGACGCCGGGTTCGGCATGCAGCTCACCATCGAGGAGTCGCTGTCCGATCTACAACAGGTCTGCTTCCAGGCAGCGTTGCTTTACACTAGCAGTAAAGGTATTCATATATTATCATTTCATTGTGATTTATCAACGGTACCCAATTGCAGAGCTTACACCATCTGTACGTGTCTGTATGTCCTACCTTTTTGAACCGTAATTGGTAGCCGTCAGAGATTTACACACTTTAAGTGTTATAATCGCAGATTACTTATCGAGTTTTACACTTGACCGGTTTTTTGCGACCTATACTTACTATTAGGTATGTCGATTTAAAATTAATTTATCTCAAAAGCTATTTGATTAAAATGACTTTTTTGATAATTTATTAGATCGATTCAAAACACTGGAAGGTTTTTATTAACCCCCCAAGAATCGATTCGTTTCACATTGTACGTAATTGGAAATCATGTTATTTCAGTTGAATTTTATACATTATCGGCTATTTGCTGTCCATTACCAATTAATTGGACGAGATGGCCTTACGTTTGTGCATCGACGTAACGTTCGAGATAAACGATCCGATTCGCCTTACTCATGGATTTTTAACCCTCTTTAGATCGCAATGAATCGATACAAAAAACTGCTAGAATATTTTTTTTCGCTATCGTTTCGAATCCAGCCAATTTTTTAGGATGTATCAATATTGTTTCTAAAAAAATCTATTGATTCGATAATAGGTGTTTTTAGGAAGTATCGACATCCTTACTTAGTATGTCAGTTTTTCGTGAATAAAAGATAATATAATCGTAGATTTATTGTACGACATTGTATGAAATATACTGGAAACTAATTCATTTTTTTTTAACATAACATTAGCTCGTCTATATCCCTTGAGAGGCAGGCCAAAGTGCAACTAGTACACCCATAGTTCACCTAGCTTATTTCCGTCATATGATATGATAAGTTGTGAACCTTTTCGCATATCGGCCCCAAATACAAATCACGGGCAACTCATGCATGATTTGTCGAATCGAAAACTCGAACACAAGTTGTGATTGCCCAATTTGGTATTTGAATCAGGACCTCATCGATTTCCCAGCTTAAAACTGTGGCTTAAGTATGCTGCTACTAAATCAATGAGATGATTAATTATATTTCCATATTGATTGTAATAATATTATGTACAGGAGAGAGGCGGATACGAGTGCACACGCTCGCGCTGCCTCTAGCGAGCAATCTCACGGAAGTATTACACGCCGCCGACCAACAGTGTATTATAGGACTAGTCAGTAAAATGGGTAAGGCTTATTTTATGCTATATACAAAATGTTATACGAAACTATCGTGATGGAAAAGTGAGCAAATGAAATTAAAATACAGTTCCTTAGTGTTTTTGTGTTATATGAGATTCTTCTTCTTTTTCCCGTCCTTATCCCAGTCGCAGTATGGTCGGTGCAACATGTTTTTAACACATGTTGTACAGAGATTTGGCTTGTAGTTTTTACGACCGACTTCTGGGGAGTATTATATGAGATTAATATTGTATTTACATGTAATACAACAGCGGTGGACCGGTGCGTGAGCGCGTCGCTGAGCGAGGCGCGTGAGGCGCTCAGCAACGTCGCCGCGGACGCACTCAGCGCGCACCGCCTCGCGCAGAACCTGCCCGCCGGCCCGCGCGCCGCCTCGCTACTGGCGCCGCTCTCACTGCGCCTGCTGCCGCTGCACCTGCTCGCACTGCTCAAGCGCAAGGCCTTCCGCGCCGGCACCAGCACCAGGCTCGACGACCGCGTCGCGGACATGTGCGCGCTCAAGTGTCTGCCGCTACAGAACCTCACGCGGCTCGTCTATCCCGACCTGTACGCACTGCACGAGCTCAGAGATCATCTGCCGCGACCCGAACAACTCGACGACGACTCGGCGCCTGACCCGCCGCGCTTACATCTCACCGCCGAGAGGTAATGACACGGACCAATTGTTCAACACCGATTTCTATAAATGATCTTAGTATGATTCTTCGGATCGATCTCACAAATTCCCAGATGAGAATAAACTGAAGGTGACTATGATTGGTCAGTATAATTGGTTGATGTCCATGATCTATATGGATTGAGATCGTTAAATGAAATCGGCCATTATCTAAACGTCGTTACCACTACAATCCTTATGAATAGCATATGTATCAGGTTTTACTGAAGAATAGGAATTTCGTTAATCTTCATCTTCTACTATGAAATTAGTCACTTCACCCGTTCTCTATGCCTTTCATCTCAATGTCTTTTGTAAACAATAAATGCTCCGCGGCTACGTATACGAGAAGCCTAACAACTAACATTTTAGTAATAATGGATCGTTACTTGCAGAGTGAACTCAACCGGCGCGTACTTGCTTGACGACGGCGAGTGTATGATAGTGTACGTGGGGCACGCGGTGAGTCCCGCGTTTCTGTCGGACACGTTCGGTGTGTGTGCGTTCAGTCAGTTGCCGGAGGAGGCGCGCTCGGTGCCGCGCGTGCACACTGAAGCCAACGCGCTGCTGCACGCCTTCATCGACAAACTCAACGACGACCGACCCTACGCCGCAGAGATCATCATGCTCAGGTAAGCTTCTCGATACTGTATGTAATAGGAGTAACATTAAAAACCATGTTCATACATATGACGTCATCGGGCTTCACCGTTAGCGGTTTATTGTTCAACTAAAAACTGAAATGAAAGTTTATAATACTTGACTCAAGTATATTTTTTTACCACATGGTCAATACTTCAATTTGATTATAGCTGAAACAATGCGATAAGTTCATAATAATATTTATTT
Source organism: Mimas tiliae (assembly GCA_905332985.1). Classification (NCBI taxonomy): domain Eukaryota; kingdom Metazoa; phylum Arthropoda; class Insecta; order Lepidoptera; family Sphingidae; genus Mimas; species Mimas tiliae. Next base: position 10,762,257 of record HG995238.1, read on the forward strand.
ACGAGCATAGAATTTTATCGATAGTCCTGTTTGCCTACATACCCACTGGTATGGTAGAAACAATAAGGCCTAAGTTACTATTGTTTTGACTAGAGGTGAGGTTCTACCATCATTAACTAATTTAATACTCTATCTAATCGAGTTTTCATTGCTACAGGGACAACTCGCCGTCCAAAACACTTTTCACGGAAAGACTCGTCGACGACAGAGTTGAGTCAGCGTTCTCTTACTACGAGTTCTTGCAACACGTGAAAACCCAAGTGAAATGAGTCACGGATGACTTACGGACGAGTATCGGACGGGACAGTGCGAGGCCGTGCGGACCTCTCATACGATGTGTTAGCTAATGTTGTGAAGTGATTGCCAAAGGACCGGACACACGACACTGCCCTAAGTGTATTAGATTTTTATTCGCATACTCAGATGTCGAGATTCGAGAAAACTAGATATAGGTTATGAGGAAATTGTTGATATTTTATAACCAGTAGGTTGTTGCGTGACTGAAATCGATGGTTTCATATCGAAGAAGAACAATAAAGTTTTAAACTATATTCTAAAATGAGGCTATATAAGAGTATGTAGTTATGGTAAAAGCAGTAATTAAACTTAGTAATCCCTCGACTCTCTACCAAATGACTGATTCGCGTAGTTTCATATCCAGTTTTCGATCGAACTCGACTCGAATGTGCAGTTTATGTTGTGAATGTGTGACAATAGAACTCGCAGTAACGTCGAGTTTGCTAAAATACGAGATTAAATACTACATGTATTTGACATTTTGAGATATAAACAGCCATAATATTGTGGTTTTAAAACCATCGCATTACTCGGGTTGACTGATGTTGATCGGTTGGCGAGCCAAACAGTCTAGCGGTGGACTTGGACGTCGACAAAACTAGGTTGTTTCATACAAGCTAGTTTTGTCGACGTCCAAGTCCACCGCTAGACTGTTTTAAATACGCGGTTTTGGCAGTGATATACGAGCGAGCTTCACTGGTGACCACCTAAAACCGTGGCATTAATCACTGGTCGATCAGGCATTTTAAATATTATATTACAAATTGTGCCGCTGCTTTGGACCATCCTTTACGTAGACATAAAATTATTATAAATAATATTGTATCATAAAATTATGGTAAACTGATATGTTTGATTTTACAATCACATTGAAATAGTAAATATAAACATGAGTTATAACTTGAAAAACAATGCTAGAATGCTTTATTAAAGGTCAATATGCAGCAATTGTGTAAATTTATTTAAATCGAGTCGATACAAACCGATGTAACAAAAACAACTAATGCACCATGTTATTTATTTGAAAAACAATAATTATGTCTATGTAGTGTTCTTTATCAGGGTACATTATCGACAAAATATATATAATTGGTATCTACTCCCATATGTACTGTTAAACAATGGTAGCTATCGATTCGATAACATCTTTAATTTGTTACTAAATATTAACCAGGCGGTTATTGAAGTGGAGGTACCTAAAAATAATATGGTAGTGTTTAATTTTATTTATTCCGTACATAGTACATTATCTTTATTATATTCTATTTTATACAAATACTGGTTTCCTTAAATTGTACAGTGGATATGTTACTTATGAAGATTCGAGCCATCGAAATAAATGTAATAAAAATAAGTGATATTGAAAACAAAATATGACTATCGTAGATAATGTACACTAATTTATCGATAGTTTTGTCGAATTATTCGTACGTTATCGATATTTAAAGAACACTACCTACTAGGGACACGAGTACACTGTTGTGTGCCTTCGAGATAATGTTTCAATGAAAATGAGAGAAATGTTTCTGCGAATAAATTGGTTTTTAATTATAAGTACCTCTGTATATTTAAATTGTTTAACAGTTAGCGTAAGTGGTTGTAATGTTCTGAGTGGTTCTGTTTGTGTGATGAAAGTCAGGTATCGTATATTAGTCACACGGTCGGTGCGCCGACATTAATTGATAAATAAGATCATTTGAATAAATAAATACGCCTAACGTCGGCATATACGGCAATCTATGATGACACTATAGCGTTTAAAGGTTTATCGCGATTTTGATAAAAATGCATAGGAATGCGTTCAGGGTATCTCCCACTCTCAGAATCCGTGTGTCGTGGGAATCAGAAACAGAACAATATTTGGTGAATGATAAGGTTTCGATTCGATGTCTGTTTGACTGTTTTGAGTTTACAACATACAATGTCCTTGTCAACGTTATTTCTGAACGGTTATATCCTTTATATAAAATGAATTATACACCAATGCTATGTATAAATATTGAGTAAATATATATTAATTAATATCTTACTTGAGAACAATGGAAATTACTGTCTCCCATGTTATTGAATGTGACGCGTAAGGATGCCATGTGAAGTAAAGCTAATGATATGTATTCAGTATACTACGGTGTAAATGCAATTCCCACACTGAGACAATGTTTGTATGTTCCACAAGTGTGTGTTTCGGGTCTAGGTGTTTTCTCCCCTGAGGGGTTGACATCAGGCAGAGGGCCGATTAGATCTACGACAGAAACTACGAGCCGAATCTTTCTGTAGCATGTGTTAAAAGCATTTTGCACCGAACCCACTACGAGTAAGATAAGGGCAGGAGGAAGGAGGTGTATTATAAATGGAGTTATTATTATCTAATATAATATGAATAAGCAATAAGCGAGCACCTTCTGTGTGACAATGACGGTTTTTCTTGTACAGAATGCGTGTATGTTTATTTTTCTACATTTATTAGGGCGTGTCGGTACATGCGTTGTCTTGTGTATCACATATTTTCGAACGCAATAAAGAGAATACAAGTTTATTTTTATTGTATGTAATTTCGGTATAAGGTGTATCTATAATTTTAATTGTTTGTATGTACTAGCACTCGATCAAGTTCGAATGTAAATTTAATAAAAGTTATTTATGAAATTATTAGATATCAGTTTTATACTGGAACATTCTCGGTTCAGATATATTCGAGTTTATAATATTCCGCAAGTTATCGTTACTCAGTACTCACATAACTTAGCGTGGGTTGCACTATCTGTCGGTTAAAGTTAAATTTATTGTAACAAGCAATGTTTCAGGTTATTTAAAGGTTGTAATTATGCCTCGACTGCCTCGGTGGCGCAGTTGTAATGCATACGCGGCACGACGGCTGTGCTTAGACCTCGGATTCGATCCCGGACCGGGTAGTGATATTGGGTTTTTCTATCATGAAATGCTTAGTATCGACCGGAGTCTAGAATTGTGCCCGATATGGCGATAGGCTTGTCCCCTATCACATCATGGGACGGAGATAAGCTTGGCGAAATGTGAGTGTACTAGCTGCACCTCTGCCTACCCCTTCAGGGAATACAGGCGTGAGTGCGTATGCATTATTTATTTTTAGTACTATCAAAATGTCGAAATCTGTAAATGTCAACAACCATTGCTTATTACAATAACTTTAACAATAACCGGCGGATGATGCTATCTACACTATCCCCTGTTGTTTTGGCCTTAGTCAAGTCGAACTAAGTTAAAACGACGTTTTACTTGACTATGGCGAAACAAGGGGCTAAGGCCAGTACCTATTACCCTTTTATAGCTTTTTTAAACTTTCGAAGCTACAATTGAGACTAAATAAAATGTATTACAAGGCAAGTATTTCTTATATGATAGCACTGACGGATTGTATTGTCAAGTCACGCGTTATTTCTGCTATGTTTGGGAATCTACGAAACGTGAAAGGGCGATTAAGCAAGTTAACATAATTCTGGTGTTTCTCAAAAGGTGGTCTCATCTCTCATTGACCAGCATTTTCTTCACCACATTGCTTACCACTATGTGCGTATATTCGCTTTGCCATGCTAGTATAAAAACATGTTTTTTTAATGTAAAACGTAATATAACATCATGGATATTACAAAACAAGCATAAGTTCCCAAAACAAGGTGGTGCTAATGTCAAACACTTGGTTGATTTTCAATTTCAATATTAGGTATAATATAATTTCATCACACTTATGTTTTGTTACCTACTACAAACCTGCTTCTTTGCGCCTGCGCATTTTCTTGTTATGACCATTGGTATGTTCCATTCATTTTACAATTTAATACAATCGTTGCACCGATTTTAAAATCATCCAATTTTAAAGTCGAGTTATTCTTGTCTGCATACCAAAGACAAGGTGCAAAGAAGAGTCTAATTACTATAATGCCAGCGCCAGACATACGAGTAGCTTCAAATGTTTTCAATTTGGTCGAAGAACTTTCAACACACATTTGAGCACATGCTTGTCGCAATCAAGTGTACCTGCCAGACATGCTTTGCAAACATTTGCACTCGAAAAGCCGACAAATAGGATTGACGACGATTTTGTGGACGCGGTGCGCCTATATTATTTATGTGTATGTAATTTCCATATACACGGTTAGCCGTGAAGCAGCTCAAGAAATTGTAGGACAGTTTCGTTGCCACAGTCTCAATTTTTTTAATGAATTTATTATTAGTAGCTAACACACACGCAACTGGACTTTGCGCAAGTATAGCAGGCTACATACACATTTGAACTTTGAACGCTTTGATGTGCGTTCTAAAATCGACACGGGATGGATAAGTGCAAATGTTTGTTCAAACTTTGCACAAATACGCAAATACCCGTGCCATTTATTTATTTATACTTCTATACAATTTCGTATAAAGGTGGACATAATGCCTGAGGCATTCTCTACCTGCCGACCTTTAGGTGATACAGAAATTAATGAAGTAGGTGCAAAGGATACATACTACATACAGAACATAAAAAAAAATATAATGTTTATACAGTAATTACATATAATACATAATATTATAACCAATATATAAATACATAAATATATAAAAATAATATACATACATATAAATAAATGTAAGTAAGTTTGTTATGGAATACATAAAAATGGAAAATATACTAATGAGATGATGCCATGCTTCGCGAGTTTGTTGGTATTTGTGTATTTGAAGCTATGTCTGGCACCGGCATAAATATAATATCAATGGTTATTGTAAGTAAAATTCAATTACATCACACTCTATATCACAGTTAGCATATGCATATATACATATATATTGAATAAAACTTTTTGACATATATGTTAATTATTGCTAGAGGAGTTACATTCAATTATTATATTATTGCTAATCATCCGTTAAATGCATTTAAATATAGTTGTTTTTCTTTTTTATTGCTGCTATTTGTTATCACATTTGTCATGATGTTAAATAGAATAACGGTTCAAAATCCACTCGACAATGTTATTATTGGTAAGTCGATTATACTGATAACAGATAAAGATCTTTATGGATTCAGAAAACAGCAATGAAGGCGCGATAAATTTTATAAGCATTAAATAGTGTCCTACTAATATTATAAATGTGAAAGTTTTGATGTTTATGAGTTTGTGTTATTAAACATGTATTAAACTCATAAAAATCCTCCCTTGACAGCCTCCGTGGCGCAGTGGGCGAGTAGCCGGCTGTGAAGTGGGAGGCCGTGGGTTCGATTTCCGCACCGAGATAAAATGTTTGTGTGGTCCACAAATATTTGTTTCGGGCCTGGGTCTTTTCTCCCCAGAGGGGTTGACGTCAGGCAAGCGACTGGTCGTAATAACTACAAGCCATATCTTTCTGTAACATGTGTTAAAAGCATGTTGCGACCGACCCCACTACGAGTGGGATAAAGGCAGGTGGGAAAAAGTTAATCAATCACGCCTTGGCTGAACCAACTTGGATAAAATTTGGAACTCTAGGGGACTATGACGTGGATTAGGACATGGGATTTTTATCTCAAAATCTAGGCTTTTCACATAGTCGCGAGCTTGTGCATACAAGTGCGTTATAAATGAAGAATTTGAGGTATGCAACCGTGACTGGAGACCGCGACGAGAGACGAGAGTCCGACAGAGAAACATTTGGAGTACAACAGAGGCGCGCGACCACGACGTCTGAAATTGTTTGGTGCAATATTGTTTCTTTTTCGGTTTATGTGTCGCGTCGCCGTCGCTTGTGTCCGTCGCGCGTACATAAATTTTCCGCAGAATATGATTACATTATGATTTATGATTACAAAAATGTTTTAGCAAAACATGCCCGATCGCGCGACACAGCGCGAACGGCCTTTTTCGGGATAAAAAGTAGCATATATCCTAGTCCAGGTAATGGTTTACCTGCATGCCAGATATCATCAAAAACAGTTCAGCCATTTAGACGTGATAGACTAACAGACATCAAAACTTTCACATTTATAATAGTAGTAAGATAGGATAGGATGCATGTCTAAAGACGCGATTAGAAAACGTGCGTAAGATTTTTGTCATCTGAATATATCCTAAAAGTTAAGCTAAAATACATATAGCTTGTCTAATGTAAAATGACGCGCTTGCATCACACGTCGCAACTCAATTTGATGTGCAGTAAGATAAAAAAAATGTTATCTCAAGTTCATTTTATCATCATTGTGGTTTGATCCTGGAACGGCTCGACCAATCACACAAGCTTGCAGCGATGAATCGTTTCATTTTGACCACACTGTAGATACTTATCAACTACTTCGTCGTACGAGAATAATAATGTAATAAAATCACCATCACCACCTACGGTATCATTAGCAGCTGTCTCATCATCATCGGTATCAGCTTCATAACCATCTCAATCAGTTCCGTGTTTACCATAAGGGCACACAGGGCCTCCGGACTGGAACCGCTACAAAATACTTAAACGCAATGACTGTAATTCTATTAAAAGACCAACTTTAAAAATTAAAAGAAATGAAACTTATTTAGTAATTGCTTTTCGAAAGGGCCCCAGGCTCTGGTGCCCAATATCCTCTACAGACTAAGACGGACCTGACTACAATTAAAGTTGCTCTATTCGGAAACTGTTTTTTCTTTTTCGCTTCTTACAAACTTTTTTCTCTATCAATTGATTACTGCGTTATCTTTTAGAAATTTATTTTATATCTATGATAGGAAATTAACTTGATGGAAATCATAATTGAAAGAACATATTGCAGCAACGCACTAATGTATTTAATTACGGCACTGTTAGCGGACTGAACTCGAGAGCCTTGTAATTTGTTTCAATATAAACAATTCAAAACAACACTTGTTTCATTTGATCTTTGCTAAACGAAGGAGTCTGGGTTGCAATTTGCACCATCTGTCGCTTAAAGTTATTGCAATGGTAGTAAAAACAATAAAGAAACAGGTACTGAAAACAATAATTGTGAACTATTGATATTACAATAATCTAAAAGTGGTAGAGCCACGCTCTACACAGTTTTATCTACAGCATGTATCGGTCGGCTCGACCGGATTGTCCACTGTCTCACGGAAAACCGATATAAATTAGAAGCTTGCTGTTACGTTGCGTAAGGTGAGATATGATTATTTTGGTATTGTGGATGTTTATGGGCCGTGGAGATCACTTACCATCAGGTGACCCACTTTGTCATTAGCCGACCTCTGCTATAAAAAAGTAACTAACCGACGCGATGAATGATGCAATCCACACACTCGTGGTGTTCTGATAACGAGTACTTGAATGATGTGACAACAATTTATTAAAACATAGATCTTTATTGGTTTTTCTTCGAATTGGTGAGGATCCCACAACAATTAAGACATTCGACGCAGGTTGTATAATTCTTGACGTCCCAACTAAACGGCCACTGATCTTTTGGCATATGTTCATTTCTCACGAAGATCTGGTCTTCAATGAGAGTCCAGAACCAGAGGTAGTTGCGGGCTCGTTTGAACTTGACGGTGGACTCTAGTACTGCGCTGATTGCACGTTGACACACCGGGTCTAAGTGGTATGGAGTGTTGAATAGAAGGTTCTGGATGTTGCAGCGAAAAACCTGGGTAATTAGATTTTTTATTTTATGACTAGTGCCTTCTAGTTTGCGATTCGTTTGGGCTGGCCTTAAACTGTCGAAATATCTTGTCAGAAATTATAAAGCCCATATACAATTGGATATTTAAACACACTCATTCTGTATTTTTAAAAATTATGAATGGCATAGTGCAGTAGTACCTATCCAAATTCGCCCAGCGTGCCTACAATTATGGAATTTTGCCAAGATCGATAAATAAGTTTCCCGTTTCCCCAAGTGATAAATTAGGTAGGTACCTACTACATCAAAGCTGCCTGCCCAACTATACGGTTTAGCTACCTAGTCCGAATTTCACCTTATGATGGGAATATTAAACAATAATAATTGTGTGTGCGTCATATCATAATATTCGTATACAGACGGCAAACGCGCTAGGGCCTAGGCGTGATAAAAAAATCTATACAACGATGCGGCCTTGTGTTTTGCCGGCATTACGCACACATGTATTTTATAAGGTGGCAGGTCCCTCGTATGCGAGAGCCCGTCTGGTTTGGTACCATCGTTTTGTATATTTGTGCCGCCAACTAGCAGTGTGCTGTATTTTGGTTTGAAAGATATTGAAGGTAATGAAATTACTGAGCATTAGACTTAACAACTTATGTCTCTATGTGACGAACTCAGTCCGGTGCCATGCAGTGCTTTGTAATTCTAAGTCCTGTGTGGTGTTGCTTCTGTTTATTGGTAGGAGTGGAGCTTAGAAGTAGACGAGGCACCTGCTGGTTTTGTCATTCAAGCATATAGCATAAAATTAAAAAGGCACCAGCTGATATGTTAGCCCGCATGTTCGTAGCGCTTAATCTACGCGTTCTGCGCCACCGCGCCTTTTAGAAATTCATTTGCTTAGTTGATTTGTTTATTAAGCGAGTGTGGAAAACATGCCTAGGGTGTAAATAGCCACAAACAAATCGAGATATTCCAATAATGTGGCGAAGTCGCAGTCAACGTTTATCAGACAGTAAATATTTGCAGATCAGTTAAACATTTGTAATCATATAGGTAGATTAGTTGTTATCAAGTCAGTCTTTATTGTTTTGTATAGCTTTGTTTTTCGACCCTCAATGTCAGTAGGTAAATTACAGTCAATAATAATACATAATGCACTTACTTCATGTCCACACATTTCCAGCACACAGTAATTTATAAAATCCACCGGTACCAAATCAACTCTGAAACCGAGTTTTTGTAGGCGATCTGTAGATAGATGTTTTTTTTAAAACACGTTATAAGTATATCTCTTTTTAAAATCAGACATCTAGTTATAGTTTCGTTTGTAAATACCATAGAATTTGTCTTCTCCAAATATATGTGCGTCTGTATCTTTCTTTGTGCCTAGCGTTATCGGGTCAACAAGATATGATATGGTATTTGTTATTATATGGCGACCCGCCGTCTGACCCCACAGCCCGCAACAGGAACCAAATTTCACCATTGCTTCGTCCGTTAATCAGCAGTGTACCTACCACATGCAGGTGAGGTCGGCTTTGGGCCTAAGATTTTTGGCCGGTCGTAGTCAACGTATCAAGAATTCCATTAAACAGTGCTTACCTTTGAGTCCTCTAAGTTTCTGCGGCTTGTGAGCCACCGTATGAAATGAGTCGCAAGGTCCATAGTAAATTTTGATATATTGTACTGACATATTTAGGAATATGTAGGTAAACTTTTTTTATTCACTGTTTTTGCAGAATCCCTAGGTTTATAATTTGTTTATGGAGTTATGTTACCACCAGAACCTTCAACTATTAAAACTAAACAATATAGGTACATCAAATGACACAAAATAAATTATGAACATGGAAAACCTTTTAATCAATGCCTTTTAACCGTTGACTGAGAATTTTAACGATAATAAATTATACGTCAGGTTGTTTGGAATGTCAATGTTTGTTTTGAAACTTTTTGAAAAGTCTCTTTGGCTGATGAGTGTGGGTATACACCACAGAGTGCTTTATGGTAGGTATACACTCATATTTAGGCATTATTTAGGTGCGTACACCTGTTACCATCCCTGTTACCTACCAAAGCCTATCAACATAGATTGTTACCAATAAAGTCTTGGTTACTAATTACCATTACCTACCTACCACAGACTACAGATAATATAATAGATAGGTGAAGTAAGTACTCCAATAAATATAAAAAAATGGAAACCAAGCGTGCCAATTTTTACTACGTAGACTAACATTGCCATTGTGGTTAGTATTGAGTAGGACATACAAGAGACGGACTGTACATGACGAATTAAAGTAAGAACGTGGCGATATTTTGGATTATTAAAGGAAAGGGATAATAAAGAATTGGGAAGGGGAGGGGATTTGGGCCTCCGGATATCTCACTCACCGTACGAAACGCAGCAGCAAGGTGCTACTTTACGCCGGTTTTCTGTGAGAAAGTGGTAATAGCCCGGACGAGCTGGCCCATTCATGCTGTAGACAAAACTGTCTACAGCGTGGCTTTACCACTCTGAAAATTGTATGTCGAGTTACTCTTTACTATTCACATGATGCAGATTGCGGGTGTGCATAAGAACCAGCGAGCCACATAAGTACCTACTTCAATAATTGGTAGGCGCGTCCATTGATGTATTACGTCAAATCACATTTGTAAGGTTTAGATCTTTGGCTCTACCACTCATCTAGATCTGTGTGGGTAATACAAACCACAGCATTCATCAACACTAAATAAACAAATACACCCAACAGTCACACACATAGTCCTGACCCCACACTAGGTTAACCTGCATCGTGGGTATCAGGAACTACGAGGGACTTGCGGTCCCACAACACCCAGACCCGAAACAAATATTTGTGGATCACACATCACACAAACACGGAGGCAGTCTGCTGTTTGTCTGTGAGCTGTGGCTGTAAATACAACGTAGGTACTCCTTACTTCAAATGTACCTACTGCCGAGCTTCAAGATGCCTCGCGTAATTTGAAGTGGGATATTGTACTGGCTTAGTACAACAACAAGGCTACTTTTACATTAACTCATAAATCGTGTCCTACTCAACACTACATCACAGTGCGCATAACTAGTGCTCATTGGCGCATAGCGCTAAATGTTAACATGGGTGGTCATTATACATATAGGACATAGCCGACATTAATATTTAATTATATTATGTAAGCGTGATCTGTGTTATTAATCCCACTACTATCCATATCTGCTCACAACTCTTGCCGCTATTGTACATAATATTATGTAAAAATATAAGGATAGGTAGGTAGTGTAAATAAACAGCTTTAAGTGTGTTCTGACTTCTTTAATTCTCCCTTATTTCATGCTGATTTATTTTTTCTCAGTTTGAGTATAAGAGGTAATCCTCCTCTGAGCGACTGCACGACGTTCATTGTCGTATCCACTTGAACCTCTAAGTTTGACGATGATGCTGGTTCTACAGTAAATTTATGCAGGATGGCTGCTAAACCAGCAAGGGATTGCATCTCACCAAGTCGAGCTCCTGGAAATTAGAAAGCCTGTTAATTTCGCCATTATTTATAGGACATCTTAGGTCGGTACTCGGTAGTAAATCATAGTTATAGTACTCCCGATCCTGGCCTATTTTTGTAGTTTTCCACTGCTTTAAAAAGGCAGTGGTTGGCTCAATTAGTCCGTTTTGTTGTACGCGATAATTCCGTCAAATGTAGACCAATTTTGATGATTCTTTTTGTGTTCGAGAACCTACTCCAAGAATGGTTCCATATAAGTAATCGTTTAACCCGCAAAAACGAAATATTGGTGTTTTGCCTGGTATGAGCACGATCTAGCCGCGATGTCTAGATATCCTCTTAAATCAACCTAATAAAGGTTTAATTCTTATACCTAGTAGTACTTTATTGTGAATGTTGTAAAAATATTACTTCTTTTTGGACTGGACTTTTCTCTTCCAAATGCAATGATAAACTCAACGCCTGCATTGTCATTATACACCTACATACACAATGTACCCAACTACGTGATCACATAGGTACCTAACCAAAACTTAGTTAAAATTAGATTGTCAGCTAAGCAACAGTGGATCTAATTCAAATTATTAAAAAATGCTGCCTATGTTCCCATAAAGGTTTCCATCCAACCAGAACTTTTACGTGAGCAAAAACTGAGCTACAATTACTACTATTTTAATACGTTTTATAGTTGATAGAAACAATGCAAAGACTTTAATAACTGTTTGACTAATGATTTTAGAGAGAATAGAGTAATTTACACAATGCATTGTAAACTTATTAGCATAAGTGTTTTCATGCAGAACTCCTTAGTAAACAGCTAAAAGTTCCATTTGGCAGCAAATAACAGTTTGTAATAATATTAGCTAATATTATGACAAGTGTTCGTCGTCGTCGGCACTTGGTATCTTAAAAATCTTAATACCATTCGTGTGAAAAACTTGAACGCATACTATAATAATAATAATAATAAGCCCGCAGGGCAGCTTGTGGCGAGCTGTTGGGGAGTAGCGACCCTACGTACCCGAGTGCTCCCGGTGGAGGCTCCTGTTCTTCATCTCTGGCTAGCCTTCACTGGCCGGCTGGAGTGAACACTGATGAGGAACAGGTCCCCCACCTCTGGCTTGCCTTCACCGGCCGGTCAGAGTGGAGTCGCGAGAGCTTCATGCTCGAAGGGTGGATGTGAAACGTAAGTGGTGAGTGGGCAACGTGATGGGACCCTAAGGGAGCAAATGATCGTTGTTTAAAGCCCAGTGACACCTCTCCACCCTTTAGCCACTCATCTGGGTGTTGCTCCCTTGTCGCTTTTTCTAGTGACTATTTTGGGGAGCCCATCTACCTGAGTTGGCAAGTCACCACCTGCCTATTTTATCCATGTTTTCAACATAGGTCAGGCAGGTGCCATAGTCCTTCCCATAGACCCGGTTATCCGATCCATCAACACCTCACTTCAATAAAATAGTATATATAAATTTTTGCCCATCCCTACAATAGTCCTACACCGACCGGGGGCTGTCCTTGGATACACTTCTATAGTGTATACAAGGATAGCCGCCGGGCGGTGTCACATCACCATATAAAATTAAAATTGTCTAACAGGCCTCTACGTGTTGGCTTCGGCCCCACGCATGCCTTCCAAAGGTCCGGGACTCTGTAGTCCCGGGATTATGGCAAGACAAACATAATAATAATAATAATAAATACACCCAACAGTCACACACATAGTCCTTACCCCACACTAGGTTAACCTGTATCGTGGGTATCAGGAACTACGAGGGACTTGCGGTCCCACAACACCCAGACCCGAAACAAATATTTGTGGATCATACAAACATTTGTCTCGGTGCGGGAATCGAACCCACGGCCTCTTGCTTCGCAGCCGGCTACTCGCCCACTGCGCCACGGAGGCTGTCAACTGTTACTAGTTATTTATTATTTACTATGATTTTAAATTCTATTAAATTTGAAATATCTATCTACTGCGTTATCCAAGTTGTTTTTTTCGATTCTGTTAATTTCATTGCAACTTAATTCAGTAAGCAGATTGTACGTCGCGTCGGTACCAGCGGTTGGTACTTACCTACATTTTAGATTATGATAGACTCTTCGGAACGCGAAATTCAATTTATATTGGTTTTTTGAAAATTGCAGCTAGATCTTTCGATTAAATATGAATAAAAACATAGATAAAAATTATTTTGCTCACTTAATGACAATGGATATAGGTACGGAATAATAACAATGAAGACTATAAATATTATATTGGACTTCTAAAGAATTAAATTGAATTTTGCGGGCTAGTGCTGACATTCCACCTTAAATAAATAAAACCCCGACAGAGTTATAATTTAAATAAGGTTTTGACTTAAAAACATACGCTTATTATATCGTTTATGTTGACCTACATTATAATTATTTATTTTAGATTACAAACTTACCGTCTCCCCAGAGGAGTTCAAATCAGGCAGGCGGCCGGTCGTAAAAACTACAGGCAAAATCTTTTTGTAACAGGTGTTATAAAGCATGTTGCGCCGACCCCACTTCAAGTGAGACAAAGGCAGGTGGAAGAAGAAGAAGGCAGACTTACCGATACACATCCTTGGGCCTTCCCCAAACGGTATGTATGAAAACTTTTGTAGTTCCTTCACTGCTTCAGAAGCAAATCTTTGTGGTCTGAATTCCTTGGGATTGTCAAAGTATTTTTCATCATTTTGTATACCTTGTAAAGGTATCAATATTTTTACTCCCGGATCTATAGTCAAGTCGAGTTCAGGTATTGTATACCGTCGAGCGCAAACTCTGTTCAAAACACCTAGCGATGGAAACATTCTCATTGCTTCTTTGAATGCCATACTTAATAATTTCATTTCAGCAATTGCATCGTAGCATAGTTCTTCATTATATTTGTTTAGAATTACATCTATTTCTTCTTGGACTTGGCGTTGAATATCTGGATTATAGGCAAGTTGGTGCATAGTGTAGCTTGAAGCTGATGATGATGTTTCAAACCCTGCAGCAAAAAAAACAAAGACCTGTCCCACCATACACTTCATATCCATATCCATTTCGATATGTTTTGGCGTCCCATCTGCGTTTCGTTTTTCAATTGATTCTCCTGTAATTTTGCCTTGAGCTTCAAGCTCCATTAGAAGATCTATAAAATCATTGCGAACACTCGGCTTATAGTTTCTCTTTTTACGTATTTCATGCAATATTTCTGTTATACCTTCTTCAACTCTCCTATCACCGACGTATAAAAATTTTCTTACGACAGGAAAATTTTCCCATAGCATGTAACGTGTTATTAATCCCAAGGAGCGGGGAGATGTAATCACTTTTCCAAGATTTCTGAACATTGAGTGTTCGTTGTTTATGGTGTCCATGTTTATTCCAAAACCACATGCTCCGATGAATTCTGTTGTGAACCTCGCCGCCAGCTCCCGTACGTCGCAGCATCCCTCGCGCTTAGCCACCTCTTCAGCAACTCCTTGTAGTTTCTTTGCGCATTCTACGACAAGAGGGAACATAGCTTTCAACTTCGCTGTGGTAAACGCTGCTGTCAGTCTTTGTCGAAGTAGTCTCCACGAATCACCGTCAGCGTGGAACAGATTTGTAAATATTGCTTCCACATCCGGGTTCCTCCCGATTCCTCGCAAATAAAAGTGTGAAAAATCTACAGTCAATATCCGTCTAGCTATTTCCAAATCTCGTATTAACAACAATGGTGTCGTGCCTTGATAGTAACCAACGACTTTTTCCTCTGGGTACTTTTTATATAACTCGGTTGCGATTTGTGTGATACTTTTATAGCCGAATTGATTGGCAAAATGATTTCCAAATAGAGGCACTGGTGGATCATGTTTCACGTTTCGATTTTTCCAATAATCGTGGTTTTTAGTAGAGAAAAAATATAGCACGAACAAAATTAACACAAATATAATTAAAAACATCTTTGATAGAGCGCGGCAATACAATAACTGCAACGTCAATAAATATGTAACCATGTATTATTATATAAATGTACTTATCGTTATCGTTCGCTTGCGGGCCATGGATCTAAATAGATGCCGTAAGTAGGTACTTCAATGTATGTTAACCAAACGTGGCATTTATTACGTACACTGAGCCTATTCCTGTGGTGCGTATTTGATCATAATAATATAGTGCGCATTGGTGCATTGCCCATCATGTTGGCTTATATGTCAGCACGCAAAGTAGTAGGATTTACGGCCTCTATTTCAATCTTTGGTCCGTGAGTTCAAATTTAATAATTATGTTATGACAAACGAAACATGTCTGTAATGAGGTGTTTTTGCTACCAGTAAAAAAAAATATTTCTTTTTTATTAGCTTGAATGAAGAAACGAGCAGGTCGCTCGACTGATGGAAAGCTCTATGCCTGCCCATAAATAGGAGCAACACCATATATAACTTTCAATTATAAAGCACTGTATGACAGTAGACTGCGCTCGTCACCCCTTTCAAACGGACATACAACTGTGCTCACATACTGCTGCTTGGTGGTAGAAATAGACAAAGCGGGGGTCCCATTATTTCGATATAAGACTCAACATTCGGCATTTATTCACCGATTTTGATGTATCTTTCACTAAAAATATTTTTAATAACCAAATACTTTCATGTATACAGTCTTTGTTAATAACAACTAAAAATAATACCCGGGGTATTATATAGGTAGTGGAATTAATAGCCAAATAAATCCTTTATAACTCTAAAAACCTATCTGTACAATAAACACGGTCAGATCGCTTATCTGAGGATTAAAAATCAAACAACATAATATAGTGCGTATTTTGTTTCTATCATACTTATAGCGTAAGACATAAGATAGAGTATGTCAAAACAGCCAGTTTATGATGAATGGGGCGAGACAAAGTCCAATTCGCTGTTGCGAAGACAAGGAATTGGACCTTGATCGTAACGCTGTTATTTAATGAGACGCTACGTATTTATGTTTTACAAGTTTAACGGTAGTACATTTTGGTCTCGGCACTCGGACAGTCAAGATGATTTTGTTATTGATATTGCTGTTGGTGGTTGTTGCATATGTGTACTTCACTAGGAACCATGACTATTGGGAAAATCGTAATGTGAAACATGATCGTCCGTTACCGATCTTTGGAAACCATTTGCGAAACTTAATCGGATTGAAAAGTATTACGGAAATCGGTGTTGAGATGTACAACAAGTATCCAAATGAGAAAGTGGTCGGATATTATAGAGGAAACACACCGGAACTGATTGTTCGCGACCTAGATATAGCAAGGCATATTCTAAATGTGGACTTCTCGCACTTTTATCTTCGGGGACTGGGCAGGAACCCCAACATGGAGCCGCTACTTATGAATCTGTTCCATGCAGAAGGTGATCCTTGGAAGTTGCTGCGGAAAAGGATGACACCAGCTTTTACTACTGCCAAGTTGAAGGCTATGTTCCCTCTAGTGGTGCAGTGCGCGAAGAAAACGCAAACTGTGGCAGGAGGGATCGCAGAGCGAGGTGGCCAGTGTGACGTTCGGGAACTGATGGCGCGCTTCACGACAGAATTCATCGCTGCCTGTGGATTCGGCATACAAACGGACTCCATCAATGACGAGAATTCGCGCTTCAGGGAGTTAGGAAAGTCTATTTTTAGTCGCTCCTGGACCAACTTCATTGTAACAGGCTTATTGGATCTCTTCCCAGAATTAAGGAATGTTTTGAAAGCCCGCAACGTTGGTATAGAGCAAGCCATCACAGCAATTTTTGAAAACATTCGACAGCAGAGAAACGGAAAGCCTTCAGGTCGTAACGATTTTATAGACCTTCTCTTAGAGCTAGAACAAAAGGGGAAAATCCAAGGAGAGTCTATAGAGAAAGTGGACTTAGATGGGACTCCGGTGTTGGCTGAAATGGATATGGACACAAAATGTATGGTAGCTCAAATGTTCGTATTCTTCGCTGCCGGCTTCGAAACGTCATCGTCTGCCACCAGTTTCACTTTACACGAACTGGCTTTCAATCAAGAAATACAACGTAAGGTTCAGAACGAAATAGATGAGGTATTGGCAAAGTATAATAATGAAATAAGCTACGATGCAGTTGCAGAAATGTCTCTATTGAGCATGGCTTTTAAAGAGGCTCTAAGAATATTTCCATCTTTGGGAAATTTACACAGAGTTTGTACTCGGCTATATACTATACCTGGACTTGATATTACATTAGACCCTGGAGTGAAAATCATCATTCCTGTTCAAGCTATACAAACGGACCCGAAGTATTTTGATGAGCCGACAAAGTTCAATCCTGAGAGATTTGCGGGATTGGAGGCGACACAATATAAGTACACGTTTATGCCTTTTGGTGAAGGCCCAAGGACTTGTATCGGTAAGTAAAAATATTTTTATCTATGAATACGTTCATGGAGATTGCATACCGAGCAGGTGGTTTAATGGGTTTTTGAAACGCAACCGTCGCATCCCGTCGTCCCGAGGTCAGGCAGGCTTAATAAGGCATTGTCAAGCAAAATTGAATGTAGCTTAATTTTAAACTTACTTGCTGTTTTGTTTAATTTTATTTAAGTGTTTGTTTAAAACTTTATTGTACGAGTTATTATTATTATGACCCTAGCCATTTACGGCTACGTTGACGAATTTATCCGTCTAACGGAATAAGAAGTGAACAAAAAAGGTCGAAAATAGCTGAAAATGGTTCGTGCCGCCAGCGTAACAACGGATAAAACGCCACCTATGTCGAAAATCCAATACGAAACTATGTGCGGCGTTGTGCATACGTCAATACGTGACGTAACATCATAGATTGCGCTGTTTGGCTGCTTGTGAGTAACCAAACCCTCGCTATAACCCGCGACCGCGGCACGGGCCTTTTCTTTCCGAACCATGACACACTGTCGTGTCACGTGTGACTAGTTAACAGCGAGGGTTTTAGTTGCTTACAAGCAGTGATATTTAAAAATTGGAGTTGGTGCGGCATAGTGTAAAACTTACTGCCAGGCCAAGATACCAGGATACTACTAAGTTAAAAAAACCTGTGTACCTATTACGTATACGTCATACGTCTATGCGCATTGCGCAGTTATATCGTTATACACGTATGACATAGAAATATATTAAGTATAGAAATTTTTCTATGAACTAAAAATTATAATCTAAAACAAAAGCAAAACAAACAATCCTACTAACCTAATAATTGTAACGCGACTCACCATTAACGCGTCACGTCATGGTGATATGGACTTTGGAGGTACAAGTATCGGCACGAATCACACATTTTACCAGCGTAGTAGTTTGGCAAAATGAAGGAGCGCGGAAAGCTGACGTTTCATGCCATTGGCTTATCGCTTCACGCGAAGCTCGTCATCTATTACGCTCTCGGGAGTCGCGTGTCATTCGGCCACTATACACTTTAGTGCAATTTTAGATCTTACTCACGACTTGTGCCGGTAGATGTATGGTCAACATCAAAAGTCGTTGAACACACCCAGATTTTCATATACCTTATACATTGTAGGATAAATAAGTAACATAACGAGATTAGTGATCAAATTGGATGCTCGTCGTAAAAGGACAAAATTCGTTAAACACCTTGCTCTCAATAGTAGCTGCTCATTACTATCGTATTGCATTAAATTTTAAAATCAAATTTAATGTTATTATCATCCTGGCATTAAGCCGGGATAACGTCAGGCAGAAAGAAAGAATGGCAACTGAACCATTACTTGAGCAGCCAAAAATATATCTGTTTTTGCTTCAACTTACGTACTTAGAGTGGTAGAGCCACGCTGTCGACACTTGTGTCTACAACACGAATGGGCCGGCTCGTCCGGGTCGTTACCACTGTCTCACAAAAAACCGGCGTAAAGTAGGAGCTTGCTGCTCCGTTTCGTACGGTGAGTGAGATATCCGGAGGAAAAAACCCCTTCCCTTCCCAATCCCTTAATTATCCCTTTCCTTTAAGGTCGGCAACGCACCCATAATTCTTTTAGTATTATGGGCTTATATGGGCGGTGGAGATAACTTACCATCAGGTGACCCACTTGCTCCTTTGCCGCCCTATGCTATTAAAAAAAAAACTTTCTTTAAAGCGTTGTAACTTGTTATAGGTCGTTTACAGTGAACAGTCTCGTGACGTTGTGTGGCTTTTTTTCGTACTTCCTAAGACTTACTTATAAACAACTATAATTGCAGGTGCTCGTCTAGGTGAGATGCAATCGCTGGCGGGCCTGGCGGCGGTGCTGCACAAGTTTACGGTGGAGCCATCTGCCAACACACGCCGGATTCCACTAGTGCAACACACTAACAACATTGTCCAAGGAGTGAACGGAGGGTTGCCTCTTAAACTTAAATTGAGACAGAAAATGTTTTAAAAGGATATTAAAAACGTATTGATGTCTAGAAGAATGAAGTATTATAAAAGGTTTAAAGATATACAGTTGTATCGATCAAAATTTGTTTCAACAAAATCGGTCCACAATTGGCGGAAATTATTATGTTTATCGTATTTTTATAATTTTAACAACTTTATTAGTCACTAGCTTTTGCTCGCGGCACCGCCCGCCTGAACAACCTTTTCCGGTATAAAAAGTAGCCTATAGCCAAGATAAAAATTAAATTAATAATAAAAAAATAGTTATAGAATAGTTACAGTAGACTTGCCTCGGTGGCGCAGTTGTAATACGAACTGGGTGTACTGGTTACACCTCTGTCTATCCCTGCGGGGATTACAGACGTGAGTGTATATGTATGTAAAAAAATAGTTTGGTCAGTATTCTGTAAAAATAGTGTTTTTGTTTTTGAGAAGTCAATAATGAACTCGTGATAATAATAATATGGTTAATAAGTATTAATCACGTCCATTTGTGTTTCATTTTTATTATCTCGCCCCTTAGTAAAATAAGTAGTCGTTAGCTGTCAGACAGTTGAGTAGCGTATCAGTATTCGGGCATTAACCTTATTATCTTATATACAACGTGTTACAGAAAGGTGTGGTCATAAATTACATACACCTTACAATTCATCCTTATGTACCGGATCTTTTCAAAACCAAGGCATCCAAAAATTTCACGTTAATTTTAATTACTCGTTTATTAAGATCGATAAGATTGATGACATTACTATTAATTATTATAAACGACACTCACTTTTTAATAAACTTTAATAAGATGTACGTAATTCTACGGAAATACGTACATCTTATTCAAGTAATAATGTTATTTATACACAAATTAACACCTGAAAGGGATTGTGTGCTAAAGACTATATATAGGTACCATCCTCTAGAAGAATTTTAAAGACTTCATTCTCGGGTCTTCCATCTATGAATTCGGCTTAATACAGACGACGATCCTCTTAAAAGCTATTATCAGTTACACCAACACAATTACCAATACATAATACTTGTTTTTAGTTAGATACCTACAACATATTTTTTGAACTCGTAATCATACTTTATAAAATCAGAAATTGCCGAACTGACTGCGTCAAATAAATATTGACATTTGACAACTGTTTAATGCTTTTTTTTATTATAAAATAATTAAATGAAAGGAGGTATATAGTATCATTGTTTATCATTTAGTGTTGTCCAAAGTTGAAAGTCGATATCGACATGTTACTCATTCGATAAAAAAGAAAATTCTATAATTATTTTCCTAACAATGCAATCGGTTTTGGTAATATGAAAAAATACATATACCCTACACTATACATTGCTTAATTTTGCCCGCCCCTTTCTATAACACGTTGTATAAAAATCAATTTCTGTTCGTTAGTCTCGCAAAAACTCCTAAACGATCGGACCGATTTCGATTATTTGTTTTTGTATGTATTTGAGCGGGTCTCTGCATGGTTTAAATTCACAATTGGACCCGGTAGGTGGCGCTGCAATCGATTGTTGTTGCGGGTGAAACTGCGCGGGACAGATAGTTCTAAATGATTTGATAATACACAATTGTATGAGTTTTGATGATGGACTGGTTGCTTTTCGGAAACTCAATGTCGCGTCTGAACGATCCAATTTGCACACATACCAATGCCAGTCATAGGAATTTAGTGAAGCTTTGGCATCTGTGGAACACGAATTAGTCTTGTAATGAAAGACTTACGTATGTGCAAGTAAGCGCGGGCGCGTGCGACTACTATTCCTGCCTCTCCGCCAGCCGAGATTGATATAGTTGCTCAAACGCCGGACACCACGATCAAACGCAGCAAAGTCGCTAAAACGCGGTACAGTCGCTAAATCGCCGATCGCCGATGCTAAAAGTATCGTGTGTGTATGGTGCCCTTAGGCCGCGGGCACGAAACTGGCATGGCGGTCGGCCAGTCACACGGCCGGCGGGAGTAGTGTTGTGACAAACATGAGTTTCCGTCGAAGAAAACTATTGGAGCTCTCCTAATGAGATCATATTTATTGGCTAGAGACGCTGTTCATCCTATAAATCAAAGAAGAATTAGTTTGGATGTTTTTTTTTTACCTTTATTATGATTTATTAAGGCGTCATACAGATAAATTTTATAATTATACGAGAATGACTATAGAAACATATGATTAAATTTTAAATGCAAATTTAAAATACAACCCTATAGCGACGATATCAAATTCGTTCCTGTCGCTAACGCACTGGGTCGTTCGCGCCACCGCCCGTGCATCACTCGAATTCACTCGATCACCCGTCTCGCTCTCGTTCGTTCCGTACGCGTAA
This sequence comes from Mimas tiliae, assembly GCA_905332985.1. Taxonomy (NCBI): domain Eukaryota; kingdom Metazoa; phylum Arthropoda; class Insecta; order Lepidoptera; family Sphingidae; genus Mimas; species Mimas tiliae. The sequence goes on from HG995238.1 coordinate 10,784,350, forward strand.
CCTTATAATGATATATGTATTTACTTTTGTTTTCGCCGTCACGGCGCAGTCGCCAGTCGTCACTGCTCGGCTGCCGCCAATTTCGTGCTCGCGGCCTTAGTCAAATAGCATTTTTACTATAGCGTGTTTTGTCTTAGTCATTCGTATACCGTATGACTTATGACAGAAAGTGTCAAAACAACCATTTATTTCAGCACGTTGCAAACTGGACTTTGACCGTAGCGCTGTTATACGTAATATGTTACGTACTTACTTAAGTTATATTATTATAACGAACAACGGTAGACGGCAGTGCATATTGAACACCGCTGTCGAGTAGTCAACATGTTTTTGTTATTGATATTACTGTTGGTGGTTGTTGCATATGTGTACTTCACTAGGAACCATGATTATTGGACAAAGCGTAATGTGAAACATGACCGACCGCTACCAGTCTTTGGAAACCATTTGCGAAACGTTATCGGATTAAAAAGTATTACGGAAATCGGCGTTGAGATGTACAACAAGTATCCAAATGAGAAAGTGGTCGGATATTATAGAGGAAACACACCGGAACTGATTGTTCGCGACCTAGATATAGCAAGGCATATTCTAAATGTGGACTTCTCGCACTTTTATCTTCGGGGACTGGGCAGAAATCCTGACTTGGAACCGCTACTCATGAATCTGTTCCATGCAGACGGTGACACTTGGAAATTGCTGCGGAAAAGGTTGACACCAGCTTTTACTACTGCCAAGTTGAAAGCTATGTTCCCTCTAGTGGTGCAGTGCGCGAAGAAAACGCAAACTGTGGCAGGAGAGATCGCAGAGCGAGGTGGCCAGTGTGACGTTCGGGAACTGATGGCGCGCTTCACGACAGAATTCATCGCTGCCTGTGGATTCGGCATACAAACGGACTCCATCAATGACGAGAATTCGCGCTTCAGGGAGTTAGGAAAGTCTATTTTTAGCCGCTCCTGGACTGATATCATTATAATGGGCTTGTGGGACTTGTTCCCAGAATTAAGGAGTATTTTAAAAGCCCGTGACCCTGGTATCGAGCAAGCTATTACAATAATTTTTAAAAACATTCGACAGCAGAGAAACGGAAGGCCTTCAGGTCGTAATGATTTTATCGATCTTCTCTTAGAATTAGAACAGAAAGGGAAAATCCAAGGAGAGTCTATAGAGAAAGTGAACCCAGACGGGACTCCAATGTTGTCTGAAATGCATATGGACACAAAATGTATGGTAGCTCAAATGTTCGTATTCTTCGCTGCCGGCTTTGAAACATCATCGTCTGCCACCAGTTTCACTTTACATGAACTGGCTTTCAATCAAGAAATACAACGTAAGGTTCAGAACGAAATAGATGCGGTATTGGCAAAGTATAATAATGAACTAAGCTATGATGCAGTTGCAGAAATGTCTCTATTGAGCATGGCTTTTAAAGAGGCTCTAAGAATATTTCCATCTCTGGGAAATTTACACAGAGTGTGTGGTCGGCTATATACTATACCTGGACTTGATATTACAATAGATCCTGGAGTGAAAATCATCATTCCTGTTCAAGCGATACAAAAAGACCCGCAGTATTTTGATGAACCGACAAAGTTCAATCCTGAGAGATTTGCGGCATTGGAAGCAACACAATATAAGTACACGTTTATGCCCTTTGGTGAAGGTCCAAGGGCTTGCATCGGTAAGTCAAAATATATTTTTCTAGTATGAAAAACGTATTGCAGAAATTACATACTAGTGGTAGGAAACGCATTACTCGGTCTTAGTAGGGGATTGGCATTGGAATCAGATATTCTGTTGTCTCTAGACTAAACTAAAACCAAACCAAAACTAAATTACCTAAGTCACTTCTTTATTATCATATTAAGCGCCTGTTACACCACCTAAAATTTCTGTAAAAAATGCTACTTACCAAATAAAATATGTCACGTTCAAATACAAAAGTCACAGTCTGACCTAAAAACTTACCGACGAAAGATGTTTACTTACTATTTGTACTAAGTATTTACAAAATGGCTGTCTTAACGTCAATTGGTGGTTAAATATTACTCGAACGTTAGAGAATAGGCCATAATCAATGTGAGATACACCATCCCTTGGTTAAAATTAAAGTTATTGTAGCAAGCAGTGGACCACATCTACATACAGATTTTGACATTTAGATAGATACTGAAAACAAACGATACAGCCTTCAAATAAAGTAACCATTGCTTGTTATAATAACTTACAGACGAATGGTGCAATCCACACTCTGTTTAGTCCGTTTTAGTTGAAAACCTACCTTTTCTCACGATGAACATAACTAAAATAAAATAAAATTATGGCACTGACAAGTAAACGGCAACTAAATTAAGCCATTTAGGTTAAGTAACATAACTAATTTTACTCCTATCAAAATAAAAATAGTGAATTTCGTTTTTTATACAACCATAACGGGATTTAACTATTTCCAGTTAATTTTAGTTTAGTTGGTGACAATTGACAACATAACAGCTACCATTGTTACCAATTATGTTGTACACCTTACTAAATTAAACTAGGTATATCTAAAATTATCTAATTTTAGTTATGAGATTTAGACTATGCTATTCAGTTCTTGTATCAGGTTATATTTTGATTCCAATACAACAGCACTAAAGATTCTAACATTACGAAGTTTAATTATTACAGTGCTATCAGTTGGTACTTGAATTATTTAAAAATAGGGAAATAAATAACAGAATAGCAATTATGGAAATATGTACCAAGTTGAGCAACTGTAATCCTGTCAAACTAAAGTCGATTTTTCAACTTTAGACTAGTGTAGACAATTTCAGAATATGTCGTTTGACAGGACCAAATTTAATTTAAGCTTTAATTATAAACCTCAAGATGGAGCCATTATTCTACTTCGTAAAGTGAAAGCGAGATCGCGAGATACGAAACATTGGTAAAAGAGAGAGACAAAAGGCTTATTTTTTGTCCCCGTCGTTATTTTGTTTGTCAAAAAGTCAGATTCATTTGTTTGTCATACTGCAATCGGGCGGTTTGACAGAAAATTTTATTAATTATGTTTTGTGAGGTAATAAAGGAGATAAAGACGCATACAAGATATATACTTTGAATCACGAAAGAAGTCAATGGTGGGGTATAGTGTGCTAGACTGAAGCCGTAGTTAACGAAAAATTGCCGGCATAACCTTTCACTCGTAAGTAGTTGAAAATGTTACTATTTTCCTGTGGTAATGTCATGTGATCTCAAAATTAGTAAACTCTGAAGAAAAAATTAGCATCGAATCCATTAGGAATATATATTCCACATTCAAGAAAGATTCGTGGATAAGAGAGGGCAATGTCCAATGACACAATCGTAGCTTTATAAATGTCTTTATTATATTTATTAAATGATAGCGACAGCCTCCGCGGGTTCGATTCCCGCAACGAGACCAAATGTTTGTGTTATCCACAAATATTTGTTTCGGGTCTGGGTGTTTTCTCCCCAAAGGGGTTGACATCAGGCAGGCGGGCCGTCGTAAAAACTAAGTAAAAGCCAAATCTTTCTGTAACATATAAAGCATGTTGCGCCGTTCTCACTGCGAGTTCTATAAGGGCAGGTGGAAGGAGAGGTTTATTAATGATATCTTTGTGACCTATATTCTCTTCTCACCAACTAAACTAAACTTAACTTGTTAACGAACGTGTCGTATATTATATAAATTATATAATTTTAGTTTGACATGAGTAAAATAAGCGTGGTTACTTTAATAAATTAACTAATAATTAATAGTTTTACACGGAATGAGAAAATTGCTTTTTGTAGCCTGTACCTATTTTTATTCGTTTACCGAAAACTTAATTCGTAGTTTATTACTTCTGTAAATTTAATTTAGATGCCGCTTAATTGTGACGGGATTTAATTTAGTTAGGTTCGTTATGTATTAAAGGAATTTTCCACGAACGACAACCCGTGAAATAATCTTAATAGGTACCTTTTTGTGGCTTGCATCAGGATTCGCCTTTCAACATAGTCCTGTGTTGTGAGGCTTAGCATTTATTTTCTTATACTATAATTATATGTAATTGCAGGTGCTCGTTTAGGTGAGATGCAATCGTTGGCGGGCCTGGCGGCGGTGCTGCACAAGTTTACAGTGGAGCCATCTGCGAACACGCGCCGGGTTCCACTTGTGAAACATACACACAATGTTATCCAAGGAGTATACGGAGGGTTACCTCTTAAACTTAACCTGAGGAAGAAAACTATGGAGAAAACATAGCAAGGGATAAAAAAATGTCTATTAAACGTCAATATTTGGGTATATTAGCAGAAAAATAATATCAGGGGCCTTATTCATAGGTAACACGGGCGTATTATGTGTTTATACAGTCATAGGAAATAAGGCCCCAGTACTGTATTATACTGTTCCACTGCTAGACCTCCGCTGCTGACGGACTTAATCCACTCTCGCGTTGACCTAATACGGGTTGATGTACTTTACTTACCTTAACCTACCTTCAACATTCCTATGGAGAATTCTTAAGTATGAAGGTTTCTTCACGATGTTAATATGCATCTTTTAAGCAAACGATAAATAACCATGTAACTTCGAAAAGCCAAAAGTGCGTTGCCTTGATGCCTGTGGCCGTCTGTACGAGTACTACTTGAAGCTAGGCTATAGGTGTTTAATATATTTTTAATTTTATGTAATTGTCAGTATTAGCCGCACTTGTGTTTTAATATAATGATAATAAATAAAGAGTATTGTGCATAAATGATAAAGAATTTACTATGCTCTTCCTGGCAAATGAGAACTGGCTGGTTCATGTGGCACTGAGTGCTGGTGATCGTATTGAGGTATGGGGGATTCTATCGAGCTCTAAACGGGTCCAATGTGAACCAAATTGCTTCCGTTTCTTGAATACGTTTTGGAGATCAGCTCGGGGAAACTGAGGGTTTTGCCTTTGAAATTATGGCCGAGCTTGTCACGACGAAAATATACAGAAAATACATCTTGCAGGATGGTACGGTCAAAATCTGTTGGACATGCCACCATCCCGAAAAGTCAATTAGGCATGTGATCTCAGATTGTTCGTGTCTTCCTTACGGCGAGTACTTGTACATACATAACCTTGTAGCCAAGATCTTATATCAGCATGCTTTTCAATATTGCATTGTGACTACTGAGGTACTATATTATGTCGCTGTATTGGGATCGATCTATTATCACTATTGTTTCCAATAAGCCTGATATTGTAGTCGAAGATCCGTGGCCCGCCGGGCTATACTTGTTGATGCCATGTCCGCATGACGAAATAGTTAGACATGTTAAACGAGTTTACTCGATAATCTATGTACCGGATAGTCGTTCTGCTAATGTATTGAAACCAAAGAGCCTCGACCAACACCTCCAGAATGAATTAATACCGCCCTATGATAACATTGTTATATTTATATATTTATACAACTAGAATTTAGATAAAACTCTTTAACAAAAAATTATACTAACTAAAATACTGTTTTGATTTATGGAGTTAGTTACACGATAACTAAAATATCCCTAGATTGTACTGATATTTGTATTTTATTAGTTTGGGAACAATAATGTGTGACGAAATTAAACAATCCAAGTATATGATTCTTCACTTTTAATATTCACTCCACAATTATCTTAATTAACACAGTCGAGACTTCTCCGTTAGTTAATAGCTCTGCACAGAATGAATCAAATATCCAGAATCAAGTCTCCCCGGCTACCGCCGGAAATACGTTTTTCTTTAACTCCCCACTCTCGCTTAATCTTAATGTTTTTACATTGCACGACAATAGTCAACTGCATAACTTAATATACTTATAAAACATTTCACAAATCGTCAAAATCATTACACATGTATAATTTAAAATAAGATTTGATTTTGATAAAACTACACTAAATTACTGTTAAATTATAATTCTTAAAAATTAAACGACAATAGTCAACTTCATAACCAAATATCTGTAAAATCAATTCGCATTTTTCTAAATATCGTCTAAATCATTACATTCGGCCGTCCTACTACGTGCGATCTCCTGACGCACGTCACTACTTAATTAATTATAACATATTAAAAAAAAACTTAAAATTTATGTATAATGGCACAAAAAAATATTCTGATTAGTCATCAAAATCATTACATTCGGCTTATATGGTCTCAGATTGATTTGGTAACTGTTGATCGTTATCATTTTCATTGTCAGAATTGTCACTACTATCAGTAGAATCATTTTTATTAGTCGAGTCAGATACATTAATGTTAATCCATGGTCGCATACGATCGACTGCATCTACACTTTCAAACTTATTCTTTCTAGAGCTAAACCCCGGTATTTCAACAATTTTATATCTATCATTGCCTAATACTTCAGCAATTTTATACGGACCTATGAATTTAGACAAGAGTTTAGTGCTGTTACCTTTATTATTGAAATTAGTTCTAATGATTTTAATTAAATCACCTTTTTTATAAATAGGTGCAGGTGTTCTACCTTGGTCGTAAGTTTGCTTTTGTTTAATTTGACTAGATTGAATGTTATTACTTATTTCACTTCTTATGTTTATTAAAGATTCAGGGCTAATAGTTTCATCGGTATTAATATCTAATTTATTACTAAGACTATCCCTCAATCTAATCCCAAATAATGCTTCTGTAGCGGTTTTCTGAGTGGTAGCATTAGTAGAGTTATTAATTCCCCATTGGATTTTGCCTATACACATGTCCCAGTTCCGCTCGTCATCACCGTCGTTATGTTTTGCTAGTGCATTTAATATTGTTTAATTGTATCTTTCGGCTTGACCATTGGCTCTAGGACATGCGACAGCATTAAGCACATGTTTTATCCCATTCGTATCACAAAAGTTTTTAAAAGCAGTTGAAGTGAAGGAAGTGCCATGATCGTTTAAAGCCTTCTTCCAGGTTAGCCGATGGCACAAGAATATCATCCAAGTATGCTAAAGCAGACTCGTGGCGTTTATTACCAAGCATTGTGTTCATAAATCTCTGGAAAACCGGTGCATTGGCTAATCCGAAGGGCATTCTCTTAAATTCATAATGCCCATCGGGCGTTACGAATGCTGTTAATGGACGAGTTTCTTCCGCCATCGGTACCTGATAATATCCGGAAGCTAGATCTAACGAAGTAAAGAACTTGTTACCACTAAGGTTTGTTATTTGATCGTCAATTAGTAGTAAAGGGAAACAATCTTTGTTAGTTTTATTGTTCAGAGCCCTAAAATCGACACATAAGCGCTGTTCTCCTGTCTTTTTCCTTACCATTAGAATAGGGCTTGCGTAGCTGGAATTAGATTCTTGTATTATGTCGTTTTGTAAAAGATCACTAATTACTTCCCTAACTTGTCCTCTTTCGGAATGGGACAATCGGTAAGGTCGATACACGACAGGCCTATCATCTAAGACGTCTATTTTCATCTCTACAGAATTAATGCAACCAATTTCATTCAAGTTAAATGCAAAGCAATCACGATAGTTAAGTAACAAATTATGTAGTCTATTTAGTGTTTCTTTATCTATTCCAGGTCCGACGTTAATGTCGGACATCTGTAAAGGTTCAAATTTCGAAGTATCTTTAGCAGTTATCCTATTATTATGTCAAACTTCACTCTCAACAAAAGGGACTGCTCTAGCAATGGGGCAATTACCTGCTAACACTAGGGTTTTATCTGACAAATTAGTTAAATTCAAGAAACATCTCCCGTTATTGACATGATAAGCAACTTGGTGCAAATAATATTCTTCCCGAGGTGTATTGTTGTTGTAACCTTTAACATATATATCTCCAGAGTAATTAGGATCAGATGTTGTAACTTCGATTAGACTAGACAAGGGTACTTCACTGTCATCTATAGTGTATAATTTAAAGCAATTTACGTAATGCTCTTTATTATCAGAAATGGGGCTTTGGTAAAAAGTTAACTGACTGTTGTCCTTGAAAACAGACACACATGCCAGCTCAGTGACATTCTGACCTATTAGTAAAGCTGATTGCATAAACTCATCTTTGACTACAAGAACTTCAACAGTAGCTATTACTTCGTCTAATTTTAAGTTTACTACGCTTTTATATATAGGAAACACTTCAGAATTACCAAATCCCCTGATAACGGGTAATTCTGCTAAAATCTTAGACAACTTCAGACCTTGAGCAACAGATTCGCGTATCAAGCTACATTCGCTCCCGAAATCAATAAAAGCTATTAAATTATTATCATTGACCTTAACAGGCTTATAAAATTTGTCACTGTTATTGCTCAAAGTGGAAATTGTCAAGGTCATTCGTTCTTGTTTGTCTACAGGCTTTATTTCATTCCGGGTAATTAGGGGTTCAAGCATGCAATTTTCATTGTTATGACCTACTCTTTGACACTTTTGGCACCTTATAATCGGCTTAGGACATTTAAAGTATGGGTGTCCCTTGGTGCGGCAGTTAAAGCAAGTAACTAAACTATCATTCGAGGTGGACATAGTATTGTCAGATCGATTTGTGATTAAATTGTCTCGTCTTCTACTTAATTGTAGGTTATTGTCTAGCATGGGACGCTGAGAGCTGAGAAAACTCAATAAATCCTCCGGCTCATTACAACTCAACGCCTGAGCACTACTTCTAATCGCCTTATCTAATATACCATGAATTATGCAGTCTACGGCTTTCTTACCTCTTATCTCACATCTGTTTAATAGCGTTAACTTGTCATAGAAATATTCGCGTAGATTTTCATTATGTCTTGTAGTACGAGCTAACATTTCTTCGAGAAGCCGACCATAATTTTGCTCATTAGGAAATGCTTTTTCAAGTTTTGTTTGCCAATCGTTCCAACTAAACACTACACTAGGAAGAGCCTCAAACCATCTCTTCGCCAGACCAGATAGTTTTTGTAATGCAAAATGTATGGTTTGCTTCTCGTCTCATTCGTATATGATAGCGCATTCATTAACCTTTCTAATCCAGCAATGAATACTCAGATTTACTAGATGGATCAAACTCCGGTATTACATTATTAAAATTAACCTTGCAAAGAATTAAAAAGTTTAAGCACCTTTTTAGTAGACCAGCTCTTAGGTTCCCCGTCTATAGATCCTGACGAAGACGTCGAACTCTTGGATGAGGAAGAGCTCGAATATCGTTTCCGCTTCGCTTTGGACCGCTTCTTTGAATGTCTAATCTTTGCTGCTCCCTTTGAACTCGAACGCTTACGCTTTCTTTGTCTGTCCTTTGAGCCTGGCGGTTCGCCCTCAGGGGTCATGGTTCCATCCGAATTCATATCCTCAAAATAATTATTAAAATGCATTAGAATTATTATCTGTATATCTAACTATTTTATAAGGATAATAGAAAAGAGCAAAGTTAACTTGACATTACTATTCTATATTATTTGAAATAAATAATAAAGATATAAGGTATATGAAATAATTTCTCTTCATTGTACTACTTATATAAACTATATTGAAATCATGGCAAATATTGAACTACCTGTTTAATATTTTGGTGTGTATAAATTCGTTCATAAATCTATCTCAGCACACATGGTTGGTAAGGCATACTTAGCCGGTATTAGCACACATGGCTATCTTGGCATACATAGCCCATGATCACAATCAATAAAGCACACTTGGCTAAATGGGCATAAATAGCCCGTGATCAAGTAAATAAGCACACTTGGCATAGAAGGCATACATAGCCTACTAACTATAGGAAACACACTTGGCTTCCGTACACTCTGAAGTCGTTATGTATTATTTACCTATCCATGTCGTAGTTATAACAGTCATTATTTCTGAAAAGGTTGGTACCTAACTGTATGTGCCATATATTTATTATCTTGGCACACGTGGTTTTTAATAGGGGCATTCGACTACCTCACTAACTTAGCACACATGGCATATAAGAAATATAAGTAGGTACTTGAATAAGATTTACTAGTTTATCATACTTTTGTTACCAGAATCATGCCTGTTATCAATACACTTAAGGTGGGCTGATCAAAGTTTGTGTATATGCTAATCGCAATAAGATTTATTCAAGTAACTCAAAAATAGCTGATTTATGTAATTTTACGTACCTTTTATCCCACTTCTGAGATGTGACGAAATTAAACAATCCAAGTATATGATTCTTCACTTTTAATATTCACTCCACAATTATCTTAATTAACACAGTCGAGACTTCTCCGTTAGTTAATAGCTCTGCACAGAATGAATCAAATATCCAGAATCAAGTCTCCCCGGCTACCGCCGGAAATACGTTTTTCTTTAACTCCCCACTCTCGCTTAATCTTAATGTTTTTACATTGCACGACAATAGTCAACTGCATAACTTAATATACTTATAAAACATTTCACAAATCGTCAAAATCATTACACATGTATAATTTAAAATAAGATTTGATTTTGATAAAACTACACTAAATTACTGTTAAATTATAATTCTTAAAAATTAAACGACAATAGTCAACTTCATAACCAAATATCTGTAAAATCAATTCGCATTTTTCTAAATATCGTCTAAATCATTACAAATGTTTAAGTAATATATTTTCTTTTTTGATGTTATGAACTTTGTGTGCATGACGACATGATGATTTAATAAATATGTAAAATTGCTGATTTTATATTTTTAGGCCCTCTTGCAGGACGATCCTAAATCGAGAGTTACCACTAAACTTATTAACTTATTTTTATTATTATTAACTTAAATGTCAAATTTTCTTACCATTTGACGTTTCAAAAACAGGTTAAGTGGGTTAAACTCGATTTAGGATCGTCAATCGATCCTTAATGTTTATTTCTTCATATTTCCTAATTTAAAACGGTTTTTATAGTAGTGGCCGGCCAACGAGTAAGTTCGTCACCTGATGGTAAGTGTGATCTCCACCACCCATGAATGATCACTTTATCCGAGGGTTCATAAATTTGCAGACGTTTATGGAAAGGAATGGCGTCTCGAAATATCACTCACGTTTGTTTTCTGTAAGACACTGGTCCCCGGTTGAGCCTATTCATCATACAAATATTATAAATGTGAATGTAAGTTTGTTTCTTACGCTTTCACGCGAAAACTACTTAACCGACCATCATGAAACTTTGTACACATTTTCTTGGAGGTATAAGAAGTAACATAGGATATTTTTTATGAAAAAAAATCTATTTGTTTGTTACGCTTTCACGCCTAAATCACTGAACCGATTTTGATGTAGAGATAGATGGGATCCTGGAGACGGTTATATGCTACGTTTTATTTCGGAAAAGTCTATTCACGCGGGAGGAGCCGCGGGTAAATGCTAGTATTAGATAAAACTTTTACGAGTGGTAGAGCCACGCTGTAGACAATTTTGTCTACAGCATGAATGGGCGGGCTCTTCCGGGTCGTTACCACTGTCTCACAGAAAACCGACGTAAAGTAGCAGCTTGCTGCTGCGTTTCGTACGGTGAGTGGGATATCCGGAGGCCTATCCCCTATCCCCTCCCCATCCCAATCCCTTAATTATCCCTTTCCTTTAAGGTCGGCAACGCGCCCATGACTCTTCTGGTATTGTGGCCGTACATGGGCGGTGGTGTTCACTTACCATCAGGTGACCCACTTGCTCGTTTGTCGGCCTATACAATAAACAATAAACAATTAACTATGCAGCATGGCTCGACCACTTTAAAAAATATATTTATATTCTTCATTTTTTTCATTATAAGGTTTTAATTATTATTTATTATACATGTGATAATCGGTAAATTGTCGTCATAGAATGTTCAAAACAAATATTTTGTGGAGTTCGTAATTATGAAAGTAAATTGAAAATGATTTTATTTCCTCTGCTCTCCTTTGCTGCTACTGCCTCGGTGGTGTAGTTGTAATGCGTACGCGATACGACTGCTGTGCTGAGGTCTCGGGTTCGATCCCCGGGTCGGGTAAAAGTGATATTTTAAATCATGATATGCTTAATATCAGCCTGGAGTCTGGAATTGTGCCCGGTATGGCGATAGGCTCGCCCTCTATCACATCAAGCTCGGCGAAATGTGGGTGTACTAGTTACACCTCTGCCTATTCCATCGGGGAGTACAGGCGTAAGTGTATATTTATTTATGTACTTTGATTTCATATTTTATTAACTACTTATACAATCTAATTCCCCATTTCTTTCCTTCTCATATTGCGGGTGTTCAGGGGCGGTGGAGATCATTTGCTATTTGGGTTACTCGTTCGTTTGGTGGCCTTTGCTATAAAGAGGTTCAAATAGCGCCCAAATGGGGAACGGGCAACCCACCTCGAATACTTGGATTTGTACTTAGTAATTATGCTCTAAAAATAAAATTGCTACCTACCCAAAAAAATGCATTCAAATTTGTTTATCCGTTTAGACGCTATGATGCCATAGACAAGCCTTTCCCTTTTTCAAGGTCGGATCCCTAATGCCACCTTACCATGATCCGCGACCCCAAGCGTCATCTGATTGAACGCACCCTTGATTTCGCACACATACACCAATAGACGGATAAAGGTGTCCAACTTATAACAATTCTTTTTAGTAAGGTAAAAAAAATGAATTGGTAATAGCCACCAGAATATGTAAATATTTTTTTTTATTGTGTTGTTCTGTGGAAATAAGGCCACTGATAAATGAAATAAATGGATGATACAGACTGACAAATAATAATAGTACTTTATACAAGTAATTATGATGGCATAAAAAACATATTCGAAGGAAATCAGATAAAAAAAGGCCAAAGTTCATTTTAACGAGTTCGTGGGATGAGTGAGATAAAAAGTGCTAGTTATGCAGAACTTGCGTGAAGCAAGGTTTTCCATGAACACTTTGTCAGATAAGTTGTGGACAGAACGCGGTATCACCTCACAGTCAAACTGACCAGACTGCAGATAGATACTTATGTTTCGTTTAGCATAATACAGGTAACACAATGTTACAGATCACTATTTAGAGAGAAACTTTTTTTATTTTTATTGCCTAGATAAGCAGACGAGCAGACGGCCCACCTGATGGTAAGTGGTTGCCGTCGTCCATGGACATCAGCAATGCCAGAGCACAGCCACGCCGCTGCCTACCGTTAAAACTTAATAACTTAAAATGTTATGTTTCTTCAGCTTCAGTTGTGAGCACTGTTGTGTTTCGACACAATAGTGCTCACACACTGTTGCTTAGTGGCTGAAATAAACAAAGCGATGGTACCAACTCAGACGGCCTCTCGCATACGACGGACCTACAACCATGCTCTGGATAACGAGCGCAGTTCAGTGGCATATAGTGCTTTTAATTCAGAGTTGTGTTTGGTGTGGCTTCTGTTTATGGGCAGGTATGACACTTACCATGAGGCGAGCGACCGGCTCTTAATTTAAACAAATAAAAAATCATTCTTTGACAATTTCATGCGACTACTCGACTACTCATTACGGTCTCTTTGATTATGGTTACAGAGTCCTTTAACGTTAGTACAGACATACAGGAACCGTACTCAGCATCAATCATTACAGATGTACCCGAGCTAACAGACGATAAAGAAGTACTTAGTGCAATAATTACATGGAAAAATATTAAATTTGTATGTTGTGTAGTATATCTGCCACCTAGCTATAGTGAGGAACAATTTCTGAGTGTCCTAGCTTGTCTTGAAAATGTCATATGTAAATATTCATCCCTAGAATTTGTAATATTTGGCGATTTTAACTTGAATTCATTCGGTACAAATGCAAAAACCGAGTTCAGGTACTTTTTAGAATTTTGCCATTGTACAAAATATAACAACATAGCTAACGATTATGGAGGTATACTGGATCTGGTGTTGAGTGGGCTCGAAAAAAAGTTCGTGAGTGTATCATCCTGTGAGGATGTCCTTGTACCGCCGGATAAATATCACCCCCCGCTGTCTATTGCAATAACGCTACTGCGCGGTGCTGCAAGTCCACAATCACAATTGGCTGCTCCAAGGCGTAATTCAGCGTCTGCACCAAATTGGAACTTTCGCAAAGGGGATTTAAGTTTACTATACACATCACTAACTGACATTGACTGGACAGAAGTATATAATGACACTGACATAGACCAGGCCGTAACAAATTTTTATACAAAACTTAATTATATTATAAATAAGTTCGTCCCTTTAAAAAAATATTATTTAGTAAAACGCACATACACATATCCATCATGGTACACGCTTGAAATAATTAATAATATCAAAAATAAATATTACCACCATTTGAAATACAAGACTGAAGGGAAAGAATATAACAGAGAATTATTTAAATACTATAGAACCCATGTAAAGTTTTTAATAAAATCTGCTTACGACTCACATATTAGAACAGTTGAACGTGACATTACGAACGACCCTAGGAAATTTTGGCAGTATATTAAAAACAAACGCAGCTCTAAATTAATCGCTACTGAATATGAATATAACGACCAGACTGTAAAGGGACAGCAGGCTACAAATGCATTTGCAAATTATTTTAGTTCTGTTTTTCATCAGGAACAACCCATTTTAGATTTTCACGCGGCTCATAGGTGCTGGGGAGGCGGCTGTCCAATCGATTCCGCTAGGGTTGCCGTCAGTGGTGTCTGTCCGGCGGAGCTGAGACGAGCAGTCCGTCGCCTTAAACCTCATTCCGCTGCTGGTCCTGATGAGATTCCACCATTTCTTGTAAAGGACTGTTTTTCGGTATTGGAAGGGCCGCTCTTGCATCTGTACAACCTTTCTTTAAAAACATCGCAATACCCAAATCGTTGGAAAATATCCAGAGTGACGCCTGTGCCTAAAGGTAATGCGCGTAAAAATGTCACCATGTACAGGCCGATAGCGGTGCTTTCGGTATTTGGCAAATTGTTTGAGTCCGTCATTGATCACAGCATTAGGCAGCAGGTCATTAGCCGAATTGCTGACGAGCAACATGGGTTTAGAGCGCATCGCTCAACGGCAACTAGTCACATTAATTTTGTGGACTATGCAACATTACAGATGGATGCGGGGGTACAGGTGGACACCGCCTATTTCGATTTTAAAAAAGCATTCGATATTGTTGATAATGACATTCTTCTTTCTAAAATGGTCTCTCGGTCTCTCGGTTTCACACCTAAGCTCCTGAATTTTTTTGCGTCTTATTTGCATGATCGATCGCAATACGTGCGTTTGCATGGGTGCGAGTCGGATAGTTACTACACAAGATCTGGGGTAAGTCAGGGTAGTACGTTGGGGCCTACTCAGTTCATAATTATGATTAACGATTTGCCGAGAGTGGTTAGCACTGCACACTGTCTGCTATTTGCGGATGATTTTAAATTGTATTTTGCCGTTAATGGGTTTGACGATTGCAAATCCATGCAGAAGAACATTGATGCAGTTTTTGACTGGAGCATGAGAAATCGCCTTTATTTTAACTTAACAAAATGTAAAATTATAACATTTTCACGTCGGCGCATCCGCTCATGTTTAATTACTGCATCGGTGATAATCTGATCAACCGGGTAGATCAAATTAAAGACCTAGGACTATTACTGGACCCACGATTGGACTTTAGACATCATATAGAAGTTATGTGCGCAAATGCCAATAAAATATTAGGATTTGTGATGAGGGTTTGTTCCACATTCAATGGCTACAGAGTTGCGTTGACGCTTTATAAAGCGTATGTGCGCAGTAGACTTGAATACAATGCTATAGTTTGGGATCCGTACCAGTGTATACACACTTTGTTAATTGAACGAATTCAAAGGAAATTCGCTAGATATTTATACAAGAAAATGTTTGGATACTACCCATATTTATATCCATCAATGTTTGTAACGGGGATGGTAGGGGTGAACACTCTAGAGTACAGACGAAAGTTCCTACTTTTAGTTCACTACTACCAACTCCTTTCAAACAAAGTGGACAATCCGGCGACGTTGGAGCGGGTAGGTCTCGCTTGCGTACCCGCTCGGTTTCTGGTCGCGGACGAGAGCGTGGAGGGTCCGCGCCGGCGCAGGAATCCATTTGCAGCACTTCGCGGGGTACGTACGCGTCGCGCCGCAGCCGCGCCCACCGCCCGGGCGATTAAACTACTGAACGCGATGCACGCACTATACCCGGATCTAGATATCTTCCATGACAAACCATACCATGTTTACAATAAGGCAAAACTGTTTGTTGAATTTTTTTAATTGTGTTTGTATAGTAAATAGAAATAATATATATATTTGTTTTTTAGTTTTATGTAGGCATTAATTTTATTACTTTGATTGTTGTTTGTTTTTAGTACTCGTATTATTAAAATGTAAGTGTTTTGGCATAGTGCTGTAAGCTTCCATTTAGTAAATAAATAAATAAATAAATAAATAAATACAGATGACATACGCTAATAGAGTTCTGTTGACTCCTTTAGGGTACGGAACTATCTAACTAAAAGTCAGGCTGGCAGTCGATGCTGGCAGTGAGTATAGTTGATATATATACAGGTGTCAGATTTGTCGCGAAGCAGAGCCACTTCACGCATACTGATAGGTAACATAATTTATATTCTTATCGGATATTAAGTGTCGCTTGTGTTGACATATACGTTTATTATGACTTCGGAGTGGTAATGTTTACAATGGTAATGACACTTAGTATTTGCACAGACCTGTTTACCTGAGTAAAGTCAGGTAATTGAGCCGCTAATAAATGAAATGTTAAAAGAAGGTCATATAAAGCACGAAATAGACATATAAAGTATGTAGATAACTCGGAGGCTAGTCTTAGAATGTTTACGTCACGATTCGATTTTGAGAATATGGATACGAAGTAGCGGTAGTACCTATTTACTATTCGTATGAGTATGAGGGGTTGGGCATTAGCTCTGAATTACGTTTTCCGAAGTCGAGAACATCTTTTCAGACAATAATCTCGGTTTCGGATCGGACATTTCCATAAGGTGGTATGTCCCTCGAATGCGAGACCGTCTATGTTGATACCACTACTTTATCTATTTCTGCCGCCAAAGTGATATTATATTGTGTGATGTGATTATATTATACACAATATTATACAATCACATTGTGTGAAGGACATTGAAGTCAGTGATATTACTTGACGTTATGACTCACAATGTAGTCATATGGACTGTGAAACCGGTAACTTGATTCTCAAATCGACTAACCAAAAACAATCGAGTTTTTTAATTCGAATAAAAACACATGAATTGCATATTGTTGTTGTTGCATTTCTGCCTATCCCTCCGAAGATAGAGGCGTGAATTATTGTATGTAGAAATGCTATAATTGTTATGAATAACAATAAGTTATCAGTTCTATAGTATAAACATGTATAATTTCTACGAGTTCTGTTTATACAGAGAATATTTATTACAGACGAACAGAGTGTAATAATATTTTAAATATAACATCCCTAAACGTTATTCGATATAGTACTAACATTTTCCCGCGGCTCCGCCCGCGTGAACAGTCTTTTCCGAGATAAAAGTAGCCTATGTTCTAATCCAGGTTATGGTCTACCTGTGTGCCAAATTTCATGCAAAACCGTTCAACCGTTAAAGCGTGATTAACGAACAAACATCCAAATTCACAAACTCGCAAGCTAACAAACATCAAAACTTTCACATTTATAAAAGTAGTAGGAAGTATGATAATAGGGGAATACTGTGAGAAATTGTTGAAAATGGTACCATCGTAGCTCTTTTACTATTGCACCACTCGACACAGTAGTAGAGCTAATACGTATCATTTGGAATAGAAACAATCCTGTCTAGCACGTTCGTTCCCAGTGTTCTTTTCTATCAAGTACGTGCAAGCTCTGAAATTAACACCCTGAGTCTTCCTTCAACGGTAGGCAGCGGCCTGGCTGAGCTCTGGTATTGCTGAGATCTATGGGCGGCGGTATCCACTTACCATCAGATGGGCCGCCCGCTCGTCTGTCTATCTAGGGCAACAAAAAAAAAACCCTTCCTCAGTATTTTTCGAGCGAAATGAGCTGTGTATCTATCTATAAACGAGGCTTAAAAGAGTTTTCCTCAAACGGCAGGCAGCAACATGGCTGTGCTCTTCCATTGCTGAAATCTAAGGGCAATCGTATTTTTATAGCATAAGCCGGCAAGCGAGCAAGAGGGTCATCTGATCGTAAGTGATCTCCACCTTAGCCTATTACCTACGCCCGTAATACTATAAGCACTATGGGTGCGATGCCGACCTTAAAAGAAAGGCACAATTAAGGGATTGGGAAGAGAAAGGAGATTTGGGCGTCTGGCTATTTCACGCACCGTACGAAACGCAGCAGCAAGCGGCTACTTTACTTTATTTTTCTGTGAGACAGTGGTAACGACCCGGTTGAGTCAGCCCATTCGTGCTGTAAAACTGTCTACAGCGTGGTTCTATACAATAATACTAGCCCTGTATTATTCACGTCCCACTGCTGGGCCCATGCCCAGTTCTGGCGCTGCTGGGACGCATGGACCTCCTCTACTGAATGAGAGGGTTTAGGTCTTAGTCTACCACGCTGGCCTACTGCGGATTGGCAGACTTCACATAACTTCGAAATTCTTACAGAAAACATCTCAAGTATACAGGTTTCCTCACGATGTTTTTTTCACCGTTAAAACAAGCTATAATCAACAATGAATACACGCGTGAGAAGTCAGAGGTGCCCGCTCTTGGAGCAGGTTTTAAACCTGCGACTTTCGACTCTACAGTTCGTACCATTCTCCTCTGAATTATCGCTGCTCACAGCGTGGCTCTACCACACAAAAATGATTTTGATGATTCTCTGTAATCGATAGTTTACTTCGAGGGTTGTCCCATATAAATATGGTTAAGATCTGTTGGTTGGGTATGATGGTGGAATCGGAAACTCTATAATGGATAACAGTAAATGGAAGGCGATTTGGGTTTTAAAGATAAAATTAAGCCTACACTACACCTTAAAGAGCTATCTGGCGTCAGAGGAAAGATAACAAGACCAAAGCATACTATAATACCTATTATAAACTATTCATAACATACCTACTATTTACTCCTACAACTTTAGTCATAGACGTAATACTTAGCGATATTTCGTTGCTAATAATAATATAGCAGTAGGTTGTTTGCGGCCCTACAATAATGGTTTATACTCAACCTTGCGACTCGAAACACGCTAGGCGTGTTTGCCGCACTTGCGTAGCGAACATGAACATCTATGCGTTGAAATAAACGCTACAAGCATGCAGCGCAATACCATAGACAAATACACACGGTGTCTCACACACCGGGCCGGGATAACACACTCAGTATGTTGTACCGCACTCGCGTATAGACTTTTTTAATACGCCTGGCGCATGGCGCCGTGTCGTTATAGGGACTTTTGTTATAACGCGACTGGTGTGTGTCGGACGCATACAAGACACGCGACAACGCACTCTAAGCGAGTGGCAGTGGTTTGATTCCCGCACCGTGATAAATGTTTGTGTGATCCACAAATATTTGTTTCGGGTCTGGGTTTCTGGGACCGCAAGTCCTTCGTAGTTCCTGATACCTACGATACAGGTTAACTTAGTGTGGGTTTAGGACTAAGTGTGTGACCGTAATGTTCTTATCTACGTATTATTGTGAGTGTTAGCTAGTGCAATATATTTTGTAAATAATAAGTCATTTCTTATGTAGATCGGAATCAGCTAGAAAAGATCGATACTCCAAGGTGCCAAAGGCCGAAAACTTTTTGTGCACTATGCAATCAGAATCTGCAATCAGAATGACTGGTCTTTGACCAATAATCGCTACCTAAATATCAATTGATCCTGGATCCTGTAACTTTAAAGGATTAAACTTATAACAATCTTATATTATGAAGACTTTATGATGCCTGCAAAACTAAAATAGCAAAAAGTGCGTACTGTGAAATACGTAGAGCGTATAATATATAGAGCAGGTAGTACTTGATAGATGGAAAATGCTATGGAACAATCCCCGAAGGCCTACATTTAGGGGTCTTATCTCGTAGTTTTATGCCGTTTATAGATTTTTTAACGCTCTTACTGCAATTCACACACACTCAGAAATATCTGCGATAGAAAGGATCAGCTCAATCTTACTGTGCATACAGTAACACTTACACTAACACTTTTCGGTGCATACAGTTCAAATGCGACGATTTCATACTGCGAGAGCGACGAGATGCAACAAGAGTACTCAGTGATGGGATCGTAGCAATGATGATAAACACGCCATACTCAGTCAGTGTCTATCAAGTAACTTCAGGGCGACATAATTCTACCGACCGTTAAGAGACACTATGACTCTTGACAGTCAACATTATGTTATATGGGCTGGAAAGAAAGCAGTGTATTAAACATTAAGTCCATTGTAGTATTTTGTTATGCAAAGATATAAAAATGGCTAGTTTTACTATTAAGGTACTATAACGATTGCTCTTATTTGTAATTCATTGAAATTTAGGACTCGAAGTGCTCCCCTAAGAAGAAATCAGAAATATGAATTAATTAACAATCTGTTGGCGCTATGGTAGCCCACCTACATCGAATACATTAGGCATGAGGCACGTGAATCAACTAAGTGTTGAAAAATGTAATGTGTGCAAATTGGCACAAACCTACTATTTTCACTAATAACATTATACGTTTTATTTTCAGTTGAATGCATTTATATTCTGGCACTATTTATACAGCTCGAGTTGGACAGTCAAACATTAAGCTTTATTTAAAAGGATTATTGCTGTAATTGATGTTGTGCTAGGTTTAGGGTTGGCAAATAGTTAATGATAAAAATGTCGTGACTATCGCTTTCAAGTGTAAAGCTCCACGTAGACGTAGAGACGTTATCGCACAAAAGAGGCGAGAATATAACAAAATCTTTCGTTTATGATGCTGTGTCGTAAAATTTAATACCTAAAATCGTATGATGCTATGATGTAAATCATAGTTTTCTATTATATACTCACCTATGTTGTATGAGGAACTATCTCCATTTAATGATTTAATGAAGCTTTAAGAGACCTCCAGACAGTTATTATCTTGTTTTAATTTTATTATATTTAAAATACATACCAGATGTGTAAAAAACATATATTTTACTAAAAAAAACGAATAACTAACAGCAAGATTTTTTAGCATAGCAGTCGAGCAAGTGTGTCACCAGATGGTAAGTGATCTACACCGCCCATGAACCCCCATAATACGAGAAGAATCATGGACGCAGTGCCGACGTTAAAGTAAGGGATAATAAAGGGCATTGGAAAGATGAGGAGGATTTGGGCCTCCGGATATGTCATTCCCCGTACGAAATGTAGCAACAACCTTCTACTTTACGTTGGTTTACTGTGAGACAATGGTAACAACCCGACCGAGCCGGCCCATTCATGCTGGAAACTGTTTACTTTTTACCATTAAAAAGGTGTATTTGTTAGCTACAGCTCTACAAATAAAAAGAGGATGTATTTTACTTATAGTACGTAATTGTTGTAGATTTTGTCGGTTTATATGCTACTTGCGTTGTGCTGAAACCATCCGATACTAAAAACATTAAAATTTCTGTTGAAATCATTATAGGGTAAAATAATACTATATTAATGTAGAGTTTTATATAAGCTCTAAGTATGCAGAGCCTTTCAGTGAATCTTTAAATTAAACAACGTATATATTGAAATAAAACTAGTTTATACGGATTTTATCGCGGTTTAATTTTTATTTTAGTCCCGACGTTTCGAAAGCTTTTCAGCCTTCGTGGTCACGGGAGAGACTGACCTCAGTAATAAAATCCGTATAAACTAGTTTTATTTCAATGTGTAATATTCGCGTAAACCTAAGAAATCACAACGTATATATTTTTTTCACAAACGTATGTAAATTAAATTTTGTGACAAACCGACAAAATAGCTGCTCATTGTAGCGAAGTCTGCGGGCGGCCTTAACTCACTCTACATTGAATAATAGTGACACATATTATTTTAGCAAGCGTAAAAAATCTTGCGGCGCGATATTTTTATTACTAAGAGTACACATGGCTTGTCATATACAGATATTTTTTGATACACGTGAAACCGATTTAACGCAATTGTTTTAATTTAATGTGTTTCGTTTCATATCACAGTTTATTTCTTATTACGTTTTTACGCTTTGTAGCAGGAAGAAATACCATTGCTACGAGTTTATAAATATTACTGTCTACGTGATTTTGGTCATGTTTTCGAGTGGTATTTGTTAAACAGCTTAATGTTGATGTATATCCATTTATATGTAGTAATTCTTTCATCACAGTTTGTACAGTATCGTAAGTGTTCGTAAGCCATGGCCATAATAAAATTAATAAAAAAATTATAAAATAAGCAGCGTCGTGACGGATTGCTGCGATGAAGGATTTGGGTTCCAATCCAATTCAATTTTATATTGTGGCTCCATCGGAGAGGACTTGGGTTCGGCAAGGCATACAACTTTGAAGTTTGGAAGATTAAAAGCTATGTGTGTGTATATTGATTATTATTTTATGCATGAACGTTGGAACATTGAATATTAGCCTTAATTTTTTTCGTGTAAAAAGGAGGGTATTTTTTGTATTAATTATATATTACTTAGATACTGAGACGCTCATAGCTAGTTGCACTTACTAATCAGTAAATGATAAGCGAGTTAAGCAACCCTTGGTTGCGGTCAGTCTATGGATGGGGGACCGCTTAGTGGTATTTCAACAGAGCGTCTCCGTGCTTCGGAGGGCACGTAAAATGTCGGTCCCGGCTGTTATCAACTGATAGCAGTCGTTAAGCCAAGTCGGAGGCTTTCGGGTGGCTTGAAAAACTCTGACACTAGGTTGGCCACTAACCATTCGATAAGAAGAAGAAGAAGACTTAGATACGAATGTATCCGTACGCGCGTACCTGCTGTGCTGAGGTCTCCTCGGGTTCGATATCCCTGGGTCAGCTAAAAGGAACATTGGATTTTTCTATTTCAAAATGCTTAGTATCAGCTCGGAGTCTGGAATTGTGCCGGGTATGGAAATAAGCTCGGTGAAATGTCGGTGCACTGGTTACACCTCTACCTACACTTTCGGAGATTACAGTCGTGAGTACGTATGTATGTATTATTATATAATCCGAAAGATACTATGTTACCATAAAGGTGGGCTAAATATAGTAGGTATGCATACGAGATTTTCCCATACAAAACGCAACCAATCAAATGAAAGCATTTTCACATTCATGGGTCTATGAAGTAGGTACCCTGTACTTTCTTTTTATTAGCTTGAATAACGAAATGAGCTGGTCGCTTACCTGTTTATAAACGCCTGCCCAAAGTTATGCAACTATCATATTATGCATAGCGTTGATTCTATTTCTTTCAAATGTTCAAGTTTCGAGCGCAGGCGGAGTATAAAATAATTTGAAACACCTATTGTTATGTTCTAAAACTTCCTTCATACTAAATAATAAGAATTTACGATAAAACATACCAATCGAATACATCTCTTTCAGACGTAGACAAAGAATTTAGAAATTTATGACAGCGTATTTTTCGAAGAATCAACGTCCATGAGATGTAGCCACAGAAAGATGAACCGTTCTATATTTTCGTACAAATTGCAGAAAAATATTTTTTAACACGGAATGATACAATCCAAGGCAACAGGAAGCGTCGACACCTGAGCCACTGTGCGATACAAATAGAAACGAAGTGAGCCTACAATGTTGCTCGCAGTGCGATTTATTACTAGTTATATTTATGAGTATCACTCGAGACGGAGTATGAAAAATGTATGCACATTTGAAAATGGAACAATTTTCTTTTATTTTATTTTAATATATTCGGGAAACTTACAGCTAGCATACATGCATTGTTACATTAACATTAATACCTAATAGAATTACCTAATAATATAATAATGTGTATTAAGTAACTTAAGCCCTCTTTAGACGATCCTAAATCGAGTTTAAGCCACTAAACTTATTTGCTTATGTCAAATTTTCATACGAATTGACGTTACATAAACTGGTTAAGTAGGTTAAACTTGGTTTAGGATTGTTATGCAAGTGCGCCTTATTATATTATCGCTATATAATTTAAGTGTTCGTAGGCTTAAGTTGCCTTCCCTTTTTGTGCTTAATAGCTCTAGATGGGAATGGTTGCTTGCATGACGTTATATTGTGTGGACTGTGGAGGCACTAGCCAGATTGTAAATAATAATGGGAGTAAACCATGAGATGATTTGACTAGCATATTAGAGTGGAAAATGTTTAATAAAAATAAAACCGTATCAATAAAATCTTAAAAGTTAAAAATAAAAATAGATAATTTTGAGTCGGTGCTATTACAATGTAATGGTATGAAGGTAGAAAGCACCGACTCAAAATTGTTTATTTTAGTTTTTTTTAACGGTTTTATTTTTGCTAAAAAGGTTATATTTCTCTATTATAGTGAAACAATTATCCAAATAGGGTAAGAAATGACGATGTTTGAATGTTTCATCCCCTAATCCCTTTGATATCGAAATTTAAATTTTATTGTCATACTATTAAGTTATATTTCTATTCGTCGCTTAAAAATCCCTTGGCGTGCCGTGCCGCCAGTGGGCGCAGGGCTTAGTATTGTATATGAGTACATACTTTTGCTTATAACGGTGCTAGAATATTGTGATTTAAAGTAATAATATTAAATTTAAAAGCTTCAAAATCGTCTACTGCAGTAACTTTTGACATCAACGCATTGTAATTTATAGTTTGTTATTATATTTTTTATGTTGTAAAATGTATTAAGTTCTTACTTACCACTAATGCTTATACTCGTATACGCTTAAAGTGGTTACGTTTTAATTTATTATAGCTCTAAAAGTATTGTGTACTAGGCAACTCTGTTAGCTATGTTTAATTGTTATATGGGTAAAAAATATGCTTAGTTCATCTAGTAATCACTACAAAGGTTTAACTTTATTTAGTTACATACTATGTACACAATAGTTAAATAATGTAGGATGATTAAACAAACTTTTATCTTTTTATCGTAGGTCGGAAAAGTGACGACATTTATGATGTTGCTAAGAACATAGCACAAACAATGCACACAAAACTGAATGAAACAAAGAATCAACGTGTCTAACCAAAATCAGAAAGGCGCATGTAAACAAAATAAGCGTCATCGTCGTACGAGAATAACTATGGAATGCCGGATATTGCAATCCGTCCGTCACGGGCTATGGCATGCTACACAGGTGCCTGAAGCTACAGCGGCTTCAGAGTTCAGCCAGTACGCGGCGAGACCACGTATCGAGCGTACGCATGCCTCGAAACTCCCGAATACACCATACATCGAAACTGAACACGATAAATTAAATATTCTTAAACAAAGTGAACAGATTTTGTGTTGTCTTGTGGATAGTGAAGAGTGATCTGACAATCGAGATTTTATTGAGATTGAGAGTGATTCTGTAGATATGAAAGTCCTTACCGTCGGAGATAAGGTAGCGAGTGTTGGAAGCGAGAATGAGCCGACTGTTGTGGTTGATACACAGAAATTAGTCAGAGAGGAGTTAAACAGGTAATTAGTAACGTTAATTAAATAAAATGATATTATCATCAATTATTTAATTTAATAAATCCGTCTTTGGAAAACAAATTAGCTTGGGAAATACAGAAAATCAATATTAGTAAAGACTTCGCTACCAAAAATAGAATAACAAAATTTAATGAATGATAATACGTACATATACATACACACTCACACCTGTAATCTCCGAAGGGGTAGGCAGTAGGTTGAATGATAATGACGTTGTGTATAAAATATGGAATATTAATTACCTAAAAACATTATTGACCTTAGCCATCTTGCCTAATTATTATCTAGAGATGATTTAAAATTTATTAGTTATTTTTTATATCAATCAATTAATTATAAGATATCTCAAACACCCATTACTGAAGAGAAAATAATCCACATCGCTCAAGTTAGTAGATAAATTAAAACAAAATAATGCAAAGACAGAATGTAAAGCCTAAATGTAAGCCCATATTAAGTTTACCGCTACAAAAGCACTCGTAGTATGAGCAAGTTCGCTAGGTCAGCCGCCCTGGAAGTTTGCCAGGGTGACACAACCTCGTGGTATTCGATGTTTACGTGCCCGGCCAGTCGCGTTGTTGTCATGAATTGGACAGGAATGTTGCTCACTCAATAATATTTTCTTAAATTTATGTTCTGTTTACGATTGGATTACTACACGAAGAGTGTAAAACCTTGTTTATAGGATACAATGTTTACGATCGCCCTTTGTTGGTTTGATCGATCTGCTTCTTCGACTGTTGGTCAGTAGTACAGTTTAGACAAGTTAGTAATAATCTCATCACTTTATCAAAAGCTTCTAAGACTTTTCAACCGACTCAAAAAAAGGAAGATGTTCAGATTTCGACCCTAAATTAATTAAAAATAAATTATTACATAAAAATATTCTCAAAGATAGTTTCAATTAAATTCGAAAATTTCCATCCCCACGGAGGTGAAATCGGGATAATGCAAACATTTCGACATTTACGATCAGTTTTATCATTAAATAAACACATTTGTCAACATAAAATAAAACCCACTGAAAATAATCTGATTTATTGTAATAGCTAATCTATTGTAACTTATTTGTAGTCGCGGTTTTATAACTCAATGATTGATTGCACTGACTCTAAATTAGTTTTACTAGGTTAGGGATACTTATTTATTTTGTCTACCTTTAAGTAACAATTTTTTGACAAGATTCCAATTCTGACAGTAAACTATTAAATCATTCTGTCTAACATTTGTAGTCGCACCTGATGATATATTTGTCGAACAGAGGATGTCCTCTCGGAGTCTCCCGTGTGACCTCATCGGTGTACGTGTGCGGGGCTCACGCCCTGCCTGGTGCAGTTAAGGCTCTGCACCCAGGTTTGATCGTCAGTGCTGCTCCAGAGCTTCCTCCACCTCCTGAAGATTATGTTCCCAGACACTTCGTACCTCTACTGGACACGCCTAATTCAGATATCTATCCGTTTATGGAACGTGTTGCTGACCTGATTAATGAGGTAAGAAATTATAATTTTCGACAGCAGTTTGAATTTAGATCGACAGTATATTGTATTACCTGCAGTTTTAAACCTAAAACATAAGTATGTCGTAGTTGTAGGTATAGTAAAATTTATTAATGCATGCTTTTATAAATTATTGATATCTACTTATATGTGAATAATTCATACACGTATGGATTTTCGCCAGGATTTGGAATGTTTTTTTTATTATATATTTATTTTATTTTCTATTGTGCAGGTGGTTGCAAATGGAGAAGTCGTATTGGTCCACTGTGTAGCAGGGGTTTCGCGTTCTGTCACTCTTTGCTTGGCGTACCTCGTCAAGTGGCAAAAGATGACCCTCCGGGACGCTTACCATCACTTAAAGCAGAGACGGTACGGTAGTTTTCTTCCCTGATAATTGTTTATAAAAGGTTTTGATCAGTCCACTATAATACTATTTTTCCAATAATTATCATCTAATTCTAGTTAGTTCTTTTTTTACATGGAGAAAGTCCACTTGTTTTTCCGCCCATCTTAAAAGATAGACGGGGTATGACAGATTTTTAGCGGCTAAAACCTCATGGTGGACTCAATCTGCGTTAAGGAAGTGTTTCGGGACCTCCACAATAAACATGCTGAAATCCCTTCAATACAGCGCTGTAATAGCACGGCGAGGGGGATCATGGGTTAACTCCCCCAGCCAATATATCTTGTTTTCTATGATACAGCATTAAAAAATACATACAACCCTAATTTTTCAACTCCCTATTTTTTTTGTCAAGCGCGTTTCTCATACCGATCGCGATGACGGGACTCGCTTGATGCGACTAGACTACTTTAATCCTGGAAATAGGCATTCACGCGAGCGGAGCCGCGGGCAACAGCTAGTTCTTCTCTAAAATATTGACAATTTGCTTTACAATTTACATATTGTTTGTATATATTGGAAAGAATGTTGGCACAAATGTGTTATTAAATAAACTATTACGCACTCTATTTGGTTTATAGAATAGTTCGAATTGAAATAAGCTAGGCGTGTGTTTGGCGAGACATAAAAAGTGACGTAATTGCTAGCAGTCTGTAAATTGTAGAATATATTTAAAGCGAACCGAGCATCATCATGAGTCATAATGGACGTTGTTAGGGAAACACGTAATTTACTACCAAAATATGTTATTTTTAGTCAATGCACGTTTCCAAATCAATATGCTGTTTAAATTTTAAAGTTTTAATAAATTAGAATATCAAATTTAGGGCTTGATGTTTTTATAAAGTTTATTCTAACAATATTTTTTCCTCTCTAATAGGCACCAGATCCGACCAAATACTGGGTTCTTCAAGCAACTGATCAAGTTTGAAGAACGGCTCTTCGGAGAAGCATCCGTCAAGATGGTGTATTGCGAAGCCATCGACAAAGAGATCCCAGATGTCTACGAGCCAGATTACAGCGGAATGACCTGGTTTAGGCAGCGATACGGACCCATTGAAAAGAGCTAAACGAAAAACGAGATTGAGAGATAAGGAAAGCTGTGATTCATTTTGGCGAAAGGGAAGTATGTTAATATAAGACTGAATGGATGAGTGGATTTTGAATGACGGGTGTGATATTGTTGGAGAATCTGCGGACTTGGTGATGATAATGTTTTTGGTGTACCTAACGTTGAAATTTTATTTGTTTTTATTTATCGTCAATGTCTTTTGATCGAACTATTAGTAATTATCAAGATATTTTCATTGATTAACACCGCAGAATCACGAATGAGAGAATGGCTGGTAGATACGATTAATCTGCATTTGTAGCGTCAAAGAAATTAAATGCAATAAGAGCGTTTTAAAGCACGTCGTTGTTAAGAAATCATGTTACTTCATATTTAACCTCTTTGTCAATTATTAATAACACCTATTTAATAATCTTAATAATTATTGCGTTCTTGATTATTTAAGTGAACATTATGTGATATGAAATATTGTTAAAAATCTAATCTTACGTTGATTTATCTTATAAGATTGATATAATTTTAAAAATTATGGGACCAAAAATATATAAGCGATTGTTTAAATTACTTTTGGTGTTTCTTTTCACTCCAATTAAAGGGCGTCTAGAGCAAAGCCAAAATGTCCTAAACTTCTTAAGGATATATATACATATTATAAACTTGGAATAGTATAAAGACCACATCTCTACTACTCATACATTTTGGGATGACATCGAAGGGTGACAAGTAGGGAGACATCTCGCGTTGGGACGCCGGAGTGGCAACTCCCGGGATGAGGAATACCTGGAATACATCTATTTCCTACATAGGTAATCATGGTGCTCATGTCGAATATTAACACAAATACTAAAGTTTATTTTATACGTAATATATTCCTCACATCTTTTACTTAACGGTACGTACGGTAGTAATTATACCATGGCGGTAAGTGTAGACTTACCAAAATCAGCTTACTCAATAATTTGAATCCATTATAACTGGCTCTTAACCCATACGAGTAATTTTTTAACATGATGCGCCCCTGCTAGCCCATTTATTTTGGAGGACTAATAAATGCACGCAGTTTTTAAGATAGGTTGTAGTGAAAAAACATCAGTGAACATTTTATTCTAGAGAGATTTAAATATCCAGGATAAAACACGATGTTCAAAATATTATTTTAAGATTGCTTTTTATCTCGAATTCTACAATGTATAATTATTTATTCTTAGTGGTGGTTCAAAACGCGCATTATTTATGCTATTTTATTTAAAAAATCACTAGCGTATACTTAATAGTCTAGCTGCAGTGGCGAAGTTCAGTTCAATATCGATATTCATTAAAATTTCATAAAAATCCATATACCTACCTACCTATCTTTTGTGATGAAATTAAACTGGTGTTGTAAATTATAACTAGTTTAATTACT
Organism: Mimas tiliae; assembly: GCA_905332985.1. Lineage (NCBI taxonomy): Eukaryota > Metazoa > Arthropoda > Insecta > Lepidoptera > Sphingidae > Mimas > Mimas tiliae. The sequence goes on from HG995238.1 coordinate 10,814,256, forward strand.
ATGTTTAGAGAATACATTAATCAACGCGACACGGCACGGCGCAGGCGGCGAGGCAAGAAGGAAGAGCGCTAGAGGGCGCTGGCGTATGGCGTCGTTTTGGCGTTCCAATACACGGGGTTTATGTTCACATTGCAACATTTTGAACCACGCATTTTCGAGTGACATACGTTCATTCGGTTCCTTTGATATGTATTGATGTCCTCCTTCGACCTGCTTTCTTGCAGCATAAACCAATTGAGAATAGTTAGAATACGATGCGAAAGTTTGTGAAACAGTGATTAGTTTCTAACCAATAATAAGTTAAGCTACTCTGTAACTTATGGGAGTTATTTATTTTACTCTGTGACTTCTATATTACATTCACAATTTCAGGACCTTTCAATCTCAATATTCATTGAGGAGAGCAACCGGCTGGTTAGCCAGGGTATTCATATAAATATTATATCATTGCGTTCATTGGTTCAGTAGAAATTTGTTATGTAATAGACCTTAAATATATAAGGTGGTAGGTCTCACGTATGCGAGAGGCCGTCTGGGTTGGTACCATCGCTTTGTCTATTTCTGCCGCCAAGCAACAGTGTGAAAGCACTCTTGTGTTTCTTGTTTTCTTCACTTTCTTGGTTTGAAGGACATTGAAGCCAGTGAAATTACTGAAATAATATGAGATTTAAATTCTTACGTCTTGGACTGTGCTTGTCACAGTCCAATGTGATGCAGTGTTTTGTGATTCAAAGTTCTGTGTGGTGTTGCTTCTATTTATGGGCAGGCGCTTACCGCCAGGCGAGTGACCTGCTCGTTTCGCCACTCAAGCTATTAAAAAAAATATAAAAAAAACAAGAAGGGCGCCATCCTTGTGTCTAAGGGTCGATTTATCACAGTGAGTCCTGCTTCTACTATTTAGACATTTTCGTGGCTGCCATTCGCCTTCCAACCGTTATAATTACTATGTAGTAATGAGTAATGTTCATTGAAGTGTTGTTGGCCTCGTGACATTGAGGCAGCTCGTCCGAAATAGCTGCAGCGGCGCGATCCGTCACGGCATCGCATACGCCGATGCTTCCGCGTTGTCCGACAAATTAATGACACATGTTTATGAAAAAAATTGCGCGACTATTGTTGCATAAGAATCATCTCTTTTTAAACTGGTACTTGGCATTTCTCGTCTTTAGTCGAGCTGAAACAATTTCAATTTGGCATTCTAAAATAAGCCCTGTACCACGCAATGACACTAAAAGACTTTTAGCGATTCTTGTAATTATTTCCTGTGTTCTGTGGTTCCTGCATTGGATACGTTTCTGGATTATTTAATGATGGCTAGCAGCTAATTCACTAACAGCCAAATTTTCACATTTATAATAGCAGTAGGAAGTAGGATTTAATCTAATTTCTGTATTAGATGTTCATCACCACGATTCCGTATTTCTGAAAAAAATAATGAAGAACGCCGAAGAGCATAACTTCAATCGTAGTACTTTAAGACATCATCAATACATAACATAAAACAAAGTCGCTATCAGCGTCTGTCTGTCGGTTTATCCGCTTATTCCTCGTAAACTGTGCAACGGATTTAGATGCCGTTTTCACTATCATTTAGAGAATTTATTCCGGAAGGTTTATATGTATATCACGCAAAAATGGATCCCATGGGTCATAACTCATGGGAGTAGAGTAGTAACATGCCTCCGGTGAAACCGCGAGGAATAGCTAGTATTATAATATAATGCAACGTAATATATGATAGCGAGGCTTTTGAATAATAATAATAATAATAATAATAATACACCCAATAGTCACACGCATAGTCCTGACCCCACACTAGGTAAACCTGTGTCGTGGGTATCAGGAACTACGAGGGACTTGCGGTCCCACAACACCCAGACCCGAGACCAATATTTGTGGTTCACACAAACATTTGTCTCGGTGTGGGAATCGAACCCACGGCCTCTCGCTTCGCAGCCGACTACTCGCCCGCTGCGCCACGGAGCTGTCGAATGTTAAGTAGGTAGACTCATTTGACCTATGCCAATAAAATTGATTCCGGTATAATTCATGATTATTTTTATAGCTAATTAAATTGTAAGAAAATTGTAAAAGCAATCATTGTTTCTTTAGTTAACTCTTAATTGTGCGGACATAATACATTCGGAACTTGTTTACATTCGTCTATAAAAAGCCGAGTGGGTGGAAATGTTATTTAGTCTTACTCAAAGTCTTATTTTGATTATAATCAAAGTTACCCTACAAGTTAGTTTCACTTACAATGAATCCTCTAACATATATATTATATTCAAGTCTGTTTTAAAAATGTATTTACAAACCTTTGGAACCCGGTGCCTTGGCACCGGTCGTACCATTTAAGTTATGGCCCTCGTCGACTAAACACGCAAACATCGTAAATCGATATGATCTAAAAGTATTCGTTTAATTTGAGTCGTTCAATTTATACTAAACGTTATTTTCTCCGTACTCTGCTTATTATGCGGACTGACTAACGTCCTCTGGGCCGCTCTATTCTCTCTAAATTCTTGTAAAAACACTCTCTGTTATAATCTTTCCTTTGGTACATTATTATTATAAGGGCGTATTTTACATTGTCTGTTTAAAAGTATCTGCCAGATAAGGCTGCTTTGTGCCGATATAATATCCAGCAGATAAAATCTCGTAAAGAACAAAATGAATTCAGCAATAGATGAGCAGCCGAGCTTTAAGTCTGTGGTAATAACAACTAACAAGCATAACCACTGTCAACACTGTATATTTAGTCGTAAGTAAAACTAGTATCTCAGACTAGATATTTTCTTTCATATCATTATCATCGTACCATTTCTCTTGAGATGACGTCTCGTTGGAGTCGGTTGCACACTCAGTAACAGCTGACACTCTTCTTCTTTTTCCGAAACAATATCTCTGATGCAGTAATTAAACATGCTGGTACCTCATACCTAGTAAATATTCGTACCCGAGTGAATAGCAACCACTATATACATGGTGCATAACCCGCCATAGCGGCTTGTTCTGGTGACTGATGAGTCACTTTCCGGGGTGAGCCAATGTATATCCACTAACTTCAGGCCAACATAATTATAGCGACCGTTAAGGGACGCGTCTTTCGATGGTCAAGATAATAATGATGTGTCATATAGAATCAGAGGCGACTATCGATGTAATAAAGATGGCAATGGTCGATAGCTGACTTTGATTCTATACAACTCATATTTGTTCTGCCCTGTGCTTGCAATCAAGTACAGTGTAGTCACTTTGCTGTGGAAGTATTTAAAATAATCCTAACACATATGTGGAACTGCTGTCTTATGCCTAAGACAAGAACTTGTGAGTACATTGCAGTTCATATCCTTTACTCATTTGCATAATACTCAATAAATATCATCTTGTTTCTTGGCAAAAAATGTAATTTACAAGTATTTCTAGCACGTGACGTTTTCACCTGTATTGGCAAACACAAGTACAAGTTCATTGCTACCGCTAATTACAGCGGACGTAATTAGAAACGGTTTTGGACGGTTCTCTGATGTTTTTACGTCGCCGCAAATAATTTGAACTTTACGTACGTCAATCACGTGTCATATATTTTTAAAAGTTTGTTATTCTTGTCGCTGACCACAAATAGTGCTGGGTAGAGAACGTGAGTATCAAAATGGCGGGTGTACCATAACGGATCCAGTCATGTTATATACCAAAAAAATGTACTTAAATTGTACTATTTAGTACCTCGGATAAAAAAATTGTACCTCTTTTAAAACGAATTTATAACAATAATAAAAATAAATTAAAATATTGTCAAAAACATAAAGAAAAGATACGTTTAGATTTAATAGCAGAACAACATAAACAAAAGAATTTTAATAAGTTCTGGAAACAGACAAATAAATTAAATCCTAGAGTGGGGCTACCGGTGAGTGTGGATGGAGAGACAGATAAAAAACGTATAGCTAACATCTTCAAAGATCATTTCAAAGTGCATTCTCTTGTTAGGAAGGGGCATGGGGTGATCGAAGACGTGTCTTCTCCTTTTTCCTCTAAGTCACCTCTTGGGTTTAGCGCTAAAGAGGTGAAGAAAATAATTAGGGGGCTATCAAGGGGCAAATCTCCAGGGCACGACAGTCTTACTGTCGAACATCTCGTCAATGCGGGTCCGCATATTTATCGTGTTCTTGCTATGTTGTACACACTCTGTGTAAGACATACGTACTTGCCTGCTGATGTAATGGATAGTGTTGTTGTGCCTGTAATTAAAAATAAAACCGGCGACATATCCGATATAAATAATTACAGGCCGATTTCGTTAGCAACAATTATAGGTAAGGTCCTTGACGGTCTGCTTGAGTGCCAGTTAGTGACTCAAATAAAATTAAGTGATGCCCAATTTGGCTTTAGAAGCGGATTAGCAACTGATAGTGCTAAAGCAGACAGTCAAGTACTATACGGATAGGAAGACGCCGGTGTATGCAGCTTTTCTCGATCTCTCCAAGGCTTTTGACCTTGTTTGTTACGAGAAACTATGGTCAAAGTTATATAGCCTCAATATACCCGTGGAGATAGTAAACATTTTAAAGTTTTGGTATGGCTCGCAGAATAACCGTGTTAAGTGGGCTGACACGTTCTCAGACGGTTACAGGTTGGAGTGTGGTGTTAGACAGGGTGGTTTAACATCTCCACTCTTGTTTAACCTCTACATCGATCAATTGATTCTTGAGCTCGGCAAGGCCAATGTCGGATGTTCAATAGATGGCACCTTCATAAATAACTTGAGTTACGCAGATGATATGGTCTTGCTGAGTCCATCAATCAATGCACTCCGTAGGCTCTTGGGAATGTGTGAGTTATATGCTGCCGGACATGGGCTCACTTATAATGTTAAAAAAAGTGAGCTCATGGTTTTTAAAGCTAAAGGAGTGTCTTTAGATAATGTTCCTCCTGTGACGTTAAACGGAACTCCTCTTAAAAGGGTCACAGAGTTCAAATATTTAGGACACTTGGTCACGGAGGACTTATCTGACGACAGAGATGTAGAAAGAGAGCGTAGAGCTTTGGCGGTTCGCTGTAATATGCTGGGCCGCAGATTTGCACGTTGTACGAAAGAAGTGAAGCTAACTCTGTTCAAGGCATACTGCCAGAGCTTCTACACGTGCAGTCTGTGGATCAGGTATGGGCGGCGGGCCTACAATGACCTACGAGTACAATATAATAATGCTTTTAGATTATTGTTGGGGCTCCCGCGTTACTGTAGCGCATCACAAATGTTCGCGGAGGCTCATGTGAATGATTTCTACGCTATTATGAGGCAGAGAACCGCATCGATGTGGTGCAGGTTGCGTGGGTGCTCGAACAGTATTCTGAAAGTATTAGTAAATAAAATTGAAAATCCTTTTATTAAGCACTGGGTGGACCTACACATGTCTGCTCGTGGCGCTAAACTGCTGGGCTCGCATTATTATCACCCAACCAGGAAAAAGTTTTAAATAATTAATAAGTTAATTAATATATTATAAGATCTTTAACTAACACTATGGAATTTATGAAGTCCGAAATAAAGATTATTATTATTATTATTATATTATTATAAAGTACACCCGCCATATTGACGTCAATATGGCGGGTGTATTTTGATTGCTCACTAACCACTCATTGGTAATAAAATATTATTATGCCAAAAAAACGTACTTTGGACTGACTGCCTCGGTGGCACAGTTGTATTGCGTACGCGTTACGATTGACGCCAACGCTGAGGTCTCGGGTTCGATCCCCGGGTCGGGTAAAGTGGTATTGGGTTTTTCTATTACGAAATGCTCAGTATCAGCCCGGAGTCTGGAATTTGTGCCCGGTATGGCGATAGGCTCGCACTCACATCGTGGAACGGAAATACGCTCGGCGAAATGTGGGTGTACTGGTTACACCTCTGCCTACCCCTTCGGGGATTATAGGCGTGAGTGCGTATATATGTATAAAAATGTACTTAAATAGTACCCCAGATAAAGAAAACACACATTCAATGACGTTGAGTTGTTGCTGAGAAATAAACGATTCATATTTCGGTTTATGTGCGTTTACGAGGCGTGTTCCAAAAAAAATACATTGACAGCGCTGTTTGATTTGTCAAAAACAAGCAGTGCTGCCAACGTAAAAATTATGAATACCCCGCTATACTAGGAATCATTACCCGACTTTCCTCGCTACTATTTGCTAATTCCGTACAAATTCTCCACCACGATTTAATAACTATAAAATAATAGCTGCCCCTTGCGGCTTCGCCCGCATGAATGTCTCAACCTAATCACAGCGCCAAATTTTTTTTTGAGAGAGGCGGCAATTGGTTCCCCTGATGGTAAGTGATTACCGCCGCCCATGGACACCAAGAATACTAGAGGAATCTTCCTTGCGTTGCCAGCGTCTATACCTTAAATCTTACGAAAGAAATCTTTACGTATTAAATTGCAACTAATTAGGATGTCTCGCCCTGTATCATACCATGGGAGGGAAAAAAGCTCGGCGAAATATTGGTGTACTGATTACATCTCCTACCTCACCTACTCCTTCGGGGATTACAGGCGTGAAATAACAGTAATTAAAATCGTAATATTGTACATGGCATTTATCGATATTGTCAATACTGATTAGGTCACAGAATTATCCTGATTATATAAATAGACAGGTAAAAAAAAAATTGTCGTTTATTTCTTGGGATTCTAAGCTATAAAACAAACCCTGTGCTATTCCCCAAATGCAAATCGGGGAATTTTCCAGCCAATGGCAACACAAGATTCCCCAACCTCGTTACAGTGAGCGTCAGGGTGGTTAGACCAAGGCAAATGTTTGTAGTTTAAGATATACAAAGATTTAGTATGTACCTGTTTGCTATTATTTAGTATCTAATGTAAAAATTGTACCTCAATAAACGTAAGAAAAAATTATATAGTAACTAGTGGTGTTGGCGTCACGATGCAGGACCAAATTTGTTTTTACTCATATGACCTCATAGTTATGATTGCCAGGATAACTGAACTAAGGCATATATTTGCAGTTTGAGTAATGCAAAGTTTTTGTACCTATTTGTTCTTATTTAGTATTATAAAAAATTTAACTTCAGTACAGAGTAAGAAAAATAACAAAGTTTGACCATTTGTTAATCTGTACGCGTGCATCTGTGGCATCGTAGCTCCTAAACGAATGGACCGATTTGAATGTGTTTTAACAGATAGTACTCTAATTAACGACGGGGATATTAACGATTAGGTTATTCTTACTCTGTAATTTTTTTTCTTTTAGCCACTTAATAGGTAAATATTAAACGTTGTATATCTCAAACTATAAATATTTGCCTTGTTCTAACCATCCCGACGCTCACTATCTCGGAATTCTTGTCTTGAGGGAACAAGCTTGTAAACACACACTGAACCAAAATATTATTGTGAAATTCTCAGGAATTAAACACCCTGATCGAGTGTGTGTTTTCTTTATCTGGGGTTTACTATTCAGGTAAATTTTTTTGGAATACTAATATTTAATCTCCAATGAGTAGATATTGAGCAATCAAAATACACCCGCCATATTGACGTCAATATGGCGAGTGTACTTTATTATTGTTATAACTTCGTTTTAATAGAGGTACAATTTTTTTTATCTGAGGTACTAAATAGTACAATTTAAGTACATTTTTTTGGTATATAACATGACAGGATCCGTTATGGTACACCCGCCATTTTGATTCTCACGTAGAGAACACAGAAGTTTGAAAATATTCCAGTTTTATTTCTCATTGTGTTTTATTGTAATTTGCTATTTGGAAGGTCTTTCGTGCGGTTGTAAGTGTTTGACAGGCGTCGAGGTTGGAATGCAAGGATTACTAGTGTTACATTCTAGATTTTTGAAATAACAGCAACATTTCTTTTTATTATGAGGTATGCAATATTCATAATATTCGTGGTTCTGTAATTAGGCATAATTTTATCTCGTAATACGATTTAAGTTTTGCCCTTTGGCTATCTTAGTTTAGACAATGTTGATGATGAAATACAGAACAGATTATATTAAATTATATTCCTATTTATCTCTTAAATAACTGATGACGCCCGGAAAGCCATATTGTTTGCATATTCATAGTAAATTGGAAAAACTAAGATTGCCGAAGCATATAATTTTAATCGTAGAGTCTAATCTAAGTAGAGATGTGATAAATACAGGTAGAAGAAGACAATAGAGATAATTAAAGATTAAGTGGATATTTGTCTACATTCTGGAACAGGTTTCGTGATTAGACCTTAGTAATAATTTGTAGTAAGTAAGTATTAATGATTAGACAAATGAGCCGTATGAGAAACATATATTTACCAGATCTAAAAATATTTATATTATTACTGTACAAACAGTTAACGCGAAGTTTAATAACGATCCTTTGTTGCATTTCAACGATGATCAAGCTTCTTATTTAAGGACTTGGCCCAAGTGTTTCCCTAGTGTACCGAGTAATTTCTTTGTACCGATAAAGATTATATTTTGGCATGATTTCATTGTTTTCTGGGAGTCAATACGCATCAAATAATAACCTTGGATAGAACATACGTAGTTTCAGATGTTACTGCACTTATTAATTAATTTTAAAAAGATCAACTCTACTCTATTTCTTTCTTTTAGGCTGGCGTTATCCCGGTTTTATAAGAATCCTGTTTCCCATCATGATTTGACAGTATTTGGTTTTATATGGGGCCACCGCCGTCTGGAATCCACAACTCACAACAGGAACTAAATTTGCCTCGATCGTTAATCAGCAGAGTGTACTACGTGCATCGGCTTAGGACCTATGATGTTGTTGGCCCACTTACACTCCAATAACTCTACTCTTACTAATTTGAATATGGTTTGAAACCAATAAGTGACAGCCTCGACGGCGCAGAGGGCGTGTAGCCGGCTGTGAAACGAGAGGCCGTGGGTTCCATTACTGCACCCAGACAAAATGATTGTGATATACAAATATTTGTTTCGGGTCTGGGTGTTTTCTCCCCAGCGGGGTTGACGTCAGGCAGGCGGCCGGTCTTAAAAACTACAAGCCAAATCTTTCTGCAACATGTGTTAAAAAGCATGTTCTGCCGACCCCACTGCGAGTGGGACAAGGGTAAGTGGAAGAAGAAGTGAAGCCAATAAGCATACTTTCCCTCATGGAAAAAGATTATTATTATTTGGTTTCATTAAGAAAGAAAACAAGCTGATAATTTTATTGGAAAGAAAGAAGAAGAAGAAATGGAATGTAGCCATCGGCTCTCATTGAAATCTGCAATGCCAGGGGCACAGTAGAAACAGTAACTGTGGAAATTCAAAAACACACTCATTGAGAGCCTTTGTTTAAATTGGTTTTAACACTGTATTACCAAGGGAAAAATTGTATCCATCACACTATCCTTATCTCCGACATTTACTGTCAATGACTGTACGGACAATATACTGATAATCCACTGTCGCGTCTGCGTAAGAAAATATTATAAAAAAATATTCGCGATTAAAACAAATATTCAAAATACTTATTTTTACCGACTTTAAAGTCTATTGCACCGATATTGTATTTGGAGACAAAAGATCTTATTTCGCCAAACACGCATTTCATTTAATATATTTATCTCCCTATAATGATATTTGGAGTGTTACCAACATGTTTATGCGACCTTGTAGGTGCCATTTATTTATTATATAAGTGCTATAATTTCTCAAATAATGTTAAGTGCAAGGTTGCGAATGTCTGCCAAACTATTTTATTAATATAATTGTTTTGAATACTTGCTTTATGCGTATTTAAGGTGGTTATAAATTTAGCACATATTATTTTGGAATACATTGTCAGTGTTATTAGTTTGTTAATGGGTATCCCGAATCACGGGCGTATATTTTTAACTGATGAATTCTGCGGTGGCTTTTGAGATAGTTATACAGTAGCAGCAGTTGTTACAGTAGATTTAGGGAATGACACACTAGATTGCAGCATTGTTCGTGTAATCAAAGATATACATAGTGTTGTCCATCATCAGTTGATGACAAATTACCTTGAATTTTTATCAACATTTTAATTAAAACTACCCAAAGATGAAGCACAGAAAAGGCGCGAGTCATCTTAAGCCCTCCCTTGCATGGAGTCGGCTGTTCTGTGCAACCGTCACCGAATTTGGGAGGAGAGTTTACTCCGTTCCCTTTCCCTCACTGCTGCCTCTTTTGCGGATATGACGTGCTAGCAGAATGAGACTACAAAATCTCACTCATACTCTCTCTCGACTATGGCTAAGAGCACAGTCGAGAGCGACAAATAGTTGTGGATAGCTACGGCCGAATCGCAGCGCGGCGAGTCTTCTGCGGGATATGCGGCTAATGTATGCTGCATCCAGTCTTCGCGGTCACCATAATGATGGCATTTGGTATCGGCTCTTGACGAATGTGACACAGGTACTTCTTAAAGCAGTTGTGACCCGAGAGCACCTAAAGGTTAGGGTGTCGTGCACTATAATATAATTAATATAATATTCATAAATAATAACTGAAATATAGCAACCAATCTGTATAAGTGGCAAATTAATTGTGCTATAGACAGTTTTATCTACAGAATGGATGGAACGGCTTGACGGGTAGTATAGTTCTGTTCAAACTTAATGTTCAGCCGCTCTGAAGTTACTCCGCCGCTCTCTACATATCCTAATCCTTTAATCTCTCACAAACGCCAACTGCTACACCGCTCGTATATAACTTCAAGGCGACTATCAAGATTGACGAGAACTACACTACTATTTTACAGGAAACGGGCGTGTAGTGGCAAATTGCTGTAGCATTTTATACAATGCGTGATATTTTCGGAAACCCAATACCCAAATCCTCGGTCCTTTCGTAGGATCATAGGGATCCTAGTTTTGCGGGTGTTTATTAGTTGTGATTGTCAATGAACATCATCCTGATGTTTACTATCGGTAACATATTCTAAGCATTCTGTACCTATTATTATTGTAATAATAGGTACAGAATGCTTAGAATATGTGAACGAATACGCCTATCTTGGGCAAATTGTGTCGTTCGTAAACAGCACAGAAAGAGTACAAAGAAGAATAGAACTAGCATAAAATAAGTAATAGGGATTAAGAGAAACCATGAAAAAGGGTTCCATGGAGTATATGAAATAGATATTTTACCATATCTAACATATGGATGTCAATTGTGCACATTGAGGAAAGAAGATGAGGGATGAATTGCGATCAACCAAAGAAAAATGGAAAGAAGCATGATGCATTACGTCACAGAGGCGACTACTGCCTTTACATAATAGCTATCCTAAATGTTTGTACGTAACACTAAGGAATTTACATTAAATTGTATTATATAAATATAAGCTAGTCAGTGTCTCATAAACTTTGTATTTATATATTTGTGTAGTAGAAATAAAGGCTGTTTTTATTTTATTAGTGGTGGAAATTATTTACCATCAGGTAACCCACTTGCTCGTTTGCTGGCCATCTGCTATATGTAAAAAAAAACATAGTATTATATTTATCTAATACTGTAAATATTTTTCTTTGATTAGCAATGGGCTAGGAAGGTCGTTGTATTTACGGTGGAATGGAAATAGCCTGGAATGCTACGGAAGATAGTGGCGAAGGCCGAACTTTTCAATAAATCAGATACAAAGAGTTTTGACCGACATTTGTCTATGGAGCATAATATGTTGTTTAGTCATAAAGGCCATTGAAGTTAAAAATATAAATGATTTAACACTTCAATAACTCGACGAGATTTTTATTTGTAGTCATATTGATACTGCACCAATTATAAGTTAAAAGATGGCTGAATTTAGGACCAATTTATATAAAATAAACTATGAGTATTCGATAAAAGTGCCACCGAATATACTAAATATAATAGCTTTTTGATTGCAGTGGCTTCCTTTAGCGCAAATGGACGGTTCCGAGGGATTTTGATATTCCTGGATTGTAGCCGGTATCACCCCTGCGTTCTCCTTTGTGGCCCGTCGTCTATGGGGCTTGGAATCGCTCTCACAATCGAAACGTCTACGGCAGCACGAGATGTTCGTACTGCCGTCTGTCTCGGGGTCACTCTAAGAAAAGTATACGAAGACCAAACAGCGGGGGCTGTGGTATTCATATCTTAACCCCTTACAATAGGTACTAATATGTCGGAAAGGATCAGTTTCTCAAGATATAAAAAAACTTAATTACTTATATACTATTATTATATTACTAGCTGTTGCCCGCGGCTCCGTCCGCGTGAATGCCTATTTCCAGGATTAAAGTAGCTTAGTGGGCGCCCCCGGTGAGAAACGCGCTTGACAAAAATACTAAAATGACTATTAAAAATAGGGGTTGATGGTAGAAGGGTAAAAATTTAGGGTTGTATGTATTTTTTAATGCAGTATCATAGAAAAATAAAAACAAAAAATGTTGTCTAAAAAAAAAAAATTAGGGGTGGGCCACTCTTAACATTTAGGGGGATGAAAAATAGATAGTAGCCGATTCTCAGACCTACTGAATATGCATATAAAATCGGTCCAGCCGTTTCGGAGGAGTATGGGAACGAACATACTCCTCCGAACGAACACGAGAATTTTATATATTAGTAGAAGTAGATAGTAGATAATTATACGACCATTCTTGAAGCCCTGAACAATACAAGAAACTTTAACACCATCAGCAAACAGATTACAGAATGTTTCATTTACCTTCACTTTTAAAGAACGCATTCACACTTTACAGTCTAAACAATGAATAGTGCGTTTTCTAAAACATCCGGACTTAGCAGGAAAATGATTTGTTGTCTGAATGTTTATAAATGTGTTATAGTAGTGGCCCCATACGACGGCTCTTGAAAGGAATACACACTTAGGAGGTTCCGTAAATATTAACAACTATATCGTGTGAAAGGACACTTGACCTTAGTATTATTAAATGTATTGTGATGTCTTAACAGAGTAGCAAAACCAAATACTATGCATCCCCGTCCCCCCCCTCCCCCGTTTTTTACTAATATTGTGTTGTCCTTTATTTTAGATAATATTCAACTGGGTGATACTATTCTAAATTGACCGGTATCCCTTTTTTATTATTTTCGCTCTATACACCCAGTCTCCGTCGTTTATCTTCACTCTCCACGTGACACTGGCGAAATAGCCGAATATTGTGCTCCTCGCCATCCAAATAAAATAAGAAGGAAAAAGAAGAAGGACAATTGCCATACTTCATTTTACAGTAGGAACCGCAATAGTGACGTACTATTGGTGCTGTAATTTATTGAAACTTCAGAGTGTTACGCCATTATAAGCTGTCCCAAGTGATATCATATGGTTGCGCTACTGTAGTAATATGCAAGAATTCCGTGAGTGTATTCAGGTCATTTTGGAAGTTAATTACGCTAACGGGCCTTTTCTATTAGAAGTGTACTTAGCATCAGTTTGTTTGTATGTGAAGTTTGTAGATTTGATTTGATATGCTTTTAATATTTTAAGCACCTACTGCTGTAACTGCAACTGCTGTTGCTGTAACTGCAACTGGCTGCTACTATTTAGTTGAGTTTTACCTAAAAATTGTGTTCTTCCTGTTTTATATTTGAGAATGTAAACCACTGATTAGGTTAACCATAGATATTTTTTTTATTAGCACCTACCTAGGGAAGGTATTTCCCTCCCATACCCCTTTTATCTCTATTCTGAAGTCAATGTTACGACGTGTGTTTCATAAAGGTATAAACAAATTTTATGACTACCTACGTTTATTTTTCATCACCCACCGCTATTCTACATCAGGGCTACATCTTTGATAAAGCAATAAATTGCTCCATTACAAGGTAAGTATCGGTCATGTATGTGATTTAAAGCGAAACATAGTTATAATAAATGTTGTTTATACATAGACGTGATTTAAAATAATTTATCGTCGTTCCATTTTGTGAAAACGAAGATTTTGCCAAAAAACAGCAATAAACGATTAAATATGGGCTTATTAACATATTTATACTGATATATTAAAAAAAGAAAGTATTTTATGATCACTAATGTGGTTATTTACATTTTCTTCTATGACAACAATATTTTATGGAATTTATCTTAAATCTCTACTTTTATCCACCATGTGGGGTTAAATACACGGTACCGTATCCCATATTATTATTATAGTTTATAGTCATGTTCTACTTGTTTTTTCATTAAATTACTATTGATCGCTTGCTTGACGTCAATCGTCATTGATCTTATTGCTTTCTGATATGCTTGCTTGACAAATTATTATCCTAGTGCTGAATTTGGTTTAATGCGATCAAGAATCTGAAACTGCTTTGTATTATTCATAGACCAATATCGCTCACATTAAGTTACGGCGTAATTAAAATTGACCAGAAGATTGCGAAGAATTAGGCCAAAATGACGTACAGCATTTTGACGTGTCGGTATGACATCTGCCGTCTGGAATCTCAAAAGAAAAGTCCGAAAGTAAGTGTGTGTCGCAGCGTGGCAAATTCCGATCTATTTATAATAAACATCTAGCACCAGCCCGTTCCGGCTGTCGTACTCACATACCGCATTTATATTTTATGCACATTCCAAGAGAATGATTTTTAGCGCCGCATGCTCCAGAAAAGATGTCCTTGCGCGAGATGAAAAAGTGCAATCTGCCTGAAGACCGCAGAGTCTCGCCTTCTGAGCCAATTATATTATATTATATGTAAACACCACAATGACACATTTGGCGAGATGCGTGCACATCGGTATTTTTAATGAAAATCTACAGACTTGTATTAAAAATACCTGTGCCGTGCGAAGTTCAAACATAGCCTAATTTCTTATCCCAGTAGATAGTTTGTGGCTCCCGACAAGTAACAGTTTCTTTGCTTGTCTTAATGTTTCAATTGCATTGAACTTACAATCTCATGGCAATTAGGTGATCTTGTCAGAATAAAAAATCCACAAACATAATACTGATCTACGCTCTTCTGTGGATATGCTTAAGTTCAACTAGAGAGAAAGTCTGGTAGGTACATTACATCAACCGGAGTCCCTGGAAGTAGCTGACTTTTCTAAGAAGAATTTTTATGGTCTGATTTTATTATGGCTATGAATCTTCTTCCATCTACCCATTCTATCCCACTAGCAGTGCGGTCAGCGTAATATGTGTTTTAACACATGTTGCAGAAACATTTGGCTTGTAGTTTTTACGACTGCCTAACGTCACCCCTCTGGGGAGAAAAGTCCCAGACCCGAAACATATACCTATTTGTGGATCACACAAACATTTGTCTCGATGCGGGAATCGAACCGCGGTCTCTCGCATTACAGCTGGCTACTCTCCCACTGCGGCACGGAGGTTCTCAATGATGTCATGCCTATGAAAACAGTAGATAATTCAGCTTATTCCTGCACGTCTTGCCGCATGTACGTGATGTGTTTGTGTAGACAATGACTGTGCGCCTGTCACTGAAATGTGTTTTTTTATAGCATAGCCGGTAAACAGGTAAGTTATCTCCAGCGTCCATGTATGCTCACAACAAAATAAGCATGGGCGCGTTGCCGACCTTAAAAGAAAGGGATAAGTTAAGGATTAAGGAAGGATAAAGGAAAGGAGAAGGAGGAAGGGGAGGGGGATTTGGGTAAGCTGCTACTTTACGCCAGATTCCTATGAGACAGTGGTAACGACCCGGATGCGTCGGCCCATTCATGCTATAGACAAAACTGTTTAGAGCGTGTCTCTACCACTCAAAAGTGTATCTGGTATAATAAGGCTGGCGATTATCTGGCTGATAATCTGATATTATGCCCAAATATCGTTCACGGTGGCCAGAGATCCGTTGCACTGCATATGAGTACATAGAAACTAGGACTATCCTAGTTGGGTAATTTGATATTTTAAGAGGCCTAAAATGGTCTTTCTAATAAACAACTAAGATTTAAATATACTTCATGTATTTTAACCGAGAGTATTATATTCCACGCTATTATTCTGGAACAGGTGCAACCATCCTGTGGCTCATTTCCTGTACACCCGTGGATTCCGACATACCTTCAGATATAATTAGCAAATATTTAGACAGCGAAATGAACCAAGCTGTTACGTGAGCCAGTACTTAGAACTGCGTAGGGATCTGTCAAGGTGCCAGAACCGGCCCTAAACATTCCACCTGGCCGACAAACATTGGCGGGCACTCTTAAATTCTTCATTTTCGTTGCCAAATGCGAAGATTAGATGCAGATTGTATTAGGGAATTATGGCATTTGAGAATTTCTCTTTGATGTGCATTGTTATTCATGCAGTTAATTAGCATAATATAAATAAGTTGTTTGTTTACGTGGTAGGACCCTCATATATGAGAGCCGTCTGGGTTGGTACCACTGCTTTGTGTATTTCTGCCACAAAGCAACAATGAATAAGCACTGTTGTTTCCGTTTGAAGGAAGTTGAAGCCAGTGAAATTACTGGGCATTTTTCCGTGGCGCAACGGGCGAGTAGTTCGATTCCCGCACCTAGACAAATGTTTGTCTGATACACAAATATTTATATATTTATATTTATAAATATTTGTCTCGGGTCTGGGTGTTGTGGGACCGCAAGTCCTTCGTAGTTCTTGATACCCACGATACAGGTTAACCTAGTGTGGGGTCAGGACTATGTGTGTGACTGTTGGGTGTATTTATTATTATTATTATTTAACATCTTATGTCTTGGGGTGACGAGCGCAGTCCAGTGCCATGCAGTGCTTTGTAATTCAAGGTCCCGTGTGGTGTGTTTGTTTATAGGCCAGCATGGCGTTTACCATCAAGTAAGCGACCGACTCGTTTCACATTCAAGCTAATAAAAAAATAAAAAATAAAGTTTTCAATATGCTTAATTGAATATGACGTGCTGGTAGCTTTTTAGCACAACCAAGAACTCATGTAAGTAGGTACTGATTAGTTGATTAAGAAGTCCCATAACTTACGCCTATTAATTTGTTAGTTGTATTTATTTAATCTTCTCATTAGTGTAGTATTGTAGGCGTTAGTGTAGTTGTGTGGTGAAATATAGCCTCTGTAGTGTAGTGGACGAGTAGTCGGCTGTGAAGCGAGAAGCCGAGGGTTCGATTCCCGCACTTCCGCAAATGTTTCTGTGATCCACATATATTTGTTTCGGGTCTGGGTGTTTTCTCACCAGAGGTGTTGACGTCAGGCAGGCGGCCGGTCTTAAAAACTATAAGCCAAATCATTCTGTAACATGTGTTTAAAAGCATATTGCGCCGACCCTACTGCGAGTGGGATAAAGGCAGGTGGAGGAAGTAAAGAGAGAGAGGAGATGTAGACAGTATGGACATCTGGAATTTTTAAACTTTTATAACTGTCGTAAATTGTTTTTCATTACAACATTTGTATCGAATTGGCAAATGCAACTAAGGTCATGGAAAGATCATTTTGACAAGACAAGTGAATGTCATATTTTAGTGCCAATAAAAGTGCATTGTGATTGACGAGCGTCGGGCACAAACATGTTTGTGTCAAAAAAAGTGATTGATATCTTCGAAGTAATAATAATATAATGATAATATCAATCGCAATCAATTGCGTAAAAATTCTTAATTTAAAAATCTCTTTTAACACGTTGCTTCTTAATCGTCTAAACCGAGGCACAGCTCAGACTTGTCCTTCAGTCATTTGCTTCCGCTTTTATTCTGGGTTTATCGCCTGTCAGTTGTAAAACTGAGTGTGAATAGCGATTGAAAATATCTCGATTTCTGTATTTTTTATAACAAAGAACTATTCTATTTTAGTATTATGAAAATATTTAAACATTTCTTTGTTATAAATAAAGAGAACAATCGATATGTTTCATACTATTAATTAGTGACTTTTTACGCAATTAGTGACACATTAAGGGTCCCGAGATTTCGGTAATTAAAATTCAATTCCGCAAGACGTCTATACTTTAAAGAGATATAGGACCGAGACAAGAGACCGCGACACATAACAAGAGCGACATGCCCATTGTATGAAATTGTATAGGCGCTTTTTGAGGTATGCGTCTAACGCCCGAAATTAATAATCAATCTCAATCCAATTTCTGCTATCTAAGATGGATAGTTCAATCTTTTTTTTGAATGAAGCGTGCCAATATCCAATCCATGGATTGGATTCGCTATCTTTAAAATCAATCGATCTTTGAGAGGACGGTTTACAGATTAGAGATTGCACTCTGTATGAAAATGTCAATTTACGGTCGCCAATAACCTATCTATCCGTTTTGACATTTGGTTCGATCGACGTAAACAATCGCAGAACGCTATCCAAACAATTCCACGGTTTACTTACTATCTTTTGAACATACACAGTGTTATTTTTAAGAATTAGAAAAAACTACTTAACCGATCATCATGAAACTTTGTAAACATATTCTTGGGGGTATCAGAAGTAACATAGGATACTTTTTATGAAAAAAAAACATTTTAAGGGGGTAAAAGAGGGGTTTTTACGTTGTACGCAACTTTTTTTAAAAAAGGGAATACGACTGTGAAATTGAGCGCAAATATTTCTTATTAAAAATAATGAAATATGATAGTTGCATTTTTGGAAAATTCCACTTACAAAAGGGGGGAGGGGGCGTTGAACTTTGTATGAAAGTATTTATTTTAACTTTTGAACAACTTGGCCGATTGGGGTCATATTCACACCCTACATTTGTTTTGTGGAGACAATGGTTTATAACTATATATCGTCACGCTACGACCCATAGGAGCGGAGCAGTAATCTATATATATAAAGCGAAATACCACTCACTGATCGATTAAGCCGGAAATCTCAAAACTACTAAAGCTATGATCATGAAATGTGGTCTGATGGTAGTTTATTTAATGTAAGGGGTCCGTTAAGAAAGGGTTTTTGGAAATTTACATTTTAAGGGGTTAAAGAGGGGGGGGGGGGGGCTTGGCGTTGAATTCAACCACACCTTAACGGCTGAATGGAGTTGGGTAAAATTTGGCATACAGGTAAGACATGAAATAGAACATAGGCCCCAGAAAAAGACTTTTACGCGGGCGGAGCCGCGGGTAAATGCTAGTTATTGAATAAATTGATGCCGCTCATCCGTGTAACCTCTTCCATTTTATACGTACTTCTTAGTTATTAATGTATAACATTATTTTATAAACAACAAACCTTATTTTTAACAATCTGGTAAATATTTTTCATAAAACTATTATTAATAAATTGAATAATATAAAAAAATATAATTTAAACAGTTTAGTACGTAGTAAAAATATTTATTATCGACATCTTATGTAAGTAGTAAAAATATTTATTATATATTTATTATTAAATATTTATTATCGAAAACTTATGTACCTAGTAAAATACAATTTATTAATCATTTAATGGACCTAGTTACAAACTATGCTACGATTCTCCACCCCCCCCCCCCCCTCCCCCACCTGGACTGGGTAGAGGACATTGACCTGGTATAATTGTAATAATAATTCAATAACTTACTCTATGAAACTTTAATAAAGATGTACCTAACTACACTGAAAAAAAAAAGAATTATAACTTAGTAAAATATGTTTTCTTAGATTGCATATTATGTGAAATTCTTCACTGAAACCTAGTCCACATAAGGGAAAAAGGAATCATGTTCTGGTCCTCGTTGTATTTTTATTAGGACTTTTTTGGATTGATATGAACATCACTGTACCTCTTAAATTTAAGTACTAGAGGTATACGAAGTTGGTGGTAAATTTAGTTCCACTCGCGTGTAATAGTTTTCTAAGTTAACATAGAATTTATCACTGTTTGTTTTTTTTTTTTTTTTTTTTTTTTTTTATTAGATTGAATGACAAGACGAGCAAGTCGCTCGCCTGATGGTAAGCGCCACGCCTGCCCATAAACAGAAGCAACGCCACACAGAACTTTAAATAAAGCACTGCATGACACTGGACTGCGCTCGTCACCCTGAGACATAAGGTGTTAAGTCTCATAATGCCCAGTAATTACACTGGCTTCAATGTCCTTCACACCGGAACACAACAGTGCTTACACATTGTTGCTTGGCGGCAGAAATAGACAAAGCGGTGGTACCAACCCAGCCGGTCCCTCGCAAACGAGGGACCTACCACCTTGTGTGTTTATCCTGATATAGTAAAAAAAAAAAACATATGCATGAAACGGAAAACTAAGGAGGGAACGGATCGCCCAAGGATCCCCAGCTATCCATCGTTGGAGGCAAACAAGGATTGCAGATTTGTGTTATTGACACGCGGATAGGAGATCCATCGAAAGATAGGCAACAATCCAAGATCAGTTTCAATTTTGAATAGCAGATACATTATTAATTTCGGGAGTAAGACAAAGACACGGGAAGCTTTTTTACAAAGCGGACTAGTCGCTATCGTCTGACTCGAGTCACACGTCGCAACATTTGTGTCGGTGCGGGAATCGACCTCGCGGCATCTCGCTTTACAGCCAGCTACTTGCCCACTGCGCTACAGAAGATGTCAATATATAACAGACAGTGATTGTCGCAATCCTCCTCAACATTACAATGCGGCAATAAGAAGTAACAAAACGAACATTATTTGCATCCTTTTACATTGATTCTAAGAAACTATAACTACAAATATAGTAGCAAAAAGAAGGGCCGTTATCGAGACCGTAGACTGAAATGCCAATTGGCAACTGCTCTGCCAGTCACAGCCAATAAATTACTACAGACTCCGTCACGGACACACCTACTTTGTTAAAGAGTTATGAATGTCTTGATCTCAATTATAGTTTTTATTAAATAAAATTATACGATACATACGTTAATTATACATTTGTTTTGCTTACTTCATAAAAAATGCGACGTTTTAAGATGAATATGAATGGCCTTTGTGTGGCCTAAAATGTGAAGATTCAGACCTTTTAAATATAGAAAAGAACACAATACTAATAACTATCAAAATATAACGTTGACTTTATAAGCACAAAAATGATTGGATGGCCTACGCAGGCCTGGGAATCGAATTTATATTAAACTATTTATTATTGGCAATAGCCTTTAGTTGCCACAGTTTGAGGCTAATTGACTTTTGGTTCAATTTGACATTTTGCCTCGTTTAAGCTGACTTCAAAAAAAGATGAGGTTCTTAATTTTGCGCGTATCAATTTTTTCTAAGAACACATAGTAAAGCAAAATTTCCGAATGTTTAAGGAAATTAAATTCCGAAGGAACCGTTCGATCGCGCTATTAGACCTTTTACGTACATGATCATTAAACAAATCCATAGGAACGCATTTCTACTTCTCTATGAACGTTCTACTTGTTGATTGATGCATTCCGATTGTCAAGAGTACTTTGTAAAATAATAATGTAGTTACCTAAACAGAAAACCTATTAAGAATATGTAATTTTCGCAAGTATTAAAAACCCTTCACACCTCTCTAGTGAAACCGCTCCTGTGTCTTAGTGGCTCTCCTAATCGAGGTATCAGCATTCGGTATTTTGGCACACGCCCAAAAAGACATTGGCTGAAGGAATGCGTTGGTAATATACCCATCCCTCAGAAATTCTGATCCCAATTGTATATGGGTGTGATGAAATTGATAGAAAAATGAGTCGGAGTTTTATTGTTTAAAAAACTGATGAATACTACTGTTGTTTGAAATGTGTAATTTCACGTGGGGCATTTGAAGACAGGTTAGTAAAGAAGTTAGGCTGCATGCCAGAAATCTTAGTTTAGATGTCTAGGTTTTGTTATTTTAAACAGTTTATTTGACTATAATGCGCAGTAATGGTTTGTTTAAAAACATAATTGACGAGTCTTTATTTACAACTGCGTGTTAATGCTATTTTATTTCTTTAAATTATTAGAACGGGAAGACGCAACAACGAATTTATTTATCGAAACATTATAAAAGTTATATGTCTCGACACGTGTCGTGACTCGTGAATACGAACTTCACGTGCACAGTAGATTATTTAGAGTTCCGATTGACGGAACGAAGGAGCGCGGGGCGCCGACGCTTCACGCGATTGGTTCGTCAGTCAATACTCGTCTTCTATTGGACTCTCAACTGCCCCACTATTGTCTATCCGTACTCATGACTCGTGCCGGTAATTATACTATAGTGTGTTTGCATGGAAAGGCAATCTATCATTTCGTATGGACGATAACACGATAAGCCTTATGGCGCTAGTAAATGGACTAGTTTTTTCGAAATTTTAGCTGAAATTGTATATCCGTCCAATTGCTTTATCTATTCCCGCAGGAATCTCATAGTATATATAGCTCAGTGATATGGCAGTTAAAGATTTATGAATGATGAAAAACGTTGCAGCAAAATAGTATCGCTGGCAATATTAGAGAATTCTATGTTATTATTAGAAAAAAACCTTGTAAATGGAAAGTACATTTTCTTTCCTGCCTTCATTGGAAATGTGTCTTGTTTTCCAATTTCTATTCCATAAATATGTTAATCCAAGAGTATTGTAAGAAATAAAGATGATTATATAGCTGCATTCTAAGTTGGAAATTAGTTTTCGCAACGTTTTCTTTCCAACAATCAATACATAGTATAAAATAAAGCCACTATTCGCGTCTGGCTGTCTGTTTGTCCGCTTATCTTTCTAACTATGTAACAAATTATGATGCGGTTCATTATTATTTAGATAATTTATTCCGGAAGGTTTATATGTCTATAAGTCACGCTGTGTCCTATGCGAGCGAAGCAACAACATGCACGCGGGTGAAACGATAGCTAGTACTGAATAAAGGGCGCTTATAATACAAACATAGAGGGGTGAGTCATTTTACTATTAGTGAAGAACGGTCATAACTGCCAAAATAGCGTAAAGTTTGAACGTATAATGGTAAAATATTTTTATCCCAGTAGTATAATCTTGGTGTAAGATTTACAACGTAGAAATAAACTGAGCGTTACAAACTGGTGTTAATGACCTTAGTTTTATTTCTAGAGAAATTCTTTTACATTTTGTTATTGATTCAGATAAAATTTATTTTTATATGCGGTTTGTATGCTGGATACTGCTACGGATTTTAACATCACTTTCAAGAATAAATCTTGAGTTCGTATTACACTATTATAATATTTTGAATTGCTAAGACAATAAGCCAACTTTTGTTGTTTAGTTACCTCTTTATTCCAGTGGTTTAGGTGCCCATGATAGAATAAAGGGAGCGAGTTCGATTCAGGCATCGGGACAAATTTTGTCCTATTCATTTTTTGATAGCCTCGCCACAGTTATTTTACTGTTTAGTCGAGAGCTTTTTGACACAACGGGGTGTATATTATTTACTAGAATCGACTAGAATTATCTGCTATATAAACCATAGCGGACAATTATTTATCTATATTCAAGCCCCTTTATTAAGTGACGGAAAAATGAAGGAGGTTGTCAAATCGACTTGTTTTTTTTTGTATTTTTAATCACGCATAAGTTTTCACAGAGTGATCTTTTTCATTCGAAAGGGTATAATAGCTCAAAGTTGGTAACGTTTAATTTATTCTACTAGAAATTCTACACCCAGGGAGGTGACATCGGGAAGGAAAAACAAAAATTTCGTCATTTATGCACCAATGTGGATGCTTCTTTTATGAAAAATAGTAAAATAAAGAACCTTTTATCAAAGATAAACCAACTGAAAAAACATAAAAACTGTTTTCTACCAATAATTGACCATTAACTGTAATAGGACCGACTCAAAACTGGTTATTTTTATTTTTGTTAGTATTTTTTAATCGTTCTTTTTATGTTTGTTAAAAAGTTTTTATTATTATGAATATATTTTCTCGCAGACACATCGAATCACAGTATTCAGTATAATTCTCAGCGTAATTACACGTCCCAGCGATCATTAGCCTATTCCTTAGGTAAGTTTGTTAGTGGTAGAGCCACGCTATAGACAGTTTTGCCTACAACATGAATGGGCCAGCTCGACCGCGTTGCTTCCACTGTCAAACAGAAAACCAACGAAAAGAGGGGAGAACACGTACTATCAGGTGAACCACTTACTCGTTTGCCGGGCTTTGCTATAAAAGTCATTGTATAGATAAATCTCTTTACTGGTATGCGTTATTGAGTGATCCAGTAACCTTGAGGAAAACTTTTATATCGATTATAGTTTAGATACAAGCTTGACGTGTTTACACAACACGCATAATCAAGCACGTGTCGACTGACTGAATCTGTTTTTATGTTCCCAAGGGATTTCACAATTAAAATACTCAAAAATTTTCGTGAGCTGCATTATATTTCTAGTTTATATGATATCATACTAGTGTAATTGTAAATACCTATTTTATTTTCATTAAAAGAAAAAGGTGTTTAATAAAATTAAATTAACGGCCGGGCATTCATTGCATATTCGAAAAAAATCGTAAAAGAACATTACCTACGCGCATTAGGTACCTCAATTGAAGTAGGTACTATACATTAGGTGCAGTGTAATCATTTTTCCATATCAGTATATACAACGAATTACAAAAATGCGTGGTCATATTTAAGGATACTTACATCAATAAGTATGTACCGAGTTTTATCAAAATCTAGATATCCAAAAATATATATCACATCCCTATAATTTTAGTGAAGTTGTTGAGTGAGAATAACAAGGCTGGAGTGAGAAAATGTTGTCAGCTGTTTATCATTTTATGTTGTCCAAAGTTGCAAGTCGAATGTCGACATGTTACTCATTCGATAAAAAAGAAAATGTTTTATTTATGCCCTAACAATACAATCCGGATGTGGTACTACGGGGGATGAAATATTTGTACCGTACACGTGTATATTATGTATGTGTTGCTTAAATTTGACCACACCTTTCTGTAACACGTTGTATAAAATAAACCTTTTTTTCTAGTTGCAATAAAATAATAGCTTTAAATAGTGCAATGCATGGCAGTTGTGAGATAATTTCGATACGTGCCCTGAAATACACGTGTGGCGTGTTTCTGTTGGACAATGATTTATAAATAGCCCGGAGCAATATTTGTGTTTGTGGTGAATCATCCGATTCTGACCATTGTATGTACCCATTGTATAGAATATGTAGTTGTGGGATTTTATTTGCATCTATATGTACGAAAGATTTGGTATAAAATAATGTGATAAGACAGATTTCCGATGGCCGTGTTAAGACTGTACTCCACGCCAATGATCTTGCGCGACCGAGATACAGCGCGGCGAAAATGGGTTGTATTTGTTATTTCATAATTTTTTTCCATAATATTGTAAAAATAGTGAAAATTACGCTTATATGTTATGTTTTGAGGTATGCGATTGAGACAAGGATATCGCAACGCGTGACGCGTGTGACAGCGACATGTCCGCTTTGTATGGAACCGGTCGCGTGTCGCGGTGTCCTGTCTCGGTCGTCTTATAAGCTTAATTTTCAAAATGTAAAGGCAGACTTCCAATGGTCGCGTCAAGGGTCAAATGATCTTTAGATACAAATTGTCGTTTCGGGTGTTAATAGTTCTAGTTCGCCTGACTTTGGTACAACTTGAAACGCAGTTTCCGCGAACATGAAAATAAATCATCTATATTTTGTATGTGTTTCGATGACGGTAACTATGTCACAACATTATGGGTTTTTTATTTTGATTAAAAATTCATATTAATTGCCGTGTAATATAATAAAAGCTAAAATTTATAACACCGACAGAATGGGTTCAGTAATAAAATATTTCTTAATCTATATTCCGGATAACAGAATTACTGGTTTTATTATATGCTAAATGTATATATTTTAGTTTACTTTTACAACCCTATAATGACCACAATAAAAATGGAATGACATTTATTTTTTTATATAAGTTTCTTCATTGGATTCCGAACATAAATTCTTTGTTTCACGAAGGACAACAACAGCTGCCATGTTATTTATTTTTAATACTGTTTACGCATTTCATTCCGAGGTCGCTCATTGAGGACGGTCCTGTGCCCTCCAAAATTGAATTTCATGCAATAAACTCTTTATTCTGTCGCTTTAGGACTGCCGTATATGGCGATGAATTACTCCATTTTTATATGAGAACAAACATTCATTCTTAACAAACATTGGTTTATATTGCTCTAAGGGTTCATATAATTCGAATTAATATTTGTTTTCAGTGCTAACAATAAGTCAAAATCAACACTATTAGGTACTGAGGTTTCCAAACAATGCACTCTTGATAAGTAATTGGTTGATCATCGCCTCCGCCCAATAAATTTAAAAGAAAAACCGTCACGTTGTGATTTTAGGCCTGTATTAATAAATGCCTGCCCACACGAGGCATTGTAGTAAACCAAGACGACTTCACCGGTTTACTTTGAGATAATTGCATTACCTCAGAAGCTGTTCCATTCACAGAATATACGGTTAGCGTCAAGTCGTAGGACCGATTTTTCCAGAACATAGTGTGTTTATTTAATATTTTAAACACACTTTATGGTGTGTGTTTAAAAAAAAAAGATACTTGTGAAATTAAAAACTCAGTAGTTTACTAGTTACACTCTCTTGGTTCGTTTCATGATGTGCGGTATTAGCGTATGGAGATTTAAATGCCGTATTATGCATAATAAATAGATAGGTACATACGCACTCACGCCTGTAACCCCCAAAGAGGCAGACAGAGTTGTATCCAGTACAATCACATTTTGCAGAGCTTATTTCCGTCCCATGATATGAAAGGGGGCGAGCCTATAGCCATACCAAGCACAATTCAAGACTTTGATACTAAGTATTTTATAATAGAAATATCCAATATCACTTTTACCTGACCCGGGGATCGATCCCGAAACCTCAGCAAAGCAGTCGTATGGCGTATGTATTACAACTGCATCACCAAAGCAGCATTATCTATGTTAAATAACTTTATCTAATCACAATACGTGCATTCCAGCACGTGTCCGTCTCAGATGAGGTAAATATACACAGTTTATTGGGCCCGCATACCACTCCAATTCGGGATGGCCGGATGCGGGTGACCCACATCCGTCGCCACGGTATCCCATCGTGGTGTGCGACTAGGGCTACCTCGCTTGAAAAAAAAACAAGAAATAAAGAAAGCAATTTTGTCTATAAAAATATGCATTGGATTGTTAGCGTAGACCTGCCGAAATTACGCGTGCATCATACGTGTAGTGAAATTACGACCTTATTTATACAAATTCCATAGAATTGAAAATTTTATACATAAATTAATTCCGGGATCACGCCGAAGAGGTGTTAAATGTAACTAAAAATGCTCTTTTAAACTTTCTTTGAAATAATAACATGTGTACAATGCTAAAGCATGATCGAGTAGTTCTCCGATAGGTCTGCGGTAGTCCTTATTAATTTCGTGTGATTTTGATTTATTTTGTAGTGGACAAGTAGTGTATTAATAATATCAAACCACCAATAGATACGAGTTTCAGATTTTTGTCACAATACGTGGTTGCTAGCATACTGAGATTTAATAAGGTGGTGGATATCGAGGGTTCATCTGCATAGATAACACTGCTTTTATATTTCTGCCGCTTGCATTGTGGAAGCACAGTTGTATTGATTTTTGCAGGATATTGAAACTAGCGGAACTAGTGATTAATAAGAGACTTAACATGTAATGTATCGGGGTGAAGAGCGACGTTCAGTGCAGTGCAGTACTTTATAGTTCAAAGTTCTGATTGTGTTACTGCTTGCGGGAAGGTGTGGCGCTTACGACTAGTTGAGTGATATGCTCGTTTTATCATTCAGACGAATAAAAAAAAATTAAATACATACATACGCACTCACGCCTGTAATCCCCGAAGGGGTAGACAGAGGTGTAACCAGTACACCCACATTTCGCCGAGCGTATTTCGTTCCCTTATGTGATAAGCCTTATGTGCCGAGCCTATCGCCATACCGGGCACAAATTCCAGACTCCGGGCTGATACTGAGCATATCGTAATAGCAAAACCCAATACCACTTTACCCGACCCGGGGATCGAACCCGAGACCTCAGCGTTGACCTCAATCGTAACGCTTACGCATTACAACTGCGCCACCGAGGCAGTCTGAGGTAAAAAATTAAATGCCAATGCTAAAACCCTATTGAAATGGAAAAGACCACATATGGTGCGTAAAGAAAAAAAAAACGATTTAGCTTTGCAATATGGTGAACGTAATCTGAAGCCAGATTGTATTGCGTTATATACTCTGAAATATTGAGAGGGCTGGCAACCCTACGGTCGCATTCCGACCGCTCCAGGTCTCAGAATTAAGGTCAGTTGTTAATTAGAAATAAATGATCAGTTTGCAAGCCTTTGGTGCTGGAGTACTTACTGATTGCTTTAGTGAAATGTTTATTTTTGATTATCGCCTGATTTGTCTAATGGAAGCTTACTGGACCTGAGAACAGCGAGATTATGGATTCAATTTCCAAGCTGGCAAATCACAACGATACATGAATCACAACATAGATGAATTCTCCGGAATTGAAGTTTGTTGTTTAGTATGGAAATATGCTCACTAGGAAAGAGATCCTGGGCTCAATTCTCAGGTCGAGCAATCACAATTTGTGTTTGAGTTTTCGATTCGAAAAATCACACGAGAATTGTCCGGTATTGAATTTTGTTGGTCAGTATAGCGATAGGCTCGCCTCATATCATGTTATGGGGCGGAAAAGCTCGGCGAAACGTGGGTTTGGAAAAAGCACTAGTTGCACCTCTACTTACCCCCTGGGGGTTAAAGGCGCGAGCTTTTGAATGTTTTTAAATTAATACGCTGGGAAACGAGCATATTGTTCACATAGTGATAGGTAATCCATAATACCTGAACAATTATGATGTCAACTATTAAGAATGCGATTCGCTGCGAAAATATACGATGATTTTCATTAAAGGGTCTATAAAACGGCTCTGATTTACGGGTTATCACACCCCTTAATTCACAAGTGTAAACAAGGCCGAAGACGGTCGGCTGGGATGACTTTGATGAAATTACGATGTTTTTGATAAATATTACAACACCATACAGATCTTTCTTTACAAAGTACTGCATGACATTGGACTGAGATCGTCACCCCGAGTTATAAGATGTTAAGTCTCATAATGCCTAGTAATTATGCCATAGCGCTCGTTGCTCGTAGCCATATATTAATGCAAATCAACAATACATTGTGGCAGACATTCATTTTGTAACTTTGATGGGCACTTTGTTACTAGAACCCATTAACTTCAAAGAAAGTGAAAGAATCGTCTAGAAGTGACCTGGTATGTCGTCGTGAAATACAACGTATTTCGTTGACGATATATACGTGTAAGGTTTGTAAACAAGAAAAAATGTTAAGAATTCGTGACCTGTCGCGTGCAGTGTTCTAATATAGTTCCATGCCAGTTAGGGCTGGTAACTATAAGGTGATGGAATTATTTATTTTTTAACCTTCTTTATTATAAGTAGTCATATTAGTATGGTGGTAGTAGATTTCAAGAAAGATTAAATTCGGGCAATTTGCTGGTAGTATTATAATAAGCTCTCTTCTTCCACCTGCCCTTATCCCACGCGCAGTGGGGTAAGCACATCATACTTTATAACACATGTGGTTGACAAGTTTCACTTGATGCGGAGATCGATATATGTATTGGCAATGCAGCTACCTTGTTTGTTGAGACTTTTAAATAAATCGGAGTGTAAGTGGGCCACCATTATTTTAGGCCCAAAGCCAACCTCACCTGCACATTGTATGTACGCTCTGCTGAAAACTTGGTTCCTTTTGCGCATATGCCCCATATACCCCAAAATACCATCACATCTATGGTACGAGAAGGCGGACCCTGACATTAAGGTATGACGTAATAAACACCTAACCATTATACCATATACCAGGTTTATATACCAGGCCTCCATTTTGTCTATTCTCTTATATGGTGGCGACATGGACCATGCATGCGAAACAAGAACGTCGACTTAACACATTCCACATGCGCTGTCTCTGGCACATGTTTGAGATCTCATGGAAAGACAAGATTACCAATGCGAGGGTTCTCGAAATCGCGAAGCTACTCACTATCAGCAGAAGCGCTCGCGGTGGCTGGCATGGCATGTGTATGGAATGGACCCTTTTCGTCTACCACGAAGTGTATTGCTAGGTGTTATAGCAAACGGAAATAGAGACGCTAGATGAACGTTGGCGGACAGGAGACTAAAAGCTATTCCTTATATTATATTTACAGATAGATTTGCTTACTATCAATACTGTTTTGATTTAGATCTTACATAACAATATGTCAAAAATGTACTGCCAGTAAGTAAATCTGTCTTCAAACACAATATTGGGAACAGCCATAAAACGTCACCAGGCCGACAGTAACCCACTAGTCGAAGCGTCTCTTGCAGAATGTGCGGTCAAATCTGCCACTCTAGAACTGACTTATATAGCCAGCTTACAATGCATGTCTATGAGACAATGATTAAATCGACTGTAATAGACGTATAAGGTATAAGGCCAATAATGATGATACAGACTGATTTGACTTATTTTTTACGACCAGCAACTTGCCTGACGTCACACTCTCTGGGGAGAAAACACCTAGACCAGAAACAAATATTTGATGATCACATAAACATGTCTCGCTGTAGGAACCGAACCCGCGGCCTTTCACTTTATAGCCGGCTACTTGCCCACTACACCATGGAGGCTGTCTATAGGCTTTCGGTTAGTTTAACAAATAAAGTAAAAAATATTACTGCCTCGGTGGCGCAGTTGTAATGCGTGCGTACTTGTTACGATTGAGGCTAGCGCTGAGGTCTCGGGTTCGATCCCCGGGTCGGGTAAAGTGGTATTGGGTTTTTCTATTATGAAATGCTCAGTATCAGCCCGGAGTCTGGAATTTGTGCCCGGTATGGCGATAGGCTCGCCCCCTATCACATTGTGGGACGGAGATACGCTCGGCGAAATGTGGGTGTAATGGTTACACCTTTGCCTACCCCTTCGGGGATTACAGGCCTGAGTGCGTATGTATGTATGTAAGTAAAAAATATCTTGAATAAATATTCTAATATTCATTCTTGCATTTCTTTTAAATGGCGACCCTGCACAAACGGAGACGGTCGCGCTGGCGCCGTCCACAGTAAATGTTTCCAAAGTTTATATTAAACGTAACATTCGTAAACATCAAGAATCGGCAGCATTCACGGGTTTTATGCAGGAAACATGTGGGTGTCTTTGTGAGGCTCAGGGTTACATCGAACATTACTCTTTTATTGTGTTTTTTATGAAAAGGTAAACTATTAAGCTGAGACACGTGGAAATTTTTGGTATAATGAAGATTTTAATGATCCTTTAATTTTTTTATTCGTATTTATTTTTTATTCGTGCTTTTGGTCACCATCTCGCCCAATGATAATTATGTCGAAGAGAATGGAAGTGAGGAGGTTAAGGCGTAAAGGTAGAGACAAATTTGTCTTAAGAAAGCAACGTAGGCATGCAACGCATTATAAGATATGGAGACTTGATTTTATATGAAAATGTTGCTTACATTACATAACACACATTGCAAACATACTTCTCGCATGCATCAAGGAATACGATAACCATATTTATAATCCTTAGGTTTCATATAAAATTAAGTTGCATACGTTACGCACGTGGGCTCATGCTGTGCATACATACCTACATATGCACTCACGCCTGTAATTCCCGAATGGGTAGGTAGAGGTGTAACCAGTAAACCCAGATTCCGCCGACACATTTCCGTCCCATGATGTGATAGGGGCGATCCTATCGCCATACCGGGCACAATTCCGGACTCTGGGCTGATACTAAGTATTTCGTGATAGAGAAACTCAATACCGCTTTTACGCGACCCGGGGATCGAACCCAAGACCTCAGCCCCAGCAGTCGTACTGCGTCCGTATTACAACTGCGCCACCGAGGCAGTCAGGCTCAGTCTGCTTCTGACTAAATTACTAGGTAGCTACATAACGAAATGTAAGTATGATGATAATGCGTATTTCGTAGGGTGAGTGAGATGATCGGAGGTTCAAATTCCCTACCCATTCCTAATCGCCCAGTTTAACCTTCAAGAAAAAAAACTAACAAGAAAACTCACCTGCATTATTCTAGCGAGGTATACTAAGGCCTTACCCTTTTCGTTAGTATAGGAGACACAATATGCCCCGCAGTTATAGGACAGTGATAATATACAGATTTTTTGTTACGTTGCTTATATAGCTCGGTTGATTTCGACACATTTTTGAGTGGTAGAGCCACGCTGTAGACAGTTCTGTCTACAAAACGAATGGGCCGGCTCGTCTGCGTCTTTACTATTTGCTGGTGTATTTCATATTATGTGTGAGTAATCCCCTCATCTTCCCAATCCTTTAATTATCTCTTTGTTTTAAAGTCGGCAACGCGGCCACGATTCTTTTCGTATTGTGAGCGTTCATGGGCGGTGCAGATCAATGACCCACTTGTTCCTTTTCCAGCCCATGCTATAAAAACAAATTTACTGAAAAGACTAAGTAAGAACTTAGTAAGAACTAATGTACTCAGAGACGTTAATTAAGTTTAAGTATTCATTAGCCCCTTTTCACAAATCGATTATTCAATTATCGAATTGACTGCCTTGGTGGCACTGTTGTAATGCATACGCGGTACGACTGGTTTGCTGAGGTCTCGGGTTCGATCCCCGGGTCAGGTAGAAATTATATTAACTGATATTGTTTTTTCTACAAAATGCTCATATCAGCCTGGTGTCTGAAATTGTTCTGGGTATGGCGATAGAGTCGTCCCCCTATCACATTATGGGATGGAAATAAGCTCGTTGAAATGTGGGTGTACTGGTTGCAACCATGTTGAAATGTATGTATGTTCAATGTACTGACCTAAAATCTTTAGAGGTGTACCTCTGCTTACCTCTTCGAGTAATACAGATGAGTGCGTATGTATGTATGTATGTAAATGAGTGTATCTGTATCGTGAGTGATTTTAGTTTTAAGTGGGCGCGTGTTATTTTTCATTTCACCTGTAGAGTATAGACAGAATCTGCGCCTCATTACGCGACCTTCAAGAGTACGAATATATTTGTATCATATGAAAAACAGACTATTACCGTACTGAAATAACAATAAAAAAGCGTGTTTTCGTGTTGGGTAATTTCTTCATCTCTACGTCGCGTTGGTGGATGTTTTGCTTAGCTTAGTTTATTTTTGGTATGTTCTTGTTTACATGAAATCTTTATAAAATTATATATTATGCGCCTGTTTCGTCACATCGGAGTAAATACATACTCAGCAATTAAATATAATACGTTCACATAAAAAAACCACGCTCTGACATATCGACAGAAAGAGGTCTACCAAGATTTTTTATAGCATAGGCTGGCAATCGAGCAAGTCGGTCACCTGATAATAAGTGATCTCCACCGCCCATGCACATCCATAATAGCAGAAGAATCATGGGCGCGTTGCCGACCTTTAAGCAAAAGGGATAACAAGGGATTGGGAAGGGGAGGGGTCTTGGGTCTCCGGATATCTCATTCATCATACGAAACACAGCAGCAAGTCGTTACTTTACGTCGGTTTTCTATACTGAACGCTCAAAAGTAGCTCTTTTATACGTGTTTGTTTTCTTTATTTTTTTTGTAAGTCGCAAAATAGACCTTTTTTCGCGTCATGCTAATTACGTACTAAATACGTCATGCTCATTTGACGAAATGAGCATGTCGCTCGCCTGATGGTAAGCTCCACGCTTGCCCATAAACAGATACAACATCACACAGGACTTTGAATTATAAAGCACTGCATGGCACTGGATTGCGTTCGTTACCCCAAGACATAAGTTGTTAAGTCTGAAAATGCCCAGTAATTTCACTGGCTTCAATGTCCTCCAACCGAAACACAACAGTGCTTACACACAGCTGCTTGGCGGCAGAAATGGACAAAGCGGTGGTACCACCCAGACGGACTCTCGCATGGTTGAGGCCTACTTTGTAAAGGCCCTAAGCCTGTTTGCCATTTTACATGACGTAAGAAACTCGTAAGGAACGTATTTAACAAAAAAAAAAATATTGTTAGGTACTATTGCTATACATCTGGCTGAGAGCCCGGCGCAGCCATATACTCGTACGTATACTCACGTTCTGAGGAAACCAAAGGAGAACGTCGCGTCGGTCGCAAATGCCTTTTTCCGATCGTTCCTCATAAAAGGGTCTGGCTTCGAGTATTAGAAGAAGATATGACGGCCAATGATATCACAACGGATGATGCTTAAAAAGCTGGTGAAGTTAGGGCGTTTCAGTAAGAAGACCGACCCTGGCACTAGGTTGGGGTATCGTCAGTTAAAAATAAAATTTACTGTGTCATTTGCACTCATAAAACCTAAAGATATTTTGATCAGTGATACAAAGGCCGATTATAACAACCCGTGAGTAATCGAATTATTTTGGTGAATGATGCTGTCGAGCCGTTGACCCGAAATGCTGCGTCTCGTGTAACACCTACTGACGATGTTAAATCCGCAGGTGTTTCATTTATAAAGCATTCCTTCATTGAAATGTATGTATGTTCAATGTATTGGCCTAAAATCTTTAAATGTAATATATATTTCAGTTAGCTGGTCAAAGTTGCATATTAAATACTTTCAACCGACTTCAGAAAGAAGGAGTTTCTTAATTCGTATGTATTTTTATGTATGTTCCAAGATTTCGCGGCCAATGTGGATAAATTATGATGATTATTTTTGTGTACGATAGTATTTACTCCGAAGATAAGAAATTCCTCAACGGAAAATGGGATTCGTATTTTGATGTTTTCATTTATGATTATTTATAAGGGCAGAATCGCAGCTTTGTTTCTTTGTGTGTTGTTGTCTTATCTTTACCGTAATTATCTGGACATTCTTACGGACGGCTGACGAATAACAACGTTCATAACTATCCCTATACATACACTAAATATATGGTAATAGAAATGAATTCTTTATCTCCCAATACAGAGTTTTCGACTTTGCACTGTCAATTCAGCCTTCCTATTACAAAAATTAGGTATATAATTCATGCTAAAACAGATAAAGTGATTGTGAGTAGTCATTATTAGAAACCAGTCCAAATGCCATTCCCCTTTTTACAGGATTAATGATTTAGGGTATGGATGTCAACTTCAAACAAAGCATTTAGTAATCTGCGACGAATAGATGAAACAGCTGGATGGTACAGTGAATAGGCGAGTCTCTAACATGAAACAATAAGTTGTTAACCTCTATTCACTGTGCCAGTATTAACTGGCCTTTTGTTATTATTAATTGCATTGTTAAGCTCCATTTCACACTAGTATAGTTTAGTCGGTAAGCTAGTATAGTTGCATTTTCTGAAGTAGATGTAGGTGTAAATATCAGCTCATGTTAGCATTTAGCTACTTAACGAAGCGCTATTTATGGTATTAAAAAAGAAATATGAGTTATATATCCGATGACGTCTTACCAACTATCTAAAGTAAAGACCACCTATCTATTATCTTATTTTATTTATGGTGTCTATAATCAATCACTGTATTTCCCTCCTACGTGAATTTGATCTAAACAATGAAGTCACATATATTTGACTTATTGTTATTATGGAACTCTAAAAAGTTTAATTTGTGACTAATTTATCATGCATATCTCCAACGGGCTGAAGAATATAAAATTTATGGAATGTGCGTATTCTGAACAAAGATTTGTTACATCACCTTTTTTACTGAATGAATACAAAAATTTTGTAACGTAGTTAATATTCTGCGGATTTTATACTATTACTATTTTATACTTCTTAAAGTTACGTTAGATATTTCGCCCATATCTTTACTACTGCAATTGCAGTAATCTAAAACTTAATTTAGTTCATCAATAAAGAAGAGTAACTGAATATAAGATCGTCACAGTAAGCTGTTCACACATCATTTGTTTTATACTATCTCAGACATTTTACATTTAGTATAATATAAATCAACCAGAGATATTTTGATTTTTACCCCGCTAACTTTCTTAGAATTAATATTAATCTTGTTTAATCACTCATACTGGTTACGTGTGAATAAATAATTTCATCTCTACATGTTTTTTAGCAATTTATTAGGCGACCTGGAATTTATATATTTCAAGTTCTATAAATGTATTGCAAATAACCTCAATAAATTCTGATACCTCGACGACCCAATTTTGCTTCTTGTGATTCGCGTTATTTTGGCGACAATATAATTTAAGTATTAAGTCAGTTGGTCAAACTTCAGAGTAGGTGGTGTTGAATAAAGTACTGCTAATTTATTACATCTTTCATGTCCTTTTTATTTTTGTTCGCTTTGTATATTCCATGTCACTTGTTTATTCATATTTTCAGAATGGTCGTTTATTTTCTTTTTTTCAAATGTTTATTATTTATTACTTCTTTAGTATCCAAGCCAGCTTCCACTAAATGGAATATATGCGTTGATTAATAAACATTTTTTTGTAAAAATACATACATACATACATACACTCACGCCTGTTTCCCATAGGGGTAGGCAGAGACAACGGATTTCCACTTGCTACGGTCCTTATAAAAATAAGGGTAATATAACTATTAAATAGCTAAAATGTTCTACCTTTTCTCCATTCTCGTCTAAACTTTTGCCCCATTTAGGTGAACAGATTGTCTCGTACGACACAGGCCAGAATATCACAGAAAATGTAATTTAAGATTCGTATGTTCATAAACTGCATGGCGCGGTTTGTGAATAACAGTTTTCTATTGAATTATTACTGCGGTCGTGTGATAAACTCGTCCATCTGAATAGGCCCTTAGTTCATCGATATAATAATGACATAGAAAAATATTGGCATTGTGACAGATGCTTACAGTACTAGAATGTATCTTTAATTTAAAAAGCGAGTATATCAATCCGCGATCAAGTTAGCATCCGGTATCAAATAAAATTCTTTATAAGGTCAATTCACAAATAAACTAAAAGCATACCACATTCCATTCCTATTGGATCTAGTCCAGATCAGTTAGGGTTGGCAATCAGGTGTATAAGTGTTACATCCCATTTGTCTATCTAATATATTTACGATGCACCGGTGAGTTTTATGACTCTGAGATCTGTGTGGCTCCACCCACCAATCTGTTGGTCAGATTTCTATTTGATAGCGATTTATGTATCGTAAAT
The DNA here is from genome assembly GCA_905332985.1 of Mimas tiliae. Lineage (NCBI taxonomy): Eukaryota > Metazoa > Arthropoda > Insecta > Lepidoptera > Sphingidae > Mimas > Mimas tiliae. Next base: position 10,851,383 of record HG995238.1, read on the forward strand.
GTGGATTTAAATGATTTCGAAAATTAATAGTCAGTAATTTTGTAAATGTGGTCGAATGTCCGGCCGATTAATGCGCAGTTGCCAAGAATTACTTTGGATTCCGAGGATTATGAGTGTTTAATGCTCTTCGAATGTATCATTTGTCTTTGCTATAATCCTCAAGTGTTTTGTTTGCTTGTTAATTACGGTAAACGTTTTCTAGTGTTATATTCGAAATCAATATTCAAATTGGTAAAAGGTGAAGTTTTAAAAATTACAATAAAATTGAGCATAATACGTATTTTTTCTAATTTGTGACTTAATATATTTTATAATATGTGAAAGTCTATAAATCACAGCTTTCATTTTTTTTTTCTGAAATATGCCAGTGTCTAATCTAACGAAGAACTAATCGAATTTAAGCAATCTCCTAATGGATCTACCAAGGAGGTCAACCATATGTTAATAGGCTAAAGTTGAACTCTGCCGTTACATAGTTGTACATCAGCTAATTATGAGTCTAAATCAGGCACATGATCCCATTAATTGAATTAGACAGCCTCGTGACTTGAAGTCACAGATCACCGCAGAAATTCAGCGGGCAGTGCAAGTAAATCTGAAACATTTGTCCGTTGTCATATTAAATCTAAGCGATGCGTCGTAACGTCCGGAGCACGACACACGTCATTATTCATCTGCATGCCGAAGTCTACTTCGAGCACTAGATTAATAAGAACGTTTTATAAATGTAGAGCAGTTTGCGGAATTTTCAATTCATTTGTGAAAATTAGAGTTGAATTTGTGTTTGTACCCTTGTTCTAATTGTATAAGACGTTTAATAGATTCTACTCAAACTGATGAGAATTGTTGTTAATAAAAAGGAAAACACGCTCGGAAACGTGTCTATACGAGGATAGCTAGAATTAATCATGACCTGCGCTGCAAGCTGCGACTCCAAAGTGAACTAAAATCGTTTGTTCATTGACATATACTTGACCGCTTGAGCAGTTGCGATCGCTCCGGGCGGTCAGCAGCGTGGCTAAATACCGCCATGCGGTGGAATTATCCCCTTCCGTCGGTTTCGTCACCACCACCTTTTATATTCTACTTCCAACCCTGTGAGGTTATTAGTTTGAGATTATTATGAACCAGTGGTTTGAAGAAAACGTGTATGTGATTCTGGTAACTAAACATTCGATCACGAATCATATCTGACAAGTCTCATTGAAATGAATTGAAAAGAACTCACTGTAAAGGAAAATAGCCTTAATTATAGCAGTGCGAAAATTTTCTATATATTAATACGTGAAGAGAAAACTTCGGACTCCTTTTTAAGTAATATGCGCGCACGGAGGAGTGTGAGATATGACATAGTTTTACATATAATATCTGCAACAAATATGTCCATTGAATTAAATAAAATAAAACATACATTGTGTACGCTCACACTGCAGTGTCTGAATGTCAAATCTCGCAGCTAACGTAGTAGAACAAAATTTAAAAAATAGGTCGAGTTTCGGCTACTAGTATAAAAAAATATATGCGAAATGTGATGAGTTAATAAAAATCTAAATATTCGATCATGAGCTCAAACTAGCTTAATTGGTGAGATCATTTCAATTGAGTCACGAGTTAATAGATGTTGCCTATTAGCACAGCTGGTTAAACTCATTGACATATATTATATTATAGCTATATACGTGTATTTAGGTGTATAATATCATTGTTTATACTTGTTTACAAATTAAAAGAGAAGATTATATTCCAAAGTCGATGAGTCACGCAGTAGATAGTTTTGTCTATAACATGAATGGACCAGCTTGACCATTGTCTCTTAGAAACCGATTTGAAGTAGCAGCTTGCTGTTGCATTTTGCACGGTAAGTGAGGTACGCGGAGACCCAAATCCCCTTCCATTCCCAATTTCTCAACTATTCCTATTAAGGTCTACAAAGCGTTCATGATTCTTAGGGTGTTGTTTCAATTGTTATTAAAGTGTCTACAAATCTTTTCGAATTCCTCTTATTTTATGAGATGGGGGAACTACACGTACTAAGAACAACTTCGCATACAAGATAGTGAAGCCACAATTATGTCGTTGTTTAAAATTAACTTTCTAACTCAACACGTGTTAGGCAACATTTGGCTCAGTCGGTCCTTCGATGTCTTGCCGTGTAGTGACGAAAATCTAGATATACTTTTCTTGAGCTGTTGAATCATCTGTCCTAGTTCGTGGATTTAAAGCTCGTGTCCAGATTTAATATACAGATTGTTTGCCTACTTATCTCCAGTAGTCAAGGCTGCGATGTGTCCCAGTTTTCCTCAATCAGTCTTGATTTCAACGAACGAAGAGTATTTATATGTAACTAGTTTTTGCTCGCGGTTCCTCTTGCGAATGTCTTTTTGTATTATATCCCACAGTACTACTAGGATAAGAAGTCTACTATGTTCAATCCGCTTCATCCAAATCCGATTAGTCGTTAAGGCCTTATTGATTGTCAAACATTTAAATTCATAAATATAGAAACATTTCATAGTTATAATAATACTAGGAAGTATCGTTTCTTATTTTTTTTTAACATTTATGTAATTAATTGGTAATTATTACTTGCTTTAACTTTAAAGTACCTGAGAAGTTCTCCATAAAAAAAATTGAAGGTATGTGAAGCCTGCCAACCCGCATTAGGCTAGTGCAGCGTAGTGGACTATGGCCTAGAGGGACGTATATAATGTAGGGCTAGTATTATTATATGTAATTAGAAAATTAGTACTGGTATTTTATTAGTTATTAAATACCTACCAATTTTGCCAATTCTATTTCACGATCACTGACGAACAGGTCAAATGGTTCCTGTTTGAGAAATTTATTCCGACTATTGACATTACGAGTCAAATAAGTATTCTATGCAACCATGTTAGCTTCGATGGATATAAAGATAACCAGTTAAACTGTTATTAGCAGTAATTCCTTTTTATTACTTAACTGAGGATGTCTAAGAAATAATATGAAATAAAGATAGGTAGATTAAAATAATATTGGTGCGGTATAGTAGAAGAAGGGTAAATTAATCGTATAAAAGAGGTCGTCACGATATATTGGAGCCCCCAGTCGCCCAGTCGCTCAGACGCTCAGTTACCAGTTCCTAGTGATCAGTTTAGTCGATAGTCCAAGTGTTCATAACGCGGTAGCTCTGCTGGTTTGCTATTCAATTCTAGTTGAGTCCTAATTGTAATTAATTAGAGAACGGTCTCTAGAGTATAATCCTGACATGTGGTTGTGGTCTGTAAAGCAGTAATATTGTAAAAGTGACCAATAAACTATGAGTCGAAGTGAATACCATCTGTTAGATATTAAGAAGTAGGGGACTGCGAAATGACTAAGGCAAAGGTATTCTTCGTACATTTATATATTATATTCATTACTTGTTACTTTATATAAAAATAATACAGCCACTCCGTTGTTCATGTCCGACAATTGTTAACCGGAAACAAACTGAACTTTCGCCGGAACTGTACAAATTAAAATTATTGACACTTCCTGTTTTATATGAAATAGTCAATACACTTTTTGTTTATACCTATTTTACATTATCAACACACTTTCTCTTTATTATAATAGCCGGATGTCAAAATGAATACTAACACAATTATCATTACTCATTGACTTTCTTCAAATAAGGAAATATAATAAGTTTTTTTCACGACAAAACGAGTCGACAAAATCATTTCGTATTGCATATGCTAAGCCTTCAAATGTAGCGATTAAACCTTATATACTTATTGAGTGGAGTTATTATGATATATTTGTATGTTATTATCGGATGAGAGCCAAATAGAGTTTAATTAATAGGTATTATGTCGCACAGTCAGCACTCATAATATGATATATGGATTTCAGGATCTGTGATGCGTGCGCACTGTACATTTGACCGACATTGCATCCTTTGATGTTCAATCATGTTTTCTGAATAATTTATAATTACTCACTTCCCTGTTGGATAATTAGTTGAAGAAGAGATTTTATAATATGAATTGAATTTTATAATTAACAGCTTTATTGTCTTCAATAAAATTTGAAAACTGGTAATATTTAAAATAGTTTTTATGGCAGTGATTGTCAAATGAGGAAGTGGATCACCTGATTTGAAGTGTCCTAGAGCCACGCTGTGGATAGTTTTGTTTAGAGCATGAACTGGGCCGGCTCGACCGGGTTGTTACCACTGTCTCACAGAAAACCGACGTAAAGTAGTAGCTCACTTACCATACGAAACTGATATCTCCGGAGGCCTAATCCCCTTCCCAATCCCAGCCCTTTAATTATCACTTTCCTTTAAGGTCAGTAACACGTCCATGGTTCTTCAGGTAGGTATTGCAGATGATTGGCGGTGGAGATCACTTACCATCAGATAAACCACTTGTCCATTTGCCGGCCGCTGCTATAAAAAATAAATTCTTCACCACTCATTAACATACACCCAAAGAATCATGGATGCGTTGCCGAACTTAGAGAGGAGAGGAATAAGGGTTAGTAGAATTTAGGCCACCGGAAATTTATTCAACATACAAAACACAATAATAAACTGCCGCACTTCACGTTGGTTTGCTGTGAGACAGTGGTACTATTCTGCTCAAGCTGGCCCATTCATGATGTAAATAAAATTGTCTACAACGTAGCTCTACAACTTTGTATTTTTTTAGTTTAATTTATGATAAATTAGAATGGTGATCCAGCAATGTCTTTAAGTTATCCAGCTTCAGATTAAGAAGAATATTATTAATAGAGTTATCATCATCGGATCATCGTTTGTAATCATCAGCAATATTCATAATCAAATAACATGTAGCCTACATCTTAAAATGTGTTCAGATATCTGTAGAATACGTAACCAAGAGCAGAATAGATCTGCAATTATCAATGACATACATATTATTTACGTCCACTTAAAAACATTATCATAATCTCCCAATAAAAGCAGTTACAAAAGAATTTCCGATTCGCAAACCGTTTGAACTTCAAGCGGTTTATTCTGGCTGGATGAATCACGGTGCAACATTGGGATCGTGATGCGTTTCTACATTTAGCACGGTCATTTGTATGCTACCTATATTTAGACGGACAACAGAGACATATCAAGAGGAATGGTTGGAGCAGCTACCTCCCTCAACGCAAAATTGATGTGAAAATCAGCACTAAGATTTAGCCTAGCAAGCGAAGACCGTGCGGAAAGAAACTTAGCTTCGATGCTTTTGTTTTTATGAGAATGTATAAATAAATATGCAAAGCCAACCTCATCTGCATGTGGTACACTCTGCTGTTTAACGGACGGGGCAATGGTGAAACTTGGTTCCTGTTGCGGGTAGTGGGGTTCAGAAGACGGGTCGCTTAATTTAATATCTACCAAATATCGTCAAATATATTATTTGATAACGCGGACCCTGGCATTAAGCCTAGATGACGCCAGGCAGAAAGAAAGAAAGGTTAAATAGTCACTTTCAGTAGTCACACGCGTAATAAGATTTATCCAGATGAGGATACTTTTAATCGATATTACTAGAGAATAATTTGGACTTATAGCATACAGACACCTCCAATAATCTCCCAAGGTATTTTCGATCACAGCACTCCAAATTCTTCCATTTATTCCCCGTCCTCAACTTGGCAACACCTTGGATCCAGCCCACGCGAAGCACCTTACATTTACGAGCATGAGTATGGGCATGAGGATTGCGATATAGATTTATCGAAGCCACTTGTCTTTTGTTAAAGTGGTATTGGAGTAAGACTTTCGAGAGGATATGGTTTTGAAGAGGGTTTTGATGATGGAAGACTACTTTGGAATGTTAATAAGTAGGTAGATTAATTTAATGAAGAAAAATAGAATTGAAGTGTGGGTTCATATTAAATGCACTATTGACGTCCGTTCTGTTTATTCGCGATCTGTAGGTGACCGTAGAATCTTTACTCAAAATAGGTGCTTCTAAGTTTTAAATGGCGCCGATAACTCAACGAGATGTTTATGGAGAGTATATCAAAATTTATTGACCTGTTTGGACCAAAACTAGCAAAACATTGTAATTAATCGTAGACTTACAGCCAGATTATAACGCTGCAACGTTACCCACATTGTCAGTAACATCAAAAGGTTAGCTTCATACATACATTTTGTTTTTAATAGTGGCTCGTTCTTTCGATTCGCATTTCGCGTCAACCAGTGTATATCCAGTAATTTAAGACCGGCATAATTCTGCCGGACGTCGAAGGACGCAATGACTTAACCGGGTCAGACAGAAGAAAGACACTGGTCTCACAGAAAACTGGCGTAAAGTAGCGGCTTGCTGCTGCGTTTCGCACGTTGAGTGGGATATCCGGAAGCCCAAATTCCCCTACCCTTCCAAATCCCTTAATTATGCCTTTCCTTTATGTTTGGTAACATGCCCATGATTCTTTTGATATTGTATATTTGCGGATCACTTACCATCAGATGACCTTCTTACTCGTTTGCCGGCTATAAAAACACATTGTATTTGGACTGCACTTACTACTGTTGCAGGGGTCACTTTACCGTTCAAGGATAAAGAAATGTGTATTATTTCATATGCTATAGAAAGCAATACGTAAAAGAAACCCTTTTGCAACAACGGAGACAAAATTTAAAAAAAAAACAACCAAGTGCGTGTCAGACAATGCAAAATATCGGGTTTCGTAGTGTAAACCAAAATATTCCATATCTCAAAAACTATACAACCTAGCTTACGAAAAAAAACGCTGCATTTGTTTATTAGCTTGAGTGATGAAACGAGAAGTCGCTTGCCTGATGGTAAGCGCAACGCCTGCCCATAAACAGAAGCACCACCACACAGAACTTTGAATTACAAAGCACGGCATGTCATTGGACTACGCTCGTCACCCAGAGACATAAGACGTTAAGTCTCATAATGCCCAGTAATTTCACTGGCTTCAATGTCCTTCAAACCGAAACACAATAGTGCTTACACACTGCTATTTGGCGGTAGAAATAGTCAAAGCGGTGGTACCAATCCAGACGGCCTCTCGCATACGAAGGACCTACCAACTTGTAAAAAGTTATCCTTAAGTTATACTACCTTGATTTTTTCAGTTTTTTACCCCGTTAATATTTAGAGGGGAGAAGCGACATTTTTTACGACTTTAGACAAGTATATCTCACAAACTAATAATTTATATAAAAAAGTCAATTAGACCTATCCAATGATACCACACATGCCTATGTGCAATGGAAAAAAACATATCTCAGATTACATGTATGGAGCGCCACCCCAAAAAAAATATTTTCTTATATTTACTACTCCTTTGTGGAACGTTCATTCAATACAACTACCATCCAAATCACATCCATATAATGCTAATAGTCTCTGAGTAAAATGGTTGTGATATACAGACTAACAGACGAACAGACGGACGGACGGAGAGATGACGAAATTATAAAGTTTTCCATTGCCATTTGGTTAAAATTATAAATTTGTTTTTGCTAGCCTATTTTATAATGTAAATAATGTGTATTATATTTCCTTTTACTTTTTTCTTTCTTTATGTGAGATGCTTCATGACAGAGTAGCCCTTGCCATCATGATTTTCGGTGGATTAGATTTTTGTAGATTAAAATTTTACCTGCTTAATTGTACTGTACGTTAAGATTTAAAATAATTCTTCACCAAATGCTGCTTGAGCCCGCAAAGTAGAGCTGTTTTGTGTGCATTATTTCATAATATTACTGTTTTAAAAAACCTGAGCAAAGTTATCTGGCTCAAAGACTATTTCACATTGTGTAAAGTCAAATGAAACATAACATAAAAGAATGCATTCTACAGTAACAACATATTGCATCACGGATGAAAGACTGCAAGAGCCAGCGTAATGTTTAAACTCTTTCCTGAAAGAATGTAAACAGCACTTTAAAGGTCGTTTTCAAGGTTGGAGTGAGTCAACTGCATGGCGCATCTTTATTTATTACTTAGCACGTGCGTCTAGTTTCGCTGTTTTTAAATATTTTAGATTTAAATAAAGAAGAGATTTGTTGATAATGTTTTTGTAATAGATGTGTTATGTGTTTAGTAATGAAAATGATACAGTTATCTGGATTTATTGTATGTTTAATGTGTCTTTAGTGGATATTGACTATTTTACGAGACTTGAGGGGATTTTGGTGTAGGTGTAATTTCATACCATCGGCATCTGCATATACGTGCGGATTTATTAAAGCACACGGGATACATCCATACAAGTGAAATTCTTGAATACCTCCGGCGTGTATTTTTTATACTATAGGCCGGTAAACGAGCAAGTGGATCACCGGATGGTAAGTAAACTCGACCGCCCATATATGTTCACATTACTACAAGAATCATGGGCGCGATAAAACGAAAGGGATAATTAAGGAATTGGTAAGGGTATTTGTGCCTATGAATATCTCACTTACCATACGAAACGCAGCAGCAAGCCGCTACTTTACGTCAGTTTTCTATGAGATCTTGGTAACGACCCGGTCGAGCCGGCCCATTCATGCTGTTGACAAAACTGTCTACAGCGTGGCTCTACCACTCTAATACGTATCATAACAAATATTAATCTGAAAAGGTGCATAGCAGGGTGCCCATGCCGAGCCAATCTCGTGTGCGTGAACAAATCTGTATGGCACATTTAATGTGTTTAATTTCTATTTATTTTGTTTTGAAGACGTTTTATAAGAGTTAATTATAGTCAGATGTAATAAACAGCATTATTAGTTTAACTGTTAATGTAAGTGAATGCTATATATATAAATAAATAAATAAATAAATAATAAATTATTATCATTTGACAGTTTTGAAACAAGTATATCATTTTATTTACACCATGGGATTTGATGTATTAGAGTAACGCAGACTATGTTTTACGTATAAATATTGCATAAAACTTCTTTATAAATGATGAATGAACGACCCGCACATACTTTTATAGCCCCGCCCCCTTGCACAAAGTTTTGGTGGAGTAATTTTTTTGCTTGAGTTACGTTTCTTGTTATCTTATTTCGATGAGTAAAGAGATATATTGCTACATTATTTGGCAAAAAACATCGGACATCATTTAGGTGTGTCTTTATTTTTCGGCTTTAGTATAAAATTTGCTGGGAAATGCGTATGTAAAATGTAGAGTTTTCAATTAATTTCCTAGTACTACATAACACCGTCCATTACACAATGTTGCCAGTTAAAACATAATTTATTTTATTACAGACCAAAACGAGTTTTATGATCGTGAGAAACATCGACGATAGTGTAGCGAAATATCATTGAAAACGTACTTGTCATCGAATTCTTTTGCCAAAGTTTTATTACAGATGTGAGGCGAAAATATATTCACTGGAAAAAGCGTAGGTACTAAATAATAAAAAAGTTATATTTCTATTATTGTTGGACAGCGCATCGTCGTGGAATTTGGCCAGGGAGCAAATAGTGTTATGTCGACATGTGATTTGTTATTTGTTTTTACGATAGTTATGGTACAAAGTGACATGCTATATACCTCAAGGTTATCTTCATTATTATACTTCTAGTACGTTTTGATTAGGTATGCTATCGAATAAAGGATTTTTTTGTGAGTACTAATTACAAAAATGTTCCAGTTAATTACATTAAACAATTTGTTTTAAGTTCTTAGGCTATTGTTTGAAGTGGCAGAGCCATACAATGTTGTTTTGTCGGCAGCATGAATGGGATGTCTCAAAGAAAATCGACGTAAAGTAGCAGCTTGCTGTTGTGATTCGCATGGTAATTGAGATATCCGAATATGCTATAAAAAATATTTTGGTCAACTAAGACAACACCCTTGGGGCTGCTTGATTTTTGAACAAGTCAGTTTTGTAAAGTTTTTATATTACTAGGTTTTGCAACGTGTTCAAAAATCTTGAGAACTATTCTTGACCATCAAGAAACGGAAAATTAGTTTGCTAGGGTATATACGCTCAGCCATCCTCAGTATCGCATTCTACAAATAATTGTAATTGGTAAAGTAGAGGGATGGCGACACGTCGGTAGAAGAAGGAAGTTGTGGCTCAGGAACAAAAGGGAATAGACAGGAATCACCAGCGTAGAAGAGCTATTTAACCTGGCCAGAACTAGCAAGGAATATGCGGAGTTGACAGATAGTAAATAGACGCCGTAGACAACAATAGTGAATAGGCACCGTAAGAGAGAGAGAGAGTTTTTGCTCGCGGATCCGCCCGCGTAAACGGCCTTTTCCGGGATAAAAAGTAGCCATGTGTGCCAAATTTCATCCAAAACCATTTAGCCGTTAAGGCGTGATTGACTAACAAACATCCAAATTCACAAATTCACAGACATCCAAACATTCACATTAAGGTATAATAGTAGTGGGAATTAGGATAATAAGTAAAGTGATCAGTCCGCGGAAGTTGCATCGCTTGACACATAATTTAAAATCTAGTTACAATCAGTTAATTTTGTAAATGAATAGTTTAACTAAACAGACGATGGCGAAACTTGGTGTTTGTTGCGGGTTGTGGGGATCAGACGGCGGGTCGCCCCATATAATACCAAATAGCATCAAACTTATAGAGGCACGAGGTAGAAAGATAGAAAGGTAATATTTTTATGCAAATTATTATGTACATCGCGATTTGTATTTAAGTGTTGTTTTTTGAAGTCGGTTTATTAAATTTTGATTAAACTTCTTTTGTATTAACTGGTGACAAATTAACTTAGTTAACTTAACTTAGTTTATGATTACTCATTACCACATGCGTACCAAGTTTTCTTGCGATATTGAAATAAAAATATTTTTAAACAAGCGAAGCTAAAATATTTGTCTAGTTTTATTACTAAGTTGTGTTCCACTTGTGGTTTCCTGGATTCGGTTATTTTCTGCTCTATGCAAGTTTCCTCGCGATATTTCCGTCACTCCTAAAGTAAGCGATCATTAAAAATGAATACACATAACTCAGAAGTCAGAGGTGCATGTTAATGGGGGTTGGTTTCGAACTGCGAGTTTTGTTTCGGAAGTCCGTACCACTTCACGCAGAGCTATAGCTGCTTGCAAATAAAAACAATATTATTATATTGAAAGTCAATATGTCAAGACCGTCATATGTGACTTTACGCTTGAACACTACATTTATGATTAGATGATGCTCCCTCAATTATTTTCAATTCTGAATTTTCGCCACCTAAAATACACGATAAGCTCTAAATATTTATTGCAATAAAATATTGGTCGATGTAAGCCGTACTAGAAAGTTGTTGGTCGTAAATTGTAATACGTTTGGTGGCAACAGCGGCGTGGGACGAGACGCTGGTGTGATGTGCATACTTTTCTTGTTGATTTGACATGCCACAATAATGGTAATGGATTCTTACAATTTAAAATTGTTATTGCTGGCAGGTGCGTGTAGACATTCCACTAAATCCAGCTGAAGTTGTAAAACATTTGCTCGTGGACTTAAAATGAACTATAGAAAAGGCTAACCGAACAATTGTAACGTTTGGTAAAGTTGTTGTTAGGCGTGAAGACTTCGGAATTGAACTCCAGAAGCCTGAATATAATGATAATAAACATATCAATTATATTCAATAGACTAATGCTACCTTAGGACGTCATCCCCACAGAACATATGTGTTCTGTGGTCATCTCTATATCAACTTTTAATAATCTAAAGGAATATACTAAGCTATCCTATTATGCCAGAGTCACTAAGGCTGCCGTCATACTATAACGAAATGAAATTATAAAATGACATTGAAACATCGTCGCACAGTATAGGATATGCGATGACTTTCGGTCACACATACTGAGACAGAGAGAGTCAAATACATAATGTTTGATTAGATATATAGCACGAGCAGAATATTAAAATGACTACATATAGTCGTGTCATAAAATGTATTTTCTACTTTGTTATAATGCTTCAAGTTTATGTTTGGCGAGCGACGTTGTGTTACGTGCTACCACGTCATCATAGAGTGTAAATTAGTATTTGATACTCCCACCTCGTCACATGACGGCGATGTTTATAAGCAGACTTTATACAATACAATCATTTACGTGTTTTTGGAAGTCAGTGTTTAAAAAAAAAACATAATCAATTAATTAGATGAAAAAGATAACAAACTATGCATAACTAAGGTAATATCAGAGATCTTTTTAAATGTAATATAAAATTTATTATAAAATTTTAAGATTTCCATATCTATATGAGTGGTAGAGCTACGCTGTTGACACTTTTGTCTACAGCATGAATGGCTATGTCGTGACCACTGTCTCACAGAAAACCGACGTAAAGTAGCAGCTTGCTGCTGCGTTTCGTACGGTGAGTTAGACATCCGGAGGACCAAATCGCCCTACCCTTCCCAATCCCTTAATTATTCATTTCTTTTAAGGTGGGCAACACACCCATATTTCTTTTGGTATTATGGGCGTACACGGGTAGTGGAGATCACTTACCATCAGGTGACCCACTTGCTCGTTTGCCAGCTTATGCTATAAAAAAAAATAGTATACCTACTTACTGATCAAAGGCAAGCGTATTTTATTATAATATTTTTAACGTTATAATATAAAGGTATATCTTAAGACCAGATCACGGAACAATGCACACGACAGAACAAATAGGGGAGGGCCGCGATGACAAAGCACAACATAGGAGCTACCAGACTCGTTCCTTGACGTAAATATCATTGTTAAAACTTCAAATGAATGTAACATAATCTTGTACATAGTCTAAGGACCGGCTTGACGACGTTCTAAAAGATAAAGAAGCAACATAGTGGCAAAAAGTTAAGAATTTATTCAGAGCAATTTTTTGTACTTATACACATATAAGCTCAGTGGCGAGTGGTACGAACTGTCACGACTAAAGTCGCAGGTTCAAAACCAGCCTCAAGAGCTTACACCTCTGACTTTTCTAAGTTATGTGTGTATTCATTGTTAATAATTATCGCTTGCTTTAACGGTGAAGGTAACATCGTGAGGAATCCTGCATACCTGAGAAGTTCTTCATTAGAATTTCGAAGGTACGTGTAGTCTGCCAACCCGCATTAAGCCAGCGTGGTAGACTAATGCCTAACCCCTCTCATTCAGTAGAGGAAGGCCGTGGCCACCAGTGGGACGTGTATAATACAGGGCTAGTATTATTATTATTTATTTATACACATATTGACATTTGTTAAAACTGGTGCGTGTGTTTTTATTATTTGTTAATTAAAATATGTATGATGCTTATTTTTGTACATTTGTATTCACTTTTCCAATTAAACCAGGCATTTATAAAAGTATTTGTAATCTCGGGTTCTTTACTTACTAACTTTGATGATATTCTATTGCAAATAATGCAATTTTATACTTTGATTCTAATAAATAACCACGTTAAAAGCCTCAGTCATGGTAGAGATTATTTCTATATGAATAAGTAACGTATGTAGTCATTTCCAAGTAATTTTACTTAATAAAATAACTAATAAATCATATTTCGCACGCGAGTGAAATTCAAAGAATTTATATTTACGTATACAGATTTCCTTTCGCCCTTGTGAAAAGCTACATTTATTGAAAGGTAGGTTACGACTGGCATCATCCACAAACTATAGTTGCATTTAATCGGTCGGATCATTCCTTTGTACACGTAGTATAGGTACAGGAACATTTGTAGGACCTCCTACGATACTATAAACAGGTTCATTCATTCATTTGATTGCGTCATTCCTTCGTACATCTAATACGTGGATACATTAAAGCTAACATTTATAAGAACTCCTACGCCTAGTACTATAATCGTATTCATTCATTCATTCGGTCCTGTCATTCGTTTTGTGTGTTTGTATACGAATTCACAGAGTTTAGGCGGGCAAAAAATTGGCATAACCAAAGCTTGCTGGCAGACTAATATTAAAAATAGAAATGTTAGAAAACAGGTGTTATTGCGCGTGTTTGTTAGCGGATATTTATGTAAGGAACTAGTTTCCATTATACTTAATCTATTTCGTTCGCTATTTGTATAATTTGTTCGTACTTTTTGTATAATTAATATAACAATAGCGATTACACTATAAATCCCAATTCCGTTTTCTGAACTTTTTTTATAGCATACACCGGCAAACGAGCAAGTGGGTAACTTGATGGTAAGTAATTTAAACTTACCGTCACTATTGAAATTTTTCTAAAATAAGTGAGTATTTTTTTAAATATCGTGTCGTATTCAACAACAGATACAGTTACCGCGAACATTATCATTCCATTGATTTTCGTTCTGACGTTCAAAGTTTTATTCTTGTTCGCACCAAACACGTATTTGCCTGGATCATAAACAATGTAATGAATGGAAACTTTACATCACTAGTGACTAATCGCTTTCAAGATTCATAAAAAGAGTATTAGCTTTACGATATTTATGACTGACGTTTATTATCTCATCTTTTATCTTTACGCTTGTAAAGAAAAAGATGACTCTACGACTTGTAGAGGCATGTTGTAGACTAAACTGCCTTTAGCATAAATGGGCCGGCTTGACCGGTTTTTTATATGGGTCAGTTGTTTTGGTGGGTCAGTTGTTTTGGCTCTTGAACAAAAAGAGTCCAATTTCCGTCCGCAACAAGATTAGGATATATACCACATGTATTACGCCGATAATGACGTACGCATCGCCGGCGTTCGCTCATGTACCCGAAGTCCGTTATAAGCGTATGCAAACTCTGCAGAATCGCTTTCTGCGTAGAGTCCTGGGGGCACCGTGGTTTGTGCGTAATCACAATCTCCACGTAGATGCCAATTTGCCAACCATCAGGCAAGTCATGAAAGTGGCTAGCAAACGCTATTTCGATCGCGCCGCGCATCATCCAAACACGCTCATTCGTAGAGCGTCGATATATACTCCCTTTGACCGCGCAAAGAGGAGAAGACCGCGTTCCGTCCTCACCGATCCCGACGATGCGACCACTCTGGCCATCCGAGAGATGGAGGAAGCCACACTTAAAGCACACTCCACAAGACCGTCATTCCGTCCTCGCCGAAGAGGACCTCGCCGACCCCCGACCCTTCGACCGGCCCGCGTGCCGATGAAGATCAAAATTAGATTATAAGTAGATTATTAAATCCCCTAAAAACCTAATCGCAAATGTCTTTGCCCCCCTCCAGTGGCCGTCCTGAGCCGAGGTCCGTATCCCCCATTAGGGGGGATGCCCTCAGCGAAGGTCACTTAAATTTTAGGGTTGGAGTGCCTAAAGCATTCGCCCGTAAGTCCGGTGTCGCTGACTAAAGCCGACTCTCGTCAGGCTATCAGCAAGCGTCCATCCCAAAAAAAAAAAAAAGGTTTGTGATCACTGTCAAACAGAAAACCGACGTGAAATAGTAGTTTGTTCTTGCGTTTCATACGGTGAGTGTGATATCTGGAGGCTCAAATCCCACCTCACCTTCCCAATCTCTTAAATATCCCGTTCCTTTAATGTAGGCAACACTTACATGATTATTTACTATTGTAAATGTTTGTGTGTGGTGGAAATACATCTCTTACCATCACGTGACTCACTTGCTCGTTTGCCGAGCTTCTTCATAACAACATCTGTGGCAAATGTGGCGTTTAATTGAAATAAATATAATGAGTGATACGCACATAAATCATCTCTGATATGTTTATTGGGTAAATGGGTTAAGGTTGTTCCAATTGCTATGTTTGTTATTGGTAGTTTTAATCGATTGGTGAAATAAATATTTGTGTTTAAAAAGATATTTAAAATATCTGTCATTATGTACAGTTACTCTACTTAATCTTTATTTTAAAAGGTGTTTTCTTACATTTTTCAGTATTACTCTTATAAAAAATAAAACATTTAAACATGTAATAAATATCATCCTCCAATGACGAGATCTAGGACCCAGAGTAAGGAACCTCCTTAGAATATTATTACATACTTATAATATTCTAAGGAGCACTTACGCCTGTATTACCCGAAGGGGTAGGCAGAGGTGTAACTAGTACATCCACATTTCACCGAGCGAATCTCCGTCCCACGATGTGATAAGGGACGAGCCTATCGCCATACCGGGCACAAATTCCAGACTCCGGGATAATACTGAGCATTACGTAGAATATTATTACTTATAATTATTAAAACTATAGCCGATGATTATTAAAAATTGAGAACGTTTCATACATTTTTAGATTAGGTACAGGGGTTTACAATATGATAAAAAAACTGAATTTGAAACTTTATACACGACAAAAGAATACAACAAATAACTCCCGATGCTTAAATAAAGCTGCCCCATTTCGTATTGTCAGGTAGATCATAGAAGTGCTACAGAGACCCTGTGTCACATTTAAACTTATATCACCGTCATAGTGGTCATGCATACAGCCAGAAAACTGTCCAGTGACGATAGTTAGGTTGGTGCGACGAGTATCAACTCCAGAAGTTTACATATTATACTGAACTCTCTTGTAGGCCGTAGAAAAACTGTCTACAGCGTGGCTCTACTACTCAAATTACTTCACGTCGGTGTTCTGTGAAACGGTAGTAACAATCCGCTCAAGCCGGCTGATTAAATATATTTAAAAAAAAATTTACAGCGTGGCTCTATCACTTAAAAGCTTATCAAAAATTTTACAGAATTATGTATATTTTTAAAACGAATTGGACGCCATCTGTATTTTGTACAGAACATTTATTTGTGGCTTTAGATCCTCCATACAGTACGAGAGTCTAATGTAAGGAAGGATTCTTGTTTAGCTACGTATCGCTAGATGGCTCTTTGTGCCATGCGAATTTTATTTTCTTCTTTGCTTTACTTCTACCATTCAATTACTTAACTTATGAATTCTTCGATAATTAATTATCAAATAATATATAGATGAATTATTCAGAATCGATTATTTATATTAATTTAATTATTAATATTAGTCTATAACCTCTTCATATTTTAGCAAATTTATGAGGTATTTTTAATATATCTATATATTTTAATTATATGGTTGGCATCAGATGCTAGTTTCATAACAAAAACTTATATTTTATTTCTATAACTTACAAATACAGAGTTAAGTTCAATTTAACTAGATAAAGAGTTGAATTCGCAACACAAATTACTTGCAAACTGCAAATATAGCGCTAAATTCTCTTTTGACTCCCATTAAGCGTTTCTCCGACTTTCATTATTAAATTACCAAAACGGTGTTATTCTGAAAATAAAGTAAAAGTTGACGTAATTTAGGCACACTTAAACGTTTTCACTGGTTGATGGCATCGTCTTGTGGGAAACGGTAACTTACGTGCGTTTTAAAATTCGACATAACTGTGCCACAATTATATACCTATCTACATGTATAGTATAGTTTATCAGTATAAATATTCGTATTTATTATTGTAATATCTTATTTCACGATGTCGGTTTAAATTTATATCTGCCAAATAATGCATTAGACAGCCAGTTTAGGACGTACCAATTTGACATACTGTTTAGTCTTTTTTGTTTTTGTATTTTGCCGTTTTATACATACATACATATGCACTCACGCTTGTAATCCCCGAAGGGGTAGGCAAAGGTGTAACCAGCACACCCACATTTCGCTGAGTTTATTTCCGTCCCATGATGTGAAAGGGGGCGGGCCTATCGCCATACCGGCCACAATTCCAGACTCCGATCTGATACTGAGCATTTCGAAATAGAAAAACCCAATATCACTTTTATCCGACCCGGGGATTAAACCTGAGACCTCAGCACAACAGTCGTACCACGAACGAATTACAACTGCGCCGCCGAGGCAGGCCGTGTTATATTTTATGACAAGTAATTTTACTCGTACATTATGAAACAAGCAATTTGATACCAAATAGATTTATGATGAACCATCGACACTATGGAGCTTTGTGAACGCTTTGCCTACTGTGTGAAAACTATTAAATCCTTTAAAAAAGTATATTATTGCAGATATCTTTGTATATCAACAAAAGTGTATGCAATATTTTCGCCTCTTTAGTTTTCAGTCATAAATTACACAATATTCCGTCTTCACTCCCGTAATAAGGAGATGGTCCAAAGAGCGCGAGCGTAAAAAATCTGCATAATCGCCACGTCCCTAGAGAATTCATTATGACGTCTGGATAAATAAATATACATACATTTGTACAAACGGGACCACCTAACAATGGACAATTTATTATTTAGATTCTGTCGTTTTTCCGCCGTAGATTTTTTATGTTAATTTTGGTGGTCTCCATTTTGTCTTCTTCCGAGACAGTGATTACCGGTCCGAAGCATTAATAATTGTGTATAATCTTTGTAGATGTTTGGTTTAACAAGGATTTTATAACATTTTTGTTTAGGGAATATATTTCGATTTAAACTTGGAGTGTGGGCTTAATAAGTACTTTTTCTTTTTTATGGCAGAGGTCGTCAAGTGAACAAGGGCGTAAGTGAAGTGCACTAGTTCGTTTCACGTCCATGAACATCCACAATACCTGAAGAATGAAGGACTGGTTTTCGATATTAAAGGAACTAGATGATTTAGGGATTGGGGGAAGGGGAAAGTGATTTGGGCCTCCGGATATCTTCCTCACGTACGAAACGCAATTACAGCAAGTTACTACTATGTGGAGTGACCCACCATCTGACACCCGCAACGGGAACCAAGTTTCGCCATTGCCTCGTCCGTTAATCAGCACAGTGTACCACGTGTAGGTGACGTTTTAGGCCTAAGATATTTGGTTGTCCAATAATAAATACTAATAAGCTATTTCAAACGTAAATTAAAATATAAAAATTCGATTCTTACAAAACAATAAATAAAATGTCAGAAAACATTGATTGGATCTCCAAGACGGACGATATAAATAAATAGAAGTCGAACAGCAATCGACAAGAGTAAAATTTAATTAAAAGCAGATCTTGTTACAAAACATTTTATTGGACGGGCCAGTTCGCACAGTCATTGTTTTGTCGGCAGCAAGATGTCGAACGCCCGCTATTTGTTTTTATTATTTACCAACCTTATTGAATCTTGGAGACAAATTACCGGGTGTAACATTGATTAATTTTCCATTAATTTTAAGTCAGGCTTTTAGTTACATTCGAACTCTATTGTTTATAGCTTTCATGTGTATCTCAAACGTATTAATTATATTGTAACTTTTGTCTTCTCATCGATGTTATTGGCAAATGTATCTATAATACTCAGTTCTTTTTTATAGTAGAGACTGGCAAACGAAAAAGTGGGTCACCTAATGGTAAGTGAGCTGAACATCTACAAACTTAAGGAATCATGTTTTTTATTATTAGTTTTAGATGACGTGACTGGCAAGTCGCTCGCCTGATGGTAAGCTTCACGCCTGCCCATAAACAGAAGCAACACCATCAGAACTTTGAATTATGAAGTACTACACGGGACTAAACTGCGCTCGTCACCCTTAGACATAAGGTGTTGAGGCGCATTATTGTCCAGTAATTTGACTGGCTTCAATGTCCTTCAAACTGGAACACAACAGTGTTTACACACTGTTGCTTGACGGATATAGAAATAGACAAAGCGGTGGTACCTATCGGCCTCTCGCATACGAGGGATCTACCACCTAGTGAATAGTGGATAAGGGATTGGAAGGGGAGGGAGAATTGGGCCTCCGGATATCTCACTCATACTACGAAACGCAACAGCAAGCAGCTAGTTCCCGTCGGTTTGAAAGGGACTCCAGCTTTTTCTCCTATATTACCTTGATATTATATTAATTTGGTGCTAATTGATGACTGGGTTTTGGCCTTATTATAAAACATACAAAAACGTTAAACTAAGTTTATATCGGTCGGTTTGTGTAGGTTAACATAATAACTGGTTAATATAAACTAATGTTGTTAGTCTTATAATTAAAGCCTTTTTTTGTATAAATATTAGCCTCATCTACTGCGTAGAGTTTATACTTATCCATTACAGTGCCTCAACCATGAGTTTGTCTCAGTAAAATCGCTAGCGACGACGTAAAATATTTGTATGACAAAGTCTAGTTTCTCACGTATCCGCTAGAGGCGCCACTGAGTTTTTCATATAAATATTTTACGTCGCCGCTAGCGATTTTGTCGAGACAAACTCATGGTTAGCCTGCAGTAACGTTATCTTTCCAAACGACCCGTCAATTTAATTAAACATCTTTAAAAATATTATGCTGGTAGTTGGTATAATTTAAACTATTGGAAATATTATTCGAGAAACATCGACGCTGACAGTGTGGGCAGATAGTTTACGATAGGAGTACAGTGGTCTTTAGATAGCATGGACGAACATACAATACCTTTCATACGTCCCACACACCTGTACGCGGCACTCAGTTCCCAAGCAACTCGTTAACTGAAGGGTCTACCTTGAGATAAACGATATAGACCTACCAGCATTCAGACCGGGCGAAGTGAAAATATTTACCAAAGAAAAGAAAATAACTTTTGGGTATATTCAAGGTTCCGCATAAATGTCTAAGCTACTTGTACAGTACAGTATTAGCTGTTGACGTTTATTTAGTTTAAATAACTATACGAATACAGATTATATTATCCTGAATGAACGCTAAGTTAGATATCCGGAGGCCCGGATGAAGAAAATGACAACAACCACCGACACTCGATGTGTCTTTATGACATAATAATAATCATCTATTCACAAATACCTGAAATCCATACTGTTAGTACGTGTAGTAAAATCTGCATATTATTGATTACAATTTATAGAACTTACATACGCACTCACGCCTGTAATCCCCGAAGGGGTAGGCAGAGGTGTAATCAGTACACCCACATTTCGCCGAGCGTATCTCCGTCCCGTATGTGATAGGTGGCGAGCCTATCGCCATACCGGACACAAATTCCAGACTCCGGGCTGATACTGAGCATTTCGTAATAGAAAAACCCAATATCACTCTTACCCGACCCGGGGATCGAACCCGAGACCTCAGCGTCAGCCTCAGTCGTAACGCGTACGCATTACAACTGCGCCACCGGGGCAGTCCTGTGATTTAAATATTTTAATTTATAGAACTATATCACATTTATTTATTAGCTGTTCCGGCATGAGTTGTAATGCCTCTTTTTATTTCTTAATAGGTATAAATTAGATATACAGTATGTAACAAAATCCCTGTTGGCCCTTTTTGGGTCGTGAAGATAGACAATCAGACAGCTTAATAAAAATAGTTAAATTAAAAAAAATATAAACAGAAGCGAATAAATAAGATATTTACAAAATGTTATTTACATCTGAATCTCGCGCAGCGCGGGGCGTTTCATGTACGTGGACGCCGCAACTTGCTATCTCGCTCTGGCTTCGAGTCATTGCTCTTGCAGGGGTAATCAATCGAAATACGGTTTGCAAAAATAAATTACTTAAAGTTTAAATAAATAAATATGATTATTTTATAGTCCAATATTCGTATGCGAGATTTTTCATTACTTTTAAATATCGATTCTGATATCACAGTTAAAACATTCAAC
Organism: Mimas tiliae; assembly: GCA_905332985.1. NCBI lineage: Eukaryota > Metazoa > Arthropoda > Insecta > Lepidoptera > Sphingidae > Mimas > Mimas tiliae. Next base: position 10,872,848 of record HG995238.1, read on the forward strand.
AGGGTTTTGATTACATATTGTGTATCTACATACATATAGACTGACCAAAGTGTCATCGCAATAGAAAGACATAGGAGACAAGACGAGACTAGACAGACAAAAGAAAAGAAACAATATTTATTATAATTTTAGTTTAGCTACAAATAAATCTAAGGAATACAGAAAATATTATACTACTTCTTAACAATTTGTTTTGTAAAAAAAAATCTTTCCTACAACAATATTCTGAATTTCTCCACCTACCGAAGTCTTCAGCACGTCTCCTTCGTATAAGATGCTATTTGTCTCTACGTAGATTAGTATGAGCGTTGCCGAAGCGTCTCGCACCTGAGACTGGCTACCATGTAAACAAGCCCTACTATTTTACGCCTACGGGACGCAATTTTTGGAAGCGATTGAAATTCCTGACTCAAGCTCTTTCGATATTGTGTTGTTTTTTTTTAAGGAGAGAACTTAATGTCAAATAAGGTACGAGGGTGGGCCGTAGTTGATAAAATGAAAAACTTATTTTGTGTGTCACATTTTAGTAACTTACATTTTATCTTCGATTAATTAACCGTGAACACTTAGAAGTTTCACATTGTTTCGAAATAAAGATTTTAACAATTCATAATCTCTTTATAATATTAAGAAATCTAGTTATTAGAATCTAGATGCAGCTATGCTAGATGCGCGTTACTTTGCCGGGAACAGGTGGAAGCGAGACAGAGAATAATTTTCTTATTATATTGACCCTTTTAATATCATAAGAATGTTATTAGATGTATGAATTTATATGTAAAAATATTGTAGTATACATATTGTATGGGTGGTTTATTTAAGTATTATATACAATAATTCTTTAGCTATCTTCTTCTTTCGTCACGTAGTAGTGTGTCAATTAATTATATCGGCTGGCTGGCGTCCGCGTCCGTACGTCACACAAGGTGACCACTGAAAATCAGCGCTGTGTTGTGGTACGCGCCACGGCACAGCAACATGCTGAGTGTTCACCTACCTGTCACAGCTGCGGCGCGCAATTGTACTTTTTTATATTATTTCTTAATTTATTTTTTTATGTTAATTGTAGTGTATGAATGTAGCGATACACTCATAAGCGCGTTGGCGGCTGTACAAATAAATAGTTTTTCTTTCTTTCTTTCTTTCTTTCTTATTATTTTTGTATTGTTAATTAATCTTCAACATTTTAAATATGTAATTGAAAAAAATAATTTGGCCGTACACTTGTCTCTGTTTTCTGCAAGACAAAGATAAGACCGTCAATTGTACCAGCCTTACTTTATGATCCTTGTTTGTATGTTATCTACTTTATTTGCAGGTGTGTAATAAAGAATATAGGTATCTATCTATCCACTTTGTGACGTAATGTCCTTAACATATTATGTTTTATTATCCGCATTTGAAAAAAGGAGAAAATATTAAAATCAATATGTTGATTCAATAAGCTATCGACAACATTCCAGTTGAACCTATTTCTTTTCCTACAAAGCGATAAATCAAAGGCAACTTTGAATATAAGTCAGAACGTTCGGAATATCAACTTCGGTCGTTATCTCTGATAGGTAGATAAATTACATGTAAGCATATATCATTCCCAGGAGACGTTTCAATCGAGCACATTCCCATTAGCCGAGTTTCAGGCGTGACAGTCGTTTGAATGAAAACTTGAGCGTAGTTTCAGATTTATTGCGCCGAGTTGCGTTCGCGCCTATGCTCGTGTACTTCGATGCGTTATATTATTACATTATTTTGGAGAAGGTATTGATTGAAGTTATAAACTAAGTAGGGTTTTTTTGAGGTCTTTAAAAAGTATATAGGTAGTTAATATGGTATACATTTAGATATAGTTTAATATTATGATTAAAAAATCAATATAACAATAATGAACATTAATAGTTACAAAAAAATAACGAAGTAATAATAACAATTGAATAAAATAATACACTAACATTATAAAATACTTTTATTTTATTAAATTAATTCTTTAATCATTAAAATATGTAATTTTTCTTTCCCGTTCATTTATTTACAATTGATGTGTCACTGTGTCACGTTGTGGTGAAGTTTATCCTATTATAGTTATGAGAATAATTTTGCTATGGAAAAAGACAAAATAAACAGAAAATATATTACTGAACATCCATTGGGTAGTGAACGAGTTTTGAACAAAAAACAATAATAATTTGCCAATATATTAGCAACTTGTTCTGGTATGGCGGTAGATGGCGCTGTGCTGTTTTTAAACTGGTTATAGCTTCGTTACAAGGTGTACGTATAAGCTAAAATTGTTTTATGCTCATCACTCTGGTTTCCCTTCAAAACGAATAAATCTTTCGCCTTTTACTAAAGATTTCCGTGGAGGGGAACACTCAAATGAGTCTATAATAATTTTTGATGCCCTGCTTCATAGCGGGGCTTATTAAACTAAAAATTAAATTTGCTATAAATACGAAGAGTCAATTAGTCACGTATGGAAGATAGTGTTGAGTAGGACACAATTTTTAAATGATTTTGTAAGTGTAGCATCTTTTTAGTACTGAGTCAATACAAGGGCTGGCCCAATGCAGGTTGGTGGACTTCACGTACCTTCGAAATCCTTATGGAGAATTCTCAAGTACCGATATAACAAGCGATAATTAAAAACGAATACACACGTAATTTAGAAAAGTCAGTAAAGAAAAGATGTAAATGCTCTTAAAGCTGGTTTCGAACCTGCTACTTTCGTCTCGGCAGTCCGTACCACTCCCCGCTGATCTATCTATGCCACACATTATTGCCATCAAACGCAGTCAATTCAGGGATATTGATATTATTATAGTTACCACATCCACGTAGTCATACCTCAATATACCTTCTTGTGAGGACAACCGTGCGTTTATGTAAGTTGCTAATTACTTGATCAACACAGCTTCAAAGGCATTGCTCAGTCTGTCTGACTAGCAAGACGAACTTGTGAGCCGCACGAGCGTTAATTGTCTTGTAATTGTGTGTAATTAATAACGTGTTACGTCCTAGTTACGTCATTCGATGGTTCATTTGGGATGTTAAGGTTGAGTATGGGTTCAACTTATGTAGAAACTAATAGTAATATAAGCCCTGTGTGATATGCTGTCCTATTATAAGCACGGTTAGACCTCACTGCCTTGTTGGTGCAGTTGTAATGCGTATGCGGTACGACTTTCGGTCAGAAAGTTTTTATCATTGACAGCCTCCGTAGCGCAGTGGGCGAGTAGCCGGCTGCGACGCGATAGGCCGTGGGTTCGATTCCTACACTGAGCCAAATGTTTGTGTGATCCACAAATATTTGTTTCAGGTTTGGGTGTTGTGGGACCGCAAGACCCTCGTAGTTCCTGATACCCACTATACCTACAGGTTAACCTACTGTGGGCTCGAGACTATGTGTGTGACTGTTGGGTGTATTATTATTATCATTAGATCAATAGCAAATAATATTTGTTAATACAATAATATTAATTATATAATCTTAAAATTATTTTAAAATACTCTTCTTTTATCTTCTTCTTCTATCTGCCCTTATCCCACTCGCAGTGGGGTCGACGCAATATGGTTTTTAATACATGTTACAGAAAGATTTGGCTTTTGGCATTTCGGTGGGTGATAGGGGTTAACTTCACACCTTGTTGCTCATAAAATACACCTACCATCCAAATTTCATCCATATAGTACCAATAGTCTTCGAGTAAAATGAATGTGAATGACCGAGAAACGACCATGACGAAATTATAAGGGTTTTATTTCCATTTGGCAATGGATCCCTAAAAATTATGAATATAATAATAATAAATAAAATACATCTAACAGTCACACACATAGCCCTGACCTCACAGTACTAATGTAATATTATACCAGTATATTACTATGTTCTATATAGTGTATCACAATACAGATGTCCACTGTAATCCATGTGGCTCGGAGTGCGTCTTCTTGAAATGTACTAACTACACAGAATCAGAAAGCTTAGCAATTAGAAATCATTCGCCAAACAAGAGAGTCAGCCAGTGGCCATACGTGACTGCCTTGGGTGTCGCGCATGATTACGCAATATCGGGATACGGGATAAAGTACTTCACATCCGTATTCTATTTTTTGAATTAGGATGTTAGACTGCCTCGGTGGCGCAGTTGTAATGCGTACGCGTTACGATGGAGGCTAACGCTGAGGTCTCGGGTTCGATCCCCGGGTCGGGTAAAGTGGTATTGGGTTTTTCTATTACGAAATGCTCAGTATCAGCCCGGAGTCTGGAATTTGTGCCCGGTATGGCGATAGGCTCGCCCCCTATCACATAAGGGACGGAAATACGCTCGGCGAAATGTGGGTGTACTGGTTACACCTCTGCCCACCCCTTCGGAGATTACAGGCGTGAGTGCGTATGTATGTATATGATGTTTAGTTAATGAATTCAGTTTATTAAGTCTTAGAGTTACTAGGTGTAGTAATCTCGTTGAGGGCCGTCTAGAGCTACTAAGTTTTTAGTCCCTGGTAAGCGAGGTGCCGTTTGTGTTGATACCCGCCGCTTTGTCTGTTTCTATCGCCATGCACAATGTTTAATCACTTTTGTATTTGATGGACATTGAAGCCAGATAAATTACTGAGTATTATAAAACTTAATATTTGTTTCGGGGTGATGAGCGCAGTCCAAAGCCGTGAAGTGCATCGTAATTCAAAGTTCTGTTTAGTATTGCTTCTGTTAATGGGCGGCCTTGTGCTTACCATCAGGCGAGGACCTGCTAGTTTCGTTATCTATGGTAATAAAAAAATAGCAGACTCCATATGGTTGCGTCACAGTCGTGACGCCGCGTCTGTGCGTTAGTCTTCTTCTTAGTCATAGTAGTATTAGTATGTAGGTCTATGGGATACTATTGAGAGTAGGGTCACTACTGTATGGCGCCACTGGTTGTCAAGCTTACAGATGAAAGCGTCGCTGTCCTCAGCGTCTGATACTAGACGTAACCATCGAAAATCTGCCGTTATTATTAAAGCCAGTTGTATCATGGAAACTGTACCCACAGGTATTTTAAAACCACAAAATAAAATTCTGGTCTGGTCTACGCATCATTCAATTGGCTAGAGCTTGTAATAATTTTATACCTATTTATGTTATTTATTATTTATTTAATTATAAATTTTTCATATTAAAATTATAGAATTTAAATTTATATTTTGACTGAATTATCGCCTCTGGTTTATTATTTTCTCGTAATTTTTGGTCATCAAGCTTAGTTGTATTGCTTTTTCACTGCACCAAACAGGAAGATAATAAAGAATACTTTGAGTTATTTATTACCGCAATATAATATGTAGTATCTAGTAATCTTATAAATCTTACAAGATGTGTTACATTACAACACAATAGAATAGTACTGTGGGTGGTACCTGGCCTCGACACTAGTGCCATAAATCGGAGCCACTCGCAACTGTCGTCGAACGTGCAATATACGAGAGTTATAGGGCCAGGAAATTAATTCTGTCGGCACAAGTAGGGTTATGCGGGAAGCGTGTAAGGTGTCCATCGTTTGACATACGTTTGTAGGAATATTTTTCATTAACACAAATAAAACTATATCGATAATTATTAATTATGAAATTATTACGTAACAATACCAGCTATTTTGAGCAATACCAGCCTTGTTTTCTATACCATCCCATTGATGAGAACGGACTTCTTCATCGGATCAAAATGGTACCTACAAATATGTTCCGTTCATTATGTATCATTCACTCAGGGTACCATACAGAACTATAGATATGTTTGAGAGTGAAGAGAAAAAATCCGGCTAAATGCGACTCAGGCTCGCGCAGCTTGGGATCCATACGCGTTTAAATTTTACTACTTTGTTGGGATATCTGCCAAGATGGATAAAGAGACGGACTAACGACGCGAATAGGTCTAGTATAGGGTTCCGTTGGCACCCCAAGGTTGTGTGGGAGAAATCGCCGTTTGCGATAATACCGCCCATCACACTTAGTTACTGTATGATCCTTGTTTATAATCTACCTACTTTATTTGGTGTGCAATAAAGAATATTCTATCTATCTAATGAACTTTGAACACTAAAAACTAGGGTAGTAAGATAGTTGTTTTATATTGATAGTGTAATCCACAAATATTTGTTTCGAGTCTAGGTGTTGTGGGACCGTAAACCTCTAGTTACTGATACAAACGATAGAGTTTAACCAAGTGGGGGTCAGAGCTATGTGTGTTGAGTGTATTATTTATTGTATTTTATTTCAAGCCATCAAAACGAAAATAAATATTACCTTAAATAGTGTATAAATTAATATTATAAGTTGTAAAACCAAAGGCTTACGCTATTTTTTATCGCCATTTTTTCATATAAAGTTCTTAATATTTTCGTAGTCAATAAATATAACATTTATTTTTTCTATTGCTTGGTCACCGTAGTGGCTATGACAAACGAAATTGATTTTTCCCATAAGCCGCTTAGATAGCACAACCCGACGAAATAATAACTATGTTTTGATGGTTTATGTACGACATTATGTACAGACATTATTATTTATAATGAAAGAATGCCAAATATGAAGTATAGATATTATTATATGATGTAATGAAATAATTGGTTCAAAACTATTTTATTTATTTCGGTATGAGTTTTTTCTCCTTCTTCCTGTTAGAATTGATCCCATTTACTTAGGGTCGGTAGTTAACCCGATTAGTGTTCAACTAGGTAGTGTGTTCTAGGATGACTAATCGGCGTGTGCTTGCCTAGAAGAAACGTATAGGTGATTCTCCTCATCCTGGCTCGTTGCGTGGTTGGCTATATTTACACGCCCAACCAATCGGCATTCCTTGTCTGCACTTTATATTAAACACGGTTTTATGCTACATCATGAGTGTGAATGAGCTTCTTTTTGGTCTTTCTCGACCGTCGCGCGTCCACCAACTGGGAACGCTTACGTAATTGTTACGTTGTCGGAATTCTAGTGCAAGCTTCACCATATGATCGTCTGAGCGTGAGCAGCGTATGACTGTATCACCATAAACGTTTCTCATTAACCGAGTTAATTATCCGGGCAATTTTGAGAACTCTCTCATATGTACTGATTTCAGATCTTCTTGGTTGTTTGCTTTCAGACCCCGCATTTGTTTAAAGGAATATTTTTTACTTTTATCTCTGAATAAAACTAACTAACTTCCTCATATAAATTGATGTAATATTTTAAGTATATTATACATATATATTAAAGTATCTCTGATTGTATTGTTTAACGTAGATATTATTATGTATTTAAGAATTTAGATATATTCTTATTAAACGTACATAAAAGATAACGGTAAACGGTATTTGTTCAAATTTCAAACAGAGGGGCTAGCACGGAGAACTATCGAAATCGTAATGTAAAGGTATCGAGGGCTCGATAGATAATTCCTTATATATCATTGGTCTATATTCCTTAAATATTAGTTTCTTTTACGTACGATAGAGGCGCTGTACTAAAATCTCATAGAAATTGTTGTCGATGACAGCTCGAATAACTTTTCGCAAGTTTCCGTGCTAGCCCCTCAGGACGGTTGGGTCTTATTAGTTGGGGCAATTAGTTAGTTACAGATGTAAAAATGCGTCCACACTTCTGTGAAATTGTTGTTGACATCTCACAGAGTCTCAAAGCGAATTGTTCCGTGACATTAGGTTGTAATATTTGACAACCGTCCACACTTAAGAATTTTTCACGCTTGTTTGTCACAGGCACACTTTTTGGTGCAGCGAAATGACATATAGGGCACTTTTTTAATTTATTCAGCCCTTTGTCGCTGAGCCCTAAGAAGTATATTTATTGCTGTGACTGTTAGTACTGGCTATCTGATAGTGATGTGAGACACTATGATCAAGCTATGATTGTGTATCAATGACAAGAAAGCACCACCTTTAGGCGGTCCGCATCGAATCGCATATAAAAATGCTTCTGCATAAAGAAAGTCAAGATGTGGCTCGCCTCTATGTGACATACGAAATATATTATCAATGGGATTGTTTATTTTGCGATTCAGTGCTGTGACCCGCTTAACTGAGCGTGATTCTTTAAAGGCTAACTAAGGCTTTTTATAACAGCGCACCCATCAAATACGTTATTTCCTACATCTTAAAATAAGCTATAACACTTTTTTTCTGCCTGGAGTTATCCCGGCTTAATGGCAGCTAAAACAGTATACCACAAAAATCTCAACTACCATTTTACAAGACATGTAGACATCACTCATTGTGAGAAAACCACTTTTGAACATCTCGGGAAAGTCTGAAGTGAGTTATCTGCCAGAGAGGCGTGTGTGGCGACAAGGAAAAGACGAGTGTCTTCAAAATAAGGACCGCATCGTTAGCTCGAGTATATTTTTGCCAGGATGCAAGTGTTGGCTTGGATGCAAATAGTAGATTCTTGAGGCTTGTCTAAGAGCTGTTTTGCTCGAAAGATATGACTTTGTATCACTGATGGTCCGTATTATATTAAATATTCACTCTATAAAGAATGGCTTTGTAGTCCTCCATTCCTATAAATTAAATAATGTTATTTTGTTTCTGAAAGAATCTACCTATTCTAAAATTTAAGAAGACATGTTTTATAGCATGCCGACAAACGAACAAATGGGTCACCTTATGGTGATGAATGATGAATACGTTGTCGACCTTAGAGGAACGGGATAAAGAATTAAAGACTGCCTCGGTGGCGCAGTTGTAATGCGTACGCGGTACGACTGCTGTGCCGAGGTCACGGGTCCGATCCCCGTTCTTAAATCAAACATATGTACTCACGCCTGTAATCTCCAAAGGGGTAGGCAGAATTGTAACAAGTACACCCACATTTCCCCAAGCTTATTTCCGTCCCATGATGAGATAAGAGGTGAGCCTATCGCAATACCAGGCACAATTCCAGACTCCGGGCTGTTACTAAGCATTTCATGATTGAAAAACCCAATATCACTTCTACCCGCCCCGGGGATCGAACTCGAGACCTCAGCACAGCAGTCGTACCGCGTACGCATTACAACTGCGCCACCGAGGCAGTCATACTATTTATACATAGATACCGAGTAAGGAACTGAATATATTGAGTAAGGTATTCGTTGACATGACTTGGGCGGGCCTCGGCGCAGGTAACTTGATATATATTGCCGTCTAAATCTATTTGCCATCAGTTGCTGACAGTAATTCTTTACAATCTGAGAATACTGTAGCCTTGCAAAAGAGATTTTTAGTTTTATATGTGGAAATATATATACGATGACAGTGAAATATTTGGAGAGAGTTGTTAAAAGTGTATTTGCGCTAAGTTCACATTAAAAAGTGTAACTGGAAACTTCAAATAGTTGGTAGAAAGAAATAATAAATGTTGTTTATTAATTGGTTTTAATTTTTAACTGAGACAAAAAATATATTTGTCTGTATGTATTATATATTTTTTTGTATTTGTTCACGAAGTTATCCGCCAAATGGGCCGGACTGACATCAGTCATACACATGTATTCGATAGTTTTTTCTTCGGTGGTGTACCCACTTAAATTTCAAGAAGAAGTTCCATCCCTAATTCCATAAGGGGGTGAAAGGCTCAAGCTTCGTCATATATGCACCGATGTTGATGATTCTTTCGTAAATAGTAGTAAAATAATAACTTTTTATTTAACAAAAAAACTATTCAGAAAACTTAAAAGTCAATAATAAAACAAACAATTTAAGCTGTTGGTAATAATCATTGACTAGAAACTACAGTACCACCGACTCAAAACTGTTTAGTTTTAGTTTTGGCTTTTTAGTATTCTAAATTTGTTTTACTTCTTGTTAAAATAAACTTTCGTTAAATATAGTTATGATTTTAAAATATATTCAGATTCAAAACTTGTATTTTAATATTTCACTTCACGCATTCCTTGACACTGTAAATAATGAATGACTTCCCCTCACAAATCTGTAGGTGCATAGACAAGTATTCCCAAGCTGTGAACTGACATTACGTCTCCCAAATGGCATGTCATCCGAACAAAGTGGGAGGGGCGAGGGCACGCAATGTAAGGGAAATATCAATCGCTTCAAATTGCGTCCTCTGGGGGAGGATCTTGAATGCCAAACTCACGACTTGCCTAATGATGCATTACTTTGATTCAGTGTTTGCGTATCTATGCTTGATACCTGTAGTATCATTTCAGTTTAAACTTTATTTTATTCTGTATTAGGTTGATTTTCAGATACATTTTTGAAGGTAGTTACTATCTTTCTTGAGTAAGCTATTGTCATAAGCAGGTTATCGGTTGTATCGTAACTATCTATTCTTATCGAAATGTCAAATCCAATTGCGAATTCCACGATGCTCTTTACTTCACTGCTTGGCGACAAAGTGCTGAGCGACGGCATTTTCCAAATTTCTTGTTGTTAGACGCAGTTTCGACCGAATTTATCTGTTTATGATCTATTTTTCAAAAAGAGGGGTGTTATAAATATGACCTCTTTCTATCCCACCCCTGTGGGTGTATATATGGGTGTGGAATGAATTAATTTAAATAAGGTTTTTTTTTTTATTTTGAACCCTATTTTAATCGAGATGGTTCTTTGCTATGCTTGAAGAAAATTGGTTCAGCCGTTTATTATTTTTCTCAATGACGCCGATATGGCGATAGGCTCGCCCCCTATCAAATCATGGGACGGAAATAAGCTCGGCGAAATGTGGGTGTACTAGTTACAGCTCTGCCTACCCCTTCGGGGATTACCGGCATATACGCAATATGTATTAAAATAGAATTAAACACTTAGTTGTCAGTAGCCACTGACTGAAAAATACCCAGGTATTTCATTTTCTTTATTTACTGCATACTCCGTGGGCCCTATTTCGCTAAATATAGACAGCACTGGCCTGTTGTATGAAGTGAAGGCATAACTAGATAGAATGTCCCTTCTCTCCCTAATCTGCTGCTTCTATAGGAATGACAATTATTAAGACCAGTCGTTTGTGAAACTAACGGTCAAGTTCTTATTTTGCCTAACGCTACAAGACCTAGGGGGAGTCGCCAGTATCCCAATAGCAGGGACCCCTCTAGTTAATTATAATGGTTAAAAAATAAAAACGCTACAAGATCATACAAAGTACTGTCATTATTATATAAATCAAAGCGTATTTTAAACTAGCGTAAGTTCACCTCGGGAATGGTGCAGTATAACCGCTCAGCGACTTGCTTCACGGTAGTCGTGATAAAGTAAACTCTTTATTGCGGGGCGTGTGCTTAGCGGGCTAAATGTTGCTTATTTTGTATGAGCACGAAGCATTTGTGTTTCGAACAATGGCTATGTTACTATATTTAGTGTAATATTCAATGAACCTTGGTTATATTATTTAGACTATGGAATATTTGATTCCATTTCCAGATTGGCAATATTTTTTGTCCGTTTTCCATTTATGCTTAATTTAAAAAACAGAGACTGTTATCAAAACCCGAATCACGTTGCGTTTGCTGTTAGCTGTTGAGTAATCAGACCTTAACAAAATATGTAAGGGACTACCACCGGAATAAACACTATTAAATATAAAAAGAATCATTCAAATCGATCCACATTTCCTAGAATTTTTTAGTGGTCTACCACTAAAAAATTGTGGCTCTAGCCACGCTGTAGACATAACAGTATATGGGCGGTGGAGATCAATGACCCTCAGGTTACCCACTGACTCGTTTGCCGGCCTATGGCATAAAAATAATATGCATACACATACATAACAATAAAAAAATAATTATACAGACGAAGCAGTGATAGCTCAGCGGGGACTTACGATCTGCCGAGACGAAAGTTGCAGATTCGAAAACAGCCTCAAGAGCATGCACCTTTGGCTTTGCTAAGTTACATGTGTATTTATTGTTAATTATCGCTTGCTTTAATGAAGTGAAGGAAACATCCTGAGGAAACCTGCATACCTGAGAAGTTCGCCATAAGAATTTCGAAGGTCTGTGAAGTCTGCCAACCCGCATTAGGCCAGCTTGGGGAACAAAGGTCTAGCCCCTCTCATTCAGTAGAGGAGCCCGTGCCCAGCAGTGGATCGTGTATAATACTAGTATTATTAATAAAGACGAATTGAGAAACTCTTAATTTTGAAGTATAAAATATAAATATACCTACTAGATATAAGATATAACAAGAATAATTTTAAGAAGCTTAAAACTTAACTTAAGAATAATTTTAATTAAAACTACAAAGTTTTCTTTATCGTTAGAAGTTTGATAGGTGGGTCTATAACAGTAGTTAAATTTAGAGATGATGATTGATGGTAAACAATCTCAATTAGTAAAATTCATATAGCTTTAGAGATCACGTCGAATATTTCAGCTTATCACAGCTCTTTAGCGTCTTTCGTTGCGTTCCTACTCGAGATCCTTGCTCGGCTGTCACGAGATATGTACTGCATTAACTGTCACTTGAGAACTGAGCACTGAGCACTGGCTCAGAGGCTGTGACTCTAAGAGCTTTGAAACGGCGTTCCGACGAGGCAGAATAAAATGTTCATTCTCTATAGAATTAAAATCAGTGCTAGGAGGCAGAACTACGCTGTAGACAGTTTTGCCTATAGTAAACATGGGCCGATTCAAAGTTGTTGTTGCATTTGAATCGGTGAGTGAGATATCAGTAGACTCAAATATCCCTTCCCCTTCCCAATTTCCGGGCTTTACTATAAAAACGACAATTTTAAGCCTATTTTAAACAGCCTCAATAGCATATATATATTGTTTATCTCCAATTCGAGAGTTTGTGTAGATTTCACCATTCTTACTGGCTGCCTCTCTTGTTATGGCGAATGATTTCATTCCTCCGGTTGGATACCTCTAAACTCTGTGTAGTTTGTGTATTTGGCGAAGACGTACTCTGAGCCACACGGTTGTGGACACCTGTATTGTGATACAATATATAACTAAAACTTACACGAAAGTAGAATGTAGCTCGGAATTAAAGGGTCATTGTGAAACAGGCCTTAGACCGTAAGTAAATAAGTAATAATGTTAATCTTGCATCACCTTATGATGCAATTTAGGTCATATTCCACTCAACCAACTCTCCAAGTATGGCAAACATGTGACGGACTCAAAAGGAACTTCGTTGGTGGAAATATTCCGACGGAAAGGGCTAAAAGCGGCAAATATCATCAAAGGGCTATGTCTAACAATTTGTCGTCCCTTGATTGGGCACGTACACCTAACACACCTGTGTCACCCCTTGCTAAGTGCGGACCCCAAACAAAGGAATCATGTGGTGCAAGTTATAAGATCTGGTGGATTTCATAGACTTACCGAGTGTTATTAAAATGATAAGATTCTGAATATTTCTACAGAAGACCAGATGCTAAAGTACCATGTTGATGGTTTCAAATTGGGGTAAACCAACGAATAACCCTGAGAAGAAGGTTAAAAGAATATTAACACCTTCTTACAGGCGGGATCATCTAGACGGAGACAAGCAGTTTATCAACAATTGCAACTCTAAGAAAAGTTGTCATAAAGTACATCATCAGCCAAAATAATACCTTTCACCCTGCATGAATAAAAATGGTGCTGCGAGTATCCCATGTAGAAAGAGAACATATTATAATCTACGCTAATAATATTCTTAAGAAGTTAAGAGGTTTTTGTATATTAGTTTGTAGGAGGTAGGTAATATCTGCAATTCCTGACTCAATTCTCCTTTCACCATTATGAAGCTACATTCTATTGAGACCATAAGGCTATTTCTTATCGAGATAAAACATAGTTTTCTATAAATAGTATAGTTGGGCTATAAAAACACAGGAAGAGATATAAAAAGTCTGTCATGCGGGCAGTGTGGCATAAACACCAAGGATATATGAAAGACTTCCGCTAGCTCTTATGTCAAGCTCCACAACCCAACCCTCTGGTTGACAGGTGCGTACGATTGTCGCCAGGGCCACTTGAATGCTTGATGCAAGGGATTGAGTTTTGAGCTTTTAGCGTGTAGTGTCTCGAGCACTAATCGCGTAAGTGCGACCGTGCTATGCACAAATGGCGGCTTTAATTTTTACGACTGTTCCCTTCTTTATGGCTTAGTCCTGGTTATGAAAATGTTTTTTCGATATGACAGGTTTCGGTGTTATATATATAAAGATGTTTTATTTTCACGGAATGATTTAGCGTAGCTTAAATAATAATTTGTTGGTCGTAGCTGTACGGCTCTACAGCTTATATCAGCGCTGATTGTTGCTACTAGCCGTAGTGGTAAAGAGTGTTTTAAGAGTGGTAAAGCCACACTGTAGATACTTTTATCTACAGCATGAATGGGCCGGCTCGTCCGGGTCATTACCACTGTCTCACAGAAAATTGGCGAAAAGTAGCAGCCTGCTGCTGCATTTCGTAAGGTGAGTGAGATATCCGGAGGCCCAAATCCCCCTCCTATTATATATCCAATCCTTTAATTATCCCTTTCCATTAACGTTGGCCACGTACCCATATTTTTTTTGATATTGTGGGCGTACATGGGCGTTGGACATCACTTACCATCAGATGACTCACTTGTTCGTTGGCCGGCCTATGCTATAAAAAAGGCAACTTTTAGATTGATGATAAGTTAATGAACACCCGTAATACTAGAAGAGTCATGGATGCGCTGCCGACCTTTAAATCTCCGGAAATCTGACACACCCTATAAACTAATACGTCAAGCCAGCGTTTTTTGGGCCGTCCGCGGGATCGTACTCCTGGTACGTTCTGGCACAGGCACTTGTGACCGACGTACTCCTGTGGTTTCCTCAAAACGTGACCAAACCACCTTAAGCGACTTTCCTGGAGTTTATCAGCCACGTCGCGGACACCCAGGCTGTCACGGATGTACTCGTTACGTACACGATCTAGTCGTGTAACGTTGCACATCCACCGCAGCATCTTCATTTCCGCAACGTGGATCTCCTTAATATGGCGCTTAAGTGTAGGCCACGTCTCACACCCGTACAGGCCGAATGATGGTCTTGTATATGAGACCTTTAAGTCTCATCGGCATCTTTCGGTCGCAAGTGGCTCCTGTAACCTCCCGCCACTTGGCCCAAGCGGCGCCAATACGGGCCTTGATGTCGAGATCGATGTCACCGGACTCATGCAGCACAGACTGGTACACTAGGTATTTAAACTGGTCAGTTTTCACGGCCAGTTCATTCCCTATCCGGATACTATCCGAGTCTGTACTCCAGCAGGCCATGTACTCTGTCTTCGCCACATTTAGTTTCAGACCGCTGTTTTCAAGCGTCCCCTTCCACAGTTTCACCCTTTGCTCTAGGCGCTGTTTGTCCTCATCTACTAGTGCTATGTCATCGGCATACATGAACACCCATGGTGGCTGCTCCTGTATATATGTTCTACCACTTACCATTTTGTAATATTTACCATGTCTTTCTTTATGCTTGGTGTTATCTCGACTTAGTGCCAGGTTCCGCCTCCCTGTTAAGGTTTATCCTCTTCGCCCAATCTTGAGCATCCTCCGTAGTGAGACCATAGGCTTTCATTTCTTCTTCTAAACATTAGCATGTCTATCATATATGCTTCCGAACCGCAGTAGCCGAAAAGCCCGATGTGAGGCGAGAGGCAGCCGATTCGATGCCTGCACCGAAACAAATTGTTTCGGGTCTGGATGTTGTGAAATCGTAAGTCAATCGTAGTTCTAATACTCACGAAATAGGTTAAACTATTATGAGGTCAGAGCTATGTGTGTGTCTGTTAAGCGTATTTATTTATTTTATTTGTTATCCAAATACAACTATTTCAACAAAACAGTTACGAGTATTTTCGTGACCTGTACTAACTCACCTATATTTTAGTGAAACATATTTTGTTGTAAAAACATTACTTGCTCTTCACCATCCATCAGCTCCCCTCCTAGATTTATTATGCATGTGATTAGCATCGTTGGGCTTGTAGCGCTATTATAAATTGTTTGAAAATAAGGACGCTTTTGCGAAAAATAAATCATAGCAGGGACCATCAATTGTGCCAGTGTGTCTGATGATACCTAAAGTGATTCCCATCTCCCATGAACACTCACAACACTAGAAGAAACATGAGTGCATTGCCAGGTGGTTACTTGATTTCATTTGCTAGTTTAGTGAACTCTGCTATATTAAAAGCCAGAAAAGAAAAAGATATTGGCAAAGGAGGATTTGGGTCTTCGGAGATCTCTCACTAAATGAAACGCCACAGCAAGTAGCAACCACACGTCGGTTTTCTGTGAGGTAGTGGAACTAACTCGGCCGAGCCGGGCAAAATTGTCTGCACCATGAATGCAGGCCGGCTCTCTTTATTAGTTGATGAATAAAATGTATAGGTAAGGGGGTATTAATATTTTTGCGATAATGATAGGTTCCGAAGAGCCGAATCGCTTTCAACAAGAACCTTGAATCAACAAAAGCTGTAAAGTTTATGTTGATCAATCTGATTGAAAGTCTGTTTAGATGGTTGAAATCGCATGCGATTTAGCAATTAGCAGTTGTTGAACTGAAATCGAATCGTGTGAACTGATATAACTATATGAATAAGTGAGTTTTGTGAGCCAAGTGCCGCACAGTCCGCCGATGCTCATCCACGCTTTTATGGTAATTGTTTGGAACAAACGGTAGTGTAAAATGTGAATGCTTTACAATTTTTTATTCGAACAGAAACATTTCCGCCGGAGTAGTTTGTGATGTTGACATTTTAAATGTGAAAATATTGTGACAGTTACAGATGGGAGTGCTCGCTGCTCATGATAGTTTTATGCAGCTTCTAACGTTTAAAACGAACCATTATTTTATACGGACGGTTTTGGCCCTGAGGAATTTGAGATTTCTGTTTTTGAGTATGATCGTATTTTGTTTAAAATGCTGGTTCTTGTGCTAGATCGGAGATCACTCCTTTGCAAGACTCTATCTGGGTAGGTGGTATGTGGCATCGTTGTGTTCAGGTTTTAAGCCAGTGAAATTACTGGGCATTATGAGACTAAACATCGTACATCTCAAGGACCGATCGATCGGTGATCGCAGTTCAGTGCCATACAGGAATTTGTAATTAATAGTTTTGGGTGGTCTTGCTGGCTTGCTTGCCAAACCAACCAGCTCACCTTGAAATTCCAGTTAATAAAAAAAACTAAATTAGAAGCAAATCGATTTCTTTTTATTTTTGTGTTTATTTTTGTTACAATGTTTTTGAGTGAAAACTGGCGTAAGCTAAAAATTTAAACTAAAACAACAGCTAACAACTAAGCTAAAAACAGCAATGATCCCAAAGCAATTGCTAGGTATCGGTTGCCATAAAAATATATCCCCTAACGATTAATTTAGAGCAATGCACCTTTGCATTTGAACTTAAAAATCCGATCAAGATAATTTTCCCCTTCAATGGACAAGAAAATCTTTTTAAGACTATGATGACTTAAATGTTTGTATGTTTGTATTTGTTGAGTATTTTATCTTGTAGTTTTAATAAAATATATTAAATTTCTTGTCAGTCATGTTTAATCAATAATATTTCTAAAGTGAAATGATCTTACGCTATGTCCAATTCCAGTTTGCATCTTGGGTCTTTCTTTGTTGCATGCGTATGACGTATACAGTTATATCACGTACGTGTCAAAAGTTTGGAATTAAATGGTACGCACAAGTACGGCGCATGCTACAAATGCACCATGATTCGAAAAGTATATTTTTATAAGTGGTAGAGCTACGCTGTACAGTTTTGTCTATGGCATGAATATGCCGGCTCGAGAGGGTTGTTACCACTATCACAAGCAGACTGAAGTATTTTGCTACTGCGTTTCGAATATATCAAAAAAAGGACCCTTGTAGGGTAAAATAATTGTAGCTATTTTATATACTTATTTACTTCGCCAGCCAAATGGACATTTCCTGGATAAATAAATTCATCATTCAAGTCGGATTAATGTCGGAATTATTTAAGGGTTTGCGGAAATGTAACTGCAAGTCTCACACGGTTCGTTTTTAGTTGTTCTACTGGTATAATATCACATGCGATTTGAGCTGTCTGGACAGATTTTCAATCGAATTGATCAACAAAAACCATACAGCTTTTGCTGATTCAAGTCAGTTGATCAACTAAACCGTGTGAACTCGCTATTATTAGTCGAATAAATTGTGAGCATTAATTTTGGATCGTATTTTAGGTATAAAATATTGCTGCTATTTTATATATGTTATATATGAGATTACTTTTGATTATTATTTATATTATATGTAAGATTATTTTTGATTAGCGCTGGAAAATACACTGGCACTGCATTACTTTAATAACTCTACCAAGGCTAAGTTGTTGTATTTATGAATGTCATGAAATGGACACTAATATTCCCCTCTCGCATTTCCAAGGCTTCTTTATTTACTTTACTATGAATACCGTCATCGGCGAAATGATTATCATATTTCATGTCTGCAGTTCATCTGCTGTCACGGAGGTGGATTTTCTACCTTTACGCATTCACAATAGGGTCTAGATTATGTTTCATCGAGGGCATAGTTAATTTGGCAACGGTATTCTACATTAGGGTAACCGCAACAAGTCTTAAGCCACCCCTAGCAAGCCACCCTTGAAGTTTGCATGAGTTTTGTCTCATAGACGTCGCAGTATTTGCTGAAAGTATTAGAGCATTTGATACGTTTCCATTTGAACATTGTTAAAACTAATTTCAGGATTATTTATTCATTAATGCTGGTTTAATATGATAGTGAAAGGAGGCGAAGAGGAAAATGATAATTTGTTTAGAAAATTTGATTCCTGTGATTCTTAAAAAGCAATATAAGAAATTTCACAAAAATGTGTTTCAATGTGTTCAACAAAACATTATTTGAATAAGTAGATATTCACAGTTCATAGATAGTTTTGCACTGTCGATATCATAAGTAAGCAAAATACTTATCCACAATCAATACTACTTATACATACATACATTAGCCATGATCGTCCCAATCCAAGGAAATGGCCTCCATCTGCTTATCAGGGTTCAAAGCCTTCACTACTACTTACTGCAAAATCTTAATAATATGTTTTTTCAATAATTTGACACTATGAATAGTTCAATTAGTCTCCACATTTGTGCTTATGTAAACAGTTTATTCGAACTTCGGCATCTGCTAGGATACAGTTATTAAATTGTCGTAGCGTGAGACAACGCAAACGTTCAAATGGCGAGTGACTTCCGATGTTTTCCTCTTCAAGTGGGGCCCGCCGCATTGTTGGCAACGAGTGCTAAGTGAGGCCAGATTTAATGTTCGACGAACACTGATTTATACGTCTGCAATACATCCACAGCTTGATCTATATGCAACGGTTTTGGCAGGATTCCGCTTCGCTGAATGCTCCGTTTGGCTCTAGACTTTCTTTTCAATTGTTACTTAAGTAACGTTCACATTTTAATGATCATTTTTCTTCTCTCTTAAATGCTCATATCTTATGATCCGTCAGCCCACTGCAAAGAAACATTAACTTGTAGTAATTAATATGTTGTTAACAATTAATTCTGACAAAACATTTTGATGTTTTTCACAATCAAGTTAGACTTGATTTTTGATTTGCTGTCACTCTCCCAGCTAGTGAATTTTCAAGCCGCTTATCTTTGTAATGTGGTATGCTTGTATCGTATGTTAGTATAATATATGTTTGTGCTGCTGATATATTTTTAAACCTGTTGATAAATTTAATTATATATGGCCATGATAAAGATGTCAAGTACTTATCAGGCTCGCTTAGATAGAGGCCATTGGCGTAGACATTGTTATAGTATGTTATAGTGTGCATGTCATGAATGGTTGTGGTCTTACCCACTTCTACTGTATTTTGAATGCGTCACTAAATCGAAGATTCCTGGACCAAATAAATTGTGGTCTCTTCGTGTAATTTCTTAAATTTGAAGACATTTCTGTGTGTGATAAGTGTGTATTATTTTAAAAACTTATTTAAATAATACTTGATTCGTAGACGTTATGGAATACGATTTGATTATAGTTGGTAGCGGTTCTGTAGGATCTGCAGCCGGCTACTATTCTGCTAAAGCTGGCTCTAAAGTTTTGATGGTAGACAATGGCATACCACCTCATAAAAACGGTAGCCATCATGGCGCTACGAGGATCATCAGGTGCGCTTATGGTGAAGGAGCAAAATATGTGCCATTAGTCCTTCGAGCCAAGGAACTGTGGAGAGAGTTAGGTGTATTGACTAATCAAGAAGTTATGAAAGAATGTGGCGTGATCAACGTCGGAGCGAAAGATTCAGGATTTATGATAAACGCCCAAAGTTGTGTTCGAGAATTTAAACTTAATGCAGAGATTTTGTCCCCCGAAGAAGTACGAAAGAGATGGCCTGAAATCGCAGTGCCCAATGATTATGTTGCTGTGTACGAACCTGATTCAGGAGTAATGCAAACTGATATAGCCATAGCAGCTTACATCAAGTTATCTAAAGAACTTGGTGCAAAGCAGCTGTTCAACACCACGGTAACTGCAGTGGAACCAATTGAAAATGGAGTGGAAGTGAGCACCAGCGCCGGCAAGTTCAGATCACGCAAAACGTTGGTTTCCGCCGGTACTTGGGTTAGAAACTTACTACCAGAAATTCCGATAGAACCGTTTCGCAAGGTCTTTATGTGGCATCAGGCTGATGAAGGTTATAAGAATATACCTGGTTTTGTCATTGCCTATGGAAACTCCAGTTACTATGGATTTCCTTCAGACAACATTGGGTTTAAAGTGGGCAAACACAATGGCGGACAACTAATGAAATCTCTTGAAGACTACGTGCCATTTGGTGAAGTGGAAGAAGACAAAACAGAATTATTAGAATTTATGAGCCAGTTTACGCCTGGCGCAGGAGGGGTTGTGCACGGAGAGGCGTGCACGTATGACATGAGTCCTGACGAGAACTTCATCATTGACACGCTGCCGAGCTGCGCTAATGTGATGGTGATATCAGGTCTTAGTGGGCATGGTTTCAAATTTACGTCAGCGCTAGGTGAAGTAGCTGCGATGTTTGGACGCGGCCAACAGTGCACGCTCGATTTATCAGCTTTCAAATTGGACCGATTTAAATAGGTACACGCAAAATGTTTTCTTCACATTACCTACCCATAGGGCAGTGGTGGGGGCTCGTGGGTTTTTTTACGCCAAGCACATCAGTTGTCAATGAGATTTTAAAATTTGATTGTAGATTATAACTGTTGCACTTATAATAGTTGCAATAGTCTAGTACTTCTTAATATCACTTGAATCAGATTAGATTCAGCAGTTGACTTATTGCTTGTAGTCACTGTCTTCTTTCCCTTAATATTAAGTTTACCAATTTTATAATTTCGTGTGAAGTAAACTTGTCTTATTTTTGTAACGAAATATATTTCTTTCAGGAATATGACGACCCATTAGAAGAGGAAGCTGATGAACGCTAGCATTAAACTAAATTACTATCAGTGTAAGTATGGCGCCGTACCATGATGTATTGGATGCCGTTGATGATGCATTTAAAACTGAGAAAAAATTAAATACATACGCACTCACGCCTGTAATCCCCGAAGGGGTAGGCAGAGGTGTAACTAGTGAACCCACATTTCGCCGAGCGTATCTCCGTCTCACGATGTGATAGGGGGCACAAATTCCAGATTCCGGGCTGATACTGAGCATTTCGTAATGGAAAAACCCAATACCACTTTACCTGACCCGAGGATCGAACCTGAGACCTCAGCGTTAGCTTAATCGTAACGCGTACGCATTACAACTGCGCCACCGAGGCAGTCGCAGTAAAATAAAAATGATTAATAATCGGCAGTGTCTACTGGTCCAGTTAAAAACGCGTGATAGCGATGAGGTACGGATGAGATGTAACCGATTCGTGTACACGAACGTCACATACAGTTTATTCGTGGTGACTTGTCAAAACTCTTGTGCTCTTGGAGACGTGGCGCGTTGTGACTCGGCTTACCCTATCATACGTCGTTTAATTACACCATATTACGTCATAGTCTGGCATGAGCCTTGTTGATTGAAGATAACTAATTAGAATTAATATAATAGTAACGGTTACCGATTGATATCGGACAGTGTATAAAAAAACTAAAATTACTAGTGCTGGTACGGCGATTATAGCTGACTTTTTCAGCTCTTTTTTAAGTTAGAGTGTACTTTGTTCAAGATTCATATAAAAATGTAAGTTAATGTACTAACAATTAAAACAGATATTTCTAGTCGGACTTTGGTTGAGTTTCTTTGATTTACCTACTCGCATATTATAATGTCGAAGGCCTAAATCCCCTTCCTTCTCCCAAACCCTTAATCATCCCTTTCCTTTAAAGTCGGCATCGCGTTCATATCCGTCTTGACTCTTCAGGTACTGTGGATGTTAATGGGTACTGGAAATCACATAACATTAGGTCACCCAATTGTTTACCGACCTCTGCTATAACAATATCGATATAAATAAATATGGTGGTTTATGATAGTCTTTCAATGAACGTGTAATTCAAAGAAAATATAGACCTTCATACAATTTTCCACAGTAAAGGTTTAAGCAGCAGTAAATTTTTCGTACTAAAATATTAACTAAAATAAACTTCTTGCTTACGAGTATAATATCAGAAATATGAGCTCAAACTATGTAAGTTCTTTAGGAATCCATAGGAATATACTTCCAACCGCTCGGCGTTTCATCGATATATGTACGAGAACAGAATTACAATGGAGTGGCTTGTTTTTCTAATAGTATATTAATAAGAAAAACTTCGTACATGTGTTTTGCTTGACAAATGTTGAATTACTACTTCTTACTCATATTATAAATGTGAAAGAAACATACAGTTTGTGAGTCTGTAAATTTGGGTGTTTGTAATCAATTACGCCATAAGCTGATTTGAATGTTTGGTACACAGGCGTTTTAATATCAGAAGTGTGTGTGTGTGAGTGTTTCTTATTTTTTATTACCTTGAGCGACGAAACGAGTAGGTCGCTCACCTAATGGTAAGCACCACGCCTGCCCATAAACAGAAACAATACCACACGGTACTTTGAATATATCGATAGACTCTCGTTCTCTGAGCCCTACAAGTCCCCACCACATTAAGGCATAAAAATAAGTTCAGCGATACGTGGGTGCACTGGTTCCACCTCTGCCTACTTCATCGGAAATTCACGCGTCAGCTTGTGTGTAATCAATAACACGCAATTTCACTTTTCATTTAATCTCTGTAACTCTATATTAATGGCATGATATCATATCTTATTCAGTAGTTTCGAATTATGTTTTCTTTACATGCAGAAACTGTTATAATGAAGATATCATTGTCTCCAACCGCACTACCAAGTGCTATCTCTTATTTTATAGTTCAGTCCGACACATGATATGAGAACTGCAGTTTCGGCGATAAATATTTAAAATACGCACAAAATAATTTTAACGGGCTGAAGTTAGTTACTTCACCAGCTCTCTACGCCTCCCGTCACCTTTTAGTCTCTGAAAAAAAGCCGCGATACTGCTCGTGACAAACTTCAGGTGGGCCAAGATGTGTGGCCAAGATGGAATGATGATGCGCGTATTGTATGCAATCATTGGTATTTTAGAAACAAAATTGGTAACAGATAGATTTTTGCACTTTTTATTATGTGTGTGTGGGATTCTAATAACCGTTGCCTATATTCTATTTAAAGATAGATTTGCTTACTATCAATAGTATTTTGACCTTCCATTCAAAATGTATCAACATTTTAATGCCAGTAAGCAAATCTGTCGGAAGATAGAATATTGGGAACGGCCATAAATATACAAGGTTAATCAGAAAGGGTGGACTTAACCGTGGCCAACTTAATGTATTAATGATAAAAAACTATTTTAGTTTCATTCAAAAAACATATATTGTTTTTTTAATTTTAAAAACCTAATCCTATCGCGCGAATTTTAAGCTTTCGTTTTGGTAGCAAAATACAAAGGAATTGCATCGTTCGCACCGACTCAAAATGTAAATACAGCTGATCATAGAGTTATGTGTGCGTAAATTTTACAAAATATTTAAACAGCAATGTCTCTAAAATTATTGGATAAAGTTTTCAGAATTACAGGTGCTTTTATGTCCTTTCGGCTTAATACACGTTTTTCAACTAACCTTGTATAATTTTCATGTGTAACAGTGACGTCATTCGTCTCGACGTTCTCTATACAAGCACATCCTGCACCCACAACAAGATGTACAAGAATGAGTTGATTTATTTATAAAAAGTACATTTTCGCTGAAAAATAAAATTCCTGTTATTAGTCTTTACTTTTCTGTTCACTTACAAGAATAAGCTGTGTTATTCAATTACAATTCCTTACCGGTGAAGGAAAATAATACAAAAATACACACAAGGCTTCATAACTGCAGACGTGAGTCCCGGGTTCCGATACGAATACGTTTATTACGGTAAATGTTTGAACTTGCTGTACATATTTAGTTTATGACTTCCATGCATAATTATAAATTTTATTATAGTTTAGTTGAGCAGTGTGGAAAGCAAAAGCAGTGGGGAAGAAGGGAATATTTAATATCTTTTAATATTTAAAATTATTTATATATTAAGCCTCCATGATACAGTGGGCGAGTAGCCGGCTGTGAAACGAGAGACCACGGCTTCGATTCCGATTAGACAAATGTTTTTTAATCTACAAATATTTGTTTCGGGTCTGGGTGTTTTCTCCCAGAAGGGATGACAACTAAAAACTACAAGCCAAATCTTTCATCCCGATTATAGGTCACATTTCATCCCGGAAAAGGCTGTTCACGCAGGCGGAGCCGCGAACAAATCTATAATAAATAAATGAATCAATCTTTTTTGCGTAAACAATTTCATAAACATTTTCATGCTCAGGTGAATACTCTTCCACCAAATGATTTCATTATTGGGTTATTTAAGTTTTTACGAATAACACCCAACCTCAATTTTCGTGTCTTAAATATTTTTTATTGCTCAATATTTACTCATACAACAGGCCAGGTTTAGCATTTTCGTATCATAAACAAGCAGTTAACATAAACTTTATTTAACAAACCAACCTGTTGTTTTCTACAGCATGATTTGTTAAAGTAAGTATATTCCACTTTGTGTTTTTGAGTTTGTACTAAATTTATTTATTTATAATTCTTTATTGTACAACACGTAAATATAACAATATGTAAAAAATAATAATACAAGTAATAGTACAATTAGCGGCCTGACTTATATAAGGAGGTCCTATAACTATTTTGTTTTGTTAATTTTATTTTTATGCCACAAGCGACGAATTCGACCATATTTGTTAACGATTATGATGGATTTTATGGATAATTAAAAATAGATAATAACAGATTATCATTAGTATTTTCGACTGACTTAAAAATGATGAGATCCTGAATTATGCTGTACGTCGGTTTATACGTGTGCTAATCGCGGACTGTATGTGTGTGCGCCCGTGCGTTTGAGCGTGCGTGCGTGCGTCGGTGCGTGCGTATAATTGTTGCTTTCTGCACTCCTCCGACATAATAACTTTAACCATGTCAAATTTCACACTCCTCCGTGCTCAAATATTGGTTAAAAAGGAGTCCAAAGTTTTCTCTTTACATATTATTACTAGCTGTTGCCTGTGGCTCCGCCCGCGTGAATGCCTATTTCCAGGATTAAAGTAACCTAGTGGGCGCATCAAGCATCTGTATCATAAAAAAATAAAAACAAGACATGTTGTCTAAAAAATAAAAATAAAAATTTAGGGGTGGACCACCCTTAACATTTAGGGAGATGAAAAATAGATGTTGGCCGATTCTCAGACCTACCCGATATGTGCACAAAACTTCATACAAATCGGTTCAGCTGTTTCGGAGGAGTATGGGAACGAACATTGTGACACGAGAATTTTATATATAAGAAGATAATAATACATCACGGGACTAGCTTGTTGCGATCACCCCCGCGCCGCGCTCACTGTTTCTATATAAGAACATTCCACATAGGCTACTTATATCTTGGAATAAGGCATACACGCAAAAGCTAGTGTTTATTATAAAGTGTTCGCTATTCCAGGTTATTTTCACAATAAAATCAATTATTAATATAAGAATTTAAGAATGAAATATGAAGACTGCAGGAGAACCTACCTTCACCTTTCAGCAGTCACGCTAGGATATCTTTCATCGGGATTTATGATTTTATAGTTTTATTTGCCTTTTTGGTCGCAATTTGGTCGCTGGAAATCGGTCGGTGTACGTACGATCCGTCAAATGTAGGTCACGGAAAATGTTTTTTTTATACAGTGACTGACGAGGACGAGCATGTCGCTCGCCTGACGACAAGGGCCACGCCTGCTCGTCAATAATACAATCAACCTACCAACCTAGTAAATTACACCAACATTAAATTGATTTGCGTACAAAGTGGTAAAAAATATTTAAAAAAATTATATGGTCTGATCGAATTATTCAAAAATCATATAGAAAAAATAACAAGCTATATAAAGGTTTGTGCATTGAATCACTGGTATTGGTGAGATCTGTAGCGCAATGGATCAGTCGTGGGTTTAATTTCAAAATATATAATAGAGTAGACAAAACAAAAGTATCGAATAGGTCCCTCGTATGCGAGAGGCCGGCTGGATGGGTACCACTCCGCTTTGTCTATTTCTGCCGCCAAGTGTGTAAGCTCTATTGTGTTTCGGTTTGAGGGACATTGAAGCCAGTGATATTACTGGGCATTATCTTATGTCTTGGGATGACGAGCGCAGTTCAGTGCCATGCAGAGCTCTGTAAACCACAGGTCTGTGTGATGTTGCTTCTATTTATGGGCAGGCGTGAATTAACATCAGGCGTGCGACCTGCTCGTCTCATCATTCAAGCAAAATAAAACAAAAAAAAGGATAAATTAGACTATACTTTATCACATTTTTGTTAGATAATTAAAATGTATATTATACACCATTTTTGTCATTGATAACATTCTGAATTATTTCATCAATCAGATTAACTCATAAAGATGAGTAACCGGGCGCAGCTGTTCAAAAATTCATATAACAAATTTTCTTTTCACTCGATTCTAATATGCAATTTTTCCACCGCCTCAAGCGAGGGTCGCGTCAAAGGATATAATTACTGCCGTTTCGGTGATGCAGACCTCATGACACGCTCTGCGAGTAATTCCACGATATCTTACAGTACCTAATGAGATTTTTCTTTGTTAATAAATACATACGCACTCACAGAAGGGGAAGGCAGAAGGGGAAGGCAGAGGTGTAACTACTATACCCACATTTCACCGAGCTTATTTCTGTCTCATGACGTAAAAGGGGGCGAGCCTATCGCCATATTGGTCACAATTCAAGACTCCGGGTTGATACTAAGCATTTCATGATAGAAAAACCCAATATCATTTTACCTGACCTGGGAATCGAGTCCGAGACCTCAGCACAGCAGACGTACCGCGTGCGCTTTACAACTGCGCCACCGACGCAGTCTTTGTTAATCATTTTAGAAAATAAAGTTTATTTATTAGAAATTTGCTTTAATTTACAGGTTCAAGAAATGAAAGTCTTTTTCGTCTTATTTTCGTGATAAATCTATAAATATAATTTATATAGCGTATATTACTTACTCTCTGGTCCATAAACTATCTTTATACAAAAGATATGTTGTTCCGTTGCTGCTCAAAATGAGCACAAAGTAACAAAAAAGTTTCGCATTTGTAATAATAATATTAAGTATAGATATACCTCTAGATTCTGCGAATATTATTTATGTAATGCGGAATAAAACCTCTGATGGCTGCTAAATTATCCTGGAAAGCAAGTGAGAACTTTTGTGAATTCGCACATGTAGAGATTTTCCGTCATGAAAAGCATTTGACAGCATTTGCACCCTCTAACTTTTCTATTTTGTTCCATACACATTGACATAAAAATACCCAAACAAAATTCAACTAAATTCTATTTTCAACACTCAAGTTGGTGAATCTTCTCAAAGTATCCGCACCAGAGTTTGCCGACGGGAAATGTGCCACAAAATTTCACCCGCGTATAACTTTCTAAACTCGATAGTGTTCAGTATCAAAACGGGGACATTCATATTTATTTATGCAGACTGCATAAACGTTCCCCAGGGATGGGGGAAATATGCAAATATAGCTCTTCAACTCTTACAATTAGAGATGATTATGGCGTGAAATTGAATTGGAAAGTTGCACCCCGTTCGCGTCTTTGAAATTAATCTGTTTTGTTTTTGGATCATGTTTGTCTCGCGGTTTATTTGGGTGAAATAAAGTTAATTATTTTATTGCTGGCTTTGAAATGGCAAGACTTTTGTTATTTTAGGACTTGAATTTATTTGGCTTTCTTTAGTCATTATGCTACTTTGTTTATGATAAATTTATTAACAAAAACATATTATTAATAAGAAAACTGGTTGTACAGGTGATAAAATAATACATTTTTAAAAGTTTTATATCAAAGGCCGGCAAAGTAGTAAGTGATCTCTACAGCCCATGAACACCGATGATATAAGAAGAATCATGGATGTGTTGCGGACCTAAAAACAGGGGTAAGGAATAAGAACGGGATAAGGAAGGGAAGGCGGGATTTGGGCCTCCGAATCTCACACCATACAAAACACAACACCAATCTGCTACTTCTGTGAGACAACGGTACCTAACAACCCAGTCGTATATTTTAATCATAAAAAGTGCATCTAATTCGCAAAGATTTATATTTGAAATATCTTTGCGACCCTTTGTAATACGAATGTCCCTATATACGAATACAAACATCGCGGATGGGTATTAACGCCTATTGTGCAAGGAATTAAGATGTATAAGTGAAAAAAATAAAAAAGGCTGTATTGCAAATGGTGGGGACTTGAACAAAGCACCCGGCCCTCTTGTTTGCGGTACGCGCTATCGCAGCATCGACGAATGCGGACATTCTTATTAACTACAACGAATTTGATACAAAATTAATAAATATAATTCGGCCGACAGGCAGCTTTATATAAACACTGCGGTTCCAGTTTGAAGAACATAAATTGACATGACTGGGTGTTATGGGACTTCATATGTGTGATGAGCGCAGTGCACTGCAATGCAGTACTTTATAATTCAATGCTTTGAGTATAGTTATCACTGGATATGGACAGGCGCTGAGCATAAGGCGAGCAACTTGTCTATCTCGTCATTTAGTGCCATATAAATTTATCTGAGCACTGTTATTGTGTCAGGTTTTCATTAAATTTCCTTCTTTGCTGGCGTATATTACATACGGTTTTCTTTTATCGAGACGAAGTTCAGGTGATATGAAAGTCAGTGTCTGGGTTATGTATAGAAAAGTGTATAGTTTTTGTATAATTCATATTATAATGTATTTATCAACAGTCATATGGTATTATTATTCAAGAGATTGTCGCAGAAAATTGTGTCAAGCAGCAGTCCAAAAGTATCTACCATTGGAATTTTGCTTGACTTTTCAAATCATCCCCATGTGTGTACCACGTATTTTGTACATTTTGGAGTGTTTCTTATTTTTGTCAAACTTTGACTTTTATGACGTTCTTGACTATGATGACGGGAATCACGCACAGACGCATCTTGGGTGGACTGCTCTACATCTGGACTTCTACTTGACATCTTAAAAAGTTTCTTTTTTTCTGCCTGGCATTATCCCGTATTGTTAACAGGGCCCGCGTACCTGCTTCGAATTCCGAACAATGGCTCTCTTCTTCTAATACGTTAAGAAAGGGGTTTTGGGCCATCCACGGTTCATAGCACTGGTACATGACTAAACCACCTTAAGCAACATTCCTGAAGTTTATCTGCCATGTCACGGACACTAATGGCCGTTCTTATTCTATATAAAGAAAGATTTGCTTACTATCAATAGCGTTTTGTCAAATCTTCCATACGAAATTTGTCAAAATTTTACTACCAATAAGCAAATCTGTCGATAAATAGAATATTGAGAACGACAATTAGACTGCCGCAGATATACTCGTTAGATATACGACCTATTCTACGTGTCGCCATATATTATTATATTTTCTATATATGAAGGAGAGTTCCCTGCGATATTCAAACCTTAACAAATGTTTAAAATTCGTTCTAACAATGTCTACTTCTTTAGGGATTTAAAATAAAATGTCAGCATAATAGAAAAAGTTTTCTTTAACTGCACCGAATCTATTGTCATTAATGCAAGTGTTCGGTAAATCGTCGATTGTTTGACGTCGGCATTAAAACAGCGAAATGTCAATATTTGTCGGCAGTGGTCCGAGGACCGAGGGTGGAGGGCTTTAATCCCTCCTTGCTTAGCAAATACTAGAAGATTCTGTAGCTCCTCTTCGTGCCTCCTTACAATGCCGTCTTTTGTTAATCTCATTAATAAACATGAAAATTGTGGGTTTTAGAACGATGTATACCGGGGTAATGGACTATGGGTGTCTTAAGAAGGACTTGTATATTATGGTTGGTATGAATTAGACAACGATATGTTTATTTGATGGATACCTAATAATATTATCAGCCCTGTATTATATACTGTGAGACTGTTATCTTTTGATAATGAGAGGGGTTGGGCCTTACTCCATCAGGCTTGCCTAATATAAATTGGTAGATTACATACCTTTCGAAATTCTTTTGGAGAAATCTCAGCATATGTAGGTTTTCTCACGATGTTTTCCTTCAGCTTTAAATAGAAGAATTATCCTACTAGGTACTATTATAAATGTGAGAGGTTGGATGTTTGTGGGTCAATCACACCTTAACATCTGAACGGTTTGGATGAAATTTGGCACACAGTTAGACCTGGGTTAAGACATAGGCTATTTTTTATCCCGGAAAAGGTCATTCACACGGGTGAAGTCGCGAGCATAAGCTAGTTAAGAATAAAGATACATGTAGTTTTGAAAAGTTAGAGGTGCATGTCCTTGATTTGATATCAGCGACCTTCGTTTCGGTAGTCCGTACTTCTGTTGGCTATTGCTGCTATCGATCTATATCTATTCAAAGTAAAATCTGCGATGAAATGTCCTAAGCCAGCTTGCTTAAATTATGTTATATATTGGTTCCCACTGTTTCTTCTCAGAGGGGTTGATGTCGGGTATGTCGTAAAAACTACAAGCCAAATAATTCTGTAACATGTGTTAAAAAGTATTTTGCGCCGACCCCACTGCGAGTGGGATAAGGTTAGGTGGAAGAAGATTGGTTCCGATTGCGGGTTGTGGTGGTCAGACGGCGGGTCGCCTCATGTAATAACAAATTGTGTTGATC
Source organism: Mimas tiliae (assembly GCA_905332985.1). Classification (NCBI taxonomy): domain Eukaryota; kingdom Metazoa; phylum Arthropoda; class Insecta; order Lepidoptera; family Sphingidae; genus Mimas; species Mimas tiliae. The sequence goes on from HG995238.1 coordinate 10,904,114, forward strand.
CCACAACTGGGTGTTGTGGGATCGCAAGTTCCTCGTAGTTCCTGATATCCACGATACAGGTTAACCTAGTGTGGGGTCAGGACTATGTGTGTGACTGTTGGTCGTATTTATTTATTTATTTAAATACCGACAAATCTATGGTACGGGAAGGTAGACCCCCAGGGTAACGCCAGGCAGAAAGAAAGATTATTTCCTTTGTTCATTATGAAAATGTCTTATTGATAGTAAAGGACAAGATAGCTAGATCCCCTTATCTGTCTGTTGCATCGTAGTATTGAAACGCATGGGCCGATTTGGATGTGTTTTTTATTTAGAAGCTAATTTCATAGCGATTATTTAGATAATATCGTCTTAATATTGCAACCAAACTGTTTGCAGCTTCGAACTTATAATTATTACCAGATAGGTACTCGTATATCGTGTTTTTTTTCCTGGCACGGCAAAGTGACTACACTGGAATTGATGTTAAGTGCATTCCAAATATAATGTCGACTGACAAAACACGTGCGTTCCTCCACGATCGGCAGTATTATGCCAGCTTGATATAACTGGCATCATGGGTTTCTATTTGATTAATTTCGTTGCGGGACAACGACAATTTAGCATTACTGAGTATAGCCGAGCTTCATTGCTCGTTGTCAACAAAAATGCGTGCCACTGTCGATTCCGGTGCATAGGAGTTATAGTGGTGGGTTTGTAGTCTCTAACACCATGGGTATACTAATGTTTGGGCTCATTAAATTATTCTCGGGGGGTTTTTAGCGATTAGCTTGTAGTAAATTATCCAAACAATCATTCCTTATAAGCAACTGCGTACTAATTTGTATCTCAGCAACGATTTACATTACACAGAAACAAAACAATATTTTCTATGAAATGTGAACAAAAAAAAACCCCTCTTACATAAAAAAACAATGGCACTGTGTCGTATAAAATATCGGTCGGTCCATTCCTATGCAAATCCCCTACGCTTTGCCATCAATAAACGTGTAGAGCTCCCGCCGCGCTGGCCGATTCGGTGGTCCACCAATCTACCGACGGACGCTACGGACTTGCCGGACGCGTTATTTATATTCCCCAAAGCGACCTATTACTCACACTTCAACACCAGCACTCCTTTGTTCGCGTGTTTGTGCTCAGTTATGATTTATGGCAGACCTGTCGAAGGTGTGAACGCGTTAAATCATTTGTAAGTTTTTGTCCGGACAAAAACAGTGTGCGAATCCTTTTGTTGATGTATCTGTATAAATTTTGCGTTTGTAGTTAATGGCTGTGTGATTTGCTTTTGAATTATAAGGCAAACCTGTCACGCATGCTTATAGACAGCAGCGTCAAGACTTTTAATTACAAAGTACTTCGTAGTATTGCACTGCGTTTATCATGATTGACTAATACCGACTCCTTCGTATGCGAGAGGCCGCCTGGGTAGGTAAAACTCTTTGTCTATTTCCGCTGCCAAACAGTAGCGTGTAAGCACTGTTGTGTTTCGGTTTTAAGGACATTAAAGCGAGCGAAATTACTGAGCATTATGAGATGTGAGTAAGATAAGTGAAGTAGTAGTGTAAGTAAGATTTAACATACACTTATGTCTCGGGGTGACGAGCGCAGTCCAATGCCATGCAATGCTTTGTAATTAAACGTGTTCGAATAAACTGTTATATGACACTTTAAACTACAAATTTATAGTGATATCATCGTATATTCACGTGCTCCATGGCGAGGCTCCAAACAACACGACTCTTCTGTATTTCCTTGATAAACTTGTCGAAAAGTAAATACTATAAATAAATGAATAATAAAATTACTGTATGTAAATGTTATAGGTACATCATAATATAAATCACCAATAAATGGATTATCTCAATCGATCAAATTGACAATTATAATAAACATTGCAAAATTGATGGCAGACTTCCCTGTTGAAAATAGTATTTTCTGCATCTCTGCCATGCTTCATTAAAAATATGTCATAATAATCATTAAATCGTTTCACTGTTTAAGCAGACAAAAGACAAACCATTTAACCTAGTCACAAACCTTTAAGACCAACCTTTGGACCCAACCTTATCCAATTTCTATTATAAAGATGCGATGATACGATTATTTATGGTGGCAGATAACCCTAAGTCGCAGACAGTGAGGCGTCGTTGTCGTGTGCAGTCGAGCGGGAACTACGGGAAGGACCGTGAAATATGACTGGTACACCACATTTAACAAGATAAGTGACGCGTGAGAGAGTTTCGACTTCGGCTACTTTGGTAGGGGTAATGTACTGGATGGTATAAATTTAATTAATGCATTAAATATTAATTTGAAATAATTAAAGACATATTAGTAGTAATTAAATTCTATAACAAGTATAGGGCTTATTAAATTCACGTTATATTATTAAAACGGGGAAAGCGGGTATTTTTAATATAATTTTTTATCATCTTAACAACAAGTTTCATAATAATAAACTTATAATATTTTAGACAGCCAAATTTTATCTTAGTAACAAAAGCTGTTTGATTATATCCAATTACAGTATTTTAAGCGTAGCTATCAAGACAGTGCTACGAGACTACGAATTGCTACGACATTGTGACTGTATGATGTAGCGCGAACAATAAAATTAAATAATAAGAAAAATATATAATATAATTAATTAATTATTATTTATTAATTTTAATCGTTTGTATTAATACGGTTAGTACAGAGGGCCAATTCTGCTATTTTAACTGACACTGCGAATGAATTTTAACCGAACTGAGATTACATTTTGAATTAATTAAAAATATGGCATTCTGCTCCTTTAAAAATTCGATATCATCTCAGTTAAATTGCATATAAACTGTCAATTCGATCAACTTTCAATGTCTTTCTTTTGTTGAAAATATGGCTTCGCATTATTATGCATTTCGCCAATGACAAGTATTTTACCGAATTTTACGTATCAGCTGCCATAGACTAAATTCTAGAAATTAAAATGACCTAAGCGACAAAATCAATGTTACCAACCCACAATAAAATACCCACAATATGACTAATTTCAGTGATTAAAAAATTACGTAACTGGAGGTTATGATTTTTTAATTAATTGATTTGACTAATTCCATGTATTTTATTTATTTCATTAATTTATCTATTCCATGGCATAACTGAAGGAAAACGGCACAACAGCACCACTCAGGCAGTCCTTTCCGGAAATAACCACAATCGCGATTATTTTATTGAAATTTGAAATTCTACCGAATTGCGGTTTTTTTTATTTTGCAACACTGCTGAGGACATATCTATACTAAATAAAAATTGTGCGAGAGTTTTGGCGGGAATTTTGACAGTGCGATTGCTCTCATAATTTAATCTACACTAATATTCTAGACAGGAAAGATTTTTTTGTATTTTTGTATGTAACAAATAAACTTAAAAACTACTGGGCCGATTTCAAAAATAATTTGGCCGTTAGAAAGCTACATTATCACTGAGTAACATAGGCTGTAAACTCATTTCTAATACTTTACTGGAATAACGAGCACACAAAGTCGCACAATTTTGACTACTTTTAGTTGCTTGCAGTAAAAGAGAATAAAGTTAACTGAATTTGTCTGCAGTTAACTCACAGTCACTTCACCTCAGTGTTGCCAAGTCAGATTTTTGAAAATACCGTGTTGTCCACATTAAAATACGGCATTTGCGTCAAAAATACAGTGCTTGATGGGAAAAAATACAGTCTATTTTACAGTGCAATAAAATGTCATACAAAAAAGGAAATAATTAAATTATTAAATAAAATATAAATTTATTTTAAACTTTATATCCTAAACTAACTTAACATTTTATTTGTATATATCGATCGCTGCAGAAATGGATGGCTGCGATGATGATGATATCGGTTTATTTTTTTTAATGTGTTTAATCAAAGAGTTTTATGTATACTACTAGACAAGCTGCGCGGTACATAGAAATAGTAGTATAATAAATTGTAGTATAGTAAATTAGTTGTATTACTAAGTTGCAGTCAATTGACCGTAACTCAATATTATCATCTCGCTTACTCTCAACTAGAACCCCTATTGCGCTCCCTGTTTGTGAACTGTCAAACTCCCGCGTTATGTGACGCAGTTTTACTTCTAAATAACCTGTCTAGTAGTATACAATAATAATACGAAATTTTTACTATAAAAAAATACTGTGTCTCCATATAAGGTATTTATAAAAATACCGTGTCCAGTAGATGGCATGAAAATACGGCAGATCTGCTGTAATTACAGTGCACTTGGCAACACTGCTTCACCTTCAGTCACATTTCGTTCTCAATATTTTGACGTTTGTCTGTAGACGAAATGCATTTTATATAGTTAAGTGTCTCACAATGGACACTGGCGAAATCACCAATCTACGGTGGAGCCAAACACAATTAAAAGAAGAAGAAGATAGTTAAGTGTCAAAATTGTTACCAGAATGCCGTTTTGGTTCAGTCAACTTGTATTCTACTTTCGATATCATTGCGTTCTAAGTTCTTGAATATTGGTTTAGCAGAATACCATTTGCAACTTTCTTGTCGCTGAGATTAGATCGGAATGATATTTTGAACAATTAAAATTACGAGAATTGGCCCTCAGATAAAATCCCTCGACGGAAATTAGAAAATTATCTGTAAATTGTAAAGGGATTAACAGATTTTCTTGAAACGTAACTCAGAAGCATCTCGATTAAACCAGCTTTAAAAAAACACATTCGAATCGATACCTTAGGTTAGGCGCCACGTTGTCACAGATAGATAGACATTAATTGAGTGGTAGAGCCACGCTGTAGACAGTTTTCTCTACAGAATTACTGGGTCGGCTCTACTGGGTTGTTGCCACTGTCTCACAGAAAACTGACATGAAGTGGCAGCTTGCTGTTTGTTACGTTTCATGTGGTGAGATTTCTGGAGGCCCAAGTCACCCTTTCTCTGTCTAATCCTCATTCCTTTCTTTTAAGGTCGACAACGCATCGCTAATTCTCGTATTGTGGGTATTCATGAGCGGTAGAGTTCACTTACTATTAGGTAACCCTCTTGCTAATTTAGCGGCCCCTGCAATGAAAACAATTCTGGTTTATTAATGCAACATCGATAGTTCTCAAGACGACGATGATCAAAGAGATCTAAATGTCATCGGTTTATAAATGTCTTATCTTAAAAATATGGTAAATGACAATGTTATCTACGTGATGAATTTTTCATCACGTGTACGATTTCTATCCATTAGGGGGCAGCTCATCGGTCAGCTAGTCTGACTGGGCTCAGCTCAGTAGGTCATATAGCTCTTAGTCGAGTCCCATACAAACTTTAAAATACTAGCTCTGCATGGCCTACTGCTGGGCATGAGCCTCCTCTACTGAATGAGATAGGTAATGTGTTAGTCCATCACGCTGACCTAATGCGAGTTGACAGATTTCACAATAATTTTTGACTAGGTGGTAGGTCCCTCATATCCAAAAGGCCGTCTGAATTGTTACCACTGTTTTGTGTATTTCTTATGCGAAGCAGCAGCGTGTAAGCACTGTTGTGTTTCAGTTTGCAGGACATTGAAGTCAATGCTACTGGACATTGCGACTATGATATATGAAACTTAACACCTTATGTTGAGTTGGTCTCATCTCGCCCGGTGTACCGGGCGTGTCGGAGCAACGAGCGCAATTCAGTACCATATACTGCCTTGTAATTCAATGTTCTGCGTGATGTAGTATCTGTTTAAGAGCAGGCGTGACACTTACCATCAGTCAAGCGACTTGCTCGTTTCGTCACTCAAGCTAATGAATAAAACCCCTGACATTCTTGCTGGGAACTTCTTTAAATAAATAAGGAAAAATAATCGGCCAATTTCCCACATTTATCGACGTATAATATGATACCTGTCAGTATGATATGAGACCGCATATTATCATGAATACTGAATGTATGTCATGTGACATGTAATTGAGCTATTGGAGACGCCAATCTAAAACAAACTGGACTTATTACGGAGTCGATGGGCCGTTATTAAAAAGTTAAAAGCGAAGTGTTCCGACGCGCCGTGCCGCCGGCTGCGCGTGTTCCCTCATTATTTATTTAAAATCCCGATCCGATTGTCGTATGTACGTTGCTAAAGTATGGTATATGGCAGAAGAGATTGTCTTCGAATTTAAAATTGCTGATAAAAAAGTTGTATACTTACTGTATACAACTGCCATTAGCATCACGAAAAGTGTTTAGTGTGTGTGTATTTTAGTAATTATAATTACTTTAAGATTCATTTTATTTGTATATGGAGATGTTTATTTTTATTTTGTTCTTAAGTTCGTATGTTTTATTTATTTATAAGCTGTTGTTTTTTATAATGGTATACATTTAGTCAGGTTTCGTAATTAGCAACTAAACTACCTTAAACCGCTAAACGTTTCTCTTAACACTTTACACCTTCATCGATTCCAGACGAAGTGCTTTTAAAACTTAACCCTTATTTTCTCACTTTGAGCACTTTGAGGGATTACAAGAGCAGTTCCGTGCCGTCCTGTGTCCTCCGACCTTCGGAACCAAGAATATCCAGCTAATTCCAGTAAGTTGTTAACCTTTGCATTTGAATTTTAAATAAGATTCGGCGCGGATAATATTAATATTACGGTCGTTTGAATGTTGGTTATTTACTCGATTTGAATTTCCCTGCGTGGAAATCTCGTGAAAACATTTTGGTCGAGGTTAAGTTAAAAATGTTATTAGTTTAATTTACTTTAAATAATTAAAAGGTAAAAAAGGTCAACAATCTATAAATTCATAAATGGTAAATAGAAAACGATAGAAAAATTGCCAAATTGCTGCAAGCAGTTCGGGTAACCTATCTATATATATCTATACTTTCACTTAACACTGTTTACTGGCACACTACATTGTAAGAACGTTAATATACAGAAAAATATTTAATATAAAATACCTAATACATAACATAAGCATTACGAGGCTTCTCGAAGAGATAGACAGAGATGGAACAGACACAATCTTCCGTTTATTTTCATCCTATGGTATAAATAAGGGGGCTATCGATATAAATTCCAATCCCACTCTTTAGTGCCTTTTTTGATTCAAAAACGTGAACCAGACCCAAGACCTTATTGACGTTTTGAAAAATTTTGTAATTAATATCGAAGTGCATATTTCCTATAATTATAAATTATGTGTAATAGTTAACAACCGTGTACAAGACCAAGCCGCCGCACCGCATCGTCACCTCTAACCCAGACTATCCACAAGGTTTTTCCTAGTTCCGCGTAAATAAGAAAATGTGGTAATTTTATTCACGTGCGAAACTAAACGCCGCGCAGTGACCGCACGCTGAAGTCGCGGTGCTGTTTGAGGCTCGGTCGGCCGTAGTTTATGTAAATCTGAATCCTGTTGCTGTGATGATAAAGTTATTTTCCTTATAAACATAATTAGGGGGTTTATGGATATAACGAGCACTATGTGACACAACTATGTGACGATGAAATGCGGTTGAGACGAAAATTGAATAGATTTCGCAATTAAATTAAATTCTCTTAGAATTCATTAACGCATGAATTTTAATTGCCTTTTACTCAGCCAGTCGATGTTTTCCCCCCGACGAGTCATGAAACCAAAATTTATAAAGAAATAATTATTATCATACTAGGTAATCTGCGTTTCACATAAAAAATCTAACTCAAAATAACCGTAGAAAATAAAGAGCAAAATTAACATTACTAAAGATTCTAATACCATGCTTACATTCATACGGCACGACCACAATCGACGGATTACGTACGAAGCCCAAATATGCATGAATAAGTGAGAATACCTGTAGTGAGGTAAAGCTTTTTAACCGCAGCTGTGTGTACATTATCTGTAAAAGCATTCCATATAAACCACAAAGAGAAAGTTGTCCCGGTGTTGCGAGCATTGTTTACGTGGACACTGGGACACCGACGGCTCTACATTACACATTACTAGATGTGCCTTCGAAATTCAAACAGCAATTAATTTTTGCGTTAGAATTAGATCTATTCTGGTGTTATTTGTTCGGTGTTGAAATGTTTAAACAAATAAGGTGGGTATAGCCTTGACTTGTGTAGATACACTCTTTTTATGAGAAGAATCGTAATTGCAGCGTATTTATTTATAAATTTTATTTTTTTATTTATATTTATATTGAAATAAATGCAAGGTTATTGAAAGAGTCTAGCTACTCGTATTTTATGCAACTCAAATGGAATTACACTTAAAATATTATGCGTAAATACTATTTATTTTGAGATCTAGAAACGATAGAATAGCACCTGATATTATATTCCTTCTGAAAATGTATATGTATCTAATATTACGACATCTATTTATTAGGCACGTCTGTACGTCCGTGTAGGAGTGTAGGAGTGTTTCAGGCAGGAAGGTGGACGATAAATTCTGTGCTTTGTTCTCTCCCAGCCGCTCTCCTGGTTTTTTAGGATGCATTTTATAAAAACTCGAGGCCATACAGTTATTAACAATAGTTTGTGTAGGTTTGATATAGTTTTACTTAATCTGGCGTTGACAGCTGTACAAATATATCTGCATTTAAAGAAAGACTTACAATATATTGCGGGCCTATTAGCTCATTGCCAGCGGGCCTAGTTTGCACCTCACAAAATATTTCACACACGAATGAGAAAACTATGATAAATATTTTTGATAAAAGTGTCCACATTAGATAAAATTACGTCATTATAATATTAGGATTCATTGACAAAATACTACACAACAAAAAATTAAAAAAAATCTGCTTTGAAATATCGAGTCGAGTGTTTGCAACCAAGTTTTTTAAAGTGGTAGAGCCACGGTATTGACAGTTTTTTCTGCAGCATAAATGTGCCGAATCGACCGAGTTGTTACCGCTGTTTCACAGAAAACCGACGTAAAGCAGTGGCTTGCTGCTGCATTTCGTACGGTGACTAAGATATGCGTAGGTATAAATCTCCCACACCTTCCCAATCCTTTAAGGTTGACAACGCGTCTATGTTTATTCTGGTAATGTGGGCGTTCACTTAATATCACCCATTTGCTCGTTTGCCAGCCTATGCTATAAAAATAGTAATCTTCGATAAACATAGGGAGAGAGAAAATTTTCTCGTGGCGTGCATGCTTTAAAGACGATTACAAATAATGTTATTTTTGAGTTCTGATAGAATTCGTACATTGTAGGGATAATGACTTACTTAAATCAGAATAATGACTTACGTTACTTTCACCAAGATCATAAAGGTATGACCTCAGTTACAATGTATAGGATATTCAGAATATTTTTTAAAAGTTGCATTAATGATTTATCATGTTTTATCAGTACATAGAATCGTTACTGCTATTCAAAAGTGTACCGTATGATGCGGAATAAAAATATCACCAATTTTACAACTGTTGAATAGATAAAATAGAATTCCGGCTCACAATTGCATTGTAAAATAAGACGGAGTTGAATGCCACCTACAAAATGTAACGTCACATTACGTCCCGTGTTACATTACGTATTCAGACGGATCTTTTATAGGATATACGTTGGAGCCGTGGCTTCGGCTGATAATTTCACAAAACATTCTAGATATTTCCAAGGGAAATATTGTTTAGTTTTATATAAACCTTCATGGTATTTTAATTGGTAGCATAAAAAGGTGTCTTAGTGGGAGGGCAGACCCTGGCACTAGCTAGGATAACGCAGGATAGGTGGAAAGAAATAAAGAAGAAGCATATACAGTTGAAGGTCAATCTACATTTGGCTACCGACGTTCATGGACATCGGCAAAGTCACCGCTGTCCACGCAACCCGTCATTACAGCTGCGACGCCACTCGTAACAAACTTCAGGCTGGCCAAATTATTTTACACGTATTGTGCAAAATAAACTTCAAAAAGAAATAGTACCGAAAGTAAAAAATATATACATATACATACATACACACTCACGCCTGTAATTCCCGAACCAGTAGGCAGAGGTATACCAGTACACGCAAATTTCGCTTTTTCCGTCCCATAAGGGGGCGAGCCTATCGCCATACCGGGCACAGTTTCAGACTCTACTACTTAGTAGACTCGACTACCCGACATATTCTTACTACTAGTAGAGCAGTCTCAAGTGTAAGAGATAGGCATCAATCTTTTACATCACAAAGAGCGGCGCGCTTCGAGGATCACAATAAAAGTGGCGGGCTGCATCCACGATGCATCTGACGCTCGATGTACGGGAATTTAAATGTGAAATATAGGGATATCATCTTCGGTACATAATGGGAATAATTCTTGACTATAGTATTTGCTGCGACGCTAACTGTATACGAAATAGATATAAAATACTATTTAGGTACTAATTTTTCTATTTTAGGCTCCTCGTATGCGAGAGGCCATCTGGGTAGTTACAACCGCTTTGTCTAAGCACTATTGTGTTCCGGTTTAAAAGACATTAAGGCCAGTGAAATTATTGGGCATTATGACACTTATCATCTTATGCCATGCATATTTTGAACGCTGTATACATATGTAGTAATTTAGCACTTTATTAATAATAATTGATAGTAATGACTCATTTTGTTAGTAATATAAATTCTTAGCTCCTATTAGTATTACTTAATCTACGGAGGTATATCACAATTTGACCGACACTTCCCATACTGCAATATAGATAGATTACAGCAGTGACTCACATACAGGCAGTTCAGTCTACTTGCAATACACCGTAAAATACTGTTTGAGCTACCGCGCACACGGCGCAAACATCCCTAACGTGCTGCAGAAGCGCGATAGCCCCATGAATACTCGAAAAGCGTTATTTTATTATACTCGAAGGGCGCTGTACGATTGTTTAACATATTTCGCCCACAAGCTACACGTGCAGAAGGATGTGTAATATGCACGGAATAAGGTTTTCTCTACCTCCCTAGAGCAACATGCAAACCTGTGACCTATCATGTTAGCAAAATTTTGTTTAATTCCTCTGTATTTTTTTACCATGAATGTCTTGTGTTAAGTTGATGATGTGGGCTGTGGTTTTAGCTATAAATAAATAAATTATGATGTCTCGGGGTGACGAGCGCAGTCCAGTGTCAGTGCTTTTGTATTACAGTGTTCTGTATGGTGTTGCTTCTGTTTAAGGGCAGACGTTACGCTTACCATCAGGCGAGCGATATGCTCGTTTCGCTATTCAAAATTATAAACGTGAAATTTTGAACGTTTATAAATTTAGTTCACAGGTAGACCATTTTTAAAACATAAGCTACTTTTTATCCTAAATTTATAAGAGTAGTAATAATAAATACACCCAACGGTCACACATATAGTCCTGACCCCACACTAGGTTAACCTGTATCGTGGGTATCAAGAACTACGAGGAACTAATGGTCCCACAACACCCAGGTCCGAAACAAATGTTTATGCCATCGGTGGTTTGCACTAACATTTGTCAATTGTCTCGGTGCGGGAATCGAACCCACGGCCTCTTGTTTCATAGCCGGCAACTCGCCCATTACGCCACGGAGGCTGTCGTGTAAGTCACTGTATTTATTCCAACTAGAATAGTGATAACAGATTCATTAACGGATTTCCCTTTCGCAGGCTGTATGTAAATAGAGCGCAATAAAGCCGGCACATTTTAATGAAAACAAATGGAAAAGCTCTGTTTAAAAAAACACGGCTTAAAGGCGCATCCGCAATGAGGCCGCACTTTCACATGTAAAGAATAAAGAATAAAAAGCAGTGTTGTGACATATTGTTCTTTTTGTAAATGGTAGTTATGCTTTGTTTGTGAATAATAATCATACTAGTAGCCCTGTATTATACTCGTCCCACTACGGGGCACGGGCCTCTTCACTGATTGAGAGGGGTTAGGTATTAGTCCACTACACTGGCCTTATGCGAGTTGGCAGAATTCATCTACCTGCGAAACTCCCATGAAGAACTTCTCAGTTATACAAATTTCCTCAAGACGATTCCTTCACCGTTAATGCAAGCGATCATTAACAACAAATACAAAAATGTCTTAGAAGAGCCAGAGGTGCATGCTATGGCATTGGTTTCGAGCCTGCAACTTTAATCTCGACAGACCGTACCACTTTACGCTGGGCTATTGCTTTTAGTGAAACAAAACATATTCACCTAAACAACGAGACGAGCAGATCACTCGCCTGATAGTAACAACCACTTCTGCCCATAAACATTAACAACACTACACAGACCTTCAAATGCTAGGTGCCTTCAAATGTAGGTGCTTTGTAACATCAACTGCTTGGTACTTACGGCACTGCTCTCCGAGCCATAGGATTTTAAGTCTCCTACTTCAATATCTTTTAAACCAGAATACAACGGTGTTTACAAACTGCTGCTTGGCGTTTTGCTGTAGAAAGTGATAAAACGGGTGGTACTAGCCCAGACACAACACTTTATAATAATAATTTAGCTAGTGGGAGGGTAGGATCAGTACCCGACTGGATAACAATAACCGTACACATGGTGAAAAATCCGCTACAGTGGCTTGTTCAGGCGAGTCTCGTTCCGAAGACAGCCAATGTGTAAGTGTAGTTAGTAAGCCAGACCAACATAATTCAGTCGGACGTGAAGAGATGCAATGTTTCTTGAAGTTCGACATTATATTTGAACTGCACTGTAATTAACAACAGGTCCAGTGTAGTCAAATATAACCATATAACTGTGGCCTAATCCAGTAGCCCCTTGTGGGAGTTCCTTGACCAGTCTGACAGTATAATAGAGCTGGTATTATTTATAATCCTTCTCCAATATCGTTCTCTCATTGTTGAGAATGGTGACTTCGTGCAAAGACTCAGTTAGTGGCCTTTCTCCATTTGCTACGGTCTTCAGTTTGTTAAAAAAAACTATTTCACAATATTTGCTTTGAAAATATATTTCATTTTTGTATTTTTCAGTTTTAAAATACAATCACGGTGTGTCGAGACCTTTACCATTGTACGTGACAGCGACACCTCACAGCGAACTTTTGACTGTCGACAAATTAAATCAATTAAGGGGTCGCTTCCCTTTTTTGTGTGGCCAAATGTCGCCATTTGTTCGTATTAAGCAAGATTTTTTATTTCAACTTTTATTAGCGTTTTTGTATTTTTAAGCGTCTGAGGGAACTTTGTTTAATGTAAAGATCTTGCTTTCACTAAAGTTGTGTATGATTCATATTATACTTCATATAATACTTCGTATAATACATTATCTCGTGATTTCTTAGGTTTACGCGAGTATTACACATTGAAATAAAATTTTTATTTTAGTCCCGACGTTAGTTAGTTTCAGCCTTCGAGGCCACGGGAGAGACTAAGGTTGTAGGTTGTCTCGAAAACAACAAAAATACAAAAACCCTCAAAAATTAAACCGCGATAAAATCCGTATAAACTAGTTTTATTTCAATACATTATCTCCTTATTTATTTAATAACTATTTATAGATTTTAAGTATTGCGTGTTTTGTGTCGTATGACTTCAGTTTAAAATTCGATATGAAAAATGTGGCAAAACAATAGGGGGCAAGCACGCTCGTAGCTAGTTGGATTCACTAATCGGTAAATGTAATATTTAAAAATGAAAAAAAAACCTTTTAAAATAAAGAGTACCTACTGTACATTTGATATAAAGATATTTAAACCAGCCAATAGCCACATGCATTCCGAAACCTGTAGTAAAATACGATTATTTCGTATCTTAAGCATCAGGAACTACATCAGCCACTTTCAGCCTCATAACACCCAGATCCGAAACAAATATTTGTAAATAACAAACAATATGATACATACGCACTCACGCCTGTAATACCCGAAGGGGTAGGCAGAGGTGTAACCAGTACACCCACATTTCACCGAGCGAATCTCCGTCCCACGATGTGATAGGGGGCGAGCCTATCGCCATACCGGGCAAAAATTCCAGACTCCGGGCTGATACTGAGCATTACGTAATAGAAACCCCAATACCACTTTACCCGACCCGGGGATCGAACCCGAGACCTCAGCTTTGGACTCAATCGTAACGCGTACGCATTACAACTGCGCCACCGAGGCAGTCTTATAATATGATGCCATAGCAAAAATTAAATGTAAATATATTAAATAATAAGTAAACATTACGTGAAATCATTTGGCAACAATAACAAGTTAATGTAAAAATTGCCGTCTTCATTTATTTTTAACTTGAAGACGTCTTCCACCGTCCACATTTTTTATTGCAGTGCTTTATTTCTAAAAAAGAAATTACACTTAACCAACAATACAGAGGCCTCCTAACGGTACCTATTTATTTTAATAAACAAATAAAAGCAAAAACAAAAGAAAAGTCAAAATAAAAACATCAATTGGAAACGGCGTGAGCGTGACAGATGGTGTTTCCGTCGAGAGCAGTATAAACAGAATCGAACAATAATATGCATGTACATACGTACCTATTTGAGCTTATATTCGAAGAAACAATGACTGTTTGTCGCCAAAAGGAAAATAAATGGATTTTGATTTGAAACTTGAGTGGTTTTAAGAATAATGAATGTATTTCGTTTGTTTGTTATGATAATGTTCTGTAAGAAGATGATTTCTATCGTTGATGTACTGTGATTGAACCTGTAGACTAAATAACTAGAGTAAATAAATAACATTGGAGTAATTAATGGTATTCTTCTATCGATGACTCTTTTTACATATTTGGTAGTACATTTAGACTAGTATGGCTACGAGATATTATGTTGCATCTTTTGATGGTCGCCAGAATATTGCTAGTCTGTCTGATTGGATGTACACCGTCTGTTCCCGGAACTAGCCACTACCGCGATTTTTTTCCAGTGTACGGTGTCCGCTAACCAGGTACAAATATAGTTTACTTCCACTGGCTTATTTATGTTAACTTAAATAAATAAATAAATTGTGACTTAAGTCACAAGGTATTTGGTCCCTTGTATGCGATAGGGCGTCTGAGTTGGTACCACCGCTTTGTGTATTTCTGCCGCCAAGCAACAGTGTATAAGCACTGTTGTGTTGCGGTTTGATATTATTGGACATTATGAGACTTAAAGTTCTCTGTTGTGTTCTGTTCTATTTATGCCAGGCGTGGCGCTTACCATCAGATTAGCGACCTGCTCGTTTCGTCATTTAAACTAATAAAAAAAATTAAGTTACAAATAGTTAAATGCAGGGCTATTAAATTGTATAGGGATAAATTTTATTAGAACGAGTATAAAATACCTCCACAGGTAGACTGCAAACAAAACTGTGGCGATAAACAATAATTTTCTTTGTTCCAACCCATTTTTCGTTCACCTACAAGCGGTTTTTGTTACAACTTTGCATATTCAAATAGCCGAAGCACCGAGAATGGCCAACTTTAACAGTAAAACATTTTCGTGGCCGGTAAACCAAGCAAAATGAGTATACAGAAGGCATACGTCAAGCTGGTTTAGAAACTATGGGGTTCTATTGACAAACAGAAACTTTTATTTCAAGCGTAGGTACTCGTAGGTATCGGATAGCGGAGTCAATGGAGCTTTGGTATTTAGGGTATTTAATGGAATGGATTATGGGATAAATATCCTTCTTTTCCTTCCACCTGCCCTTATCATCCCACTCGCAAATATTTCTGGATATCACAAATATTTGTCTCGCGACCTTCAAAGCCGGCTTCTCACCCACTACGCCACGCGAACTGTCTCGATTGTGGGATGAATGTTGTGTATTAATAATTGAGGGGACATGAGGGCCTTGTTCGTTGGTTTGATGAGTCTTTCATGTAGTCTATATTGAAGTATGTGGTAATAAGCATTATTCGATCTCTTTTTATACCTTCTATTCTTCAATGCGTTGCGTCTGTAGCTATGTTTGCACAAAAAAGTCGTGGTAGCCACAGACAAAACCGCGGGCGGAAAGTTGAACTGAAACAAAGCGACGCCACGCGGTTTTGTTCCAACTTTCCACTACAATGCTCCGTTTGATAAATACTTGAAGTATTTTATATTACTAAGGCTCTATGTTTATTGTTTTTCATTAAAGTTGGTCCGATGTCGAGCCGTGCTGAGTTGTTGGAGTTTAAATGAATTTATCGTTTAAAGTTTATATTTGAAATAAATACTTCTTAATTTTGTAAATTTTACGTTGTTTCAGTGTCGGAGAGGAATTTAACGTTTGTATTCAAATAAATATTTGTTCCTGATATGATATTTTGTAATTGTTATCCTTTTACAGATGATATATATTGGACTTTGCAACTCACCAGGCAGAACAAGTAATGTGCATGAAGATACTGCAAGGTATCAATACTATAAACTCAATGGATGCCTACAACCATTGAACACAAAGTAATAGAGTGTATCCGAATATCGGTCAATCAAACGAGAAAGTAGAAAAAGAGAGAAAGTATTATATGGCGCAAAATTGTTGATATCTCTTTGAGACCAATTTCGTTAATAAATTTAACTCTGGACTGAACAAAATGAAAAAAATAAGGCCATAATTCCAATGGTTTTATTAACTTTTCTCAAGTATATCTACACGGCACGTAAGACTCAAAGGCTTAGTCTACTGCCTACATAATCCATTTGTTCGGAAAAAAATATTCCAAATGAAAAAGAGATAGGCCCGTATAGAATTTCCAATAAACTAGGTAAGTAACTGTCGCCGACAGAAGCATCGTAATCACATTAATCTTGTCGTGACAACATAATTCAATGTACCGTCTTTAGGAGATAAGGCGCTGCCAACGAGAAAAAACTACGATCTCGTTGTGAAGAAACTCTTGGAAGAAAATAGACTTATTATTTATATTTACAATTAAGTACTAGATCTGTATTATCATATTTTGTTAAAAAAATATAACGCCGTAGAAGTCGAAGGATAAATCACATTAACCTGGATAATGGATTTTATTTTTTGCAAATAAGTCGAATGATAACTTACCGATGATATTCTTCAAATATATATTTTTTTCCTAGCACAGCAATTTCAATAAGATACACACACCCGGTGGTAAATACGATGCCATAGTATGTACTTTTCTATAGTTTAAATAAATTATTTCTTATTTATATGTGAAATAATTTATTTATTTATTTATCATTTTTTATGAAATATTTTAACTGCCTCGGTGGCGCAGTTGTAATGCGTACGCGTTACGATTGATTCCAACGCTGAGGTCTCGGGTTCGATCCCCGGGTCGGGTAAAGTGGTATTGGGTTTTTCTATTACGAAATGCTCAGTATCAGCCCGGAGTCTGGAATTTGTGCCCGGTATGGCTATAGGCTCGCCCCGTATAACATTGTGGGACGGAGATACGCTCGGCGAAATGTGGGTGTACTGGTTACACCTCTGCCTACCCCTTCGGGGATAGCAGGCGTGAGTGCGTATGTATAATTTATTTAACCGCTGAGATGAAACATTTTAAGTTAAAGATTTCAAAATATTCTGATTGTGCTTTAGCATTGCGAATACCAAGATCTCAGAAACCTTAGAAATAATTTCGGTTTTGCTCCCTTTAATCAACTTTGCAAATACCTTAAAACGTAGCGTTTTGTAGCAAAACCTTTCATCCCAATTCATCAAGCCGTCACATTTTAAGGTTGTTACACGACTTATATAAAAAGATCTTTTTCTTCATTCAAATTCATTAAGATAGCGCCCTCTTCAAATTATCCGTGCTGGAGTCCGTGGATGCACCTTATTGGATTATCTGAGCTTTGATGTCCGAAAGACGTTCGGCACTCGTTTACAGCGTGTTAAAGGTAATAAAAAGGAAGCCATTCTGCAAAGGAACTTTTATTAGGTAACATGGAAATTGCAAAAGTTAAGAGTATTGGGGATAACGAAGACGGCTGATCTAAGGGCTATTAATTTGGGTAGGCAGAGACTTTCAGTGAAAATACTGATTATATTAAACATGGAGTAATGTTGTTTTATAAAAAATATTATAATATTTAGGTATATCATTCACATTATAAAGCCCACATTATCGTATCATTTATAATACGAGAGACCAAAAAAATAATGTATAATTCAAACAAAACACCTCTAAAGGTGTATATTACTACATCACTAGTCAATACGGATGTACATTGTAAGTTAAAATCAGCACATTTGCTTAATTTTTACAACTTTTAAAGAAATACACGCACAAGTATTGTTTGAACTCCATTATCCAATATCCGCTTACTATCAATTCCACATTCATCATTCCAAATCAACTGTCAAATCATACAAATACAGTATCGATTGAAATGGAGCCTAATCCGTTCGAACGTATGTTTGATTTCCAGATATTGTTTGTATTATCGGAACGGCGGGAGGCTCTACAAACACCCATATTCATCTAACTGGGACACAACAGATTAGTTTGCCATGATAATTGACAATACAATCCGTCAGTTAGCACGCCTGCAAGCGAATACACGCGACACGAAACTGTTATGATATGGTAAAGTGACTTGCTGTTGATAAGTGTTGCGTGGGCAAAAGGATTCATTTTTATTTGAGCTCAGGTGCGCACAGGGCGTGAACTACTGTACTACTACGATTACAACGATTTACATGAAATCAGATATTATCAGATGGTAGGGCCCTCGTATGTGAGAGACCGTCTGGGTTGATACCACTACTTTATCTATTTCTGCCGCCAAGCATCAGTGTTACTCTTGTGTTTCGTTTTGAAGGACATTAAAGCCAGGGAGTTGACTCGGCATTATGAGACTTAACAACCATATTATTATGTCTCGGTATGACGAACGCAATCCAGTGCTATGCAGCGCTTTGTAATTCAAAGTTCTGTTTGGCGTTGCTTGCATTTATGTGCAGGAGTGGCGCTTACGATCAGGCGAGCGACCTGCTCATTTCGTTATTCAAAAACATTATACGCTCCGACAATCTTCGCTTTTTATTACATATTAATAGGAATATGCAATAAATGCTCGGCCATCCGAAAACGGTTCATCACTCAAGATAAAAATAAGTACCTTCATTGCCTAATCAAGCATGTATTAAATGTGGTAGACTTTCGCTATTTGTTTACATACCTACTATAGCATTTACTATTATTTATTTTGTATTTATACCTTTAAATATTACGCTATTAAGACCTATTTGTAATATTATATTAGCGCTGTATTAAATCAGCAAATATTTCCGCGATAGACTTAGATCGCTGAAGGCCCACACCGACGTTCTACGACGATGCCACACTACGTCAGTCACACATCTAAATTATTTCAGGCATTTAAGAATTTATTGTGGAATATAAAAACTCACTCATATAAATACAATATGGGTCATGAAATAATATTTTTGGACAGTCATGTACAAACCGCTTCATATACTAACAAAAGCCAACACAAAGCCCACGTCGCTACAATCAGCATCGTATCAGCTAAGCCCGCATCACGATCCCAATCCCAACAGAATATCGCAACAAACAAACAGTACATACTACACGCAACTCACAAACATTACCGGCGAACGATCGCTAACCATGCTTTTTGCTAATCAGACATCTACCCGTTCGGTTGCATTACACCGGCACCTGAATAATGGCCAGTGCATACTAATATGGCCAATCTAAATTCAAATTTCAATCTATGCGCTAATTACGGTCAGATGTTTTGTCGTGTTGTACTACTGTTCATTGTTTGTGCGATGTATCTATAATAGTAATTCTGTGTACGTAAATTAATTATTGTACGTTTGTTGCGATTGAAAGGTAAACATTCGATTTTGCTATGACAAGGTTATGTCAGATCCGTAGATGTTAGAATAATATTGTTTTGCGTCAAACTCGATTCGAATTTAATTTATTAGAATGTTCATTCAGAAACTAATATTGAAAAACAATAGTAGGAAAGAAAGAATGAAAACATTTATTTGGTGCTACAAAGTTCAGAAACAAAAAGAAAAAGTAATTACATAGGTATAAGCTATACTTAATATTGCTATGCACCAAATGGTTCAGTGCAGCATATTGCTAAGTTGGTGGTCTAGCGCTGATTTTGATCCCTCGTATGCTAGAGGCCGTCTGGTTTAGTACCACCACTTATGCAGTGCTTTGTAATTTTAGGATCTGTGTGGTGTTGCTATTTATGGGCAGGTGTAGCGCTTACCATCAGGCGAGTGACCTGGGCCCTTATTCTTTATGACCTCACAAAACATGTGTCGTGCATGTTTTACGTTAACTTCGTGAAATCAGGGGCCATATTCCCCATGACCGTATAAACTGGTAACGCGACCGCATTACGTGTTAAACCAATGTCAAATGTTCATAATAAGCACGTTTTTATGAACATTTGACGTTGGATGCGTCAATTTTATTAACGCATCTTAATGCGTTAATAAAATTGACATAGGCTTAGAAACACCAATCAATTTGACGGAGTCAACGCAACGCGTTCGCGTTATGTAACGCCTGACGTCCCATGACACCCTGAACTGATATCAATATTTGTGGATTACACAAACATTTGTCTTGGTGTCAGAATCGAACCCACGGACTCTCGCTTTCCAGCATCTAAAGGTTTTTGAAGAAGCTCATCAAAGGAAGTAAATAAGCGACGTAAAAGTGAAAAAAGGTCGCAGTGCCACGGCAAGCGGGTTGCACAGAAGTATTCATTACTACCTACACACTCATGCGCACTTTTACTTCAATATTCACTTCTCAGAGGGGTAGGCAGAGGTGTAATTAGTACACTCATATTTCGCCGAGCATATTTCCGTCCCATGATGTGATAGGGGGCGAGCCTATCGCCATACCGGGCTCAATTCCAGACTCCGGGCTAAGATACCTAAGCATTTTGTGACCCAATATCACTATTACCCGACCCGGAGATCGAATACAGCTCAGCAATCGTACCGCGTACGCATTACAACTGCGCCACCGAGGCAGTCATTAAAGTAACCTAAAATAAATTGTCTTATTAGTTTTTTCTTCCGTACTTAATATTCCAATACATTGATTAAAAATAGTGATCCAAAGGAAGAATTTGTACTTAGCTAATGTTGAGTGCAATACGTGCTTCAAAGAATAACTATTAAAATCTTTGTTTTAATTGTTAATTAAACTGCATTTTGTGTGTAAATAAACACTAAAAGAACTTCATATTTACATTAAATACTCACAGACTAATCGCTTGCAATGTAACTCTAACTTTAGATATCATAGACACATATTATTATTAAGCAAGTCTTATCGTTGATGTAGGGCGCTCTGTGGCTGCAATTCGCACGTATAATTCTAGTAATTTTCGAGACCATTGACCGGGAAAATATGATTTTGCTGGCTATAGTTCAAAGAGCTTAGAGTTGGCTTCATAAAGACGTGCACTCGTTTGCTTATTATGCGTAAATTGTTGTATCAGATTTGTAATTATAGGTTTAGAATTGCTTGGCAATTTTGATATGGAGACTTAAAGGATCAGTAAAAGTAATTTGAGTTGAGTTGAAACGCAACTTATGTTTATGTACAGAAGTAATGCATCCACAGGCCGTAAAATAACTTACCATATTTATTTGTCAGTGAACATTATTTTAACTATTCAATGTACATAAAGCTTAATTTTTAGGTTTCCGTAGCCAAATGGCAAAACAGGAACCCTTGTTATTTCGTCATGTCCGTCTGTCCGTATGTCACATCTATTTTAGTCGGAGACTATTAGCATTATAGATTGACTCGGTGGCGCAGTTGTATTTATGGTAGAGACGTCTGCTAGTTGCACAGACGGGTGATCATCTCAGGTTTATGTAACCATTTCACCCTTAATCCCAGTTTGGTTGGCACTTCACTTTCGCCACGGACCAGCCCAGTTCACCATCAACACTTCGAGAGGTCTCCACCGTTGGGTTTCGGCTGCAGCTCAGATACATCAAAGGCTCCTCAAAGGAGCCTTTGAGGTATCATGACGCTCTTCCAGAGTTACCTTTCCGAGTTGCCACTTCTACCCAGCAAAGCCACCTATGAAAATCCCGCCACGCTAATCCCTGGAGACCATTGTTTCAGGGTTATTCGGGCGGACTATGCTCAGCCTGTACATGAACCGTTCTTCCTGCCTGGTATTGTCTGCCTGCATACTCTCCCGCCCGGCGGCAACCCCCGGTTATGATACGGGACTTCGAGCTTTTACCATGGGTGTTCGTGGTTGTAACGGGTACGCGTTACGACTGAGGCTGACACTGAGGTCTCGGGCTCGATCTCCGGTTCGGGTAAAAAATTATATTGGGTTATTCTATTTTAAAATGCTCAGTATCAGCCCAGAGTTGGAATTGTGCCCGGTATGGCGATAGGCTCGCTACCATCACATCATGGGATGGAGATAAGTTCGTCGAAATGTGGGTGTACTAGTTATATCTCTGCTTTATCCTTCGGGGATTATAGGCGTGAGTGCGTATGTACTTTAAGCACTATATGAATGAAATTTGGATGGTAGGTGCATCGAAATAAGATGAGGTACATGTATTATATGAACCACTACACAAAGGTGTAGTGAAATAGAGTATTTTGTTTTCGGCCTGCTTCTCCGTATTTGTAACTGAGGGCTGATTGTTTTTTCCATTAAACGGTAAGTGTGGTAAGTTGGTTCTTAAAATGATGTACAAAAACGTCATTATTTTGTAGTATTTAAATTTTAAGTGTTCAAAGCCTGCGTGGCACAACTCGCGGCTGTGAACCGAGAGGCCGCGGCTTCGATACCCGCATCGAGATAAAATATGCGTTTGATCCACAAATATTTGTTTCAGATGTTTTCTCATAAGAAGGGTTGACATGAGGCAGGCGGCCGGTCGTAATAACTACCATTCAAATCTTTCTGTAACATGTGTTAAAAAGCATGTTGCGCCGACCTCACTGCGAGTGGGATAAGGGCAGGTGGAAAGATATAAGTGTCCAAAGTCTTGAAAAATGTCTCTAACTTTTAAACTACGAGGAGAAAAAATCAAGATAGTATAACTTAAAAGGTACTTCCTACGAAAATGTCTATCTGCATGTTTGTCACTTCATCACGGAGATTAATAAAATTCTGT
The DNA here is from genome assembly GCA_905332985.1 of Mimas tiliae. Lineage (NCBI taxonomy): Eukaryota > Metazoa > Arthropoda > Insecta > Lepidoptera > Sphingidae > Mimas > Mimas tiliae. The sequence goes on from HG995238.1 coordinate 10,927,119, forward strand.
TCTGAATTCACACGACAGCTCGTTCAATCTATTGATTGTATAACGGGACCCACTTACATCATGTTTATTGAAAGCGTTTATTTCAATGGAGCACGTTTTTAATATTCAAAAATGCATCATAATAGAACGCTTGCACAAATTGGAAGTCCTGGTGCGTCGCGTGACATGAATCGTGAGTTCGTTCAGTTCACTTGACTGACTGAACAGCCAGCGGGAGTCACGTGCACGCTGCGATTGTTCATTGGACAGATTTGATTGTGCCAAAATGCACACATCGCTATTTCTGATGCAGTTTTCTGGAGGCCAATTCTCGTAATTTTAAATGTTCAAAATATAATTCCGATCTAGTCTCAGCGCCAAGAAAATTGCAAATGACATTCTCTTAAACCAATAATCAACGTCAAATGCACCTAGTATTAGCAGCATTGTACCGTTTTGGCTTCAGTCAACTTTTATTCTACACTCAATCTCATTACGATCTATGTTCACATTTGACGTTGATTATTGGTTTAAGAGAATGCCATTTGCAATTTTCTTGGCGCTGAGACTAGATCGGAATGATATTTTGAACATTTAAAATTACGAGAATTTGCTTCAGTTCCATGTGAGTTTTGTGACTTCAGTCTGTTTATTAAAATCCTTTCGTTCGTTATTTGAAACCGAAGGCTCTTATCTTTAACACGTAGATCAGACAGGTAACAAAATTAAGAAAACTTAAAAACTGCTTCAAAATGGAATTGTGGTGCATTTGATGTATTCCGTTGAAAATTTTCCAATGTATCTTCCATTGTAGGTACGTCATCGGATAAAATATTTGGTTTCATACAAAGCTTATTAAAAAAACAAATAAAGGCGTCAATTTGAGAACCTCAGTTAAAAATTCCAATAGTTTGACATACATATTTTCGTCATTCAATGCGGGGTAATATTTCAAAGAAATAATTTCCGTATTTAGTAAACAGAGTTTATTATATTAAAATACATGCTTGCGTGAGTGTTAGATGCGTGTACTTGTTAAATAACAATAAACATTTCGTGTTTTTTTTAACTTTTGTTTGTGGAACAAGCCAAAACAACAGTTTTCGGCATATTAACTTTCTCGGTGACCTGTTATCGCACATTTTTCTTTTCAACACGCAATTTTTTTTCCTATTTAAAAATATTGTCGTTACAAATCAGTTTTAGATTATTATTACCAGACACATTAAATCGTGTTTATACCGGTTTCTATATGGCCTGTGAAGACAGACAAGCTGATAGGACACTTAACTGTTTAGGCATAGCCAACCAACTGCTGACAATTATTGTTGCTTTCTAATTAATGTTGGTAGTAAATATCCAAGAACTTCAGAATATAATTATGTATCCTGTTCATATATGTGTAGAATTTCAACCATTGTTAAAGCAATAATAATAAACTCAATCCCTATTTCGTCATTCGCTTTATTATCATAATACCTATGTACACTTATAGATGCATAACTATATCCACAAAAAATACTATATTATTACACATTTAGCATTAATCCTCAATTACTGCAACTGAATCATTTCCAGCCACGTCCCATTTGACGCGTCAGCTCTTTGACACGTCATCGCGTCGTCACAGGATCTTGTTAGCGTGACGCGTGCATCGCACGTGCTTGCCGAGTGTTCTAATTGATAAATTCTGGCAGTTTTTGTATATTGCAGACTAATTGGACAATGAGGATGGGATATACACATGTATTAAGCGAGACTGGCTGACCCGCCCGACTTCGGGTGCAATACACGTGACGAAACCGATTTCACATTTATTTTCTCTGACTCACTGGAGGAAAATCGTGATAAATTATAAATAAAATTATAACTACAAACATTTCCCATTAATCAGTCTATACATTGATGAAAACCGAAGTAAGATCTATTTACTAGCAACCGATATTAGTCTTTACAGACGAACAGATGCGGCAAAGGATTTTATACCTTAAAATCTACTACGTAGGTAAAATAGGATTATAAATAATATCACGTTATTTTAGACTGAACTGGGCAAGTTTAGATCAATAAAATCCTAATACGAATTTCGATATGGAGTTGGAAGTTAGAAATAGTTTCAATTTGGTATATAGTACGTCATACGTGAATTCATTAAACATCATAGTGGGCTTGTATTAGCTCTGGTATACTTATGACTTTGTACCTACTTAAAATTGCCTTTAATTAAAATAGCATTTTCTGCAATTAATAACTTTATCACAGCTAAAATATTTTAATATTACACTTTCATCCTTAGTGAAGCTTACTACGAAGTCTCATTTAACGTTGTATACCTAGGTGATTTAAAAATCGTTTCGGTGCTAAACAAAAATGGACGAATATCATAATATATCACAGAAATCATAGCAAGCACAGCAAAAAGCTCTTTTGTGTGCTATTCCTTATTATGGGCATTACATATTCTTAAAAAAATAATCTGTATTAAGTGTTTAAGACCTTAACATAAATTGTACATACACTTAAATATCAAAGAAGGCCCTCTCAAGTTAAGCTTGTAAACAGACGAAGAGCGATATAAATTATTTATTAATGTTTCCGCTACGGCTGTTTTCACATTTCGCCGACCACAGCGGTTCTTTGCAACAAATAGGATTTTACTATGAGGCACAAATCTGGACGGCCATCTGTGCCCGAATCTTTTAGAGTGACACACAGTCACGATCTCTGTCAAACATTAACAAATACATTTTTTGATGATACAAATATGAATGATGATGAATTATCAATGAAAGTCAATGGTCTCACTACAATGGGTGCTCAATACCGGGCGAATAAAGCGTCTAAGTAGGAAGGTGGACCCCAGGACATTAACTCGGGATAACGCGAAACAAAAAGAAAGAAAATATACAAGTTTAGTATGTATTCTGCGATTAACTAATTTAGTGATTGAGAAATCTTATCATTTCGAAATGCTCTGCTAAAAGGGAATAGATGCAACTCTTAGATGCAACTTTGTCTCTCTTAACAATGACAAAGTGAAGTGAATGTTAATTGTGTTGTGGCGATAATTACTATAACTCTAATATTGAACCATGTTTAAGCACTGAATAACTCTCTGATGTTGCAGATGTCCATGGGTGACGGTGATTACTTACCATCATATAACCATTTCGCTCGTTTGCCCTTCTTCCATAAAAAAACACAATACAAAAGTTTCATTAGTAAAAGGTTCAAGTGATTTCCTTCTTTCTTCCAGATGGTACCTTGTATTAATATAGTTGGCTACGCTAGTTGCACGTGTGTACAGCTATTATAGGTCGTTAAAATTCAATTGTTGCTAGCCTCCCCGCCGGGTCCATCTCGAGAGCCCCCTCTATTGATGTAATAAGTCTATTGAGACTGCATAATTGCAAATCATTTGTGGGTTATTTGTCGTTAGTTCTCTGTGCAGGGGCGACGACCACTCCATTATAGTGAGCGGTGAAACGCAAATTTGTTAATCGATATTTTATTATGTGGTCGTTCGTTGACGGCTTATTTTGTAAAATATTCATTGTAAGAGTATTAGTTCTTCAAAAACTTATCGCTGTCCATCTGTATACCGTCCTAAGTATTAATATTGATTATTAAATTCTATTTTAGTATTATTTTAGCCTCTTTTTTCGTATAATTTACTATTTAATAGCTATAATTATTTAGCCAGGTACAATTTATTTCGTACTTGGTCTCATTTTTGCCGCTTCGTAGGGATCTAATCAGTTTGGTTGGTCACTGTAGTTTTCAAATGCTTCACTGGAAATGTGTTTGTAGTAGCTGTTCTTTAAATGGGTGAGAGTTTATATGGCTTTCTTTGCTGAAAGCTACTCATGTTACTTTGAGATGCAACCCTTCATGCATTTGCTTAGAAAGAATATTTTAAAATACGGCGGATATTATTTTCAAATACTTTTGCGTTTGATATAAAGGCACTTTTTGGGATACGCGACCGAGACTTGACGACGGCAACACTGGACGTGTTGCTCGTTGTCGTTTTGTATACAATTGTATTGGTAGGTTTTTAGTTATGCGACTGACACAGGACACCGTGACGCGAGACCTTTTTTGCATACATTTAAGTGGTATAGCCACGCTGTATGTAGACAGTTTTGTCTACAGCATGAATAGGCTGGTTCAACCGGATTTTATCACTGTCTCATAGAAGACCCTCGTAACGTAGCGGTTTGGTGTTGCATTTCGTACGGTGATTGAGATATCCTGAGGCTTAAATCCCCTACCCTTCCCAATCATCCAATCCAATCCATGGGCGGTGGAGACCAGGTGACCCACTTGGTTTCTTGCCGGCCTATGCTATAAAAAAGTCTAATGTCATGAGGTGACAAGCACAGTGCAGTAATTTGTAAATAAAATTTCTGGTTAGTATTGCGGATTGTCACTGTTTGTGGGCAGGTATGGCGTTGCCCTTAAGAAACATTCGGGCGAACAAAATAAATAGGAAACCTTTGTTTGAGATATGGACGTCCGCAATTTTTTACTGTATTTATTATTCCTTATAAAATAAAAAAACTGCACGTAAAATGTCGGTCCCGGCTGTTATCAACTGATAGCAGTCGTTAAGCCAAGTCGGAGGCCTTCGGGTGGTTTGAAAAACTCTGACACTAGGTTGGCCACCAACCATTCGATAAGAAGAAGAAGATTCCTTATAAAGAGGTAAGTACCCCAAAACTTAGGAACTTTATATCCACAGTTAATTAAGCTTAGGTGAGCAACAACTTTCACAGAATCCAGCACACCCTGTGATGTGTAATCTTCCCTCATTTCTTCCAGCCAGTGACTCATCTGTCCCCGTCCCGGGTCAATGTCATACGACACTAAATAAGGCGAGACAAATAAATATTTTACTTCCATAGTCCTTGACAACTTCACTTTTAATTCGCAAATAATAGAATACATTTTAGCGTGTATTCTAGACGTTAACGGCAAATGTAAGTTTGTGGAAACTGTAAGAATATCTAATGGGGTGGATCGGGAACTAATAGGGCTCGCTCGGAAGTGCGTGACGGTTTCTCGTATTACTTTATTATGTTGGAATTCGTTAAATATATTGTGAAAATAATATAGCCTGTAAGTAGAGGAATGAAGTAAAAATTCCCGACATATTTATGCAATATACCATATACCTACAATTTGGACGAAGTGCCACAGGAGATACGATGAAATGTAAGTATGAGTACCTATATAGTTAGAAGCTTCAATACAAGCAGAAGATCTTTACGCCCCTAAGATTCATACTAAATTAAAATCAAATTAAACTAAATCGAAAAGTATTATTACTTGTCTTATAATGACAATGTCGATAGTTAGGCATAATATTATTGTAACTAGAGATAAGCCTTTTGAAACATGTAGGTACCGAAATAATACTGTATTCTAGATCCCTATCCTAAGTCTCTGAATATAGTTTGTACCTACTTACTGAAACTAGTTTCGTTATATGGGACATAATGAAGTCGTTCCGGCGCCATACAATCTGTATAGCGTATAGGCGCCATGCGATAAATGCCAAAACTAAATAACTCTTATCCGATACTTTAGCATTGCTTATTATTGCTTATAGATTAAAATGATGAATATGGCCTGCAAAAACTATTTTTATTGAACTATTTTTTTATTGTTATTAGTGAATACTACTGTGCGAGATGCCGTCGGGGTTGGTACCACCGCTTTGTCTAGTTTTGGTTTGAATGACATTCAAGCCAGTGTAATTACTGGGCATTATGAAACTTAACATCTTATGTATCGGGATGACGACCGCAATCCAATACCATGCAGCGATTTGTAATTCAAGCTTCTTGTGTGGTCTTACTTCTGTTTATGGGCACTTACCATCAGACGAGCGAATCGCTTGTTTCGTCATTCAGGTTAATAAAAAATACACTCATTGCCTCTATGTATGTCTTAAATCACTCTTATTATAAAAATGGCATCTGGTGACGGGTATACCTCAGTACCAGGTATACTTCCTAGGGCTTGCTATTTCAACCAGCATTACGAACAAGCTTTACACACCTTACAAGGTGGTAGGTCCCTATGCGAGAGGCCGGCTGGGTTGGTACCACCGCTTTGTCTATATCTGTCGCCAAGCAACAGTGTAAGCACTGTTGTGTTCCGGTTTGAAGGGCATTGAAGCTAGTGAAATTACTGGGCATTATGAGACTCAACACCTTATGTCTCGGGGTGACGAGCGCAGTGCAGTGTCATGCAGTGCTTTGTTATTTAAAGTTATGTGTGGCGTTGCTTCTGTTTATGAGCAGACGTGGCGCTTACCATCAGGTGAGCGACCTGCTCGTCTCGTCATTCAAGCCAATAAAAAAAAATAAAAAAACCTACATAGTTATATTTAAGTGTACATCAAATTAGTACAACAAGGGGTGTAAAAAGTATCGTAATTGGTGTAAAGCCACCCGACAGGGGTGCCACAGCGCAATTATCTAGGGTTCCGCTAATTCCACGCTCTTAACCTCGTTTGTCTGGCTTATTTAACTACTAGCTGTCTTACGAGAGATTAAGTTCATGTTACAAGTCTGAATTCGGCAAGCTTAATTCTGTGTGAGGATGAGGTTTGTTTCATTTCAATTCGTGTTAAGACATAAATACATACGCACTCAGGCATGTAGGGGTAGGTAGAGGTGTAACCAGTACACCCACATTTTGCCTAGCATATTTCCGTCCCATGATGTGATAGGGGGCGAGCCTATCGCCATACCAGCCATCATTGACAAATAAATTATTATGAGAAATCTGATTAAACAAAACTTAAAAATACACCGTAAAGTCATAATTAACAATTTCTAGAAGTGTCGGTCAACAGATATTGCACCGACTCCAAAATACCTCTACAATTGTTATATAGTAAATATCAGTGTTCCTTTTTGAAGACGGTTAAAGAGTGGCTCAAATGAAAATAGAACTCTTTACAATTAAAATCATCATTAAAATAGTATTGTTAGTCTTTTGAAATATGCAACTTTTGAAATAGATACGCACTCACTCACGCCTGTAATCCCCGAAGGGGTAGACAGAGGTGTAATCAGTACACCCACATTTCTCCGAGCGTATCTCCGTCCCATGATGTGATAGGGGGCGAGCCTATCTCCATACCGGGCACAAATTCCAGACTCCGGGCTGATACTGAACTCTTCGTAATAGAAAAACCCAATATCACTTATACCCGACCCGGGAATCGAACCCGAGACCTCAGCGTCAGCCTCAGTCGTAACGCGTACGGCATTACAACTGCGCCACCGAGGCAGGCTTTGAAATAGATGAATGTGATAATTTATGATTACGTTACACATTTATCTGAAATAACAAAGCATTTGCAATAACAGCACGATTTCAATTTTACAAAATGTATGCGTGTGCATTTAATCACTATGGCGATAGTGGGCCAGACGGCCGTTATCTCGGCCACATCGCCGCCCAATTACTGCCCACCCCTCGGCAGACGGGGGATGAAGATAAACATCGCAGATAAAATTGGCGCCTGCGCTGTACCAGTGGACTATAGATTCCACATTAATGTCTATTGAATTGGTATTTTGCATCAGTTCTGAGAATTTTAAGGCATGCCTTTACTTTACTAAGGAACTTTTATATTGCATTTTATTTTGGCGCTTTATTATGATACTATGAGTATATTTCCAAAACTTGTTTTGAATAGTGTGATTTGTTAATTTCTAAATATAAATTGGTGTGTCTGTATGATCATGAAATTTTTGAACGACTTTCCCAATTAAGGTCATATTCACACAATATAATTGTGTTGTCGAGCTATCAAAATCAAAACGTTTATTTTGCAATTAGGCAAAATGACTATTTTATAAATAAATAAATAAATTACATTCAAATAATAACTATTTAACAAAAATATAACCGAATCAAGAACTAAAAAGCTAAAAATAAAAATAAGCAAACAGAATTCAGTAACACCAAACCCTTTTTTTCGGCGATTAAAAATATCTTCCAGTGCTTCGGAAATACCCTGATTTGGTGTGGTCTGAGAAGAAGTACAAAGAAACACGACGCAACAGGAATATAAAGTCATTATATTTAAACAGCCTCCGTGGCGCAGCGGGCGAGTAGCCGGTTGCGAAGCGTGAGGCCGTGGGTTCGATTCCCGCACCTTGACAAATGTTTGTCTGATCCACAAATATTTGTCTCGGGTCTGGGTGTTGTGGGACCGCAAGTCCCTCGTAGTTCTTGATACCCACGATACAGGTTTAACCTAGTGTGGGGTCAGGACTATGTGTGTGACTGTTGGGTGTATTTATTATTTATTATTATAAACAAGCGCACACAAACTTTTTGAGTGGTAGAGCCACGCTGTAGACACTTTTATCTACAGCATGAATGGGCCGGCTAGGCCTGGTGGTCACCACTGTCTCACAGAAAACCGACGGAAAGTAGCAGCTTTCTGTTGCGTTTCGTACGGTGAGCGAGATATCCGGAGGCCCAAATCCCCTCCCATTCCCTTTCCCTTAATTATCCCATTCCTTTAAAGTCGGCAACGCGCATATCATTCTTTTGGTATTGTGGGCGTACATGGGCGGTGGAGATCACTTACCATCAGATGACCCACTTGCTCGTTTGCTGGCCTATGCTATAAAAAAACTTAGGTTTTCTGTGACACAGCGTTACCACCCCGATAGAGCCCATTCATCCTATGGCTACAGTTCGGCTCTACCGACAAAATACACAAGATTGTGTTATTATTATTGTGGTTTTACTAACGTTCGATTACATCTTTTCAACTTTTCATAAACTGTTCTTGATTACACGACTCTCGCTCCGAACAAACTACACAACTCACTTAAACTTTCCTCTTTGCTGCCATCTGTCGCGCTACGTGCTCCTGGTAAATATGAATTGAACTTGGTGCAACAACAAAGCTATTTTACCTTTATAATTATGACATGGCAACACAGATAATGGCTGATTCAACCTCAATCTTTCAATAAGCGCCCTTTGAGCAACAAACAATTTTGCTTACCACTAATGACGTCACGATGACATAGTGCTCGGGATAGGGTTGCCACTTTGTAATTACCCGGAATAAGGGTAATTCGGGCCGTTGAGTACGCGGAGGTTTTTGCTCGTTAGCTGAGGTTGGTGTTAATGTTAGCGATAAGCGTATCTTACGAAGTATTCCTATATTTTTCAATTTATTTTAATACGTTAAAATAGCTAAGTATCAACACTGCGGTGAATATATTTGCTATTTCAAATAATTTATTTAGAGAATAGATGGCAACATAGTTAGACGTAATTATGTAATTTATTCATTATCGTAAAATTACCAACTAATTTTAATATGTCTACGTTTGACGGCGATTCGCCTCACAAAATACCAACTCCGCCGTCAAATCGTGATGGTAAAACGGATCCTGGCATAAAGCCGGGATAACACCGGGTAGAACATACATACATACGCAATCACGCCTGTAATCCCCGAAGGGGTAGGCAGAGGTGTAACCAGTACACCCACATTGCGCCGAGCGTATCTTCGTCCCATGATGTGATAGGGAGCGAGCCTATCGCCATACTGGGCACAAATTCCAGACTCCGGGCTGATACTGAGAATTTCGTAATAGAAAAACCCAATATCACTTTTACCCGACCCGGCGATCGAACCCGAGAACGATTGAACGCGTACGCATTACTCAGCTCACAACTCAGCCAAAATAATAAGTACGCTAACCATTCCGCAATTAACTTCCTTATCCAGCTCACCTTCCGTAGATTCCAATACTCCTTCACAAAACATCTCCCGTTTTCTGGCTGTTCCAGCTCGCAGTGGGCCCACACGCACATGCTCCATTGAGCGTGAAAACGCAGAGTCATCGCCGCTCAGATTGCCGGTGAAACGACCGTCCCGTGTGAAAGGGATTTATACGTCCTATCAATAGAGTCGATACACTTCACAATAATATAGATTTAAGTCGTCTGCGTCTACAGTGTCCGTAGTATGAGGTTTTTGATACCTGTCATATCATTTGTATTCACGAAAATATGTTAGAAGATCCGTACAGCGTTCCCAGCGGATTGTATTAACTTTATATCTAATTCTCGTTTGATGACGAGACTGGTATTGAAATACCTCGCACTAGGCAAATAGAAATTTCTTACTTTGAACACAACACGGTTATTTTCTGTATTGGTAAGCATAGTGTTATTATGTCAATAATATGGTTTGAGTAGATTATAACCACAAATGTAGTACTTTAACCTCATGTCTTACGCCCAAATACTGAAATGATACTCAATGGCTAAAGGGAACTTATTTTCATATTTCCAATTTTCACAACTAAGAAGGCCTTAACATTATTAACACGATCTTAAAAGCTTGAATTGCGATTCAGTATTCGGGCGTTATCTCAAATCGTAAATCTTTTATTTTACTTAAATACGATATATTTAGAAATATAGCTGTGTATCGGAGATTGAAGAAGTTGGGAATTTATTACTTTGAGTTTGTTCAATATTGCAAAGACCAACTACACTGACTTGACTACTCTAGATCTATATCTAGGTATATATAGGTACCGCATCGAGGTACCTGTATCTCTTTAAAATATTTGTTAAAATATAATTGAAACGCCACGATTCACGTCAGATGCGGGTCGCTAAAACAAAAGACATTTACAAACAAAGTAATTCTTTCAACTCCAAGATTTAACGGCATTAACTGAGCGCCTAGTCGTTTGTGAATTGAATTAGGAGTGAAATGTTTGCGCTGGGCGGCGATAAGGGCCGGCCCACCGGCTAGAGGTTTCTGAACAATAAACCAATTAGACAATAACGTCACGACATGAATACCTTCATCTAGGAGCAAGCGTTGTAAACGTTTTCTGTCCTTTGTTGCTGACTTTGCAGACGAGCGTTCTATGTACAGTTGTGCGTTATAAAGTGTTAATCGATGTAACTTACTTAATTATTAGTATTTAAAAATTGACCAAAATTATTCTGATGCCTAAGACTATTTTACCCAAGTGTGTGCATTTTGTGTGTTTTGAACATAGTAGAAATAACTCATAGCAAGGCTTCGCTGTTGACGAGAATATATTCATCATTAGTTTTTGCTCGCGTGAATGGCTCATTTTAAAAAGTAGCCTATGGCCTAATCCAGGTCATGGTCTACCTGCGTGCCAAATTTCATCCAAAACCATTCACCTGTTAAAGCGTTACCGGGCACAATTCCAGGCTGATACTAAACAAATCATAATACAAAAACCCAATATCACTTTTACCTGACTCGGAGACCGAACCCAAGCCTCAGCGTCAGCCTCAGTTGTAACGCGTACGTATTACAACTGCGCCACCGATCAACCAGTAAACTTAGTAAATACATAATAAATAAATACAAATATAATTATAATTACATTTAGTTATATATGTATAGTACCACAAAAAATATGATTAAAATCCTTACAAAACCGCCCGTCTACACCGACCCCTGCCATTGTCACCGTCGCCGCCTCCATCCGCGACCTGTTTTCACAGAAATCTCTGTAAGCGTCATTTGCACTTTTCTTGCGGTAGAAAACATCACAGCGAGATGAAAAATTAAATTTCACCCGCAGCCATCGCAACAATGCTCGGTTAACCTCCTTGGATAATATTTATTTTAAAACCATTTTCTTAGCAGGCAATGAATATGAAATCAGTTGGAAGGTTGGCTGGTTAATCTGGGATTATATAGGTCAAATTCTTTACGAGAAACGATTAGTGTTGTGCAATTCTGTTTAATGTTAGGATAAGTAGTTATAATCAATGTTTTTGAACAATTAAGTTATATTTTATTTCGAGAGAAAACGATTTAAAATTAAAGAAGATTAAGGAGTAATTCTTTTTCAATATGTAATCTTTATTTCTACCTAGCCTTATCCCGGCTAGAGCCAGGGTTCCAAAATGTAGTAATCGAGCTAATTTAATTAACATATTTATGACCTCATGGTTTGTTTTATTTGTATCCTATACATACTAATATCCTATAAATTTAAGTTGTGTATTGTATTGAATAGTATAAGTGGTATTCATACAGTTTTATTTAAATAAATAAATACTACTTGGTGGTAGGTCCCTTAAGTGCGAGAGGCCGTCTTGGTTGCTACCACCGCTTTGTCTATTTCTGCCGCCAAGCAGCAGTGTGTACGCACTGTGTTTCGGTTTGAAGGACATTGAAGCCAGTGAAATTACTGGATATAAGACATAACATCTTATGTCTTGGGATGACGATCAGTGTCAGTCCAGTGCCATGGAGTGCTTTGTGATTCAAAGTTCTGTGTGGTGTTGTTTCTGATTATAGGCAGACGTTGCGCTTACCATCAGACGAGCGATCCGCTCGTTTCGTCATTCAAGTTAATAAAAAAATTAAACTATTTTGTCCTAACTACATCTTATTGACGTGTAGAGACGAGGTATATCGTATTTATATAACTAATTCCATCGGTATTTTAGTATTATGTTCAACCACATTTCCGTGAAGCGACAGGCTTTTAACGTTTAGTCAATCTTTCTTGTCGTTTTATTTGAACACATTTATTCGACAGGCGATTTGCATTTGATTTCTTTTGAGTTATAAATACATTTTTTGGTATAGTGATCTGAGGGTTTCATAAATTCTCGTAGTATTTTAGTGGAGGTCAATGGAAAAAATATTTTAGTGACGTAAATTATATATCAAAGAAGTAAAAAACTTAAATCAATACATAGTATAAAACAAAGTCGTTTTCTGCGTCTGTCTTACTGTCCACTTATTTCTCTTAAACTATGCAACGGATTTAGATGCTGTTTTCACTATGGCTTAGTTATAAGAAATATAAAATAAAACTAAAATACTTGTACGATACATATTTTCCATTCTTCGTGAAATAACTTATTGCTAAGGAAGCCGTCATTCAGTTCCAATTTATTGCCATGTTTATTCCACTCGAAGCAGTGGCCAACTTACAAAACATTTCGAATGTTTCGTAACTCTTAATGCACTTCAAGTATTTCTTAAATATGCAAATGAATGAGTATTATAATAAATATACATATAGGTATACGCACTCACGCCTGTAATCCCCAAAGGGGTAGGCAGAGGTAAAACCAGTACACCCATATTTCGCCGAGCGTATCTCCGTCCCATGATGTAATAGGGGGCGATCCTATCGTCGTACCGGGCACAATCCCAGACTCCGGGCTGAACCTGAGCAATTTGTAATAGAAAAACCCCTGGCACCTAGTATTTTTGTCGAGAACGCGTCGGCCATTAGGCCTAAGACGTAGTATTCTGAACATTAAAGAATGTTAATACTAATTTTATCTCGTTGATAAAATAACACTCTTTCACTAGAATTCTACTTAATATATTTTATACATTATTGCATACTATAATTTCCTTCGCAATACAATTTGGATGGTTACAAAATTCTTGATCAGACTAAACCATTTCAAAGGTATGACGAATCAATATCTAGGCCGTTTGTGGGAACCTAACGTTAACCCAAGCTCTAGCTCAATCAATGGATGTCCAATAATCAATGGATGTCCAATCCCAGGCTTATTCCGAATTTTTCTTTTCTTAACTATGTATGATAATCGTGTACGTAAATGTAAAATTGATAACCATAATATATTGGTTGCCTTCTGCGACACAGTAGGAAAGAGATGTTCGGTTATATTCTGCCACATTTTCATTGTTCTGTCAAATAGCAAACTTAACTAGCAACGTTTGAACAAGTCAATAAACTCAATACAAAATGAAAGGACTCAACCATTATCAGACAGTAAGATGGGAGAGAATGGAAAAGCGGAGTCATGTCCGATGTCTAAGTCGTCCTCGCCTCCCCTCCGCCTGAATGAGCCCAATGGCGAAGTTTCCCCCAACTTGTGGATATACTTTTATCTGTTAATAGTCCCCATCAGTCACAAACTCAATTTGTTTTTATGTACGTATTAATATTTCTGATGGATACTATTTTTCTTATTTATTGCTAGTGTTGAATGTCCAAATTCCCGAGTTTCAGAAACGGTAGTCATATGCGTTTATACTGTTAAGGTTTTTCTTTCGTACAAGGGATCAATAGTTATAATAGCTACCTAAATATTAGCCACGTTGTAGACAGTTTTGTCTACAGCATGAATAGGCCAACCAACTACTGTCTCACGGAAAATCGACGTGAAGTCGGTGTTGTCGTTTGCTGTTGCATTTCGTATTATATGATGAATGAAATATTTCGGAGGCCCAAACCCCCTTCTCCTTCCCAATCCCTTAATTATCCCATTTTTGAAAGGTCTGCAACACATCTATATTTTTTGTGGTATTGTGGGTGTTCATGAGCGGAGGAAATAATTTAACATGAGGTGTCCAACTCGTTAAAAATATATTTTTACTACCTGCGCGAAGTACCATGGATGCCTTTACCTATGACTAAATCTTAATCAAAGATCTGATGTGTATGTACTTCATTACATTAATTCCATTGCTAAGACAGTTTCATATAATTTAATACATGCTGCCCAATAATAGGAGCATAAAGAGCGTTTCGATTCAAACTGTGCATGGTACACGAACGTGCATAAATTATTGTTTCGTGCCATTGACCGTTATTTATGCGGAACAGTACGATGCGATCCTCAGACGCATAAATACGACTCCTAGCCTTAGCGTTTACCTTACCATTGGTTTGAGATCATGTTTTGGTCTAAATTAAACGTGTTTACAGATTTAGCGCTTAGCAGTATAGTTTTGCAGGTTCCCTGGAAATTATTTGATCATTTCTTCGTGTTAGATATTAAGTAGATCGTCAAACAAAAATATACTAATAAATGTGAAAGTGTGTTTATTGGTAAATCTTTCTGTCATGGTGCAACGGATCGGCATGATTTTTTTGCAGAGAGATAATTTATGTGCCCGAGAGTGACATAGGTTACTTTTTATCTCGGAACATGACGAGAAAGAGTTTTACGCAGGCGGAGCCTCGAGCAAAAGCAAGTATATTAGTATACTTATATATAGTGTAAAATAGTAATAAATAGTATAGTGTAAAAAATATATTTATATTAAAAAACAATTTGAATAACTAAATGATACTTAAGTTATATATACATATATAATTTTATTTTCTAATAAAAGAAGCGTAAGTAAGACGTATAGAATTCTGATAAAAATATAATTTTAAAGCCAGTGGAAACCACCAGTAGGAACCTGTTCACGATCCGATGCCCGTCTGAATTATAAGATGGCACTAAATTTTCCTATTCAATTTATGAGTTGGCGTTAAATTTGACGAGTTCCGCAAACGTCTAAAATTAATTACATCGTAATTATTGTTGCATTGTTGGTATCGACTTGTTTACTTCAAAACTTGGGGATGGTTCAATAGTTGAGTAATTATAAACACTATTGAAACAAGCTGGATAGCAGTTCTTGTTTGTTTTGTTAAGAAATTATTATAATCCAAGAACTAACAATTGTATTCGTTTCGATTGTGTTATTTGTGCTAGAATAATCATATTATTAAACTGGAAGTCAAAATAATATCAAACATTCTGAGGTGGCTCTCAGGTGGCGCGGCGGGTCGTAAAAACTACAAGCCAAATTTTTCTGTCACCTGTTTAAAAGTATGTTGCATCGACCCCACTGTGAGTGGGATTAGAGCAGGTGAAAGAAGAGAAGATCATTGATTACAAGTAAATCACGTCCCCACAAAAAGACGTCCAACGAAGTCAAATCTGGTGATCTCAGTGGTCAATGAATAGCCTCTCCATGTCCGACCCAACGGTCCCCATAACATATATTCCTCACATTTATCTGAAAGTGAGCTAAAGCTGTCGTACTGATAGTACATTCTGCTGCTGATGATAGTTTGAAAAGATACATCTTCGATTTCGAGCCAAATAAGCACTAATTATTATTGTTGCAACTCACAAGAACAAGGTAGTAGACATCTCGTATGCGAGAGGCGGTCTGGGTTGGTTCCACTGCTTTATCTATTTCTGTCGCCAAGCAGCAGTGTGTTGCTTGTTATGTTTCGGCTTGAAGGACATTGAAGCCAGTGATATTACGGCAAATTATATTACGGTATGTCTGCGTACCAAAGAATCCATTCAGGAACCCGATGCTGCAAACAAACTTATCAAGTACCATTTTTAGGCCGTATATAAATAGAGAAAGAAATAGATTGAATATTAATTATAGTAAAATGTGCTCTATTGCCCATAACATATAGGTACTGCCGTAATTTCCCCCTGTCCTAACTATGGAATCCATCACACCATACTCCATAAACTGATATATAGCTTTTTTTGCTAAACTCGGGTCGATTCGGGATCCTTATCATTCGCATAGAAAGTGGTGACACATCACGGTGATTGATATAAATGGCCGTTTGTAACCAGCTTTATTTCTCGCGTATCTTAGTAAATCGGAGTTTCGAGAATCGTTTTTATATATTATATTGATTTTATGTAGGTATTTAGAATGAATTGCTCTGATATTAATTAGACAATTAGCACATTATATTTCCGCAACTACATAATATATACTTCTTTTTTATACATTTAAGTCTCGCGTTTGGCCACTATCACGCCTGATGGTGAGCGATGATGTGGCCTAAGATAAAGCACGCTTACCTAGCAAAAAACTATTCACTAGCGACTTGAAGACACTCAGATTATATTTACGTATACGGGTGGTAGGTGGCTCGTATGCGAGAGGTCGTCTAGGTTGGTACTACCGCTTTATCTATTTTGTGTTTCGGTTTGAAGGACATTGAAGCCAGTGAAATTACTGAGAGAGAGAGAGAGAGAGACTTAACATATTATGACTCGAGACGACGAGCGCAGTTCAGTGCCATGCAGTATTCTGTAATCCAGAGTTCTGTGTGACGATGCTTCTGTTTATTGGCAGGTTACGTGACAGTTAAAATTAGGCGAGTGACTTGCTCGTCTCGTCATTAAGGCAAATAAAAAAAAATACCATTTTCAAAGTCGTGACATTCTTCGGTCAGAATAGTTCATAAAAGCCCAGTAGAATACATAAATTAATAGATTTTACACCACAGATCCGCGAAATTTATTCAGTCTCAACTAGGTCGAAAATGAAAATAGTTTCAAAGTAAAGAGAACAGGATCAAAGAGTCGTTTGTGAGCCAACTCGAGCAAGACTTAAAACTTGTTAACTATTACAACATTTAGTACAAAGAGCCGTACTTGGTACGTTGCTAATTGGTTAACTGTATTTATTTATAAGTTTTACCTCTAAAGGATGGTTGGGAAAAGCTCTAAGAGATATGAAAGAGGAACTTCTAGTACACCTAGATGGCACTCGTGTTGAAGTGGATTCGAGTTCTGGATGGGGAGCGACCACGTTTTGTATCATGTTTTGTGTACTAATACATAGTGGTTTATTATTACCACTAGATATTCCTTTTTATTATTATAAAAGATGGCTTTAGCATTATTTATTATCAATAATGACTGAGGCGTTGAGGTCAGGTCGGCCGATCGTAAAAACTACAATCTAAATCTTTCTGTAGCATGTATTAAAAAGCATGTTGCGCCGCCCCTACTGCGAGTGCAACAAAGGGCAGGTGGAAAGAATAATGACTGATTTTTAGACGGTCTTTTTCACTTCTATAGATGTCAGTTGAATTTGACACAAAGTTACAGCAAGTAATGCGGATGCTGCATTTCATATGATTTTCACTAATTTCTTCATATTCATTACTCAAGTTGATCACTAGATTTTCAAAGACGAGACTCCCTCTCCCTCTATTATATTTATGTTTACATATCTGGAGAAATGTGTGGGAGCTGTTTTTCTAAAATGTTAGGCGATGCAGTGCGAAGGCGTTTCCGATACGTAACTATAAATTATATGGTACGTCGGTACAACCGCAAGGAAACGGCCGGTTTCACTCCAACTTCCAACGTTTTGATGCTATACACGCCTCGGAACTGGATATTATGCTGGATTGTAAGTGCTTATACGTCTTTTCCAAATATGCAATGATGGAAAGTCACAGGGATAATTAAGTTGGCAGTAATAAAGTTTAGTAGGTTTAGTAGGTAGGTAGTTTAGTAGGTTTAACTTAAATATTTCCGTGATCGTCTGTAATATTGATCATCAGTTATATGAATAAATAAAAAAAATGAAAATGGTTTACATTTGGCTTTATAATCATAAACGTAAGTATTTAAATGCAGTAAATAAATATAATGTGATAAATGTTAAATTCTCAGCTAGGTTATTGGCGCTATTTAGCATTTAATAACTTTATGCACATATGAAAATAACAATATAGTACAGAAACTAAAATAATAATACATTACTGTCGAAAGGATCAACAGATTGACTTATTGTATAAAATTTCTAGCACTTATTCCTCTATTTTGCTTTCAACTCGGAGTTTTCCTTGCCATTCCATAAAATTGTGTAGAACCATCCAGAATTTGCAACATCCATACAATTTTCGCAAAGACGCCGGGCGACGACTCGGCGCCACTGTTTCTATGACCCTCTTCCACCTATTTTAGCTGCAGCTATGTAATTTCAGTCGTAAGTACCACAAATCTTGTTAAACAAAGAATTAATGGGAGTACGATACAAAGTAGTCGCTTTATTGAAACCGCTCGTTTGGATTTCTTGTATGTAGTGCATTTTATTACAATGCTTTCTTATTTATATCTTGGAATTAGTTACGTGTGAAGGGAGCTAGTTCATTATTGATTTCCCGGGTCGTTTAAGACGTATTACCTTTTGCAATATTAGTGTCCACATCAATTTAACGCTAGATATCATAATAAACATATTTGTGTTATTCATTTGAAGGAATTCTTAGTACTGCAGTCGAGTTTCGACTATAACTGAAAAAAATATTAATATGATTTTCAAATAAAATATTGAACGCATACAAAAATCATGCTCATCAATCATTCTACTCCTCTCTTTTGCTTAGCATTATCCCGGCGGCTTGATGCCAGCGTCCACCTTCTCGTACCATAGATTGGACGGTGGATTTGATATTTTATGGGGCGCCCCGCCGTCTGACCCCCATAACCCGCAATGGGTACTAGTTTCACCATTGCCTCGTTCGGTAATCGGCAGAGTAAATATGAAGGTGAAGTTGGCTTTGGGCCTACGATGTTGGTAGCCCACTTACACACATTATCACATTATGTAAACATATGGAAGACAAACGACACTAACCATTGCATTCACTGGCGACACCAACACACGGCGTTACTGAAATTTTGTTAGGTATTAATAGGTAACAGTGTTATTGACGTCACCGTCTGACACTTGATGCGACCCTTGGAAATCAGCCTTAATATAAATATTGTATAAAGCTATAGTATATTATATATACATATATACATTCGCACTTACGCCTGTACTCTCCAAAGGGGTAGGCAGAGGAGTAACCAGTACACCCATATTGAGCTTATATGCATCCCATGATGTGATAAGGTGACTATATTATATATAGCTATAGTATATTTAAAATTAAATTTCCAATCGTTGAACTCTGCAAAACTAGATAAGGGACCCATCGATTCGCTGACGGGTGTCGTTAACTTTAGTGCGAACGGTCGAAAACTGTTGTATCCAGTGTAATTGGGCACAAAAACAGCAGGTTCCGCGGTGGTCCCGACCGTAAGACCGCAATTAGTGAGGTAACGACGCGCACCGACTAATGGCTCGGAAGTTCTGTACCGACCACTAATTACTGACCAACTATGTGAATCAAGTCATGAAACACTATTAATTTGATAGGTATGAAGACGTTTTTAATTAATCTACCTGTATATTGTACAACTGATTAAAAAAGAAATATGTTTTATGGTTCGTGTGTCAACTATGTGTTTTTAATCCACCATAACTTCTAAACGACTGAATCAATTTAGATGTGTGTGATATCAATAAAATCGTAACATTATTCCGAATCGTATAGGTTAAGTTAAAATCAAATGCATCGTTGGGCTGTCGTGTTTTATTTGATAGTTATGACTAATGTGTGATAGCGGTTCCCACGAGCCTACCGTTGTGGCATTAAGGATGATGATAATAATCCGAAACCTTATGGTAAAAAGATCATGATTGATTTAAGACTTCCTCTGCAGCTGCCCATGAAAATTACTACATGCTTCTGTCTTAATTCTTATCCGAGGATCTTTTAGAATATAATAATTTTTTTTTAGAGGAGCATTTAAGTCAAAGCAAATTTATCAACATCGTAAATGAAATGCTTAAACTAAAATTATACAACGCTTCATAATCGGGAACGAATTTATCGCCACACGCTAATGCCTTATTTCTCAACCAACAGAACCAGATATTGGTACCTTATCAAATCACTCTTGATGGGTCATATATGTAAGTAAAATGGTTTGAGATTCAATATCAGCATTAAAATATTCAGATGTTTCACAAAAATCTACTAAAATTGTAATTGTAATTCATCTTTTTAAAGGTACATATAAATTCTTTCTTCGTTATTAGTTATAAAATAGTAAATTAGAATAATTCCAGTGTAGGAGACTGCAGTTTCAGAATTTTACTAGGTGGTAGAGCCCTCGTATGCAAGAGGCCGTCTGGGTTGGTATCAGCGCTTTGTTTATTTCTGCCGTCAAGCAGCAGCGTATAAGTGTGCAGCAGTTGTGTTTCGGTTTGAAGAACATTGAAGTCAGTGAAAGACAGACAGAACAAACAGAATTAGAGAACTTTGAATTAAAAAGCACCGCATGGCACTGGACTGCGTTCGTCACCACAAGGCATAAGATGTTAAGTCTCATAATGCCCAGTAATTTCACTGGCTTCGATGTCCTGCAAACACAACTGTTGCGAATTACCATCTCGTATATTGCTGTAATAAAATTCGATACTTGCGTTATGGCACTTAAACTTCTCGCAGACTCATCGCTTATAACCCAACAAGGAGCACCCTAAATATTACACTGGGCATTTCAATTAGATTTAATGTTATCTCCAGCATCTTGCGAGCCCTCGCCAAGGGCCGCGTCTGCGCTCTTTCTGATAACGTTCGGCTCCGAACAACGGCTTGTGTTATTCAGATGGATACGTGGAATACGTCTAAATGTCTCCTTGAAGGCAGAAACAGTTATTTAATGCCGTTTTAGCACACGCATTTACTGAAATTTTTGAACTGTTTTAGGAAAATTAGGACTGTGTTTTTTGTAACTGCCAATAATATTCATACTATCCCTATATTAGACACGTCTCACTACTGGGCACGGGCCTTCTCTACGGAATAAGTGGGGTTGAAATGTGGGTGTACTGCTTACACCTCTGCCTACCCCTTCGGGGATAACAGGCGTGAGTGCGTAAGTTTATAATAATAATATGAACACCTAACACAATGCAGGGAGCATTGTGTACAAACTCACAATGATATTTGTAACTGAAATAAAACATCAATTTCGATCAATAAAATTCTCTGCACGAGCACGAGCAAATGGAAACATTATTTGTGACATAATTGAACCGCGACAAAGAAGTGAAATCACAATTTTCTTGTAAGTACCGATGTAATGTACAAAGTTGAACGTTAAACTTGGTTGCGAACGCACTATAAGGCTATTTTCACTCGGTTGCTTAGAGAAAATTTCCTCTTTGAGGCTGAAGGCGACGAGTTTTATTATTCTTTTTAAACACTAGTTTCTGCTCGTAACGTCACTTTTATTATAAGATTGATACGTAGTTGAATACATTTTGATGTTTCTGTTTCAATTTATTATTATTGCTGTAGGCCGTGTCGTGTCGTCATTCCCTAGACACTTTATGTACATTTTCCACTGTTTATTGCTGCAAATTTTATTTATTATGTAAGGCCAACAAACAGTTGCTGTGCCTGAGTGTTATGATGGAATATTATTTTACTATTTTTAGCAGGACTCATCAAAATCGATGCAACAAATCACGAAGTTTTAGTATTTCTTCCCCGATTTCACCGCGTTAGGGGTGAATTTCTTCTTGAAATTTATATGGGAACAACTGCGAGTTATATTCTTTCGAATAAAAAAATACATATTAACATATAATAATTGACCCACAAAATTGGTTATTTATATTTTTAGCTTTTAAGTTGCGGTTAATTTTTGTTACTATTAAACGTGTTTGTGTACAAACACCGTATGGCGATAGGCTCACCTCCTATCACGTCATGGGATGGAAATAAGGTCGGCGAAATGTGGATGTACTGGTTACGCTTCCGCCTACCCCTTCGGGGATTACAAGCATGAGTACGTATGTATGTGTTTGTGTACAAGTAACTTCTATTATTTTGATATCGTGACTGTCCTTTGAAGGTATATGTTTCGCATATCGCTGCTTAAAATTGTTAAACAAAACAGAGCGTTTTGAATTTTTCCTTTGACGATTACATAATTTTGGAGTGTCATGATAAACATTTGGCCTCGTTGGCACTGACGTAATATTTTTGCTTGTTATTAAAGAGTTATTTATGTACACAATAATGTGCGGATTTGCGCACGAATGGTATTTACTCCCAAGAATTTATTTTATGTATATTCGCGATATACACCTAATATATTGTTGTAAAAATTTCGAAGTACATTAAGTCTGATGCAGTCTGCAAAATAACTATTTTCGGGTTCCATCCCCAAAAAGTAACAAAGGAACCTAATTGCAGAGCTTACGCTGTTGGCGTTAGTTTGTTTGTTTATCGGTTTGTTCTCCATAAGTGCACAATCTTTTAAACTATAATAGACGGCTGAAATTTTCACGAAATATGCGTTTAAGCGTTACTAACAACAGTAAAGCACAAAAAAATAAGGAGCGTGATACCTTCGGTGTGCAAGTACGACTCGCACTTGGCTATTTTTATTTAATACTATCAATTGCTCGCGGCTCAGCCCGCGTTAACGGCAATATCCGGGTCATGGTCTACCTGTGTGCCAAATTTCATCCAAAACGGTTCCGATATTAAGGCCTAGTTTACTAACAAACATCCAAATTCACAAACTCACAACCATCCAGATTTTCCCATAATAGTACCTAGTCTATATCACTCAGTATAGTGTCAGAATCGCAAGAATACGAACATACATTATAAATCGGTTTGGACGTTAGTATAGAATACATAATCTAATAACCCTGAAAACGTACCACTCCTTTATTTGGATAGTCCTTGTAATGATACAAATAACTCTAGGTCGTATAAACGTGAAATAATTTCACCACTGAAATATTATCCGATACATCATCGGCTTCCAGAGCTCGTCTCAGCTCGGAGCCCGCAGTTGTGCCACTTAGGCACCCGCTAACTCCTTGCAACTCGCTAATTACTTTGCCAAATATTTACTTTGTACAGATTCCCGTGCAACCCGTATAGGAGGACACCTCTATATTGAGCGTAGCGGGAAATTAAACTAGTTTTCTGTCTTTTTTTCTGCTTGGCTTTACCCCCGCTTGCTTCGAGGCTCCCCTTCTTAGTTAGATGCTTACACTTCGTTCGGTCTACATCATTATCTGTAGTGAGACCGTCGGCTATGAAGTCTTCCTCTAAAACGCCAGCCAGCAGTTTTTAAATTTTATACCCCTGACCTGTGATAGGTATTTGTGACCGACGTACACCCGTGGCTTTCCCAAAACTGTGACCAAATCACCTTATGCTGAATTCTTAAAATTTATCCGTCATAATCAGTGAGCCAAATAAAATTGTTACGTATAGAGGAAGTGTATCTTTTTATCCTATCCAAAGTGACTTCACTTGACCTGATGTTAAGTACAGTGCAGTCCAAATATAATGACTACTGTCTGAGACATTGCGTTCCTCAACGGTCGGCAGATTTATGCCGGCCTGAAGTTATTGAACGAGTCACTATGGCAGGTTTTTCACCATGTGTGCTGTAGTCGCTATCCAGTCGGTAGTACAAAAATTATCAGGTACCCTCTCACCAGCAGGATGAATTCAAAGTGGCGGAACATTAAATAATAAATAAATACCCCCAACAGGCTCACACATAGTCCTGACCCCACACTAGGTAAACCTGTATCGTGGGTATCAGGAACTACGAGGGACGAGGGATCGTCATTCAATTTATCACGTTTACAAAGTAAATATTTTGACTCTACTAATAACAGGTAGATGAAGTTATGAAATATTTTTTTTTGTTTATTGCTTAGATATACAGACGAGCGTGAAGCGCGCCTGATAGTAAACGGTCACCGCCGCGCCGCTCATGGATTTCAGCAATGGCAGGGCACAGCCAAGTCGCTGCCTACCGTATACTAAGAACTTTTTAAAAAAATACCAATATCTTCAGTTAACATGCAAATCGTGTAGATAAAAAACTTTTTACTATACAAACCCGCTGGTCGGACATTACTAAGAGAGCTACCTTGTACAGAGCGTCTTTGCTACTTAGAGTCAGGGGTTAGGACATTCTTGACAGCCACTGAGAGATTAAAACGAGAGAAGATGAATGTCGGCAGTAAAGTCAGCGATACAAATTGGTAGATAAACTACTGTTAAACGATTAAAGTTTTAATAAAAATCCCTTAGGATATTACTTCTACTACTACTTAGGGGTTGACGTCAGGCCCGTCGTAAAAACTACAAGCCAAATCTTTTTATATCATGACGTGTTATATGCATGTTGCGCTGACCTCACTGCGAGTGGGATACAGACAGGAAGAAGAGAAATAAATATAATATTGGAAAATAATTAATTTTTAAGGTAAATTTTCTTCGACGAGACTTCTTGTTAAAAGTAGTGAGACGAATAGAATACTAAACAAAGTCAATTTCTGAGGACTAACCTCTAATTACGCTTATTAGCATATTGAAGACAAATCTGATTAAATTATACTAGTGTCTATCGCCTGTGGTGAAAATTCGACCATTTGAAAGAAATAGAAACAACGCTATGATTTATTTGCATAATTTTTTTGAACACAATTTTTTTCCGTGTATACAAGACAAAGGGATCTAAGCTCATACAACATGAATACCTAACATGAATATCAAAACGTGTACATTTTATTGGTTAAAGCGTTTTGTATAGGGAATGTGTGATGCCATAAAGGCAACATACACACACATGTTTGTTCATATAAACACGTCTATGGCACAGTAGGTACTTTTCGAATGATGTATGAACATACATCATTCCCCTTTTCTTTAATTAATGAAAAAGTGTAGTCAATATTCAACGTTCACGTATTAAAATAATATTTTTTTCACCTAAAAGGGTTTGTACTGGGACGCTTATTGACATAATAGACACATATTAAAAAAAATGATCTCTAAAACATACACGTTCTTTCACGTTTTATATTCAAAATAGTCAAAGATTTACTACTCCCCTCCGCATCGATCATGTGTTCTTAATTGAGTAATGGCCGATGCGACAGCCAGCACTGATTGATCGCACACCGCTAAATATGATGCATCGTCGTCTGCCCCATTCACTGGCTTTTGTTAGTTTTGTTTTCTAAACTTTACCTAAGAAATTGATAATTTAATTAAATAATTTAGACTTACTGTCGTAATTATGAAGTTAAATAAACGACAGTGTTATAATATGTTATGGCCTGGTCCTTTCCACTGACTTTCCTGTACTTGGGACATAGTTTGTGTAGGCAATAGGTATGCTTTAGACCTTTTTCGTCGTGGAGGAAATGCATTTTAGTGAAGGGATACATACACCTATATTAACAATAAAAAACCCAGATGTGGCCGTCTTCGGCGCAAATGGAATGGTCACGAGGAATTCTGGTATACCTGGATTGCTGCCGTGGCCGCTGCTTGTGTAGCTTGTCTCCGTACTGGATCGACACCAACTTCATGAATTAACTTAACACATGCATGCAATGCATGCTAATACAAAGTAAATTTTCAAGTCAATTCAATTTTCATTTTCAATTCTTTTTTATTTTGTTGTAAATGTGACTTTTCTCAACTAAAGGTAAACCCACTATTGAATAATATAATCTGATCAGTTCAATAAACAGCAATTGTACCTCTACGTGCGATGGAGACTCTAATTTCCCATCTGGCTTAGCCTGTGCAATACGAAAACTGAGACATCTCACTGATGTCAGCACCGTCGCGCTGGTTTTCCTCTGTTGCCTCTATAGTACATGTCCTATTATAGCATACAATTATATTATATTGAGTTTTACTTTATTTACTTTAACGAAGCAGATATTATACTTTTCTTTACCCACTTCAGTAGTTTCATTTAGTTTGAAAGTTTCATATAAATTTTTCTTCTTCTTTCTTGGTTAATGGCAACGAGCATCTTATGAATGATCTTTATCAAGATGTGACATAAATGACTGTTTGTCCTTAACTAAACTTCGCGTCTTGAATTAACAGACACAAAGGTTGAACTAGGAAAACGGTTCTTCGAACTTTCCATCTTAACTCATTGTAGAAGTTACATCGTTACAGAAAACGTGTATAACTCGGGAGGCAGCAAATATTTGATCAAACTGTAGCATCGTGTCGGGACAAAGGTGTGAAGATTGGCCCAATTTGGCCAAGTCACGCGCCGCCCCACGGGGATGTTCTGAACCGTTTTCATTATTTTTCGAAAGATATGTGTTAAATTACGTTTAGTAATTTGTTATGTGTTTATTTTTATTATTTGATAAATACTTGATTGTTATTACTCATAATTGAGCCGGGGTACGGTCCCTTCAGTGTTTCGTCATTCTTCTATATTCAACCAACAATTTAAATTAGTGAATTTCCTTTTAATGCCAAATATTTGATATAACTTACAGTACATAATAAAATATTGCTTCGCTTCTTTATAAACATTTCGAAGGTTTTTTTTATCATAGGCCGGCAAACGAGCAAGTGGATCGCCTGATGGTAAGTGATCTCCACCATCCAAGTACGCTCATAATACCAAAAGAATTATGGGCATGTTGCCGACCTAAAAGGAAAGAGATAATTAAGGGATTGGGAAGGGGAGGGGGATTTGGGCCTCCGGATATATTACCCACCGTACGAAACACAGCAGTAAGCTGCTACTTTACGTCTGTTTTCTGTAAGTCAGTGGTATCAACCCGGATGAGCCTGCCCATTCATGCTGTAGACAAAAGTGTCTCCAGCGTGGCTCTACCACTCAAGCTTGTCTCAGGCTTGTCTCGTTTACATTTATTTAGTTTTAGTCTACATTCGTTGGCTCCAGGAAAATATAAAACAGAAGAAAATATAAGTCAGAACTCACGCAGCGATTTTTATTGAAACTTACGTGCAGTAATAAAGTCGACGTTACGTGGTATTATCAAGTATAATTTAAAGTTTTATGGCTTGCCGGTCCAAAGGACTTATTGTTGATTCTTGCCTTTCAATTTTATAGACACCCGAACGCTAATAAAAAATTTACGAACGTTGTTATGACTTCTGCGGAGTTTGAAGAGATGAGTTCATGCTTCGATGTATAGAATTATGAATTATGGCAAAGGAAATATTATTTTATTGACTCAATATCAGCAACGTCGATATATATAAGTTTATACGTGTGTCCTACAAAGGATCAATTTCCATCCATCTATCAGCCTGCACTCGAGGACATGTCTTTCAAGATCGCCTCATACTTGGGGATCTCATGCATTCTTCTTCTAGCTGCTTTCTGCAAAATCTCTCAGGTAGTCGGTCCACTGGCAGGCTTCCATTCCGTAAGGGTACGAGTAAACAGTACTAATAAATTCTGAGTTACATTAACTATGACAACGACGAAGGAATAAAATTGAATTGATAAAAAAATAAAGGAACGGCGACACTTGGTAACTAATAAATATAAATTTTAAGTACAAAAATTAAAAATTAGTACTTGCAAATTGTGTTTTGGAAAAATCGAGCAGTTAATTTATTGTCAGCAAGTCTTTCAATTGAATAGGAACAAAAGTAATAAAAATCAAAAAACTTAACTAACTTTATAACTGAATGTTACGTAAACATTTCAGTAACTCAGTAATCAGGATTGGCCCCGCGCTTTGATCGCGGAACTCTGTAGCTAATCGAGTCAACTGGGAAATAACAGTTTAGTATTTTATATTGAGTCATCCGTCTTGATAAATTTTATTATTTTAAATTGTATGTTTCGCAATTTTTGAGCATCATCGCGATTGAAATAATAAAAGTAAACAGAGGTGAGGAAAGATGATGTAGACTTTAAGTGAAGACAAACTTACTTTACTAAGTGGTAGGTCCCTCGTAAGCGAGAGGCCGTCTCGATAAGTACCACAGCGTTGTCTATTTCTGCCGCCAAGCAGAAGTGTGTAAATACTGTTGTGTTCCGGTTTGAAGGACATTGCAGTCAGTGAAATTACTGGGAATTATGAGACTTAACACCTTTTGTCTCATGGTGACAAGCGCAATTCTGTGTCATGCAGTACTTCATAATTCGAAGTTCTGATTGGTGTTGTGTCTGTTTATGGGCAGGCGCGACGCTTACCATCAGGTGAGCGACCTGCTCGTATAAAGCTTTAGATGACGCGACTAACGATAACGAAACAGAAGCAAAACCAATCAGAACTTCGAATTATGAAGTACTGCATGGCACTGAACTGCGCTCGTCACCCTGAAACATAAGGTACATTCAAATATAATCATCGCATCACACATCACATTTAAAATATAAGTATCTCTTGAGTGAGTGGACTCGGTTGATCAGGCATTCATTGCGTATTCGTATTAATAAATAAATAATCTAACCGTTCAAAACCCTCGATGTCAATTAGAAAAACATCTAACTTTGGCCCAGTTCAACAGATATTCTTTAAACATAGCTAAGAACCTTCTCGATTAAATCAGCTTTCAAACAAAACAAAAAACCAACCCAATTTCAATTGGTCCATTTTGTTTAAACGCTACGATATCACAGACAGATATACACACAATCACAGAGAGACAAAGGGCTTAAACTTATAACACTCCTCTTTTTATCGGGGATTAAAAACGAACGTTGTCGAAGTCGTATTAAATGAATTCTTTTTAGTCAACTTGAAACATGGTCATTAAAATGTAATAACATACTAACATTAATAGACATGCAATCACTTGAGAAAACAATTCGTGGCTCATGTACACGTACCGTTTGGAAGGTATAGTGAGCTAAATTGCTTGCAAATTGATACGTCCCGGGTCTCGGTCGGAAACAATTAGAGTTTCTGCAGGGGCGACGTAATGACGCCATAATCCCCGCAACACAATTTGTATTCTTCGTGTTCTTTGATATGTTTTTTAGAAGGAAATGTATTGAGACATGATCCATATCCGCCGCATTGGTTGGCCCCGGTTGACGATTTATGTATCTTACTTTTGACCACAATACTATTGCGTAAGACTACAATATTAGTAATCTCTATATCTACGTTAATCGTCGTACATTTTTAAATAAGATAGACGGATATATAGATAGATAACTCTTTATTAAACACCAATTTAAGGGATAATACAAAATAACCTTATAAATAATAAATAAATACACCCAACAGTCACACACATAGTCCTGACCCCACACTACGTTAAACCTGTATCGTGGGTATCAAGAACTATGAGGGACTTGTGGTCCCACAACACCCAGACCCGAGAAAAATATTTGTGGATCAGACAAACATTTGTCAAGGTGCGGGAATCGAACCCACGGCCTCACACTTCGCAACCGGCTACTCGCCCGCTGCGCCACGGAGGCTGTCCAACAGCTGAGGCTGAGGCTGTATAACTATAATAATGTCAGCGATCTCTACCAGACAACCTTATTGTAATGGAAATAGAATATTGCAAACTACGAGTAATATTCTTAACCAAACGATGTATCACCTGTGACTACGTCACTTCTCTGAGGTTTAATAAGCTTCAAAAATTGGAAAATATATTTTATCTATAGATTAAAATTAACTTCAGTTTTTTAAACTGTGGACCGTTAAAAATAAACTAACATTGCGCTCATAGTGTCATAAAAATTACAACTAAAAATACAGCGAACATAACCGACACCGGTACGCTTCAGTTCTATCAAAACGGTCCTTTTCACTGTATTTTTGTATAAAAAATATGAAAAGTGAGTGAAAAATGAAAACATCGGGAACACGTCCCGTCGCCCGCCGCCCGGCCCGCGGCGCATTGTCACACTACCCTCCTGCCGAGCGGAAAAATGACAATCGACATAGAGTATGTTATGTAGATGCACAGTTTTATAATAGTAACAAACTGTAATGTTTAACTGATGTTTTACTGTAACTCTTCTTCCTGCCTTTATCCCACTCACAGTGGGATCGGAGCAACTTGCTTTTTTAACACATGTTATAGAAAAAATTGGCTTTTAGTTTTTACGACCACCTGTTTGATGCCAACCCGTCTGGGAAGAAAATACCCAGACCCGAAATGAATATTTGTGGATCACGGAATTTCCCTCGGTGCGGAAATCGAAACTGCTGCCTGGCCTACACAGTTATCTTTGTACATATAACGTTGTGACTCAGAAAAAGTTACTTTTCTGAAAAAGATATCAATCTAAAATATTATTTAGATAAATAATAAAATCAACCTGATTCTTATAATAGGTCTTGATGAAATTTCCGTTCTGTACGATAAAAGTTAAAAGTATTTGTTTTCCATCTTTTTCATTTCTAGATATTAATCAAAGTAACCACACATGGACTCGATGCATCTGTGTCAGCTCTGTGGCAATTTATCGATCCCCGTGAAGAAATCTACTGGACGGGAGGCAACAAACTCTTCAAAGGCATTATGTACTGCCTCTCGGGTGTTGATTTTTCCCGCCAAAAAGTTTTTAAAAGATTAATGAATTAAGAATGTATTAAATATTGAAAATTAACAATAACCAAATTATTATTATAATGTGAAACATACGAATACTCCCATCGTTGCAATTGAAGTGGCTTAATAGTTTATTTCTCTATGCCCCTATACTTTATGTAGTCTCCAATAGTACCCATTTTATCAACGTTCCAACCAATCTGCCACGCATATAGCCACTCTTTGATAT
Organism: Mimas tiliae; assembly: GCA_905332985.1. NCBI lineage: Eukaryota > Metazoa > Arthropoda > Insecta > Lepidoptera > Sphingidae > Mimas > Mimas tiliae. The sequence goes on from HG995238.1 coordinate 10,958,157, forward strand.
TCACAAAGGCCGGATATGGCGGAAATTTTTCAAAAGTTCGCTGTTTCCTGCTTGTTGATTGTATGCATCCAAGTGAAAGAGCGATTTTTTGTGCCCGTATCCTGCCTTCAAAAGACTATCAGCGCCAACGCACACTGCAAATTAGTCAGACGTCGAGTAACTTAAATTTGACTGTTCAATTCGTACATAGTTCAGAAAACTATGCGCCTTGTAGGAGTCATACAACGGTTTGTTACCTGAATAATATTTTAAAGGTGTTGAGGTAAGGAGATGTTTTTATGTAAGAGAGGACTACCGGGTAAGTGGGTTATGGCTTAGTGGCTTTGATAACCTTATGGTAAGTCTACACCGCCCATAGACACTGTCTATTTCGGAGGAATTGTCGGTGTGTTGTCGAACTTTGAGGAAAAATAAGCATCTTTTCTTTTAATAATGGTTACTAGTATATATGAAAGCAACGGGGATTGGAAAGGGAGGGGGAGATTTGGGCTTTCAGATATCTCACTCACCGTCCAAAAAGCAACACTAAGTTGCCACTTTACCTCAGTTTTCTGTAAGATCGGGGTACTATACCTAATGTTTGAGCCGAAACATTCATACTGTACACAAAACTACAGTGTGGCTCTACCACTTTCAAAACTAGGTCTGGTTGATAAGCACCGAGATCATCGGGCTTAAGTTTTCAACCATTAACGGGTTTAGCCTCCATAAAAAAATCAGCCGAAGCACAATGGTCGCTTACGCTACGACTTAATTTACAAGTCAAATATTTTTCTTCTGTATAATATTTCATTATAAAGGTTTATATCTAATCCAGGTTAGTAACTTAAAATTAATGAGTGGTGTATTTCTGTATTGCAGCCAGGTAGACACTATCTAGTTTTGTTTTCTGCCTGACGTTATAAACGGGAACTAAAACGTTAGAAAATTGCCACATTGATTTTTCTATTGTAAAACTTACTGACATTAAACATCGCACTATACACAATGTGATCACCAATTGGAACTTATATACTATTAGCCTTTGCTAAAAAGTCTGTCCTAATCCAGATCGTGTTCTACCTGTTTGCCAAATATTATCCAAATCCTTACAGCCGTTAAGGTGTGATTGTAATAAACATGACTGCCTTAGTGGCCCAGTTGTATTGCGTACACATTACGACTGCATTCAGGCGAAGATCGCTCGTTTCATCATTCAAGCTAATAAAAAAAGTATAAAAAAGTGAAAATAAATCCTATTGGTCCCTTATATCAGCATGTGATCGCATCAAGAATTTCTTTGTACAGCGATTTCCTTTTTTGTCTCCGTTTGAAATCGAGATCACAAGCGGGTCGTTAACGATGCACCCACGTAAGTCAATCCTCATCTCATTATATCAATCTTCTTTGACATCTTAATGGATTATATAAAACGTCTTCAAGGGGAGATATCGACAATTTTGTGTGGCAGTTTTCTATGGATATAAATCTATGTAGCGTATATGACATTTAACTTATGAACTATGTTTTTATAGAAACGACCGGCAAATAAGCAAGTGGGTCACCTGATGTTAAGTGATTTACACCACCCATGAATGTCCACAACACCAGAACAGTTATGGACGCGCTGCCTTTTAATTAAAGAATCGGGAAGGGGCGAGGGATTTGGACCTCCGGATATCTCACTTACCGTACGAAACGCAGTGAGACAGTGGTCATAAACGGATCGAGTCGGCCCGTTCATGCTGTAGACAAGACTGTTTACAGCGTGGCACTTTATCCGTTGAACTGAGTTATCAGAAGCGATATTAAATTAAGAAAATATATCACTTAGAAAACTTACCATAAACATATCGATTGTCGAGCGGGCGGCGACTCAGCAATAGTGGTAGTTACTCGGTGGCGCATGCGATGGTTCATTTTGACTATCATCTCATTAGTCTCATCCGGGCGTAATTAGCACAGGTCCTGGATGAAAATCCTAGACTAATCACGTTTAATGTTTAAGTTTTTGATTCGAAAAATCACACATGAGTTACCCGCGATAGGAATTTATACCCAGCAGCATACACTTAGTACATACATACACACTCACGCCTATGACCCATGGGGGTAGGCAGAGACTATTGAGTACCACAAGCTACGATCTTGACACACCTCTTTCGCCTCTTCCACATTCATACATCTTCTCATACATTTTTGTCGGTTGAGGGTACTCGTGACGTGCCCTTTTCGGAGAACATCATTTATTACAAACACTTAGTGTTTCATAGAAAACTAAAAACATACATATTTATTTATAATTCTTTATTGCACAACACAAAGTACAAGTATGTAAAAAAAATAACAATACAAATAATAGTACAATTGGCGGCCTTATCGCTCAGGGCAATCTACAAACCATACATACATACGCACTCACGCCTGTACTGCTCGAAGGAGTAGGCGGAGGTGTAACTAGTACACCCACATTTTGCTGATCTTATATACGAGTATTTCCGTCCCATGATGTCATAAGGGCAAGCCTATCACCATATCGGGCACAATTTCAGGCTCCAGGTTGATACATTTCATGATAGAAAAACCCAATCATTTTACTCGACCCAGGGATCGGAACCGAGACTTTAGCATAACAGTTGTACCGCGTACGCATTACAACTGCGTCACCGAGGCAGTCAAAATATCATAAAATATCTAAGAGCTTGTTGAAAGTGAATAACCAATTAAAGTATTTACAACACTATTATAATAATTTATCGTAATAAAAACCTGTAAAAACTTACTAAATATTTTGGTCTTTACTAAACTTTTTAAGCACTGATTAGTTAAACACTGTTGTCGTCTGTTTCTAGCCACTTTATAAACTCAAAACAAAATTTAAATGTTCAAATATAATATTAAATATCACAGTATAAAATAGCTTAAAATATCAAAATTCAGTTAAACTAGAGATATAATTCTGCATAATGTAAATCCCCATTGCCAACGTTGCATTCCGGTGCAATCCCGGGCGTTTTGCCCGGCTATGGGAATTTATTACGGCACAACGGTGGGGATAGATTTTAAGAGCGTGGGCGGAGATGATACGTACTGAAATGAATGCAGTTCCCTTATAATGAGGTATGATATATCCGTGTTCGATATTTGAATGTGTCAGTTTTTTTTTAATATGTAACATTACCGATAGTTACTGTATAACTCTTTTTAGGGTTCCGTTCCGAAAAAGTTCCAATGGAAACCTATTATTAAACCTACGCATTCTTTCCGTTTGCATATTTGTTTTAATAGCTTGAATGACAAATCGAGCAAGTCGCTCGCCTGTAAACGCCACGCCTGACACTGGTTGTTAAGTCTCTTAATGCCCAATAATTTCGTGTAAACAACAGTGTTGAAATGAAATCCGAATAAACTAGTTTTATGTCCTATCTGTGGAAACATGTAATTAGTGTTTTTATTCAGAATTGTTTTCTGTTTCACTGTATGTTCCCCTCAAAAATAAATGGTAAATGCTGGGTATATTGACAGCGTACTAAGGCTGAGAACCGTGTAGTCCTGGGTTTAATTCCCAGGTGGTGCAAACATAATTTGTGTTTGAGTTTTCGATCCTATTATTTTACCTACTAATAGTAGTAAATGTGAAAGATTGGAAGTTTGTGAGTTTATGAGTTTGTGAATTTGGATGTTGGTTAGTCAATCCTGTCTTTACGGCTTTAGATGAAATTTGGCACACAGGTAAAACATGACCTGAATAGGAACATATGCTTCCTTTTATCTCGGAAAAGACAGGTCACGTGGGCGGAGCCGCGATCAAAACCTAGTATTTATGTAACAAAAAACATACTTTCTTCGTCACAGTAAGTATTTACGATATGTGTAACCGCATTTTATATAACTTATCGTAACTATATACTTACCGTATACTTACCGTATCGTAACGAAGATAAAGAAAAACGTTTAAAGTGAAACTTTTATTAGATCGTCTCAAATTTTTTGGCCTGTGTGTTGCATGTCGTGTGACGGTCGGCCGCGGAGTAGGGATAAAGTGAAAGGCGCTCGCCAGAGCAGCCAAGGCCAATATGGCGTTATATATAACGTATTATATATATATATAATATATTTATTATAAAAATATTATTATTTTTATTATTTTGTTTGTTTTTGTTAGTGTTTAATGTAATATTATTCCAAAAATTTTTAGTTAAATGTCTATAATGTGAAAAAAGTTTCACTTTTACCGTGGTTTCATAAAACCACACAATCTTTTTTATGTATGAACCATGTCTGTCATGTGAAATGAAATTCAAATGAGTGCAAATAAATTTTTATACGTTTGATGGTGGTCCTCTCAGTATGGTTTGTTTTAGGGGAGGCATAAACTGTATTTATGGTCAGTACAATAAATATATACGTGTATACTTGTGCGATGACAACATGAAATGTTCATGGACGAATATCTTTTTACTTTTTTTGCAGTTATTGTAATTAGAGAAATTGAGTTACAAGGGTTTACTTTCTGTTTCATTTTTTATAGCAGTAGTCAGCAAACGAGCAAGTGGGTCACCTGCTGGTAAATGATCTCCACCGTCCATGTATGCCCACAGTGCAACATCAGAAGAATCATGGACGGGTTGCCGACCTTAAAGGAAAGGGATAATTGAGGGATTGAGAAGGGGTTTTAGGCCTCCGGATATCTCACTCCATACGAAACGCAGCAGCTAGATGTTCCAGTACGCTGGTTTTCTTTGAGACAGTGGTAAAGACCGGGACGAGCCGGCCCATTCATGCTGTAGACAAAACTGTCTAGAGCATGTCTCAACCACTCATAATTTATCAAAAAATGCCTAAATGCAAAAGAATTTAATCCGCGTATATCATGTCGCATCGCTTGCCATCTATATCGCTTACAGTATCTATATCTATAAATATAAGAAGACTTAGATACAGAGGGTCCAACCCTCGACATTGCAAAAATAAGCCATAGAAATTAAACACCCTATACATTCCTATACGGTTGTAGATAACATTATGTGTTAACACACCACGTAGGTCGCTATTTTAAATTATTTTAGAAGTTGCAACTGGTTGAGAAACTTAGTTGATTTTATTTATTTTTATACCCATCTAAAGACACAACACCACACTGAACCTTGAATTACCAAGTACTGCATGAAATTGGACTGCGCTCGTCACCCCGAGACATAGGCATAGACATGTTAAGTCCCATAATGCTCAGTAATTTCCGTGGTATCAACCCACACAACCTCTCGCATATGAGGGATCTAGTAAATTGGTAAAATTCAATAAAATTGTACACATATAAAACTAAACTACAGATGAGTACTGCAATTATGTGATTCGGCAGTCTTTGTTTAACATTAACAGTACCTACGAATATGCAATTAATGTCCGTCCATGTAGGCCTCTTCACTCATCCAATAAAAATATTACATACTAACTTTTTCTCGCGGCTCCGACCTTATGATTATATTTTTCAAGGATAAAAAGTAGCCTGTATTCTAATCCAGATCATGGCCTATCTGCCAAATTTCATTCAAATCCATTCAGCTGTGAAGATGATTGATTAATAATATAATAATAAAAAATATACTGTAATAGCTGTACAATTTTTCCCTAAGATAAATATGTTTGCCATATAATAACTATCATATTATATTTATGGCAATATTAAACAGTGGGACCCAAATTAAGCATGCCCTTGTATCTTAGGGCCCAAATATTCAACTTTAAAATTTTATAATACCAAGTGGGATAGTAGGTATGCCGCGAAATATTAAATAACTAACTTATCAAATATTCTAATAACATAAAAATATCAGATCATGCCATACCAAAAGTCTTTCCGGAATATCGAAAATTAATTTGGCATCGTTTATTGTATGGGAGAAGTCAGTAACGATCGTCGATCCAATGAGTATTGGGCAAAGTTGCCGACTGGATATTAACATAAAACATCAAAACTCGCATTAAAGTGTCCAAATACCCGGCCTCCCCTTTAAATATTCCCCCACGGCACTGTCTGCGTCCGGAAAGCGCGAGGACAGTCGGATGGGTAGAAAGGACAAGATATAAACTTTGAACGGCTATTGTTTTGAAAAACTGATAATATTATTTTGAGTGGTAGAGCCACGCTGCAGACAGTTTGGTCTTGTCTGTCAAACAAAAAACAGTCTATTCGTTCAGGCGCTACGATGCTTTACAATGACTCCAATGTATACTACGGATGGCACGGTACATAGAACTTGCGCCACTAAGTTACGGTCAATTGTCCGTAACTCAATATTACCATCTTGCTTACTCTTAACTTGAACCCCTCTCCCGCTTCCTATGTGTCAGCTGTCAAACCCCTGCGTTATATAGCGCAATTTTATTATTTAATATATTACTACTATTTTATTTTACTACTAAACAACCCGACTAGTAGTAAGTATACATTGAAGTATTTGCCTATTTAGCGATGTTTAGCCAAAGGAATGAAAGTAACAAGAAAATATCAGCTATTCCATCCAGTAAAACGCCAAAATATAAACAAAAGGATAACAATTCCCGCCAATATCTTCTGACAAACGCCCTCAAACATAACAGACTATATATTATTCAGCCACATCATCATACTTGAACAATATAATAATTATCATTTATCGTACCAGGTTTTATGTAGCGGAAAGGGCCCAGGGCTCGGGTAAACCTTGCTGTTAAACTAACTGTTATCTCATGAAAAGATTTGGATTATGAAGCATAACCTCGGTATTAGTGCGTTAAATGTAAAAATATTTTTGTCCGTTTCATGCCAGAACAGTTTATTAGTACTTTATTAATTTAATTGCAATATAGGGCATTGCATATTATATATTGCATAGATAAATAACTTGATAATTAATAAATTGATTATATTTTAAGCAAGTTAGATAGTAAACAATTAAATGAAGAGATTTAAGTAAATCAGCTAATTGTAGTAATGTAAATAAATAACTATGTGATGAGTGAGTGTTATGAGAAAAAAATATTATATTATGATTATCTTAATAGTCTTATAGTAAATAAAAAATATACTTTACATTTTAGCAGTACTATAATTCTATATAGTAGATTGTTCTGGTACTATTATATTATTTTCTATGTTTACTTTCCACCTGCCCATATCCCTCGCAGTGGGTTCAGCTCATAATTGTAATACAATATATTACAGAAAGATTTGGCTTGTATTTTTTACGACTGACCTGCCGGCATGACGTCAACCTCTCTGGGGAAAACAGAAATACAAAATATTATTATTTTATGTACATACATACATATATAGACTCACGCCTGTTTCCCATAGGGGTAGGCAGAGAGACCTCTTTGGCTTCATTCACCCTCATTAAATGTTTCATACATGCACGTCGGTTTAGGGTACTCCTGACCTGGCCTTTCTCGAGAATATTTCCAACTTGATCTATGAAAGTTCGACGAGGCCTTCCCTTCCCAACTGTACCATTCACACTCGCCATGTACATTTGGTTCGTCAATCTTCTTTCATCCATCCTCTCTACATGCCCAAACCATCTCAATATTCTTATTATTTTATGTATTACGAATATCATGTTACATAAAACAGAAACAAAGAAACATTATAATAATATATAGATTTTCTATTATACGCTTCAAATACCTCCTTTGCGTACCTGCACCCTTTACCGGCTCCACACAAGCACTTAAGGCATTATCCATGTCTGAATCAACGGTTTGATTGCCAGCAGTCTACCCTGAATGGGTCATTAAAAAGTATTTATATCCTCGAGTTTCACCTACGCTCAAGTGTAACTGTTGCCAGGTTCAATAGAGTAAAATCTGAACTATATACCTAAGTGGGGAAAATTAGACACTGTGGATGTGGCATATCGTTTTAAGATATTTTTTTTGCAATGATAAAAATAAAACGACACATAGAGTGAAAATAATAATATGTTTTTTTATCATTAATGCTGACTGGATGAGAACACGGAATGATAGTACTTGTAGTTTAAAATCAGTCATGACAGCGTCCCAGTGTACCATCAAGAGAAAATCTAATGACTATGTGTTTTTTTACTGCAAGCAGCCCAGCTGATAGCATACTGATACGGTAAACGGTTACCGCCGCCCATAGACTTCAGCAATGCCAGGTCAAAGTCAAGATAAGTTGTCTGCCGTGAATACCCATATAAATACACTTAAAGGGCCTTACTTATAAACTTTATTTATAAATCAATTGCACTGCTTAGTTAAACACTGTTTTCGTCTCTTTTGAGTCACTTTATAAATCGCATTGACAGAGAAAGACAAAATAATGTTTACCTAATCCATGTTTAAGTAACGTTTATAAGGCCCATTATATCAATTTTTTTAAATGGTATAAATAAATGATGAGTAAAGTTAATACGACCAAAAACGTAGTGTTCGTTTCGTGGATATGAGAACCACAAAATGATTCAAAATTCGTAATTGATTTTTAGTATTACCAAGATTACTTTCCAATGATACAAAGACTCGTACATCCACGTCTTAAAAGCAATCATTGTTCACATTCAGACGACCGGATGACAGCGCCCCGGTGATAAGCATGAACTAATCCGAACAAAATGCACATATTCGTACAAAGAGACGAATGCTCGTAAAGTTTACGATCCGCCGCGCCTGTGTCTCCCTTCACAAAGGAGGGGAGTTTCGGGAACGAATCTTTTGCCTGCAGATTTTTGTTTCACTGTGACGTAACATATCCAGTTTTTTTTCTACATAGGTACATACATTATACTTAGATCATATTGATTTGAGAACGTAAATGGAAGAAAATATTGGCTTTTCAAAGGATTTCTCAGTTTGCTTTTAATACGAATTTTAACAGTCTTAATTTCAGTTCAGCTATAACATTTAATAGAATAGTAATGTTCAAGTTTTCAGTTATAGGATTCTTAGTGCTTTATAACTTTTACGGTGTTCCAAGACAACCAGGTTGGGCGAATGCCAGAATCTTAAAGTTACTTATGGTCATGAAGTATTTGACATCTGTTATAGAAAGTTGTTGTTTTAACCGCGTCGCAAACAGTTTTTATACGCTACCCTAAAATGAATACAGGTCGTAACAAGATAAAGAAATACACCCAACAGTCACACACATAGTGCGGACCACACTAGGTTAACTTGTATCGTGGGTATCAGGAACTACGAGGGACTTACGGTCCCACAACACCCAGAACGGAAACAAATATTTGTGGATCACACAAACTTTTGTCTCAGTGCGGGGATCGAATCCCCTCGCTGGAACAGGCTTTTACTGTTCTTTTCTCGCACGTACTAAAAATACACATAATATTATTAATGTCCAGGGTTACATTTCAAACCCTGTACAGTTACAACGGCAAGATATAGAAAGCTGTACAATTATTTTTGTATGTAATTATTAGACCGTAAGGAGCGAGGACTTGATATTACTCGTGTGCACTTCCGCGGAATGCAAGGGAGCATTGTGACTGAGAAATGGTGATAGAAACCGTCTTATCCAAAAATAAGCACCCACCACTCAATTTTTAATCTTACTACCCATAACATTAAGATTTTTTATAGCATAGGCCGGCGAACGAGCAAGTAGGTCACCTGATGGTAAGTGATCTCCACAATATCAAAAGAGTTATAGGCGCGTTGGCGCCCTTAAAGGAAGGTATAATTAAGGGATTGGGAAGGGGAGGGGATTTAGGTCTCCCGACTATCTCAGGAAGCGTACGAAACGCAGCAGCAAGCCGCTACTTTACGTCAGTTTTCTGTGAGACGTGGTAACAACTTGTTCGAGCAGCCCCATTCACCTGTAGACAAAACAGTCTAAAGCATGACTCTACCATTCACAAAATTGATAGATAGCGCTTCATTTTGTGTTAGAAGAGCGCGCTTAGCTATTATTGACTGACACGATGAATCGAGCGTGAGATTTCCAAATACTATATCGGTACTGTTGAAGTCATTATAAAGATAAATAATTGTAGGGTTGATTATTCAATCTCCAAACAAATGTTAATTAGCAGCTCGCCCCTATCGCACCATGGGACGGAGATACGCTCGGCGAAATGTGAGTGTCCTGGTTACCTCTGCCTACCCCTTCGGGGATTGAAGGCGTGAGTGGGTATAGTAAATCTTAGAGATGACGTAAAGACATGTATATCGTAAACTCAATAAAGTAGCACCATCATAAGCCGCGTTGATCCAAAACATCTCAACCGTTCCTTCAAAGCATAAATAATAAAACGCGATTTAGCTCGTACACGGAGTTTGTAAAGTTAATAAAAAATATCGTCAAATATCGACCACTTACTTAGATTGGAGGAAAAAATACGCCTCTCCTGAAGTAAACATAAACTTTCATCCACTACGCATTAAGAGGTTTTTAAATTTATTCACCCTTCCATTCTACAAGTTTCTTGAGGAAACTTTGAGGAAATTCGAGCGATTAATCCGAACGGAGTGCACAAAGTTAAGGGTTAGATTTGCATAACGATCCACCTACGGTATAACATGGACATTGGAAAATATACATACGCCTGTAATCCCCGAAGGGGTAGGCAGATGTGTAACCAGTGCACCCATATTTTACCTTATTTCCGTCCCATGGTGTGTTAGAGAGCGAGCCTATCGCCATAACGGACACAATTCCAGACTCCAGGCTGATACTGAGCATTTAGATATAGAAAAACCCAATAGTACTTTTACCCAACCCGGGGATCGAACCCGAGACCAGCACTGCAGATGTACCGCGTATGCATTACAATTACGGCACCGAGGCAGTCAAAATGTCTTACTAGTGGTCGGCTAGTAGTCGAAATTCGACTGTAATTCATTAAATTTTAAAGTTTGAACGTTATTGAGGTTGTTTGTCAACGATTATAATAACCTTTAATGCTCAATTATTATATTTATTTTTATTTTGTTCTTTTACGTCAGCGGCGAGCGTGTACAAATATGTTATTAGCGTAACAGACTATTATGTGTTTGACATATAGCAGTGTGTATAAACAACAAATTGAATCTAATTTAATGTATTAGTAACAGATAACAAATATAAATTTTAGCTTTCTGCACTCCTTTTCTATACCAAATCTCACACTCCTCCGTGCGCGCAATATACTTAAAAACGGGTCCGAAGTGTCCTTTACACGTGTAAATAAATACACCCAACAGTCACACACATAGTCCTGACCCCACACTAGGTTAACCTGTAGCATAGGTGTCAGGAACTACGAGGGACTTGCGGTCCCACAACACCCAGACCAGAGACAAATATATGTGCTCGGTGCGGGAATCCAAGCCCCGGCCTCTCGCTTCGCAGCCGTCTACTCGCCCACTGCGCCACGGACGCTGTCAAATACAAGTTATAATTTTTACGTTTAAACATGATCATAATTCGAAAACGACACTTAACTTCCCGTTTTCCAAGAAATATTCACAAAAACAAATCGTTTACACACTGGCACCCTTCCAGCCTTCATATCATATTATCCACGTCAACGCACTGATGAGCGGGTGTAAATCAGTTCCTTACAATTTATTGTAAGTATTCCGTACAGAAGTGCGGTAGTGCAAACTAAAAGCGCTATTTGTTATCCTATTGTTACACGCACATCGAGTACTTACGCTGAGTGAATGGCACAACTTATGATGGTGCTTGCTGAGTGTTTCAGGAATGGGTTTGTTTTAACATGTAATAGAGTGAGGATATGACTAAAATGTGTCATGTGTGTACCGAAGTACATTTCTGCCGCAGCAGGATAACCGCATATAATATAGAAAGAATCACAAAGCACAAAGAAATATTGCATTATACAGTCACCATGATTATGTTCTAGCACTTACCGTTAAACTCGACTTTGCCGCACTAGGTAGGTACACAATCCACTAACTACACTGTCCACTCGCTACAGAGAAAAGAGCCTCGTCACCCTCAGTTACCTCCAATATATACTTTCAAGCAGTATTTATCTACCCACAATATCTTATAATAAAAATACGATTCCTGTATATCGACTTTTAAATGAACAATGTAAATAATCAAAATATTTCCCGGTATACCGCGACAATTTGTGTATGTAAGATCGTTTTTGGGGAACCCTATTACTAAGGCTACACCGCGAAGTGTGTCTTAACTTATAGGGCTCTATTTTTTCAATTAGGCATCGTAATTAGTAGCTAGCTGAAAAATTCACAGAATATGTGTTATTATAGCGTTATGTCTTAATAAATAAGAAAATAAAAAATAGGGATTTAAAAAAGAACCATATTTTTCAAACTTCCTAGTATGAATGTAGGAGATTTAAACCGTCATTTGGCGGTTCAGAGTTTTTAATTTTAGATTTTTAAAATAAACATCTGGCTTGTTTGTTTGTTGTCTGTACTGGCTATATGTATTATGTATCCTGTTTTAAATGGTATGTCACACAAAGAGAAAATTAGCTAATCTTCTTCGGGTCTTCTTATGCATATATAAAAATCAATTGCTGTTCGTTAGTCTCGCTAAAACTAAAAAAACCGCTTGACCTATTTTGGTGATTTTTTGTGTGTATTTGTGTGGGTCCCTGAATGATTTATATTCACAGTTGGACCCGGTAGGTGGAGCTGCAATCGATACATGTTCCGGGCAAAACCGCGCGGGACAGCTAGTAAATAATAACGATACCATTTTTTAAGATCATATTCTCCCGATCACAAAAATCCCACCCAGTAGGTATATTTTTGATGGTTTTTGAAATAATTTATCTCAAACGCATCTATCACGTTTCTGCCCAGGTTTTGAAAAATCTTAGATCCAGGGCTGAGTGTACCACGTGCAGGTAAGGTTGACTTGGGTCGAAGATGTTGGTGACCTACTTACACTCCAATAAACTTATTAAATAGACAGCTACTACTACTAGCTACAGCTACTAGTCTATCGACTTACCCAACTGCCAATACTTACTCGCATATATCTCATATATTGACCAGTCCAGCTAATGCAGCTAATTATACGTGAATTGTTTACTGTCCCGCTCTCAGTTGGTCACTGAATCAATTAAATTTTAAATACTAACCTACCCTACTTCTGTTAACCCTTGTAAAAAATAAAATAAAAATGCAAAAGTAAAAACCACAGGTGCCAGTTCTTTAGTAGATTCTTGACAAGATGTCGCAAGAGCGCTCCACGTAAGTGCACTCCAATTAGGACTGGCCCTTGTGATTGTTCCGTGAAGCTTGGAAGCGTTTTTTAAATACCTTGTATTCAGTACACACATTTTGATACTTTAGTTGTGTGTAACAAAAATAAATGGTTTATTCGTGATCTTTTAAAGGGTTTACATACAGACGCACTCACGCCTGTAATCCCCGAAGGGGTAGGCAGAGGTGTAACCAGTACATCCACATTTCGCAGAACTTATTTCTGTCCTATGATGTGATATGAGCCTATCGCCTAACCGGGTACAATTCCTAACGACGGATTGATACTGAGCATTTCGTAATAGAAAAACCCAATTTCACTTTTACCCGACTCGGGGATCGAACCCCAGACCACCGCACACGCGTACGCATTACAACTACGCCACCGAGGCAGTCATCAGGCAGATATAATATAGAAAGGTTTACCTATCTATGCGGGCGGGCGGCAGAAACAGACAAAGCGGCGTTACCTACCCAGATTATCCATGTGGGTAGGTATATCTTATACGAGAGCTCTATCATCTAGATTTGTTTGTACTACCGATATTGTAGAGGAAAAATGTTGATTTCAAGCCCCTTTCCGTTACATAAATTGATATTATGGAATGCGGTCTAATATAATGTTTCTATAAAGAGTAAATATATAAATTAGATCGTAAGATATTAGTACTAATACATACTAATATTATAAATGCGAAAGCAACTCTGTCTGTCTGTCTGTTACGTTTTTACGACTAAACCACTGAACCTATTTTGATAAAATCTCATAAAAATGTGCAGTTATCATGGTACAAAAGCTAGTATACTTAATAAAACCATAGCTATAGTACCCCGCACAAGTAATTAGTGAGTTTAAATGGCAGATATCTCTCAAAATCGACGGTTGGAGCAAGAAGTTTCTCGAATAGTGGCCACCGGAAGACAAAGGGAAGGTCAACCCTTGCTAAATGGACAGATAAACTGATAAGGGTTACAGAGGTCACTTTATTGAAGCGTTAGACCGAACGTGGTAGATATAGACGTGACTTGTATTTAAGTTGAAATGAGAAATAATAAAAAAGTGTATAACTTATGATATTCAAAACCTATCGTGTGGAATCAATCCTTGACATCAATTACAAAAACGAAGACTACAACTTTTAAATGGCGGAACAGATTTTCGTTACACAGACAAAGCTATTTTTTATTTGCGTTTTATCAGTCCCACTCCACATATACTTCAATACTAAGATTAAATTATGCTCTTCGGCACTCTTCGGTTATTTCTAATTCCAGACTCCGGGCTGATACTGAGCATTTCGTAATATAAAAACCCAATATCACTTTTATCCGACCCAGGGACCGAGCCCGTGACCTCAGCGTCAGCCTCAGTCGTAACGCGTACGCATTACATCTGCACCACCGAGGCATTCGTTTAACAATGATGACTAAATACAAACTTGTAACGATATTGTACTTATTTTTCTCATGGGTAGCAACCAGATCCGGATAGCCAGGAATTTATTGCATATTCGTACTAATTCGTAAAAACCGAACAATGCCGAAGCCAAATTCTATGTCCCCATGCATTTCCCCAGTCTTCTCTTTAAGGTCCGACCTATAATTCTTCGGGTATTTTTATGGGTGATAGAGACGCGGCCGGTCGTAAAAACTTCAAGCCAAATCTTTATGTAACACGTGTTAAAAACATGTTGCGCCGACCCCACTGCGAGTGGGATAAGGGCAGGTGGAACAACAAGAGATCACTTACCACCAGGTGACTCACTTGTTTGTTTGCCGGCCTCTGCTATAAAATACTGTATATGGTGCACAGGTGTACATCGTGAGTGAAACAGGTAGTACGTTCAAAAACAATATAACACCTCCATGTTTATGAAGGGTTTTCTTTAATAGAAACCGAATGGAAACTCGTGAAACTGTGAGGTGTGGTACAACACACGAGTTATAGCGAGTTTATCAATTGTTGTTAGTAGCCGGGAATATGATCACAGTAAATAAAATAAAATGACAGCGACATACACATGCCAAAGACAAACAGACGGATAGATAGACAAACGGTCAGACAAAATGACTGACAAAAGGTCAGACGGACATGACGAAATTATAAGGGTTCAGTTTTTGCTATTTAGCTAGGGAACCCTTAAAGTAGTGTGTATTCAGGAATTTGTGAGTTATAATGCTGTCGTGGTATACTTTATGTAGATTTTCCACATAAGGAAAGGTCTGAGTGGTAGAGCCATGTCTTAGACAGTTTTGTCTACAGCATGAATGGGCCTGCTCGAACAGCTTTTTACCACTATCTCACAGAATACCATCGTAAATTAGCGGGTTGCTACTGCGTTTCAAACGGTGAGTGAAATGTCCGGAGGCCCAAATCGCCTATTCCTTCTCAATCCCTTAATTATGCCTTTCTTTTAAGGAAGCCAAGGGTTTAACACCCAGATCTGAAACAAATATTGGTGCATCACACAAACATTTGTCGCGGTGCGGAAATCGAACCTGCGGCTTCTCGTTTCACAGTTGGCTTACCCACTATATCATCGAGGCTTTTAAGTTCAAATTCAAATATTTTGCTATCGTAGAACTATATTTTCACACTATTACTATTTGGACAAGGTTAAGCGGTAGACCTAGTATGCCAGAGGCCGTCGTATTGGTACCACCGCTGTGTCTATTTCTGCCGGTACGCAGAATGTGGTTAATTCATCCAATTTAATTTATTATTATTCGTAATATCCTCCATAAATCCAAGGTACTTCAAAAATACAGTACAAAATCAACCGCTCATCCCTTGCACCAGCCCAATACGAAGCACCGTGTCGGAACGTGGTCTCAATTATTAAACAATGCAATCGTCAGAGACGCAGCGCAACCCTAGCTTTAATACTTGAATACCTAGAATTTGGGTCAACGGACGTGGAATATACGATCCGTGTTGCGAGTGAAATTATTTAGTGATATCTCCAGTTGAATTTTACATTCGTGCCAGCCCTAACTGCTTTTTGAATTTATAGTGCTTTCGCGTATCATACTTAAGTCGTAAAGGTGTGAGGCGTGTATCTATTTGCAAAAATATGCGTCTTTTTACTTTTCTGAAAGCAAGATATTTTAATTCCATTATATATTCTGCCAATCGTATTCGATTCTTTTCGTAAGTTTAATTTTTATTTTGGGCTTCAGTGCAACATTTTTTTAAGTTTGTTCGGAAGATAAACTTTTTGGCGATATTACAACGTACGTATACCAATTTACGGCAGAATAAAATATAAGATTAGAAGTTAAAATTATACAATCTACACAATAAAACACAATTTTCAAAATGCTTATATATTTATAATTCAAAAGTTAAAATCACTACATTTCTTAAACATTACAATACAGTGTCTATTCTTTCATTATATACATCTAATAATGTTTTTCAAACATATTCTTTATTAAAATATTCATAAAGCATATCTAATAATCATTAATTTTAATTTTCAAACATTTGGTACGTAATCTTTTAAGTACTGGGTATTAAATACTAAAATATTTTCTGGATTAATAAATTAAATACACAATTTACAAACTATGAGATCTTGAGAAATATGAAATCAATAAAAGAAAAGCATTTACGATTAAAATCAGTGTTGGTGAAATCTTATTAAATGTGTAGTTACTAAATTCTAATTAGTGAACTATTGTAGTGTTTGGTCGTAGCGATTTCAGAATTAATATAATTTTGAAGTGTCTACACAATTTATTACATTGATTTCAAACAGCGTTTCAGGCCAAATAATGGTATTTACTTATTGTCGTAGTAGGTTTTTAATTCTATCTGTACGTACATATTTTAATACAAGGAAAAAAATAAGGTTATGGATATTAAAATAAAGCGTTTTCCTTTGTAAATGATTTTATCCAAAACCACAATCACTAAGGAATCTATATGCCGCGCTGTTTGAATGTGTTAGATTTACGCAGTTTTATCACAAAATCTAAAATGTATTCAATTTACTCCCCATTTGTGTGGGTTCCACACACCGCAACAATACAATTCAATTGGGGAAACAACGTCTCTCAACGACTGTGGCGCAATCAACCCTGCCCATCTCCCTGAACACTCTCGATAGATTAACCAACATATTTACATCGTTATTCCTGCACAACCACAAATTCAGAATATTCTCCGTCGGGGAACACGTATTAGAGAAATAATAGTAGTAAGAACCTATTCTCAACTTCTCCGCCAGCAGACGCCAATCGTTCCCTTTAGATGTCTGACAATCCAACAGCTTACACAAAATAACCCTGTCCGAATTCGTCAATATGTTAGTCCGATAATTATTGTCGCCGCTAAAATTACTTTTAAACGTATTGTGTCTATACACAAAGTCGTATCTGCCAGATTTTTTGGTTAACGAAGAATAATTAAACGGGTTCTCGATAACATGTACAGCGTCCACGGTCGAATAACTGTGCCGTTTGCAGTTCGTGTTCAGATCGTTCGTTTTCAAATTGAAACTAACAGAATTGGACTGTTTCTGCTTTTGGTATATCGTAACGTTCAGTTCTAAACAGTTAATTGAATCCGTTTGGTGAAGCATGAATACGCAAGTCATAGATTTGACAGTCATGTTCCAAATTTGAGAGTATGATATTTCTTGGTATTTTCCCCCTGTATGAATTTTCCAGCCTACCCCTACGTCTCTAATGTTAATGCACAAATCGGAGCAATTCTCCTGAAAGTATATAGTTTTAGGATCACAGAGTAGCGAACCACCCGACTTCTTCTCGACGTCCAGACACTCATTGTAAGCGAAGGGAGTGTCTACGAACACGTGAGTTCGCAAACTATAAAAACTATCGTCTATCTTAGATACAAATAAAGCCAGTTTGAGCAGCTTAGCATCTAAGCCGCTGAAACTTCGACCGACTAAGACAAAGTCGGTGAGAAATTCACACACGATGTAAACTTTATTGGGGTCTACTTGGGCGAAGATCGGCGTGCCGGGTGTCTCTTGGCCCAAAGTTAGGACTTTACGCCACTCCGATGAATTGAGATCCTCAGGCTTCTGAAGAATAGAGAGGAGCCAGTTGGTGTTCTTCAGCGATGCGCAATGTGGAAAAGTTATTACGACGCCCTTGCGAAAGTGGAAGTTTTTCGGTCCGCATCTAACTACTGGACTTAGCTGGGTTTCACCTGTTAATACATAATAGAACTATACACCTAGTAATGGGGCAAACACTAAAATATTACAAGACAGTCACTTTTTCTAAAAGAAAGTACGTATAATTTATGTAATAAAAACATGGCAGTAGGCCATAATTTAACAAAATATTGTGCTATAATTCTAAGGATTGACGTCAGGCAGGCGGCCGGTCGTAAAGACTACAAGCCAAATCTCTCTGTAAAATGTGTTAAAAGGCTTGTTACGCCGACGCCACTGGGAATGAGATAAGGGCAGGTGGAAGATTATTGTCCTATATTATTATGTACAGTTAAATCAAAACTTTATTAAATTTGAAATATTCTTAAACATTTCTTAGATAACTATTAGAAATAACAACTTGCATAATTATATCAAATCAACAATGCCACAATTAGACAATAAGTACCACTCCTAATACTGTTATAGAATACAAATACCAAAATTGAATCGACTCATGTTCTAGTTGGCTTGGCCAGAACCAAGTCGTCTGATATTTGAGATTTAGGTTACACGGTTAATCCTATTTCGGAGCAGACACTGCCTTACAATGGACATGGGTTAATATTAAGTAGAACTTTCTTGCTTGCCTTAATGTCTCTACAGGTGTCTTGTTTCTTCTTACCTACTACCTGCTCTATTCCTAGCAGATAAGGTATAAAATCGAATGGCTAACCTACACGTTGCCATATATTAAGGGATTCCACTATAGCATTATTTTCTACCAGCAATTTAGGTCGGAGAAAGGTCGCGGAAGCTATTAACAACGGATTAAGGGGTGGCCTTTGGACATCTAAAAAGATTTTGTAACAAGATATTATTTCTTTTTTAATTCTTATACTAAGCGGATTCTGGATTAAATGTTCGATTGTAATTAAATTTTGGAATTGTGGATTGTTTAAATCAGAGTAGGGTTGTGTAAAAAAGACGTGTAAACCCAGTTAAACTACTGTTCACATTTCAAACTCATTGACATTTATTTAGCTTTTGTTCACGGTTCCATTCGCATGGAAGTATTTTCCCTCATAATTACTATCACTTTCCGGTCCATAAACTATACTATTTTAGTAGAACATGATGTCGATCCGTCGCTTCTTTGCTGCGTAAATGATGGAAAAACCAACGAATACATTTTCGATTTACTAAATTCGTATAAATATCATACCCATAAATAACCAACCCTATTAAATTTAATCTAGGTCATTATCGGAATTAAAAAAATTAATGCCACTCACCTTCCTGCAAGATCGGCCTGTTCCATTCTTCATCGACTACTTCAATGGAGAACAGTTCGTCTCCCTTATCGACCACACCATCAGGTACATACAAACTAACACCACATTTATCCAAACTCAACCATTCGCCGTCACTTGTCACCATTTTCGATTTCGTGGTTTCGAAATGTGTGTTCCGATATTTGGAATCAATCGATGCGTTGTTTTTTAACGATGGCGACATTTCTACGCTCTCGTTGTACGACGAACCGGCTGGAAGAATTTAAACAGTGAGTCTAAAATGTTACGGGAAAATTTATACCTAAGTACAAAAAATAGAATTGATGAATATCTATAAGGATATAGAGTATCGTAAAACTTGTCGGAGTAAGTAAATGGCCAGTAATAATAAAAATCATAACTCTATGGTTATTTTTATTATTACTATATCATTACTATTATACAATATGTAACAAAAACCCTGTTGGGCGTTTTAACTGTTATATCAGAATCGATATTTAAAGGTATTGAAATAACTGTTTTTTTTTTTATTAAAGTATTCTTGTTAAGCTGTCTATATGTCCTATCTTCACGGCCTAGAAAGGGCCAACAGAGTCTTTTACATACTGTATATGGATACATGGAGAGAACTTATTACATAACCCATACGAGAACATAACAGAATCATTTGTTTACAAGACTACTACACGTCGTAGTTTACCGACGTAAACTATGACGTTTCGTATGGTGAGTACGATATCCGGAGGCCCAAATCCCTCTCTTCCCAATCCCTTTCCTTGAAGATTGGCAAAGCGCCTATGATTCTTCGGGTATTGTGAGAGTACATAGGTGCGGGAGATTACTTACCATCAGATGACCCACTTAATATTATGCCGAGATGATTTTATTTTTCTTAATAGTTTTTATTTTACTATTTTCAGTGAAGAATCATCAAAGTCGATGCATAAATAGTTGGGGTCATTCGTCCTCAATTTCGTCCCCTTTGCGGTGGATTTTCTTCTTCAAATATAAATCGGCCTTACTTTGGGATATTTGTGCTCACCTTTAGTTAAGGCCAAAAGATGTTTATTTGCTAAAAACTAAATTTTATTGAGGCACTAAACTGGATATGATGCACGCAAATAAATATGCAGGATGAAAATTTTTGAAAACTATAAATAGAGCCAAACGTTTTTGTAATACACTATGCACTATATACACGTGCACAAGTGCTAATCTACAATTCTCAATCTCAATCTACAGTTTCTCATTTATTGAATTAACTCGTAGCATGATATATTTTATTATAACATAATCTGTAGATTATTGAGCTCAATGTTTGAGAATGTTTTATTTCTAACTAAAAGCCAATGTAAAGAAATAACAAATAAACATATTTTGTTAAAGTAAATTCTACATAGGCACACAAAAAAACTAATTTAACAATATAGTGAGACTAATAAATGCATGCTATCAAAAATAAGCAGTGTAAAGTGCAGGACTCACAGCTTAAAAAGCAGCTTGAGTCAGAACGGTCTGACTCGGCGGCTTCCTTGCAAGCAGCATTCCTTTCTGAACGGTCTCTTACCTCGTGATCTATCGGTGCTATATAGCTAGAACAGAAAATATAATTTAAACTTACCTACTACAAAGTACAATCTACAATGTGTTACAGAAAGGTGTGGTCAAATTTATGCAACATATAATGTACGATTTAAGTATTTGCACAACACTAAATGACAAATAACTGTGCTTTTGTCTTACTTAATCATTGTTATTCTCGCTCACGCACTTCGGAATATCTAGATTTTGATAAAATCCGGTACATAAACACTCACTGTCAGGTGTATGTAACGGCCTTTAAACATGGCCACACCTTTCTGTAACACGTATAAAAATAATGTAGATTTGTAATTTAGCATTTCCCTAATTGTCACCTTCCCACTTCACTCGTAAAGGTTATTCATTTCATATTATTTTAGACCGAGGATATTATTGGATCCTATTTTTTTTATTTAACTGGATAGCCGTACACGTAGTTTGAAACCCGCAATAGTGGTTCGCACAGGCGAGTCGCTATCAGGGGCCAGCCAGTGTATATCCAGTAACTTCAGACCGGCATAATTCTGCAGACCGTCGAAGGACCTAATATCTCTTGACATTAGGTATATGTATTTGGACTACACTGTACGTAACCTCAGGTCCATTGTAGTTACTTTGCCGTGGCAGAATAAAAATAAAATAAAATCAATGTTATTGGTAACAAACTCCGCCAACGTTCAGATCTCAAGAATTTTACAGGTCCACAAACTCCTGCAGCAAGTTTTGACCGACTTACCTATTAGCTAACTGTGGTACTTCATACAAATGTTCGTGTCGTGTGTTTGTTGACGTGCTTGTGTGCCTGTGCGTGCGTCTCGAGTCGACCGTCTGAAACTCCTCATGTATCGTCAAGTCCGGCTGGTTGGTTAGTGTCCTTTTTATTACGTTTCCAAAGTAATTCGAACCTGGTAAGAACAATTTAGAAATGTAAAAGTCTAATATTAATTTAATGAAATCTACTTTGATATTTCGTTAAAGATAAGGCTAGATTCTGTAATTAAAGAATATATTTATAGCCTTTGTGGCGCTGTGGACGATTAACCGGTAGTGAAACGAGCGGCTGGGGGTTTCAATTCCCGCACCGAGACAAATGTTTGTGTGATTTACAAACTTTTGTTTCGTGTCTGGGTGTTGTGGGACCAAAAATCTCTCGTAGTTCTTGATACAACGATACAGATTAACCACACATTAGTGGAGTAAAACAAATGAACAAACATGCTCTTACCAGAAGGCGGTTTAACATATGGCGAATTTTCCGTCATCTTAATCTTCATATATTTAATCCCCAAAACAATAACAACAATGAATATGAGGAAAGCAATTGACAATGCTATCAATAGTGGCCAATAAGACGAACCTGTAAGAGGAATATAATTGTTTTTGTTATATAGGCTTGCAAACGAGCAAGCGGGTCACCTGATAATAAGGGATCTTCACCACCCATGAACACCCATAATGCTAGAAGAATCATGGACTATTCTCCGACCTTAAAGAGTCGGTATAATTACCACTAATTAAAAAAATAAATAAGAAAAATTAAGGAGTATTTGACTGACAACACTAAATTACTACTTCACGTCGGTTTTCTGTGAGACAGTGGTAACACGGTCGAGCCGGCACATTTACGTCGTAGATAAAACTGGTCTACAGCTTGTCTCTACCACATGTAGATAGTCGTTTGTAATTACATTTACATTAAACTACTACATACTATTTATATTGTGAAATATTTTAATGGACCTATTTATTATATAATCAAAACATACATAATATTACGCCTGTATCCCATAGGGGTCGGCAAGAGATTAGATTTATACGTTTCACGGTCTAGACATACCACTATCACGTATTTAATAAACCATAGCTTAATATAAAAATCATACTGGACACAATTTCAGACTCCGGGCTGATATAAGCATTTTGTAAAAACCCAATATCACTTTTACCCGACCCGGGGATCGAACCCAAGACCTCAGCATCAGCCTCAGTCGTGACGCATACGCATTACAACTGCGCCACCGAGGCAGTCAATAGTTCAGTAGTTGATATAATAGGTTGATATCGCATCAGTTTCATAATTTTCACTTACCGTCATTAATCATTTCAGTTTTAGAAGTCCTTATACACATGGGACACTGAACCACTTGGTAATCCTTACCCAGGCATGCAGTACTAGTCATACAACGACGTCGTCTCGTTTGGAGACAGTCTGAATCGCATCTCGACCACTCTGACCACTGAGACCAACGACCTGAGGAAAATTTATAATGTTACAGGAACCGGCACAAGTTTAGGACACAAACTTGACCTGCGCAACAGTTCGTTTATGGTTATGATTGCCGGAAAGAAGAAGAGCGAGACGCCGACACTTCACGCGATTGGTTTGTCAGAATCAGAGTCATCTACTGTCCCCCACTACTGTCTACTTGTGTTCAGGATTTGTGCCGGGAATTATAAGCATTTCTTAATTTAAATCTGAGTATTTTAATAAATATTTACCTAGTAAAATATCTGATGATTCATCAGCAAGCTCATCAATGCCATCTACATACAAATCTGAAAAGGAATACATAATTTAATCTCGTGAAGTACTATTTCCTGAATTAGAATAACGTGTTTCCTATGCAATACCATGGCCAAAGGAAGTCGAAAGAGAATTACAGCCAGGCGCGGCTTGTTTTTTAGGTTGCCTTAATTCCCAAGGTGGTAGGTCTATCGTATGTGAGAGGCCGTCTAGGATGGTACTACCGAATTGTCTATTTCTGCCGCCAAGCAATAGTGTGTAAGAACTGTTGTGATCCGGTATGGAGGACAATGAAGCCAGTGAAATTACTGAGCCATTATGAGACTTAACAACTTATGTCTCGGGATGACGAACGCAGTCCAGTGCCATGCATTGCTTTGTAATTCAAAGTTCTGTGTGGCGTTGTTTCTGTTTATGGGCTATCTTGCGCTTACTATCAAGCAAGCGACCTGCACGTCTCGTAATTCAAGCTAATAAAAAAAAGATGAAATGAATTGTAATCTACAATTCCCTGAATAATTTTTCACCAATAGAAACGTTCAATTCCTTTGGCTCTCTGTAACTGACGCCGATGATTTTGCTATAAGAACTTACCCATATCACAGTCCATGTCGCAGTCCTGGGTTTTCTGTACATTGGATCCCACACACGGTTGACCTCCGTTCAAAGGCCTAGGTGATGTGCAACTTCTTTCTCTTTTTCTTCCTGTTCGTCCCTCTCTTCGTGAACAACATTCTGCCCACGCTGACCACGTGCTCCAACCACCGTTTACTACATGATGTTAATTTTGTTTTATAAATACATATACATTTGGAATACTCGTACATGAAAGATTTTTCAATTTCCACATACCGAAAACTGTTAGCAGCGCAGGTTCAGACAGCCTTTTCCCTGCTAAATTTTCAGCGACACATGTGTAGTTCGCCATATCCTGAAAATTGTTTCACAATGAAATTCTGCTCCGTACTCCGTAGGTAAGTTTCTCCGTTCATGAATGTGAAATGTTCTGTTGAAAGTTTGTTAAAGCACCTATTTATAACAATTATTCACTTCAGAATTATTTAGTGTCGGTTTTATTATCACGGTATTTTTATAGTTCATTCCAGAGGTTCATAAAATAATCGTTATAAAAAAGCTGTTGTTTTCTGTGTATTCCGCTTTGCTGTTCCTATTGGTTATAAAATAACCTCTTCACTTCATTTTATATCCAAAAGAATAATATCACCTGTTTCACCGTCCTAATGGCTATTTACTAAATAAAATATGACATGTTTAAAGACAAAAGTCATGCAGACATATATTTTAGCCGCCGGAGAAATCCCGATTACGGATAAATTCCTAGCCCCGGGGGAAGGATGGTTATGCCGGCTCCCCAGCCTTCCGATTAAGTTGTCTGAACGACCGCTTGATCGGGTCCCTAACCAAAATCGCTATACTGTTTCGGTGGATCCCGAGTGTGCTCTGGATTGCTGCCGGAACCGCCCTTGCGCTCTGCTGTTTCGTGATTGGTTTCTTAGGGAACTTAGGAGCCCCTCACAATAAGGATGCCATTCAGCGTCATAGTCAGCACGATATTTCGTATTGCCCTCCATCTCACGCACTGTTATACACCGGAAAAAAACTTTCAAAAATAGTAATAGTATAGATAATTGGTGGTTAAATCTTACCCGAACACTGTGAAACAGGCTCTCATAAAATAGAATAGTGCTATACTTAATACAGCGCATCATTTTCAACCCCCCAAGTTACAAGTTTTACCCAATTTTCTGTAGCTGTGGTGTGGTGGGTGTGGTGTGCCTGTGGCATCGCATCATCTAAATCAATGGACCGATTTCAAGCAGGTGGCCGGTCGTAGAAACTACACGCGATATCTTTCTGTCACATGTATTAAAATGCACGTTGCTCCGACCCCACTGCGAGTGGGATAAGGGCAGATGGAAGAAGAAGAAGAAAACATGCTATACTTATATGATATTTTAACTTACCAGTAATGTCGCCTGCTTGATAACTAAGTCCCCTTCTTTAGTGATCTGAACATTGTCATCCACCACAACAGGAGCTCCATTCTTGAGCCAGTAGAGTTGAACGAATGGTGCCGCTGGAGGTGGCTCACAGCGAAATGTGACTGGGCTGTACTGCTTGACCAACTGCGACTGTGGCGCTACTGAGAACAGCTTCTTTATATCTAGACAAAAATTAACATGTAATTAATTTAGTGGGCAACTCCTAATTTTTAAAGTGACATTCATTTTTATAACATTCTACTTCATCCTACTATCCTACTTCCTACTACAATTATAAATTTGAAATTTGAATATTTGCGAGTTTATGAGATTTTGAATTTAGATGTTTGTTAGGTATTCACGCCTTAACAGGTGAACGGTTTTGGATGAAATTTGGCATAAAGGTAGACCATGACCTGGATTAGACATAAACTACTTTTTATCCCGGAAAAGGACGTTCACCCGGGCGGAGGCGCGAGCAAAAGTTGTTTATAAACATAAAACTTCTCTGATTTTAGCAGTTGCAACTACCATACCAACCTATAGTGCTAATATACCTTTCTATATTATACAGTGGCTCACTAAACCGCTACTCAATAATGAGTCCCAATGGGTGTTTTTATTAGGTCGCCTGCCTGACCACGTAGCCACACTTTGAATTACAAAGCACTGACACTGTTCGGTTTTCGTCACCCTGAGACATAAGTTATTAAGTATCATAATGTCCAATAAATTTGCTTCAAACTGAAACACAACAGTGCTTACACACTGCTGCTTGGCAACAGAAATAGACAAAGCGGTGGTACCAAGTGGCGACTTAATGCCAGGGTCTGCCTTCCTATTTTATTCGGCCAATCAAATTGAATAAATAAATGAAAGGCATTTACAATAACAATGAATTCAACTACAGCGACCATATGAATGACGTCATAAAGGGTTCCACTTTAATATGATAGAATGAACTCCGAACATACTCAGCGAAACGTAGCAAACTTGACTGGTTGTAATTTACGAGCCACTGATAAAAGCTTTCGGATGTCTGAAGGAAAATGCTAAAGATAGGTACTTTACATCGTTGAGTTGAGGTAGTAAATCAGTTTTTAAAATTTCGCCGCCACGTTACTTTGCACAAATTGCATTATTCTGTCTGAATTTTAGTTGTCTGCGAAATGTTAGCATTTTGAAAATTTTGAATGATTACATACATACGAACTCACGCCTGTAATCCCCGAAGGGGTTGGTGAAATGTGGGTGTAATCAATACACCCACATTTCGCCGAGCTTATCTCCGTCCCATGATGTGATTGATAGGGGGCGAGCCTATCGCCAAACCGAGCACAGTTCCGGACTCCGGATTGATACTGAATATTTCTTAATAGAACAACCCAATATCACTTTTACCCGACACGGGGATCGAACCCGTGACCTCAGCGCCAGTCTCTGTAACGCGTACGCATTACAACTGCACCACCGAGGCAGTAAAATTTTGATTGATTATGAATTTCACCTTGAAAGAATTCAATATGGTCTTGATATAGGTAATTATTAATATTGCAGAAACTTCTTATTGGTTTATCCTGTATGTACAATAGCTATGAATATACACACATACCTTCAGGATATGGGTTGACTCACCAGCAAGACGCATATGTATTTAAAGCAGGACTATTTTATAAGTGGTAGAGGCACGTTGTAGACACATTCGAATACAGCATAAATGGTCGGACTTGACCGGGTTTTAGGATCCCCCGGGACCGTCCCACTTGCACCGATGAAGGCCACCGCGGCGATTTTAGCTTGTATAGCAGCGAAGGTATTTTGTATAGAGATCCGATCCAGTGGTCGTTTGAGTTGTCGTTTGGGATAAAACAACTGGGTCTGAAGGCTAGTGAGTACAACATAACAATCTCTTCACCCCCGAGGTTGAGAAGGTGTCCGTAAATGGGATTTTCCCGCGGAAAAAAGACTGTCTCACAAAAACCCACGTTAAGTGGCAGCTTGCTGTTGCGTTTCGTAGATAAAAAGTAAGATAAAAAGTAGCCTATATCCTAATTCAGGTCATGGTCTACTTGTGTGCCAAATTTCATCCAAAACTGTTCAGCCGTTAAGGCGTGATGATAAACATCAAAATTTACAAACTCACATCCAATCTTTCACATTTATAATAGTAGTCCTTAGTATTAACAATAATTTGAGAGGCATAAACGACTAAGTACTCACAAGCAATCTCAATAGCTGCTGGCTGACTCTGTATTTGTCCTCGACTAGTCCAAGCAAAGCAATAACATTGATATTTATCGTCTCCAAAATACTCTTCCACATTTTCTCTGGTCACTTTATGTTCGCCCTCTATGATCCTAACT
Source organism: Mimas tiliae (assembly GCA_905332985.1). Lineage (NCBI taxonomy): Eukaryota > Metazoa > Arthropoda > Insecta > Lepidoptera > Sphingidae > Mimas > Mimas tiliae. The sequence continues at coordinate 10,986,240 of HG995238.1, forward strand.
CCGGTTTGCGGATCGACAAATTCGAAATTCAACGCTTTCGTTTTAATATCGTTGCATTTGAAGTATACCTTTAAATAAAGTAAACGAATAGTTGGATTTACAGTTAAGTATATGCGGTTAAATATTTACAAAATAAATAAATAAATAATAAATACACCCAACAGTCACACACATAGTCCTGACCCCACGCTAGGTTAACCTGTATCGTGGGTATCATGCAGGAACTACGAGGAACTTGCGGTCCCACAACACCCAGACCCGACACAAATATTTGTGGATTAGACAAACATTTGTCTCGGTGTGGGAATCGAACCCACGGTCTCTCGCTTCGCAGCCGGCTACTCGCCCACTGCGCCACGGAGGCTGTCAATAAAAGAGTTGTTGGATCGGATATTAAAATTTTAATACAAAATCAAAAGTCCCATATGTGGGTCTCATCGTAGTCCAGTCTAAGTCGCGGATTTTTTATTGATTTGGTTAACGGATAAATAGTACGAATTTCTATCAAATCATCTTATATGGTCCATCTAGGTAATTAAAACTATATCCGATACTATATTATTTTTATGTAAATATTTGAAATAAATTAAGAATTAATACATACAAGTATACATACACGTATTAATTAATACGAGAAATTTCTGTATTTAAAATATTAATAAAACGCACTTACTTCTAAAGCATTGGCTGCACGACATTTCAGAGTGGCCGGCTTTTTTTTAACTACGTAAGTGTTTTCCGGTTCCAAAAGAAATATTGGCAGATTGTCTTTGGTTGTGTGCAGTGGTATTTTGTCATCCATCCCTTGGTTTAAATTACTTTTTGCTTTTGCTAAATCAGGCGAATCCTTGTAATTCGATTCCTTGGTATCATAATCGTAATCGAGGTAAGAATTTTCTTCGTCGTCATCGTCATCTTCTTCTTCGTTATGAGTTAAAACGGATGGGAGGTAAAGGTCTTTGGATTCTTGATCATTGGCTAATGATATTGCGTATTTGTGTTCGTTGTTTTCTGGTGCAACATCTTTTCGATGATTTATTTCTACAAAAAATTACACATGACTCGTTTCGGTACCTATATTAAATTGTATATGTAAATTTACCAAACACATAAAATAAGTTACAAAGCATTTTTTGTTAGGATAGTTTGTTTTATGAAAGTTACTAGTGCTATTAATAACTTGAAATAACTATTATTTATATCATTTTTATTTGTTGACTGAACAACTACCTACTACCTACTCAACTCTGTTTTAAAGTGGAAAAGTATGTCATGTATTAATACTTACATATTTTATGTAATTTATTGATCATACCTAATTTAATTGGTAATATAGAAGAGAAGCAGTGATGATATTCCAAAATAACATAAATAATAATAAAAATACACATTACTAAACATGAAAATAGGACTGGTATTTAATTTGTCAGTAAGATTAAATAACGAGCTTTTAACGTATTGGTAACTAAATGATATAAAATCCAAATAATAATATATGCAATGCAATTATTAAGAACGATAGTACTTACTTTTTGCGGTGTTCTGTCCATTTACAAGAAACACTATTTGTACGTGTATTACGTAAAAGCAAATCCAATAATTCACTTCCATTTATAAACTTATTGTAGGACAAAATATTTAAAATAACAACTGCCTCTCCGCATTCATTTTCCATAACTGTTTTGATTTTGTTTAATATATTTTCAACTACATTTTTTTTTAAAGGAAGATTAACAACACTTTAAAATACACTTGAAAATGTACACAAAATCATTCCATTAAAACAGCACTATTGTCGCAAGTACACTGAGAAAGTCACCTTTGCACACATTCTAGCCAATTTAGCAATTCAAAAATATTTTTTGTTTAATAAATAAACTAACAGGTATACGAAAGGTCCTAAACTGAATTCCGTAATATAGTTTTCATATTCTTGGCATATATTCGTAAAAAATCTCGTAAAAGTTTCGTATTTCACCCCCAAGCCGAGTAGGTGCTAGCGTCGCGGCGATCGTAGCTCGACTGGTATTATAGGGGATGAGCAAAGTTTCCAACCCCTCGGAAGTCACTTCTGCGCATGTCCTAAACTTTTAATTAGAGTACTTTTGATTGGCGATGGTTTTATGATCAAAACATGTAGATACAAAAAGAATTAATTGAGAAACATACCTTAAAATAATACTTAGAGAAGGTAGATGTCCAAACAATGCATTCTTTTAATCGTAAGCTGAAAAATCGCTAAGTGTGATGTGTTTATTTGTAACGTCACACACACACAGACGTAAAAGAAATGTCAGCTAACATGTATGTATTTTCAATGTATTTTCCTAAAAATTTGGTAAATTGTAGATGGGTAAAATGTGTTTCATACATTACTTTGTAAGTGAGGATCATAAACATAATATAGTGAGTATTTTCTTATTCCGTAATTCTAGTTTGAAGCCATATATGACTACAATTTGACTGCCTCGGTGGCGCAGTTGTAATGCGTACGCGTTACGATTACGCTAACGCTGAGGTCTCGGGTTCGATCCCTGGGTCTGGTAAAGTGGTATTGGGTTTTTCTATTACGAAATGCTCAGTATCAGCCCGGAGTCTGGAATATGTGCCCGGTATGGCGATAGGCTCGCCCCCTATCACATCGTGGGACGGAGATACGCTCGGCGAAATGTGGGTGTTCTAGTTATACCTCTGCCTACCCCTTCGGGGATTACAGGCGTAAGTGCGTATGTATGTAATTTAACAGCTTAAATTTCGTACGTGTACTTGGTGTTATTATAACTTATTCGAATACTTATTCATTTTCCGAAAGTCCGAACCATAGCCACTTAATATATACTTAACACACTTATAATTTCGTCGGTACTTCGCATTTTTATTTTCTTTTATCCAGGCTCGGCACAGTGACTACGCTACACCTGATGGTAAGTGTAGCGCATCATTTTATTTAGAGAGTACTATCAATTAGTATGACAATAATGTTGAACTTTGTACACTTATAAAGTATCATACCCGCTGAATAGAAAATCCTCAATAATTATAGGACATTAAAATAACAACATTCTAGCTATTGAACTTTTTATCTTTTACAAAATATATAATTTAAAAAGCATAGAAACATGAAATAATGCGTTTAGAAAAGACTGATTTTAAAGGATTATGAATGAGGCCGTTTACTTAAAAGGCTAACCTTCATATAACGTGTATTGGACGGTTGAAACAACCCATGCTAATTATGTTATAGTCAATGGTAACAGATATTATTTACTACATAGTGAGACCCTCGTATGCGAGAGGCCGTCTTGGTTGGCACCAATGCTGTGTTTATTTTTGCCGCCAAGCAAGTGTGTAAGCAATGTTGTGTTTTGGTTTAAAGGGCATTAAAGCCAGTGAAATTATTGTATCACTAGACTTGACATCTTATATCTCGACGTGACGAGCCCAATCTAGTGCCATGCAGTGTGTTATAATTCAAAGTTCTGTGTGAAGGCTTATCACCAGGCGAGCGACCTGCTCGTTTTGTCATTCAAGTTAATAAAATTAAATGGAAACCCTACATAGAGCACCCTATTAAGTTAGGAGGTGCTTTTCTATTCGATTATTTCCGTCCCAAAAAATCATGTACTTAAGTTGGAATTTGTGCCCGGTATGGCGATAGGTTCGCCCCCTATCACATCAAGGAACAGAAACAAGCTTGGCGAACTTTGGGTACACTAGTTGCACCTCTGCCTACCCCTTCACGGATACAGACGTGAGATAGTGGATGTGTTCCTTTTTTAAAAAAATACAATGTATAAAATCAAACACAAATAAAAATATCCCATAAAAATATTTTTATAAAGCGAATCTCATACAGTAGTCCAATAAAATATCAAAGCAATAACGAGGAATGTAAATAAAACCAGTAAAATGGTACACACTATTGGGTTATAATATTTTTCGTATCAATAACTCTATCACCCATATTCATAACTAGAGAATGCATTCTTGATTTAGCTAGATTTCGATTTGCGCGAGATTTGATTTTGGAGATTGGGTAGAGAAGAGGGTATTTGGACCTCCGGTAATCTCACTCAGTATATAAAATGCAACAGCGCCTTTTCGGTTTTCTGTGAGACGGTGGTAATCACGGGTCTATTCGGCCGATGCTGTAGAAAAATTGTCTACAGTGAAATTCATAGACAGTATTTTGAAATGTAAATGCAACCAGAGATATTACGTAGTCTTTGGAACGACAAAAGCAAAGTTTAAAATTAAATGTGTTTTATTAATATGAACAACAATATCTTACTTTAGGGTCCATTGAATATCCCAGCAAATAATTGATCTTCATTAACTTTAACGAAGAATAGGAATGGATGTCCAGCAAAAAACTTCGTCACAGACACAAGGCTTAGACCAAGAACTGAAAGTACTGAATAGATATGAAAACAATGTAATATTTGAGTATTATATAAATTGTATTTTTGAGTGGTAGAGCCACGCTGTAGACACTTGTCTACAGCATGTATGGGCCGGCTCGTCCAGGTCATTACCACTGTCTCACAGAAAACCGGCGTAAAGTAGCAGCTTGCTGCTGCGTTTCGTACGATGAGTGAGATATCCGGAGGTCTAAATCCCCTTCCCTTTCCCAATCCCTTAATTATCCCTTTCCTTTAAGGTCGGCAACGCGCCCATCATTCTTCTGGTATAGTGGGTCTATATGGGCGTTGGAGATCACTTACCATCACTTACCATTTACCGTCAAATCTATGGTACGAGAAGGTGGACCCTGGCGTTAAGCCGGCACAACGCTAATAAAACAACATATCTAACTTTTAAATGGCTGAACAGATTCTTTTCAAACATAACTAAGAACTATTTGGAGTAAACCAGCTTTCAAATAAATCAAAACGCATACAAATCCGTCCATTCGTTTAGTCGCTGTAATGCCACAGAGAGATGCACACACGCACACAAAACAGATAAAGGAGTTAGACTATTGGCACTCCTCTTTTTTGTCGAGGGTTTACTCTTTTTGTAAAAAGGAAAAAGTCATGTCCTTAGTGTGATAATGCAATGTGATTCTAAACGAGGAAAACAGCATGGTAAAAAAAATAGGTGGTAGGTATTTGTTTATTTCTGCTTCCAACAGTGGTAACGACCCGGTTGCGCCGGCCCATTCACGCTGTAGACAGAACTGTCTACAGCGTGGCTCTACACTCATTAAAACAGGCTTACAAACAAAAACGCATTTATGTCAGTCCATTAGTTTAGGCGCTATGATACCACAGAGAGGTATCATACTGAAATAAAACTAGTTTATACGGATTTTATCGCGGTTTAATATTCGCGTAAACCTAAGAAATCACTAGGTATCATACTCTTTACTAAGTGGCAAGTCCCTCGCATGCGAGAAGCCGTCTGGGATGGTACCACCACTTTGTCTATTTCTGCCGCCAAGTAACTGTTGTGTTCGCTTTTAAGGGCACTAAATTCAGTGACTGGGCATTATGAGATTTAACATTCTATGTCTCGGGTCGACGAGCGGAGTATAGCGATGTAGTTTTGATTGTTTTTGGTTCTCTTTACGGACAGGAGTGGCGCTTCCCATCAGGCGAGCGACCTGCTCATCCCTTCATTCAAGTGAATAAAATAAAATGAAATAAAGGTAAACCAAATGCCTACCAGACGAAGCCGCTGCTTCTGTTCCTTTCTCATTTACTTCAATAACAGCTTTGTGAACGGCTTTGGATACGTAAACTGTGTTGTTCCTGACTATACCCGTCAATCCTGAATCTTTATTATTAAATATAGTTCGTAGGCCTATCTGAAATATGTTATACATATTTAATTTCTATTGAATAAAGTCAACGCTTCAGCAGCATATTAGCGAGATCCACGTTGCGTAAATGAAGATGCTGCGGTGGATGTGCAACGTGTACATCCCCGGCTGACTTGGTGTCCGCGAAGTGATAGTTAAACTTCAAGAAAGTCGCGTGGGTTGGTCATGTTTCAAGAAATCTACAGGAGTACGTAGGTTACAAATGCATGTGCCAGAGCGTACTAAGTAGGAGTACGATCCCGCAGTGAAATAACGCTGGCATGACTACGCTGGTCTCACTACGGAGGATGCTCAAGATCGAGCGAAGTGGAGATGTCTTCGTAGAAAAGCGGACCCTGGCACTAGCCAGCATAGCGGCTGATAGAAAGAAAAGAAAACACCCGGTGCTAGTAAGATTTGCGCCCTGGGAGGATTGGAGATTCCGTATCATAAAATATTTTCACATCGTATTATACACTTATTTACTTGTACGTGTTTTACCATCGATATAGTATTCTGTTTTACTGCCGCACTCAGAAATGTCAAATAAGTTGAAGTATTCATTAGGAATTTCTTAGAAGTCGATTATTTCTCCGATATGTCAAATACGATTATTATATCTTTTTTTTACAGCATGGCCGGCATACGAGCCAGTGGGTCACCTGATGGTAAGTGATCTCCACCGCCCACGTACGCCCACAATACCAAAATAGTCATGGGCGCGTTGCCAACCTTATAGGAAAGGGGATAATTAAGGAATTGGGAAGTGGATGGGATTTTGAATATCTGTTATATTCAGTCTTCTTCTTCCACATGATACAGAAAAAATTGGCTTGTAGTTTTTACGATCGTCCGCCCGCCGAACCCCCTTGGATAGTTTTTCTGATATTAAATCATTTTGTGTCTGAACTTTCTATTCGAAAAACACACATGGTTTGCCCGGGATTTGAATTTGTGCCCGGCATAGCGATAGGCTCGCCCCGTATCATATGATGGTATGAAATAAGCTCTGCGAAAGGTGGGTGCAGCACTAGTTCCACCTGTGCCCACCCATTTGGGGATAAAGGCTATGTATATATGTATGTTTTGTAACAATACCATACGGATCAGAATCGGACAGTAGTTCCAGAGACGACCTCAACTTCCAAACTTACAAAGTCACACACATAACTAGAATAGTTTAAATACCTTCTCATACAAAACCGTTAAGTCCACCTCGCTTTGTATTTTGAACTTTGGTATCGAAACCTCCATATGTAGCGATGTCAACTTCCTCATCTCTGAATTGAGAATCTCTGGAGCTAGTTTCAGACTTCGAAGCAGAATTTGAAGCCCATCTTTCATTGTAGGAAGTACGATGATGAATGATGTACCATTGCCAGCGTATGGGATATCTATTATCTACGTAAAACAAATTAGGTAAGCACATTACAATTGACCAAATAAAAAAAATTAAGATCGCATTTTTATAGCATAGGCCGGCGAATGAGCAGGTGGGTCACCTGATGGTAAGTGATCTCCACTGCCCATATACGCCCACAATACCAGAAGAATCATGGGCGCGTTGCCGACCTTAAAGGAAGGGATTGGAAAGGCGTGGCGGATTTGGGCCTCCGAACATCTCATATCTGAAGCCGCTACTTTACGTCGGTTTCCTGTGAGACAGTGGTAGCGACCCTATCGCACCTGCCCTTTCCTGCTGTAGACAGAACTATCTACAGCTTGGCTCAAACACTCATAGAAACCAGCTTTCAAACAAAAACGCCTTTATATCAGTTCATTCGTTTTGTCTATTTCCGCCAAACAGCAATGTGTAAGCACTAAAAATAAAACAGATAGAGGCAAAGTGGCCAAACTTATAACACCCCTCGTTTTTGTTGGAGGTTAAAAATCTGATCAATCTCCTCTATTTTTAGCGTCTGGTAGAATAATTCGGAACGCAAGTATACGCAATTGCCTAATATCGGGGGGCCGGGTGCAAGCAGCCGTCACTTATATTTGGGTGTGGTGCGATCCATGGCCCTTTACGGGGCACCCGTATGGGTTGACGCCTTGACTGCATCCAACGTCGCCCTTCTGAGACGACCTCAGAGGGCGATGGCAGTTGGGGCGATCCGTGGCTATCGCACCATATCGCAGTTCTGAATGATTGGGTCGACAGGCGGCACGGGTCACTGACCTTCCGGCTGGTGCAGGTCCTCTCGGGGCACGGTTGCTTCGGGAGGTACCTGTGCCGGATAGCCGGAAGAGAGCCGACACACCAGTGTCACCACTGCAGCTGCGACGAGGACACCGCGGCGCACACTCTGGAGGAGTGCCCCGCGTGGGCAGAGCAGCGTCGCGAACTCGTCGCAGAATTGGGGGACGACCTCTCGCTACCAGCTGTGGTTAAGGCCATGGTCGAGAACGAGAGGTCGTGGAACGCGATGACCGCCTTCTGCGAAACAGTTATGTCGCGGAAGGAGGTGGCGGAGCGTGAGCGGGAAATAACATCCCAGCTCGCTATCCGCCGCCGAAGGGTCACGCGCAGGAGGATGCGGGAGGCACTCCTACCCCCCTGACAGAGGCCTGGGCGGCGGACTCGTGGAAGTCCGTCGTCCGACAGTTAAGGCCTCGAGGTGACGCGCGCGGCGTTCCCGCGCGAACCTCTCGAGCGGAGCAAAAAGGTGGGTGGATAACTCCCCCAAACACCCACCGACCGGAGAGGTCCTGTACAAGGGCCGGCGCCGTCGGGGCCGCGGAAGAGTACAATAGCGTTCCCGCAGCCCCGACCGAACAAGCGTACCCGGAGGAACACCGTTGAGTTTTAGTCCGTGGGAGTCGGACATAACCGCCCCGACTGACCACGCGGTGGGGCGGTACCCATAAAGGGTTTCCCAACGTTAAAAAAAAAAAAAAAAAAAAGTATACGCAATTACCTATGTTTTTAGAAAGTAAACTGCAAATTTGATATCACTGCATAAAAATATGTAGGAAAAACGTACGCACCTGAGCTTTTAAAATATCACTTTGATAATACTTGTAATCGCCGACATTTGAAATCATAGGAATGATAAGCGGACCTTTGGGCGACAAGAATGTAGAACTGAAAACTCTCTGGAAGGGATATTTCCATTTACCCTAAAATATTAGAAAAGATTTAGTTAATCGCAATAAAAAAGTTTGTGAAATTGGTTTTTGCTACCTTACAAATGTGCTTGGTTCGATTGATGAACTTCAAACGACTTCAAGACTTGGAATATAAGACACATAGGAGAGACTTCAATATTATTAGATTCAAGATTTTACTAGGTGGTAGATTGGTATGATATTATTAAATTCAAGATTTTACTAGGTGGTAGATCTCTCGTATATGAGAGGCCGTCTAGGTTGGTACCACTGCTTTGTCTATTTTTGGCGCAAGCAGTAGTGTGTAAGCATTGTTGTGTTTCGCTTTGAAGGACATTGAAGCCAGTGAAATTACTGGGCATTGTGAAACTTTACATCATATTGCTCGGGTTCGAGCGCAGTCCAATGCTATGCAGTGCTTTGTAATTCAAAGTTCTGCAAGATGTTATTTCTGTTTATGGGTAGGCGTGACGCTTACCATCTGATGAGCGACCTGCTTGTTTTGTCATTTAGGCTAATAAAAATACTAATCTTGAAATAAAACTAGTTTATACGGATTTTATCGCCGTTTATTTTTTATTTTTATTCCCGACGTTTCAAAAGCTTTTCAGCCTTCGTGGTCACGGGAGAGACTGAGGTGTAGGTCGTCTCGAAAAGTTAATGTTACATTAAAAATTAAACCGCGATAAAATCCGTATAAACTAGTTTTATTTCAATGTGTAATATTCGCGTAAACCTAAGAAATCAATACTAATCTTATTAAAAAAAATTGTAACTTGACTTAAAAATATTGCTACCTTAAAAATATGTTTCTATTGACTTGGAACATGTAACGCATAGTAAAGACTTCAATATATTTTTATTAAACACTTACCGAGAAGTATATGGCATTGACGAGAATCAGTGATGTCGATGGGGAAATTTCTCCAGGTGCCAACATTGTTGGTATCATATTATTAGTCTGCATTGCTACCTAAATAAAACAAATCTAATTCATACTCAGTATTACTGGTTATTACTGTCTTATAGAAATGCAACGTAAAGTGTTGGGTTTCGTACGGTAAGTGAAATATCCAGAGGCCCAAATCCTACTTTCGTTTAAGGTCGCCAACGCGCCCATGATTCTTCTCGTATGGCGGGCGTGCATGGGCGGTGGAGATCACTTACCATCAGATGACACATTTGCTCGTTTGCCGGTCTATGTTATATAGAATGATCTTTTATTTTTTTCATTTGGTTAATTTGTAATGTTCATCATCATCATCATCTCAGCCTATTGCCGTCTAATGTTAGATGTAAGCCTCCCCAATGTGATAGTTAATCGTATCTTTTATAGCCATCTACGCATCATCAATCATTAAAGTTTCCTAATATATTATTATAAGATCTAAGTGTTTCCAAGTTTGTGACATTTCGTTGCAACTAGCCTGTAGCTGTACATGCCTACTTGCCCTGCTCAATATGAATGAATATAGTGACATGACCCGACAAAATTTTCGTTACTTTTATCGACATCTTAGTACGCATCGCTTCGTGACATTAGTTCATAAATTCCATAACCGTCCACACCTGTGTTTTTATTACGCGTGTCTGACACGGCCACGAAGTCTCGAATCTTCCAAATATCTCAAACGTAGACGTGCTTTATAGGCAATTAGAAGCGGTACTCAGTTTTTGTTTATCTTACCCATCCATTAATTTCGTCCACAGCCTCTCTAGGATTATCAAAGGAAACCTTTTTAACGTCAGACTGGAAAATACTTTTTACGTTCTTACTAAAGTTGGAATTTAGCTTGGTTTTTCTTGACAAGTATAATCGGCTGGCTATGTCCAATGTAACTTCGGGTAGGAATTGTAAATCCTTAATCAAATTAGTAAACATCTTCTTGACCTTCGAAGTAAAAATCATTTTTAAGATAAAAACATAATTTATGTTTTTGCTCTTTTATAAAGCTTGCTTAGTAACGAATTATTTGTATTTCAATAAGACTACTTCTTTCTTTACAGCATGAATGAGCCGGCTCGACCGGACTATTATAACAGTCTCACAGAAAACCGACGGAAAGGCAACTAACTATTACTTTCAAATCCTCCCCTTCTGAATCGCCATTCCATTCTTCGGCACGCATTCATTATTTTACTGATACTATGGGTGTTCATGAGCGCTGGAAATCACTTACCATTCCTGACCCACTTGCTCGCATTTTGTGCGGTTCTGCTATAAGAAACGTACTTACATCCTTTCTTTTTCGAACTCCAATCGCAGCCGTGATCTCCCGCCGTGACTGTCCTTCAGCACCGAAAACCAGTTTACCCAACGGCAGTAACGCGGATAACGGGGAACACAATACATTTCCTTGTGGATCTGTTAATGTTGCCTCCTGTAATTTTATTCTGTTCATATTTTTGCGCTTTGATATTATTTTATAATAAAACATGTGATCGGGGATGTCCTGGGTTCGACTCGGGCACTGCTTTGTAGGTCTTTGCACGTAATATTCAACTTACGTGCGACCCCGAGATCGACGGCAGCGCGGAAATATCGTGCTGCCGGAGACGACGCCGAATGGCGTCATCATTGTGAGGGGTTTCTGAGTCATTAGGAGAGGGGCTGCAAAGCGGCAACGCGCAGAGGCGATTCCGGCAGCAATCCAGAGGACACTCAGTATCCCCTGGGACCATCTCAATTAAGCTGAAGGAGGCCACCCCGGGGTTTTGTAGCCGTGTACAAGTGGGTTACCTCTCTGCCATAAAAAACAATGATACCTACTTACTTACCAGAGCGAAAGACCTTCTTAAGCTTCCCCTTAAATCGAAACTAGTGTTCTTACGTATTTTTTCATGACTATCGCTATCATCTGATTCGGAGCTATAGGTTTTCTTATTTCGTTTTGATGCCTCCAAAACGCATAAAAAAAGAGATACGGACACTGTAAATAAGATGTAATATTTTCAATAGATCCTGTATAGGTGTTCTAAACTAGCTTCTTTCTGCTTAGCGTTATCCCAGTTTTATGCCTGGGTCGGCCTTCTTTTACCATAGGTTTACGGTACATTTCATGGATTCAATAAATAATTTGAATTTGAGTTATCCCACTTACGCTCTGAGGTTATAAATTAGCTGGTATATTAGAATCGGGCTAGGTATAATATGGTAGATTGTACGTGTAAAACGAATAAAAACGTTTTAAAATCCTTCATAAAATACATACGAAGGGTGTAGGGCTTCATTGGTTCCAATATAATATGTGCGCATAATATACATACTACATAAATAACTTTGATTGAACTTTGAAGTAGCGTTAGCACTATTATCGGGAAGAAAGTTGCCGGTGTGAAAGCAGCCCCAAGAGCATGCACCTCAGACTTTTCCAATTTACGTGCGTCATCATCTTTACTTAAATGGTGAAGGAAACATCGCGAAGAAAACTACATGCTTACCTGAGAATTTTTTATAAGATTTTCGAAGGTATGTGAAGTCTGCCAAACTGCATTAGGCCAGCGTGGTGGACTAAAGTCTAGCCCCTCTTAATCGTAGAGGAGGCCCGTGCCCAGCACGTGGGATACCTTTACTTCTGTGTTCAGTGAGTGGGACAGTATAATCCAGGGCTAATAATTATATACTATTGTTTATAAGTGGGATTGCCAATTAGGCAATCATAATCACTTCTCATTTCTTTATTTAGCCGAAAACATAGAAATATTAACAATAAATTAAATTAAATGTAGCATTTAAAATGGGCTTACTAATTATTAAACCTTTCATAATTTCGCAGAAATTAATGCGCACCACAAAATTGTCTGTTATCTATTCTGAACATTAAAATTCAATGTAATACTGGTTTCGGCGTGCATAATTTTCCAATTATTCGCCCAATTAATTTCTCATATGGATTTATGCAGTGTGCAGGTTTTAAATCAATTATATAGTTATAACCTAATGTGGTAGGTAATTAAATGCATTAAATAAATTATACGAGTGGCACTCGTCTGAGTAAAAAATTGTCGTTCCGACAATTTGTAGGTACATTTTGAACATTAAACCATTAAACGTTAAATGACACAAACTTGGGTTTCATCAGCGAGCCGTGGAGCGCAATACCTATACTAAGTCACATTAACTGACCATTTATAAGGAATGCCATTTCAACTGCGCTTTAAAATGCACATCGTTGACGGACAACAAGCTCAAGAGGGATTGGATGGGCCACGTTTGCGGCATAAGACATATCAGACAAACTGTGGGCTAAAACACGTTACACAACCACCAAAAACGGGAAAAGAATATGCGTCACGCGGCAGACCGAAGTGAAGATGGAGGGACGAACTAGGCTCTCATAGAAATGATTGGCTCACAAAAACTCTCGACAGGGCTAAATGGAAAGAAGGAAAGGAGGCCTTTGCTCTGCAGTGTTATAAATGAGGTTTATAATAAATAATAGTCTAAAAAAACTTAAAAAATACGCTTTTATAGAAAATCCAACTAAACAATAGAAAATCATCATCAGCCTGTATTTGTTCACTGCTGGACATAGGCCTCTCTAAAAATAGAAAATAAATTTGAATTAAAAATAGTGTAAGAAAAAATGATATTATTGTAAAAAAGGGGTGCTTTTCAGGATATTATCAAAATACCCTTGCTTTTCAAAAGCATCCATATCTGTTCATAAAATATTTTAACTATTGATACCATGCACCCCACGCTTTTTTTTACAATAAAATCATTTTTTCTTACAATACTTTTTCTTTATTTTTCTTCTTACACTCCAAGTTTGAAGCTTATAGTATGTATTATTGTTTTTATGGTAGAGGAAATACAAAAAAAACTATGCAAAAAAGGATGTTTCTTGTGTAATACTCACGTCTGTAATCCCAGAAGGGGTAGGCAGGGGTGTAACTCGTACACCCACATATCGCCGCGCGTATCTCTGTCCCATGATGTGATAGGGGGTGAGCCTATTGCCATATCGGGCACAATTACAGACTCCGTGCTGATACTGAGCATTACGTAATAGAAAAACCAAATATCACTTTTACCCGACCCAGGCTCGTTGAAACGCGTACGCAATTGTTTCCATCGCATGATATATTATGTGGTCATATTGAAATCTTAGGTATATCAACACAAATTGAGTTGCTCGATTTGTGTATCAGGCCCAAGGCGTCTTTGGTTCCACATTGAAAATGCTACCAGTAGAATATAATATAGGGTACGTTATTAAAATTGTAGTTACTGATAAACTCATCATAGATAATCGAATTAATGATAAGATCGAATGATTCCATTATATAGTCTCATCACTAGCCGTTTGACGTTTCGTAATAGGGGCTGCCAGAATGTACAATATGATATAGAAACCGTATAACTGGATTACCAATTCCAGTCTTTAATTAACCAAAATTGAATACAAAGAAAAAAGCAAAATGAGTTGTATCATAAAATAATATCTTTATTATATTTGTATCCATTTTCCACTACTGTTTGAATTTTGTAGCCAGGATTTCAGAAAATAATTTACGTTTATTTTCACTTTTCAGCAGTATAAATAAGCTGCCTTTACTGGCAACACTGCCTATTCGACGTTCGATAAAGTTTGATGTTTCAAAAAGCACTGAAAAGGTTTTTTGTTTACTGTGAGGTAAATAAATTTGTAATTAACATACTTATAAAATACAAAACTTCTCAAATATTATCTTAAGTTTTAAACATAATCGCTTTCTTTCATAATTACAGAATTCGTGAAGTTGTGTCGGAGATATCGATCGCTTACTAAAAATGATTCCAAATGAGATTTTTGCTGAAGATTTGATGAATACGGTGATTCGCTACGGCTTATACATAGGTGCTGCATTTCAACTGGTTTGTCTGCTTGCTTGTGTTACGTTAACTGACGAGCAGAGCGAGTCTCATCCGTATGAAAAGGTATGGAATTAAAGAAACGTACCTAGGCCGGCTTATGGTAAGCGCCATGCCTGCCATAAACAGACACCTACTGAGAACTTTAAATTACTAAGACTGCATGGCACTCGAGTGCGTTCATCACCCCAAGACATAAGTTGTTAAGTCTCATAATGCCCAGTAATTTCACTGGCTTCATTGTCCTTCAAACCAAAACATAACACAATGCCTTGCCAGTGCGCGTAGTCGGCTGTGAAACTTGAGGGTGCGATTTCGATTCCGGATCCGAGACAAATGTTTGTGTGATCCACAAATATTGGTTTCAGGTCTGAGTGTTGTGGGACCATATGTCCCTTATAGTTTCAGATGCCCACAACACAGGCTAACCTAGTATGCGGTCAAGCCTATGTGTGTGACTGTTGGGTGTATTTATTATTATTTACCATCATCAGATCTTAACCAAATTGCAGCACAGCTCAAGTAAACCCTATTAAATAAAAGAAAAAAAACATCAAAATGGTCCATGTTACTGCAGAAATATTGTGTAACATAAATAAATATAAAATACTAGCTGTCCCACGCGGTTTCACCTGCAGCATACAATTGCAGCGCCACCTACCGGGTCCAATTGTGAATCTAAACCATCCAGGGCGCCACCCAAACACATACAAAAAAAACATTCAAATCGGTCCAGCCGTTTAGGAGGAGTTCAGTCACATACACACGTACAGTAGAATTATATATATAAAGATAGAGGACTTCAGACCTTTCTCCAATTTCAAGTTGATGGTAAAAAAAAAACTTGAAATTCTACATTATATTGTTACAGTCATACACTGACAGTGATGAATGCAGCTCTGAACAGTCATCACCAGGTCACAGGGCAACCATGTCTCGCACCAGGCGGCATGATAAGAAAAAACGCCGCTAGCTCAAACATAAGATGTGGAAATAAAGGGTGGTTTTTAACGGACAATTGCTATGAAATGTACTTCAATCAAATCCGATTGAGTTTGATGTTAACCAAGGGTTTTTGTTTGTGTATTCTGTTTAAATATCAATCCTAGGTGTAAGAGAAACTCTCCTGAAAACGAAGGCAGATAAAAAAAGAATTGTTATAGTATATAAGTTGTGGTGATTACGGACACAACAGCAATACAATGAAATGGTATCTTTTTGCATTTTTCGTTTTAAAAATAAATACGATAATTTTATTGAAATAAGCATTACCTTTATGAATATGGCGATGTAACACTAGACTAAAAAAGAAACATTCACAGTTAACAGTTTACATTGCGGGTTTATGAAATAACAAATTATTAAATTGTAAGGAAAATGCATATTAATTTCTATTTATGTTAAGGTACTATAATATTACTATTTTGACTTTGGGATTGTTTCCCTTTCACTCAGTACATCTATATTTATTTATTTTTTTACTAGCCCTGTATTATACATGTCCCACTGCTGGGCACGCCTCCTCTACTGAATAAGAGTAATCAAGCCTTAGTCCACCTCACTGGCCTAATGCTGGTTGGTAGACTTCAAATACCTTAGAGGTACTTAGAACTTCTCAGGTATGCGGGTTTCCTCACAATGTTTTCTTCACCGATAAAGCAAGCGATAATTAGCAATTAATACACACATAACTTAGAAAAGTCAGAGGTGTGTGCTCTTGGGATTTGTTTCGAACCTGCGGCTCGACCCGAAAGTCTGTACCACTCTCCACTATCGTTGCTACATATATAATTTATTTTCTGATATGTTGATCTGACTTATTTAAATCCCACAAACATTTAAAGAAATGATTTGTAAAAAAGGAAACATTATTGAATATTCGTTTGTCAACCGTATTCAGATTGATTACCTCTGCAAAGCGATGACTCGGAGCCAGAGCTAGATAGCAAGTTGTAAAGTCTACGTGCGTCGGCGCGTCGCGCCGCGTGCGCGCTCGGCTTCGTCAATACGTCACATCAGTCAGCTGTTCATCACTTTTGAGTTTTTTTTTAAATATGTTCATTTTCTAAGCTACCTGTGAAAGGATAATATCTCGCTTCTGTTTATTTATTTTTTTAATTAAACTAGATATTTTTATTTAGCTGTCTATATGTCTCTCTTCACAACCTAGAAAGGCCCAACAGGGTTTTTTTACATTCTGTATAGTTCATTGTAAAAATATGAACTATTACCTGTTAATACTCGATACCAATTACTTCTCGTTGTTTATTATAGTATTTTGTATCTCTAATAGAATATAAAATAATGCAATATGATACAATATTAAGTAGTAATGTAATTAATTACGGGCACGGGTCGTAAGCACAGATAACAGTAGTGGGGGCAATGAACAGCCTATTTCAATCTATCTATCCAGCTATCTTTTTTGATACTCCAAATAGGTTGCGCAAATGAGCCAATCAGAATACAGTTTAAATACAAATCATGAATACAAATTACTTAGTTTCATTGGTTGATTTTTGGGTTCTATCCAGTTAGCCAAACTAAGATGGATTATTGAAAATGGCCATTAGTCCAATAGATGAGAATCTACTGACGAACCAATAGCGTGTCGCACTGGAGCCCACTTCTTTAATCCCACCAAGCAGGCCTATCAATTAACTACTGCGCAGGTAGTTTGTGCTCACGGCTCTTGCCATACCTGTAACATGATTGATACATAATTATATTTTATACTTTGTAATATCATACATGATTGATTATGAAAGTACCAGTGTTAAAATGGACTTTTAGATGTATTATTTTGATATTAATCACTGTAAATCTCTTCACTGAAGAAATAAATATGCAAAAAATAAGAAGCATTATTTATTTTGTTACATGGACTGAACATTTTACAGCATTAGGTTTATTGCTTTGCTTAAGTATTTGTACCAATTTTCATATTCAAAATACGTTCTATATATTATTTTGTATACTAACAATATTTTAAAAATTTGTTGTAAAGTTCAAATATTAAGTTATAAAAAGTGTATATATAAAAATTGCAGAGCATTTTAATATCTTCTGTGATATTCCATGCCTGTGTGCCTAGCATGCACGCCACGAGAAAATTTTGTCTACTTGATTTTGTTGTGTAATAATCGGTTACCTCTATAATGCATTTAGAAACCAACCAACATGATTACACATAAGACTCGACTCTTTGAGACAAAAATAGAAAAATCCTGAGGCCACGAAGAAATACCCATATACATATCTAAGATATTTATCGTCGATATTCTAACTCACACGTAATATATCTCGTAGGGTGCATTCAAGGCCGGCTCGTAAAAATGTTTACATTTACACAAGACACTTTTTCGTAATAATATAATAATAGTTGACAGATATAAAACAAAAAAAAAACAATATGACTTTCAACAACAATAATTTCTCAAAATAGAAACCATTAACGGATCAGTATATTAAATATTATAAAATCTCATCAAATATAAATAACATCTTGTATATTTTAAATAACGTAAGTACAATAACAACATTTAAGGCACTTTGTTTACTTTAAATACTTTATAATACCAGCAAGTTCATAGCACCAAAAATATATTATGAAAAAAAAGTTCTTATACAACATGTATATCTTTTCTTTGTATATGGCACTTCTCACTGATGACAGTTTTATAGGTACAAAAAGATAATTCAACTCATAAGTGCGCGTCTTTTTATGTGTGTGTGATGTATTTGTAAACACAATGACATGTGCCCCTGTCAATAGGCTTAGGGCTACGGCTGACTGGTCACCGTCGTTCAAATCTAGAGTACATAACATACATATTTATAAACTCACGCAATCATAGCAAGACGCGCACAAAGGAGCTGACTTACCTACACTTAACTAAAAGCATGGATAATAATTTAAGCCGACTAAATTGGGATCTGACAATTCTCGACAAGCTCTCTAGTTAAGTCACTTAATACTTACTAGTATATCATACCAGTTTCAAGATTTTTATACAAAATCGCTGGCAATTGTTAGATAATTTTACTACCAAGAGTACACCATCTGGTAAATGGTAACTCAGTACCCTATATGTTAAAAATTCGATAAGAGAGCAAATATCGGCTTTAGTCTTATAAAACATACAATTACTACAAATAATGATTGCACAAAATATCACCGCGTAAATCTACGCACTCTGTTATAAGACAAAAATCCTACATTTACTGCACACTGAACAAAAACACAACAAAATAAGTACATACATAGCATTATAACTTAAAATCGAACAAAATATCACGTTGTTGGCATACTTTAGCGGAGCGATGGTAATGCAACATACTCAATGCTTCCGAACATTGTTAAATGCAGCGTTTGTAAAGCGAATTGTTACGAATTCGTTGTTAAATTGTGCGATTTCAGAGCATGTACCAGATCATTCTCTGAGAGAAACTGTTTGAACGCGTCCAGTTTCTTAAAACAGATTGTGATACAACAAGACTTTTTTTTACTGCAACCCGAACTCTCGTTTCCCTTCTCGCTTGTACTGCAACAGGTTGAATCTTTGTTAGAATCGTCGCAAGTACACTTTATGCTGTCGAGAGCCGTGGTCGGTGCTTCTTCATCGCACTCATGAAGAGTGAATATTCCCAAATCCTCAAGATTGGAGTTGTTATGCCGTCGATGGTAATGTAAAAACGTATTATGGTTAGTATCTGTCGCTTGTCCGCATCCAACCGCACATTTCATGGCCGCGTGATCACATTCACAGTCGACACACGAGCAAGTGTCTTCCGTGCAGCCTTTTCTTTCCACTGCCGGTGTATCATTATTACAGTTCCTGCATTCTCCCTTTGAAGGATTGCATTTGCAATTCGTACACGAACAAATACCGGCATCAGCAGCTAATTGTTCCAAAGCGTTTCTTTTCGCTATTTCTTTACCGAAAATATTCTCAGTTCTTACAACATACATATCAGAAGGTGGTTCGTTGTCAAACAACAAAGTATCTTCTAAATCCAAATCTGTGTTGAACAGAACAGAGTTAGCAGGATTTATTTCTATTTTTTGTTCGACCTTAGACGGCGGAGGTGTATTTAGAGATCTATCGTCATTAGGTCTGAAGAATATATCCAAATCAGCATCAAGTTTGTTAGGTTCTAGATTTGTTACTATTTCACTATCATTGAATACTTTATCGCCAACGTCTAAAACGTTTGGAGTATCCAGATCGAAAGAAGTATGAGTCATGAGATTTGCAGTAGGCGCAACTTCTGTATTTAAGTCAATATAACTTTGCATATGCGTCGGGACAAATGTTGCTAATGTGAAAATGCTTTCTGGTGTCTGTTCCTTAATGCTTACTGGAGTTTCTGATATTGAAGCAGCCAGAGCGCTCACGTCAACCCATGGCGCTTGTAATTCAATTTCATTTGCTAGAGCCAGTTGTATTGCTTTTGATTTAACTTCCATTTTTATCGAGTTATCAATATCAGGTTGAAGCGGTACAGTTGGTTGTAGTTCATTAACATCTACCCACGCATCATTTCTTTCTTTTTTCTCAGATTTAATGTTATGAAATGGAGAAAATGTTAGATTTGCTAAATCATAATCTACAGCGATGTTATCAGCTTCGTTATTCTTAGTGTTGTTAGTGGCATCATCGAAAAGCAGTTTAGTTATATCGACGTTATTGACGCTCGTTATATCTTCTAAGCTACCATCCGTAGAATTGGATTCAGTAGTAATTCTGCCAAAAGATTCTAATAAACCATCCCAGTTCATTAAGTCGTTAGTTTTCGATTGGACATTGGATTCGTTTGGTTGTTGGATTGGCTGCGAGATTTCTGTCACTTGTATGGTCACCATGTCGGCTTCAATCTATAAATAAAGTTTAATACATTTAAATACCGGACGAGGTGAAAGCGTTTAACTAAGGAGGCGCACCCTGACAAAAGACCAGAATAACGCCAGACAGAAAGAAAGGAGAAGATATTTTAATAAAGCTTCATATTATATTCCTAACTTAAGTTCGTTTCATTATATTTATTTATTGCGCGTAAATACAGAAATGAAATAACAAATCACCTGGTGTTTTTTAGCGTGTGCTCGAAGACTGGTGGCCGTGGAGAACAATCGTCCGCAGCCAGAAGCGGCGCAAGCGTGCGGCCGAGCGCCTGAGTGCGTGCGACCGTGCGCCTTCAGATGATGTGATGCTGTGAACGACTTGCCGCATCCCTCTGTTCTGCATCTGGGATATAAATGTATATAAATATACATAAAAGTCGATTCTAAAATGGGCCAAAGGTCTAAGACCTGAATATGAAGGCTTCCTTAATAATATACTCCAAATGGGGAATGTTATTTCAGGGCGAAGTAACACTATTCAATGTATAAAATGGATTAATTTAGCTTTTTAGTCTTTATTAATTCTTTTTTTTTTAGTTTATTTTCATAGTATTATAAGTGAAAGAAACATCTAAATCGGTGACAAATATTTAGTATTTAATCCCCGATTTCACACCTTAGGGACGAAATTTCTTCTTGAAATTTAAATAGAACTAATTTTGAGCTATATTCTTACGAATGAAAAAATAATTATCCAAATCGGTCCAAATTTGGTGGAGGTATAAAATGTATTCCCTTAATTATTAAGGGTGATTATACATATAAAAAGAAATATAATATAGATATATATATATATAGAGGTAGAACGTGTTACAGAAAGGTGTTACAATTTAAGCAACCAAATCCGACTGCATTGCCCGACGTATTTATAGCATTTTATCTTTATAGTGATGTGTTCGACCTTATCGATTGTAGTAAACAAGTGATTAAAATTAGCGTGACATTTTAAAATACTTAAAGTTTTTTATGATCCGGTACAGGAACACACGATGTCATGTGTATAACAACTCTTAAATATGACTACACCTTTCTGTAACACGTTGTATACAAGTTTAGTTACAAATGGTGTACTAAGCCGTGACCAACTTTAAGTATTGCTTTAAGTATTGATGAGGATTTCTACCATATACCTAATCTCATAAAAAAATATTTTTCGTTTCATACAACAAAAGAAACACAACCCTGTAGCGCGATTATTAATAACCATTTTCAAGCGGTGAATGGACACTTTGCAAGTTAACCATTAACAGTTCATAAGCACTATGTTCTAAACCCTATTTTGAGCTATAACCATACTAATGTGTACATTTATAAATTATTAACAGCCCAATTTTGCAAAAATACAAAGGAGCAGCACTGTCGCGCCGACTCCAAATAAAAATACAGCTGTTCATAGGGTTATGTTTACGTAGTTTTTATAAAATCTTTATATGTCTGAAACTTACCCTTTCCTCTGATTTATTAAACAAGTTGCAAGTACAAAAGCTTATCATAATTACGGGTACCTGCCTACTTTTATGTCATCCATACTAATATAATAAATGCGATAGTCATGATGTCTACTACGTTTTCGCGGCCCAACGGCGAAACCGATTTTAATTACATTTGGTAAGGAGATAAGTAATGTCCTGGGGAAGGACATAAGATACTATTTGTCCCGGATAAATACAATCAGGCGAGTGGAGCAACAAGCAAAGCTAGTCTTCAATAAATAAACAAAAGTGGATATATACTTGTAAGGGCGCTCTTGTGTATGTGTACGAATGTGTTTCTTGAGATCACTGAGCGTCGTGAAGAATTTACTACAGCCGTCGGCTTTACAGTTGAATGTATCTCCGCTGTGGAGTCTTTGGTGTGCTCTTAGCCTGAAAATAAACGTCTAATAAGTGTTCTCTATTTGCTATAGTTATAAATGATCGGATAATTTTCGCACGTCTCGCTATGTGTGCTTGTAATTATGTAGATTTGATTTGTGCGGCAATGACGCCTCAGTCGGTGACGGGTACACAGTCATTGTCTCTATACAAACTAATCACGCACACATAGCAAGATCTGCAAAATTGAGTTGAATTATCTACTTTATTGTTTAATATTATTAAGTACTATGTCGAGCTGTATTATATTTTTTTTGGATTTTTCCGAAATAACAGCTCTAAAATAAATATAATTTCTGTGGCCACAAGGAACACCGTAAAAAATGTCGAGTTTTATATAATAGGTACTTAATAAAAGTACAAATGGTTTTTATTTTTATTTGTTGTCATGAGACAACAATGTTGGCATGTGCGTTTGGTTGTTACAATAGATTCAAGTATTCATACATACTAGAAATAAACGTAGATGATAGCAGATGCTGGTTCTAAATGCAATATTGCACGCACTTAATTCCGTTTGTGAAATTATGAGTTAATAATTATAAATAAAAATGCTTGTTTTCTAACTCATTTTTAGACTGGATATAATTTTGATAATGATTCTGTTTTCAAACAGTTACACAGGCAATAATATCTATTATACTAATAATGGTAAGGTTGCAAATAAATTTCATACCATCTCATATAATTTACAAATTTTTGGCAAATACCCAAGTCACATTAATCACATGAACTTTCCGATTTACGTATGTTTTTTGTTTGAAATATACAGATTTATAGGATTATGAACTTAAAAAAGTAAGTTTTATGTGTTGGCAAACACTAGAATATCTAGTATTCTTTTTTTAGCTAGTGATTATTTAACACAACAATACTTGTATCTCCGAAGGGATAGACAAAGTTGCAAACAGCGCACCCCTGGTTTGCTGAGCTTTTCGATGTTAGTGTGTAACACACTTGAACGGCGAATAAAATCTTTGTGAGGAATCCCAAACATTCTGACAAGAATTTCAAAGGTATGTGAAGTCTACCAACCCTCATTAGGTCAACGTGGTGATATAAGGCTAAACCCTTCTCATGAGGAGGCTCAGGTGCCGCAGTGGTACAGTATAATTATAATACAGAGCTCATATAATTATTATTCTTTATAGGGTATAGAGTGTATCTCTCTATACTAAAAAAAAGTAACTGGCGCCGCCGCCGCCGCTGCCAAAAGCTTCTCACGCTATCTCCTCCGAAACCGCTGGGGGTATGGGGTCGAGACCGATACCAATCGATGCAGAATAATGTGGTGAAGAAAGTAAGGTATGTCTCATATTCGTCGGACATTAAGGTTTTTTTTATTTTATGTTTTGTGGAAAAACATGAGCAAAGCCCCTAGTAGTATAAACTGTAAAACATTTTGTATCCTATATAAAGTCCTATAAAATCAAAACACGTACTTCCCGCTATGTAGGACTTGGTACGTAAACAAATATGAGCATTGAAAGATTTATAAACGATATATATTATCGTGCCATTTGAATGTCGTTTGTAACCATCTGTCACTCGTCAGAGGCAGTTATAGCATTGTCTGACAGAAATAACACGTGTGAATGTGTGTGTGACAAGAAATAACTGAAAGTGGGCACTTGTATATTTTGGATTTAGTTTCTTGCAACAATGTTGCAGTATGTACTGTTTTAGGACATTTGCTTACAAGGCTAGGTCCTTCGTATGCGAGGTTGTCTGGATTGGTACCACCGCTTTGTCTATTTCTGCCGCCAAGCAGCAGTGTGTAAGAACTGTTGTGTTCCGGTTTGAAGGACATTGAAGCCAGTAAAATTACCATAAAAAGAAGTGATGAGCGCAGTCCAATGCCATAGAGTGCTTTATTTCAAAGTTATGTGTGGTGTTGCTTCTGTTTATGCGCTAAACATCAGGTGAGCGACCTGCTCGTTGCGTGACTCAAACTAATAATAATTAAAATAAACTTGTATACTAGTCAGGGTCTATTTCGAAATATTCGTTTAAATTTTATCTGATAGATAACGCATTAAACAACCAATTGAAGAAGTACTAATTTGGCGTACGCTTCCCTGTGCGTGTATTGACAGCGTGATACGTTTTTATTGTCGTGTCTTATATTAAAGTAAATAATAATAATAAATAGATAAATATGTTATCTGTTAAATAATAATAAGTATCTATGAAATTGCCGTTATGTACGAAAAAGATTTCTTCAAGAAGTGCATCGATAAATTGCCACTGCGCCGGCAACGTTGCATCGATAGCATGGGTGGTTACTTTAATTACTTAAAATAAATGACAAAAAAACCTTAATTTTTTTCGTACAGAACGGCAAGTTCATAGGTAAAGATCTATTAAATTTCCGGAGGTAGTCAATGACCTTTTCATTAACAAAATGAATATCTCCTGATTTTAAACGAATGTTTTACTCTGCGGTTTATTTAGTATCAGTCAATTAGAAACATAACACGAGATAAACGCCGAAACGACCGCAAGTTGTTGAAAATTTGTCTGCGTTGGTGTAATTTTTGTCCTGGTTATTACACCGCTGGTTCTATATACTCCTTGTAACTATGACAGTGAGTTACAATGTCAATATTTGTAATATTATAAAAACTGGTTGGTAATATTTTTAATGAATTTAGTTTTACAGAAATTCATAAATAACTACTCGCAAGCAGACTTTAATGTATACTAAGACAAGCTGCGCGGTACATAGAAATTGTACCACTAAGTTGCGGTCAATTGACTGTAACTCAATATTACCATCTCGCTTACTCTCAACTAGAACCCCTATCGCGCTCCCTGTTTGTGAGCTGTCAAACTCCCGCGTTAAGTGACGCAATTTTGCTTCTAAACAGCCCGTCTAGTAGACTAACATTAGTCTTTGCTCGTAAGTAATAGCCCGTAGGTTATGCTATATATTGAACTGTGATAACAAACGCACGAGCCAAGCGTGCCGCGCGGCTTATTTAAATAGGTCCTTGTAAATCGATAATAACCTATCCACACACATTCTACAGACACACTAGGTTATGCAGCGTTGAGCTTAGAAAATTAATACGCGAGCTGAGCGAGCGAAAAGAGCGTGGCACGGCAGCGGCCGACGAGCGCCAGATTTAAATATAATCATTTAATTACTAACTATACACATTCGATCGTTTGTACACACACATAAAGATAAGAATGGGTAATAAAAATGTTTTATTACTTATTTTAAATAAACAACCATGTTTTATTTTGTTTATTTCTTAACCATCACAATTTTTAACACAATTTATGCTTTATTATAAAAAGTATATATAATAACTGCGAGGTTGTAACGACGAGGAAAAAAATGCTCGTCGTTACACAGCTGTGACGAGCCGGTAAGACTTCGAGTCGGTCCTACAAATATTAAATTAAAGAAAAAATATATTTTAATTTAGGTTTTCTTTGTGTTCACAATTTGGAAAACAAATAGAGAAAAATGTATTCATCCTCACTGACCTGTAAAGTGTATTGAAAGCTTTCCTGCACACTCCAGTATTGCACATGAAAGGTTTTGCTTTTGTATGGGCCCTGACATGAATTTTCAGACTGTATGATGTGAGAAATGCTTTTTCACATGATTGCATTGGACACTTGAACCTGTATTCACCTGTAAAGGGTAATTTACAAGGTTATTATACGAGTCTTAGATGGTAGGTGCCTAATGCCTTGTATGCAAGGCCGTTTGGGTAGGTACCACAGCTTTGTCTATTACTGCCGCTAAACAGCAGCATGTCAGCACTGTTGTGTTTATTGAAGCCAGTGAAATTACTAGACATTATGAGCCTTAGCATCTTATGTCTTGGGGTATGAACACAACACAGTCCATGCAGTGGGTACTTAGTTATTCAAGATTTGGGTGGTTTTGCTACTAATAGGTACGAGTGTAGAACTGCCAGGCGATCAACTGCATGTCACGTTATTCAGGCAAAAAAACAGCGCAACAATGCGAAGACAGACACAGGCTGATTTAAGTAAGAATTAATCATGTAGTCAATAGGGCACAGCTTGCAGAACTGACAATCATAAGGGTGAAAAGATTCTGTAAGTGTATTTTCCATCTAACGAAGTGTATGACAAGTTCTTGGTTGAATAAATAGTCCGATAACCTGTGATATAATGTATGAAGTATGGGTGACATTAACTGCAAGTCTGTAGTTAGAGATATAATATTATTGACACAATGTTCATGTTCATATTAACTGAAACTATGTATATTAACTGTTTTATATAGGTATAAATATCTATTATGTATGGAGTACAATACATAATCATAAGAATATGATACTATTTATTATTCTTATGACATATTATGTTTATGACCATTGTGAATCCATAGACTCTTTATCAGTTGGAAAATTTATTGTTGAATACATAACGTCCCTCTGGTATCCCCGAATAGTTAGGCAGATGTGCAGCTAGGACACCACATTTTTCCAAGTTGGTGACAGATGTCACATGATGTGATAGGTGGTGAGCCTATCACCACATCGGTCACAAATTCCAATCTGGGGAAACTCATGTGTTGATTTTCAACTTGAGTATATCAAACACAAGTTGCTCAACCTGGGATTTCAACCATTAGGGGAATGAATATTATATTATGCTGTACTGAAAATTCCTACAACTTAATACTAGCTGCTACTACTTAGCTGAGTTCATGGCTACGCCACAGAACGCTTGAACAACATGCAGATCAATGGGCAGACACCAGTGCGTGCAGACAATCCTGGGAAACGGTGCCACACCCGGATGCACGTTTAACAAACCACCTGCTATCCTTAGACAGGACATCCCTACGTATAATCGTAGGTAATATTACAGGACACTGCCCACTTAACAAACATTTATATGTTCTAGGTGTAACCGACAGCCCCCTATGTAGGGGATGTCTGTCGGCTGATGAAACAGCTTCACACCTCATCCTGGAATGTGAAGGTGTAGCTACACATCGGGCGGAAATCCTCAACGCACCGAGGTCACTCCGAGAAGCTTGTGGAGACACCAGGAGGATCCTGCGCTTCTAGTCGGAGTTAGGCTGGCTAGATCTCTAGCCAGCACAAACTTCACGCACAATGGCCCAACACTCAATGGGCTAATTGCGGAGAAAAGGAGCCCACAATCAAATCAAATCTATGGCACAAAAACTTGTATTAAGCCAGGATAACATGAGACAGAAATAAAGACAAAAAAAGTACAACCAACAGTCAAAACACAGTTCTGACCCCACACAAGGTTAACCTGATACATCTTTTTAAAGATGTCTTCTACGTTTTGATCTTTATTTTTAGATATTGCTATTTTAATACTTGACATTGGCGAAATCATCGAATATCGATGGGGCCATAATCTAAAAATAGAATAGAATAGGTTAACCTGTATTGTGGGTGTGGGCTCTTTTTCTCGGCACGCAGCCCTTTGAATGTCGGGCCATTGTGCGAGAAGTTTGTGCCGGCTAGAAATCTAGCCAGCCTAACTGTATCGTGGGTATCAGGAACTACTAGGGACTTGCGGTCCCACAACACCCAGACGCTGAAACTAATATTTGTGGGTCACACAAACATTTGTTTCGATGCGGGAATCGAACCCACGGCCTCACGCTTCGTAGCCGACTACTGGCCCACTGCGCCACGGAGACTGACATTACCTTTATGAGTTTTCATGTGTGTCCGCAGATTCCCGACTGTGCTGTATGTCCTTTCACACCCGTCATATTCACATTTGTACCGTGCGCTATTGTCTTCCGTTTTCCTTTTGTTTTTATCCATGTTTGTTTTTGGCATTTCAATATTACACTTTGGCATTTCTGACGTCTCATCGTGTCTGGAATTAAATAATTATCTTTAGTTATCAATAACATGAGGGGCTTAACTGTGCTTCATAATAATATAATATCAATCAGCATCTTTTTAAAGATGTTTATGTTTTGATCTTTATTTTTAGATACTGCTATTTTAATAGTTGATATCGGCAAAATCATCGAAAATCGATGGGGCCATAATCTAAAAATAGAATAGAATAATATCAATCAATCGTAAGGGACTTGGTTTAATTCCCAGGCTAGGAAATGACAATTTGTTTTCTTTTATGATTAAAAAAATCACACATGAATTGCCCGGGATTTAAATATGTATTTGTTATGGTGATAGGCCCTCTATCACATAATGGGATGGTAATAAGCTCGGTAAAACTTGGGCGCTGTACTGCCTGCACTTCTAGCTACGCCTTCGGGGATAAAGGCATACATACAGGTGTATGTATGTATCAAACACTTATCATATAATTTTACTGATAGGCACCAATGAGTGGGGTTAGGCGTTAGTCCAAACTGGACTATTTTGGGTTGGCAGACTTCACCTTTGAAATTCTTATAATATATGGTTTAGAAGACTCAAAATACTTTTATTTCCCCAACTGCACAAAATATAACTAGATAATGCCTTTTTCTCTCCTACATAAAACACTTATATTGTATTAGAATTTATCAAATTGCTTTTTCTTGCCATGAGTCATATCTTAGATTTAAATATGAAACATCATATTAACTTAACAAATCATATTACTTCAATATCATGGCATTTACAAGGTACATCCACAGGTAATAATTTAGAGAAATGACCAATAACTTATGATTTAATTGGTTTATTGTTTTATATTCAACATAAAATTTAAAACTGAAGTTACGAGTTAAATTATTTGGGTATGTACTTCTTTTTATTCTCTGATGATCACACTTTCTTTAATGGAAAAAAATATGTATTGGTTAACCTGTCTAGAATGTCACATAAGGCAATTGTTATGATGATTCAGATATTTTAATCAGGTGTTGGTGCATAGTGTTATTGTTCAAGCAATATCTAATTCCATTTTCGCATTAACCACTTGACTAAATATCAGATAAACATACCTTTCAGAGTGATTCCGACAGAGTACTCATTGGAGAAAACAAATTTAGGATATTCGCATCACATCATGATGGTAATGTACCAAAATAGAATGCCCAAAAACGATATATACGAGAAAAAAGACCACTTGTGTACAATCGCATTAGTGCGAGCGAGATGGATGATTATTGACAAACAGCTGATTGGATAATTGTTTCACAGCTGAAAATTTTGTATTTGTGTATCATAATAAGCGATAATCTATGTAAACCACTCTTTAGTAAGCAGTGATAGTCAAAACTCACGATAAAAATCCTTCACGAGTATCAACAATTTCGTCCTTGTTGCGTATTTCGCTTTCAGACGTCACGACACACTCGGGACCACTTTTAATAGGATTACATACTTTTGAATTGCTGATGTCCTTGGCAAACTCTACTAAAGGTACGTGTTCTCCAATAATATCCAATAAGGTCTCAAAATCTTCGACTACTAATGTATTTAAACTGTTTTGTGAACAATTATTTATTTGACCGCTGTCACGGCGCCATGCGGCCATGTTTAGAAACAGTGCTGCCAATATGACAAGCGAATGTCACAGAAAACAAAACCGGTAAATTGAGATTTTATCCGTAAAATGGTATGTCATTGCGTTTACAGATGGCGCTATTTTCAAAAGTTAGAGAGTTATCGCTATCAAAAGCAAAGTATGCGCTTACACCCGCTTTGAGAACTCTCGGCAGAACTCCCGTTATAATGAATGAACACCACTTGTCTGCGCGGGCAGTGCGTCGACCGCACGCCCTTCCACTCACGCGAATGTGTCATTTTAATACTCGAAGAAAAATTCGCGTATAAATATATTCGTGTGTCGCACTAATAAATCAAATTTATTTATTTTAGTTCAATTACAGCTGTTCCATTTGTAAAATGTGTTCAAGAAATATTTTATCATTTTATATTAATTTGGTAAGTTATTAATTTATGTACTATAATTAAAAAATATATTTCTGTATTTCTAAACATAAATAAAATAAAGCTTTATGACATTTTCAATTTCATTAATTTGGAGAATTTGAAACACAAACCACATAATGAAATTTATTAATAGCAGTTATGTACCTACCTAATAGGATTGAGGTGCTTTTATTTTCAGATTAAAATAATTGGACTGATAATAAAAAAGTGAGGACCAATTATAAGGCAACTTTCATATTAGGAAGTGATAGTGAACCAAATAATAAGTTGAGCTTTCACATATTATTTTTTCCGGTTCATTACACCGTTCTGCTGTAATTTTGATGATAGTACATGCTATAACTTTATCTATACCTACATATTTTATTAATCGGCGTAAAAAAAGCAATATTTAAACATAAAAACTAAAACTTTAAGTACGAGCATTTGTGGCATGGTTGACTGACTCATTGTCCATGTATTCAGAGCGCACCGCTCAAGAAGATAAGTAAAAACGATGAAACACTGGGTGTTTATCTTTATTTTACTGTTAGGTAGAACCTAGCCTCCATCTAAGGCATTAACGTGTCATTAGTTGAAGGTTGCTGACCTGTATCCAAAGCTAGCTAAGATCATGACCAAATTGTAAAATTTTATACTAGTCAATAACTTAGTCACTTGGCTGATTAGCATACCATCCATCAAAATATAAGCTATATAATATAATATAATATAATATAGCTAATGTTTTGAAGTATGCAGCAGCGATAGCTCAGCGGGGAGTTGTACTAACTATCGAGACGAAAGTCGCAGGTTCGAAACGTTAAGGTTAAGTTACGTGAATATTCATTGTTAATTATAGCTTGCTTTAACGATGAAGGAAACATCGTCAAGAAACCTGCAGGTTGCCGGGCTCCCCAAAATAGTCGCTAGAAAAAGCAACAAGAGGTTAGAGGGTGGAGGTGTCACTGGGCTATAAACAACGATAATTTTCTCCCTTAATGTCCCATCACGTTGCCCACTATGCTCTTAGGTTTCACATCCACCCTTCAAGCATAAAGCTCTTGCGTCTCCACTCTGACTGGCCAGGGAAGTCAAGCCAGAGGTGGGGGATCTGTTCCTAATCAGTGTTCACTCCGGCCGGCCGGTGAAGGTGAGCCAGATATTAAGAACAGGATGCTCCTCTGGGAGCAGTCGGGTACGTAGGGTCACTACTCCGCAACGGCTCTGCACAAGCTGCCCTGCGGTCTTATTTTTATTAATATATGTGTCAAGTAGGTACAGTTATGATGAATTGTTATTTCTAGATAGTGGTTTTGCTATAATGTTTAAGATTTGTTTTTTTTCTTGCATTACACCGGTAGGTTCGTAGACAATTTAAAAAAATGTAATAGCCAAATAGGAGACAAATTAATAAACTAAGATCATATTAACCTCAAGCGTACGGATTAAGAGCATTCACTACTGGAGAAGCTGTGTGTAAAGTACTACGGATGGTAATGACCCTGTAATTAGTAAGTAGTAGAGCCTCGTTGTAGATAATTGAATAGGACGGCTCATACAATCTATCAGCTACCCCCCATGTTTTTCAAATCTTCCGTCCATCGCGTAGAAGTGCTTCCAACACTGCCCAGCTGGCCA
Organism: Mimas tiliae; assembly: GCA_905332985.1. Classification (NCBI taxonomy): domain Eukaryota; kingdom Metazoa; phylum Arthropoda; class Insecta; order Lepidoptera; family Sphingidae; genus Mimas; species Mimas tiliae. The sequence continues at coordinate 11,018,308 of HG995238.1, forward strand.
CTGGCCAGCGGCTCCACCGACCTTTTGTATCCTCTTCCATCAATCCATCTGTAGATATGACCGCCCCATTTACCCTTTTGGGTACTAATTCTGCGGTCAATATGGATAACTCTAACTAATGGATCTTTGGCTTAACTTTATTTCGAATTCTATGTACCAGAGAAATTTTAAGATTTGATCGCTCCATAGAAAGTTGAGCGACTTCGAAGTTGCGGGCCAGTCCATTGGTTAGTGTCCACATTTCAGCCCTGTAAGTCAAAGATATGTTACCAGATTCGGCTGATTGTAATAGGATTAATTAGCAGTGTAAGCCAAGCTTGTAATATGCATAGATTGATTTTCGCGCTAATTTTGTGAGTTTTAATATACGTACCTAACTAAACAATGCCTATGGTAAAGCCAAATAATGACTAATCACAACTACTAGTTACTAATAAGTAATAGGCATTTTCCTTAAATTAACATTAAAATGCAATTTCACTACATACATTTCTTCACTAAAATGAGGTAAACATGTGTATATATACGAGTACCTATATCATATTTTTTGATATCCTTAGTAAAAGGAATACTTCGTGACTGCACAGAAGGCTCTGATATTATATTATTCGGTAATGAAATGTAATGCATTGACTTTATAAAATTTTTCTTGGCTTCTTGGCCTTGTTACTACAAGGCCAATGTCAAGACCGTCTAAACTTTCCGAGTTGCTGTCGTAACGTACCTTTCTAGGAATTTACCATGGTACCCATATTTTGTTTGTGATATGGACCCATGTATTATGAATAAACATCTAAAACAAATACAACTGAAATAACCCACAATATAAAATAAATTTTAATTTGTTAACTTTATGTAACTTTAGTTACCTACCTATCAAATCAAATTTCAGTTGTTTTAAAAATCCTTAATATTATGTATTTTAACATAAAATTAACTTTTTGCCACAACATAAAACTAATTTTAAGGTATGTACTTAAATACAATCTTTGCATTTCTACAAAGTTCAAGGGTAAACGCACGTTCTCGGACGTGACAAGACTTGAAACCAACGAACGTGTAGAAAGTTTTAGTTTGTTCACATACGTAAAAGTCATCATTTCAAATACTGGGTAGTACTTTAGTTGCCAGCAAAGGCAAGTCTAAGTCGCTATGTTAAATGCAGTTATTACCTTGAGGAAATACCAGGCTTAACCCATCGGTGAGAAAATAATTGTATCATCTGTCTCGGTTGTCATATCGAGACGGGAGTCATGGTAGAAACCTTTAGATTAATTAAAATTCCTAACGTTACCTATTGGATGATGTCTATGTCCATCTTCCAAGAAGCATTGAACCATAGAGGTCCCAACTTAGGTAATAAGTATGCAGGAAAACGTTCATAAGCCATTACTTTATTGTGTACCTACAGTAAAATGACATAGTAAACGACGTTATACTTTTTTAAATGTAAACGTTTTGCAATTGGTCACTCTAAGTCATAAATCGAGCATCAAACTGCCGTTCAGAACGTGCTCTCCATACAATAGACTCCGGAGGCCAGAATACTTTCGCTACTTTTTCTATATTCTAATTTCACTTTTGCATCGATTCCTCACGTCCGTAGAGAATACATATAATGTTAATCTCCTGAGACATTAATAGTTGCGTCAATCGAGACTTTAATAGAAGGAAATGCGTATGTGATGTAATTAAATCGATAGTTTATTATCATTTTAATTAATAATGCATTAAAGGAAAAGGTTACTTTCGCTATTGTTATTATGTGATGTCTAATAACTGATGAGTACTTACACATTACTTACATGACAGATTTGGTGGATAAATGTGATTAAAAGATTTACAATAAATAAGAAAAGCCTGTTCGATTATACTAGCGAGACAATAGAGAATACTACCTTCAAATACAACGGGATTAAGATCCGTTTAAATAATTATTATAGAGTCAATAGAAATACAGTGTACTATACTTACAATGGTTTGTTCATTTTGTTTGTAACTAATGAATTTAACATAATTACTAATAAGTAATCTCAAAGAAATAATACCGTTTACAATATTACCTCAGCTTAACTTGACCATCCCGAAGTTATTCATGACTTCATGAGCGGAGTCGCAGCTATTGTTTTAAGAAACTAAAGGGCGGAGATATGTAGTTACTAATTTCAGACCGGTCAAGTTAAATGTAAGTACAATGTAATACATTCATGTAAATTTTACCTGCCCTTTTCTAGTGAAAGTGAAACATTAGAAGTAAACACGACACTTAAAGGAAAGTAAATTTCATTATCGTTTCTGATGCAGATTAATGATAATTTCATTATTATACTTCTTTGAACACAGTGTCATTTTAAAACTTCAATAAAGATACAATGGTGAGCTTTCGAATCTGCTGTTTCATGAAATACCTATAGCTAAGTTATACCAAAATTAAAACACTACATAGGCCGGCAAACAAGCAGGTAGGTCATCTGATGACATCTCCACCGTCCATGATCGCCCACAATACCAGAAGAATCGTGGATGCGATGCGATACTTGACCCACTAGCTGGTTTGCCTGCTTTCGCTATAACAAAAAAACTACGAAGTAGAAGTTCTTGAAGAGGGAGAGCATATAGACACCGATCGAGGTCGTATCACTATCATGTCTCACAGAAAAACATCGTATAGTAGTAGTTTGCTGTTGCATTTAGCGTTAAATACAATTTTCGGAAACGCAATTCACTCCTCCCTACCAATCCCCATACATTTCCTTTAGAATCGTCAAGGTATCAATAATTCTTCTGGTATTATTGTTGTTCATGGTACTTGGAGAAGAATACTTACTATCAAGTGACTCATTTGGTTATTCACCGGGCTTTGTGATGAAAATAAACATACTTCGACATTAGGTTTGTGCATTGCACTATTAGCTTAATGTAAACTTATTGTTTCTAATTAATAATTTAAATTTGGTTATTTTTCCCGATGCGTAAACTTACAACGTTATTAAAGGTTGTAGATGATCACTTGTTCGAAACAACAGTTCAATGACATGTTATTCACATTGTGACCCAGATATCAGACGCTGACACTTTCTTCTTGAGGGTGTTTCTGATTCAACGCACATTCGTTTACTCTTTCATTTCCGATGAAACATCATGAGTAATAGCGTCAATATTCATTTAACTTTTCTGGTAGTTTTCGTATCTGTAATATTGAAGTGATCGAAACCACCGTGGAAAGATCTTTGATTTGCGATGAAAACTTAGAATTATTAAAATTTTAATCATTTTTAACTAGTCTATTATTATTATTTGAATAAAGATTCGATTCGTTGAGGAGTTTCCAATTTTTCGCTAGTCGATAATCAGACCTTTAATAAAATATGGAACCACCGTCGAGGTACACTATTGAATACAATAATTATTATTAATTGACCCATGTGTGGTAGACATAATTATTACGTAATTTAAATTTAAAATAAAACAATCGAATTGAATTATTTTCGAAGAATCAGATAAAACAAAAATTCTGTTTATTTGATTATTAATTTACGTAAAAGTTAGTTACAGGTTGAAAAAGGAGTATAAATTTAATACATTTACCCATCGAAATAAGATAACTATTTACCTCGTCATTCGTGCCACAGTTTCTCGAAGGCATGTTTGGAAAGCCCACAAAAAGCTCGCGACGCTACTTTTCTAAGCAGTTTACTAGATTTGCCAAGTCACGATCTCTGCAAAACGTGTGGCATTTCGTAGTTCGTTCAATGCTTCGTACTCAAACAAGCATTATGCTTATCGTATGCACTTACACCAATGAATTTCTACATTAAAAAGGACGGGTTTTGTTAGTAAAAGATAGTTCGAGGCAAGGGGATCTGTGTCATTCGGCCACGACATACATACGGGCCTGACTGTGGCTCACGCACCGTCTTTATTTCGTACCGAATATTCAGTTATGAATCATAATGACTGTACTTTTTATTTATTCCAGAAAGACATCATTTAGAACATATTATGCTAAGCACTTATTTCACTTGCTTAAATGCAATTTACCAAATAAAATATGGCACGTTCAAATACAAAAATCATACATATACCGCAAGAGAGATGTTTACTAGGCACTTTTTAAAAATAGCTTTATTAAACGATAATTGGTGATTAAATTTTACTGGGAAATTGTGGAATAGGCCTTTAAAGTGATTTAAATTATAGTGTAACTATTTGAGTTATCGCTTAATTGCCCAAACATAAATGTAAAACAAATAAACATTTAGGTATTAGGTTCTGTGTGACTTTTTTTTTTGATTATATTTTAAAATAATTTCAGGCGCTCCTCATCTATTACGTGATGGCAGAATGCGGACCGCGATTAAAATTCGCTTGGGGTGACGCGCTTCAAGGAACAGATTGCGCTGGCCCAGACGGAGCTCCATACCCCAGGTGAATTAATCGGTTTTTATTTACGGTTTTTTCTTTTTTGGTAAAGTTATCCCTAATCATACATAAGTGAATTTTAAACGGGTCATAATCGCGTAATATATTTATTTATATACATATAAATACAAATTTATTGATTATTTACCGACGTTACGACCGAGTTTAATTTAATAAATTTATTTATTTCATAATTGGCCGTATTTAATAATGAAGTATTACTAGCTACTATAAATCGCAATAGCCCAAAAACATTTATCACTAGTCTAATCATTATGACAACATACAAAAAAAAAATAGAAGGCAATTTAGATAGTGTGGTGGGTCCCAAAGTGGGACCAAAGAGCATATAGGTGGGGCCCAGTATCGTAAAGCAAAATTTATTTCTTACATTTTGAAAATACTTATGCCACTAAAGTAAACTTGAGCAGTTTTATAGACAATTACAGTGGCAGATCCAGGGTTTTGGTTTAGGGGGGGGGGGGGGTATTGAGCCTCTTAGCCCTCCCCTGGCTCCGCTAGTGGACAACTATGCTTAGTTACTAATTATAATTATTATTTCAGTCTTCTTTTGTACCTATCTATTTTAAAATACATAGGTAACTATAACATTTATTTACTTACCTATCATGCATGGTATGGCTATAAAAAGTCATCTGCTAAATTGTAATGCAAGAGTCAGAAATCGAAAAATATTATTGCCCAGATGCATTAAACACATTTTAATCCGTGTTACAAATATTGGTGGTTTTTTTCAAATAAATATATAAATTAAATCTTACTCCGCACAAATTACAGTTTGCTAGGTTTGATGTCATTTTAGGGTGGTCGCCTTATTGTTCTAGTGTCAGCATAGGTACAAAGTCTGAGAAACCGTGATTCGTGAGGTCCTGGCTTTAAATCCTAGGTTCGGTAATCACAATTTTGGTTTGAAATTTTGATTTGAATAATCACGCACTCTTCCTGGGATTACAATTTGATATTAAAATTATTAATATATTTCGTACCTACAACTGGTAGAAGTAAGTATGGCGACAAGCTCTTCCCTTATGACATCACGAGACGGAAATAAGCTCGGCGAAACGTGGGTATGCATTTGTGCACCTCTGCATATTCCTTTGGGGATACAAGCATGTGCTTATGTATTTTTTATTAGCGTTAATGACGAGACGAGCATGTTACTCGCCTAGTGGTAAGCGTCACGCCTGTCCATAAACAGAAGCAACACCATACAGAACTTAGAATTTCAAGGCACTGCATGGCATTGGACAGCGCCGTCACCCCAAGACATAAGATGTTAAGTCTCATAATGTTCAGTACTTATACTGGCTTCAATTTCCTTCAAACCGGAATACAACAGTGCTTACACAATGCTGCTTGGCGGCAGAAATGGACCTATGATCCTCGTCAAATGTCTTTATTTTTTCTTTAATTTCTTTATTATTATGAAAGAGTCGTTTAATTAAATTTACCTAATGGTTATTTTGACAGCCTCCGTGGCGCAGCGCGCGAGTAACCGGCTGCGAAGCGAGAGGCCGTGGGTTCGATTCCCGCACTGAGACAAATGTTTGTGTGATCCACAAAAAATTGTTTCTTGTCTGCGTGTTGTGGGACCGCAAGTCCCTCGTAGTTCCTGATACCCACGATACAGGTTTACCTAGTGTGGGGTCAGGACTATGTGTGTGACTGTTGGGTGTATTTATTTAATGATTGTGATCTAGAATTTTGATGCAAAATACACTAAGCATCTGTGAAATATATAAAGACCAAAAATATTTGATAAGTCATGAGTGGCATATACCACACACAAGACATGTGACCTTACCCTAGGTTAACCTGTTGTGGGTATCAAGGAACTACGAGGTACATACGGTCCCTTAACATCCTAACCCGAAACAAATATTAGTGGTTCACATATTAATTTGTCTCGGTGCGGAAATCGAACCCGCGGCTTCTTTTTTTACAACGGCTCCTCGACCACTGTGTCATGGGCTGTCAAAAATAAAGCTTAATAAATACCTATATACCTATTCTAATGTCAAGATAATAAATACCTATCTAAATGTAACGATGTTGATTATTGTGCTTTTTAGTTAACTATTTTGCATAAACTAAACGTGCACCTATTGTGATTTGTGAGCAATTTGTTATTAGACCTTGTGTACATAACAATCTTATTCTACACTAATATTATAAAGAGGAAAGATTTGTATTTATGTATTTTTGTATGTAACGAATAAACACGAAAATTACTGGACCGTTTTCAAAAATTCTTTTGCCGTAAGTTACATTATCACTGAGTAACATATGCTACTTTTTATCCCGGAAAAAGCCGTTCACGCGGGCGCGTGCAAAGGCTAGTAATATATACATACATACATACGCACTCACGCCTGTAATCCTCGAAGGGGTAGGCAGAGGTGTAACCAGTACACCCACATTTCGCCAAGCGTATCTCCGTCCCATGATATGATAGGGGGCGAGCCTATCGCCATACCGGGCACAAATTCTAGACTCCGGGCTGATACTGAGCATTTCGTAATAGAAAAATCCAATATCACTTTTACCCGACCCGGGGATCGAACCCGAGACCTCAGCGTCAGCCTCGAGGCAGTTGGTCCGAGGTTATCTTAATAATATACTTACTTATATAAGTATATTAGTTTAAGCAAGCACCTACATAAAGATGCATTATAATTTTCTCATGTGGTCAAAGCGAAAAGAAAGTTCGCTTACTTACTGTGACTAAACCAACTCCCACTGACAGCTATTTTTGTTTTCGCATTGCCTAGTTAACTTAGAAATTCTAATAACAGCTACGTGTACATACATACTCGTATATCGTACAATGACCTAGTAATACGAGCAAAACCGGTTATTGGCGGTTTCACAGATTGACTAATATGCGTAGACGTACGGCGCCGCTCAGCATATCGCCGCCCCGTTTAGTCGAGTGTGTAAGAGCGAGCCAACATTATAGCACTAATTGTATTATTAGACGCGTACATACATACAACCGCGTTTACTGCGTTCGGGTTTGTCCGGTTAAAACTCGGGTAAATTCGTGTTCTGATGAGGGCTTCATTTCGATTTTATGCCAGTCAGAATACAGAACTTGTTTGTGTTTTGTGCATTGTAGGTATTTTATGCTCTTTCAAGTAATAGTTTTGTTGTAAAAACATATTGTGAGACATTGTAAAGTGAGTTTATAGGTACCTAGCTGTATATTTATTAACAATGGAGACAAAGGTTAACATGGATGTGGACAAAGACGAATTTTACCAGCGATTATCCGAATTAATCAGCAAACAATCTATAAACACACTGCTCTTTCCGCGCGAGCGTTATAATCGTATGGTTGAGAAGATAAAAATATCGAAAACGAACCCTAAAAAGACACCCGCCGATTACCGTCGTTCTAGAAAATACGATGTTGCTGATACACCAGATGGAGAACGCATATTCGCTAGGCCAACACCTCAGGACAAACATAACATACAGCTAATGCTCGTTCCTATAGAAGAAATGTATGATATTATACGCGACTATCATTTAAATTTAAATCACGCTGGTAGAGGTCGCATGATGGCGCAAATTAAACGTAAGTATAAGAATATAACTGCCCAAGTCGTTTTACTATTTTCATCGCTGTGCCATACTTGTAAGAACAGGCTTGTGGTACGCCAAAGGAACTCGCAACCGAAACAGGCCAATACGAACTCGTTTATGAACATTGAAGATGATCCTCTACGTCCACTGCCACTAGATTTAGCACCTAGAGAATCAACAGCAACTGAGGAGGCAGGGTGGAAGTATCCAGAGCTATATTCGCGAGGACAAGTTGATTTGCTGAGTGTGATGAATGAATCTAGAGAGGAATATAAATACTTGATGGTTTATAGGAACTTTGTGACAAAATTTATTCATTTGAAGGCTATGAGGCAACTATGTATGGACGAAGCTGTTGATGGGCTATTAGAAATATTTCTTGTATTCGGTGCACCGAATATATTACAATCTAAGAACGGTATTGTCATAACAAAGCCTATTTGCAGACGTATAGCTAGTCTATCTCCGGATATTAAAGTTGTTGCTTCGGAGAATGTGTTTTCAAACCAAGATTTTAAAGGGAAATCCAATGAGGATATACTGAAAATGCTAAATAACTGGCTTGTAAAGACACAGAACGTTAAGTGGCAGGAAGGAGTTAAGTTTGTTCAACATAAATTAAACACTACATTTCACGAGATTCTATGTAGAACGCCGAGTGAAATTACTTTTGGAATAAATCCAAGAAAAGGAGTAACTTCATTCATGTCTAGGGACGTCTACGAAGATATATTAACCGAAGAGGATCTTATAGTTAGTTTAGAACAAAATATCGCCGGAGAAAATGTTCCCAAACAATTGAAACTGGAAGAGTCTTTAATTATGCCAGCTACTTTTATTAAGTCAGAAGAAGACATAATAGAAGATATTGACGTAACCGAGGATGATATAGATATTTAATCTTTTTATAAAACATTGCATAATAAATGCATGAATGCTGCCTATAAGTGATGAAAACATTAATTTATACGGTAGGTAACAGTTATGGGCCAGTTAAACGAGGCGTTCACGACCCTAGTCACGGACGGGGCGCAACCTACAGATAAGTGTTTAATTAATCTGTGCTAAAGATACTCGTGTAGAAGATGCCGTACACCGTTTAATCATAGGGGCTTGTCAAAACTTCGGTACTTTTGACGCCCCGTGTCTTGTAGACTGTAGATGAGTAGGTTGCGCTTCGCACGACGCCTTCGTCTGATGCTCGGCCCGTGCTAGCACGCGACGTTTAACTGTACCTTTAATTAGTACACTGACTTCATGAACATTGACAATCTACTGCTGGTATAGGTATATTATGTTTAAAACCTAATAAATAGAAAATATTATGACGCGCAACTTAATGCGTTTTTTTTAAATAGATAGCTGGAATGTCGGTGGGTGGTGACCATGGTGACGACTGATTATATTGAAGACTGATGAATTTATGCCTATTTCTATTTAATAATTTGACGTTTTTCCTATAAACTATTACATTTCATATATCATCATAATATATTCTCCAATATACTAAAAACTATTAAGTACACAGTTTTTACTGTAATTGCATGTCCCAGTTTAGTTAAAAGCAAACATATTTAAGGTCACACGAATTTGGCTCACCTAAGCCACATATCCGCAAATTAACTCCGAACAATCGAGAGTCCCGTTAAGATGAACCAAGTTCCTCGTCTTGGGAATGTTCTCACCACTCTTAGCTGTTTGCTACCACGAGCCATAATATTAAAAACTTTATTATGTCTGCCTGATTATGATGCGCAACGGTACATGAAAGATCGATTTAGCACGCCACCGTCAGCTCGTATTCGGAAATGCGGGCTTATTTGATCATTACACTGTTTTTAAATAGCATTGTGGTGCGATATTTCGACACTAAATATTGCTAATTATTATTTGGTGAAACACTTTTTGCTTAGATGTCCCGTTGTTTATACACTAGCTTTTGCTCGCGACTCCGTCCGCGTGAACGGCCTTTTCCGGGATAAAAAGCCTACGTCCTAATCCAGGTCATGATCTACTTGTGTGCCAAATTTCACCCAAAACCGTTCAGCTGTTAAGGCGTGATTGACTAACAAACATCCAAACTTTCACATTTACACTACTAATAGGATTTTTTTGCTACCTATAATTTGAGCAATGCTTTAAAATGGTTTCATGTATTACTAAACTCCTTAAAGCATAAAAACTCGATGGAATTTAATGCGGGTTTAATCACACATAAATTCTGTAACTGTTTATTTTCAAAAACAAATCATTTTTCTAAATAGTCAAATAGTTTTGTTATGGTTGTACGAGAAAAAAAACCCTGTCAAAACCAGCTAGGTACAATAACTTATTTAACATTACATTATTATAAACATAGCATTATATTCAAGTATATAATAGTATATATCATTTAGCTTATGTTTGTTTTTTTAATATAATATGGATAAATCGTTTAAAACGGCACACACACAAAACATATGAAAAGGCGCCGCCGCCAGTCAAGTTTGCAATTTCAATTTGTACTTTTATGATATAATGTTCACAAATCAATAGAGTAATCTCTATTAGTAATCGATGAGAGATCAAATCGATTTCATTCACTTTCTAAGTAGAGGTAGGTGTACATTGTTTGACCACACCTCTTCTAACGGCACACAGCGATATTGCCAAAGTAAAATACCTATTGTATTCTGTGACATAGTTTATTGAACTTTGTTTCTCAAATATGCCTATATTTACCTGGCCTATATATACATACACAATGCGAAACCGTGAATTTTTGTCTGATTATCAATAAATTTCGATAGATCGATTTGAGATTCTCTCTCTCGATGGGATTAAAACAATTAAAGTACAATTTTTAGGTATTCAGATACCTATGAAATTACCTTTTTTTACGATAAAGGATAAAGTATATTTCCCATCTTATTATTATATAATTTCTATTAATCAAAGTAACTACCCATGCTATCGATGCATCTTTGCCAGCGCAGTGGCAATTTTACGATGCCCTTCTTGAAAAAATCGGCTGGACGGGATGCAACAAACTCTTGAGACATTTTATACCGCCTCTCGGGTATTGACTATTTTCCCGTCAAAAAGTTGTCCAAATAATGAATCAAGCCAGCCACCTGGCAACCCTAATTTTACTGAATAAAGACGTATATAGATTGAAGATTAATTGTATCATGTTTTTATTATTAACTCCAGGCACTTGGTGAATCGCGCACTGAAGTCCGGTCAATGGAGCCAGTCGTCAAGACAAGGCAGGGTAGCGAGGACAGTGGATCCACGAGACATGCAAAGAGCATTACTAGAAGCACATAGCATGTATTCTGAAGGCATTCCGAGGCCACAAAGTAATAATAGAACTGGTAAGTGACGCGTTTTGTTAGATAGTCTCATTAACTTGTAACTTATTGGCCGTTCCCAATATACTGTTTACCAGCAGATTTGCTTACTGACGGTCAATTTTAAGAGTGGTAAAGATGTCTTTTATGAGTGGCAGAGCCACGCTGTAGACAGTTTTGTCTACAGCACGAATGGGCCGGTTCGACCGGACCGTTACTGTTTCATAGAAAATAGACGTAAAGTAGGGGCTTGCTGCTGCGTTTCGTACGGTGAGTGAGATATCCGGAGGCCCAAATCCGAGAGGGATTTCCCAATCTCTTAATTATCCTTTTCTTTGAAGGTCTACAACGATTCTATGTTTATTTTGGTAGTGCGGCCGTACACGGGCGGTGTACGTCACTTTTCATCAGGTGACCCACTTGCTCGTTTGTGCGGCCTATGCTATAAAAAGACGATCTTACGCTTATGAAGGACTTACCAAATACCACCTGCCAAAATACCTACAGAAAAGGTTTTATTTAAAACTACAATGCTTACATGTTGATTGATGCTTTAATTTTAACTCTACCACCAGAACGAAACAGCATTCCGAACTGGCGGTAGAGTTAAAATTTGGATGATTATGAATTTGGATGTTTGTTAGTGAATCACGCTTTAACAGCTGAACGGTTTTGGGTTAAATTTGGCACACAAGTAGACCATGACCTGGATTAGGACGTAGGCTAGGTGGTCACGTGAACGGAGCCGCGAGCAAAAGCTAGTGATGTATAACATTTTATAGAAATATTGAAATAAACCTAGTTTATACGGATTTTATCAGACTCAGGTAGACTCAGGTCTCTCCGCGACCACGAAGGCTGAAAAGCTTTCGAAACGGCGGGACTAAAATAAAATCTAAACCGCAATAAAATCCGTATAAACTAGTTTTATTTCAATGTGTAATATTCGCGTAAACCTAAGAAATCAATAAATATTTTGATTTTTATCTGGTTTCAGCACGAGCTATGAACATCCCAGGCATGGCACCGTCACAAACCAACACATGCGGCGGCGGTCGACTCTGTAGAACCAGGTTTAATACAACAGCGCCACTATATGGCGTGTCGCTAACATCAGGACAACCTGTCACCATAGTGCAGAAGTTCCCTGATCTGCTGCAGCAAGTTGTCTACGAGGTTTGCGAGTGAGTGATTTTTTTTAATGGTCTTCCACTTATAGCGATAGATATTCGTAGATTCCAAAGACTGAATAGATATTTATTTCTGGGCTAGCCTATGCTCGCGGCCCCGCCCGCGTGAATGGTATTTTCCGGGATAAAAAGTACCCGATAAAAGTGCCCCAATCCCAGTCATGGTCTACCTGTGTGCCAAATTTCACTCAAAACCATTCCGCTGTTAAGACGTAATTGACTAACAAACATCCAAATTCATAAACTCACAAACATTCAAACGTTCACCTTATAATAGTAGTAGGAAGTAGCATCCTACAATTCCGATGTCTCCGACACAAGGAACCCTTAAACCCCTATGGAGACAGTTTATCGTTAAAGGATAGAACGATGATAACAATTTACGGGATCTTTTTTCAAACTGACATAACACACACACATAACACAGCCTCCCTCGTAAACGAGAGTTTTATGTTATTTTATCTCTTTGTAATAAACTCTTTTCATCTAAATGGAGATTAAATGAGTAGGGATAAAATTATACCTGAAAATTATCGATACTTATATTTCATAGTTGTATCCTTACATATTTAATTACTTCGTTTTACATTCGATTTTAAATAGAGACTTAAGAACACGCAATGTTCATGCAGCGAAATATTTTACTCATATGCCTGATACCCCATGGGTAAATACAATATAGCAAAGTAAATAATAATATAGCAAAGTATAGTACCTAATAGCAAAACATTTATACTTAAAATTCATTGTCAATAGGAAGCTGAAAGCTGCAAAATTAAGACAATAAATACTAAGAAAAGATCCAAAAATTGTATAAACTTTATTTAAACAAACAGATACTACTACTACTACTAGAACTATCTACAGATATATTTTGTCGATAATTTCGGATCACTTGATTTAACAGTATCGATAACAAAAGTACTTGCTTGGAATCGAGAGAAAAGTATCAAGTATCAACTTGTATTCAACTGTATCGCTATGTTCCTATTGAGTGTGTTTGTGTTGAGTTTTGGATAAAACTTGGCATACAAATAGACCAAGACATGAATTAAAACATAGGCTACTTTTATTCCACAAAAAGACACTTACGTGGGGGGAGCCGTGGGTAACAGCTAATTTACTATACACGTAGATTTTAACAATATAGACCCCAGTGATAGTAATAACTATTAATCGTCTTCTTCTTCCACCTGGTTTTATCCCACACGTAGTGGGGTCGCAACATGATTTTTAACACATGTTACAGAAAAAATTGGCTTATTGTTTTTACGACTGGCCGCCTACCTGACGTTAACCCCTCTGGGGAGCAAACATCCAGACTCGAAACATATATATGTGGATCACACGAAAAATTTGTTTCGGTGCGGGAATCGAACCCGCAGTGTCTCGCTTCAAAGCTTGCTATTCGCCCACTGCGCCACGGAGCCTGTCCGTGGCGCAGTGGGCAATCATTATTAGGTACCGTATATTATCCGTAATCCGTGCTCACACCAGTCATACATACATACATAGACTCACGCCTGTTTCCCATAGGGGTAGGCAGAGACAACAGATTCACACTTGCTACGATCCTTGCATACTTCTTTAGCCTCATTCACTCTCATAAATTTTTTCATACATGCACGTCGGTTTAGGGTACTCCTGACCTGGCCTTTCTCGAGAATATCTTCAACTTGATCTAAGAACGTTCAGTTTTGTATTAATATACAAAACTAGATGTGCCGCGCGGTTTCATCGGGTCCAATTGTGAATACGAACCATCCAGGGGCTCACTCAAATACACACAAAAATTCATGAAAATCTGTCAAGCCGTTCTATTTATTTATTAAGTTATATTATTTTTACATTATGTATTTATTATTTGACAGCCTCAGTGGCGCAGCGAGTGAGTTGCTCACATGAAACGCTGCCGATTCGATCTCCGCATTGAGACAAATAAATGTTTGTGTGATCCAGAAACATTTGTTTCGGCTCTGTGTTTGGAAACCCAATATCAGTTTTACCCGACCCAGAGATCGAACCTGAGGTACCTCAGCACATTAGTCGTACCGCGTACGCATTACAACTGCGCCACTGAGGCAGTGTTAATACAATATCTCTATTGTATTTAGTGTAATTGATAGATCCTAATAAAGCAGTTATTTGAAAAATGGTATATTATATTTGTTAACCAGATAACGAACATAACGTTTAACAAAACTTAGAAACCGACTTCAAGCAATAGCATGTAAATTCCAATACAATAACACAATCGCGACGAGTGTACTGTTGTCCGTTGAGGAGTTTTATTTTTTTGTCAGTCATGAGGTCCTAACCAAATTTTTATGGGACCACATCGCAGCTAAACTCTATCGAGTGAAATTTTTTCCAACAAAATCGGCGGATCCACAATTGGCGGAGAAATCGATTACATACACCAAAAAAAAGCAAAAACAAAATAAAAAAAAACGCGCCTAATTGAGAAGCGCCTATTTTTTTGAAGTCGGTTCAAAAGGTTGGCGTTTACACTTTAATTGTTTGTTTTTTTGGTTCCAGGTCAAGCGAGTGTTCAGTAGTTAGAGGGTCGTGTACACAGACCTACGTGCCTTATCTGTTTCTAGTGCTACCTTTAGGACCGGTCACGTTAACAGGTCAGGATTACGTGCTGGTCGAGTCCGGGTGCGTTTGCAGACCTGATCCTATTTCCTAGTACTAGATTCATATAATCCCTCCAGTGTTTTCATATGGGACCATTGAATCGCTCTTTGTTTATGAAACAGTCACTTCTAAACATGTTTGGCGTCTATGGGAATATATTTTTATGTTATTTCAGTTGATGTGGTAATTAATGGAATATATTTATGTCCCAAAAAATTTAAAACATTGTAAAATATCAAGTCAAAATAGTTGTCATGACCAGTTTAACAAATATTTTCAATATACACAGACTAAAGCCAACTATAAAAAACTGACTTAGTTTGATACCTTAAATTGTGCATAGAAAGCAATCAGTATTACGAAACTGCAGCATATTTTCATTGAAATATTGAATATTTATTTCAAAATACTCCGTAAAGTAGGTAACATTCTTTTGACTATCCAAACTTTTGTATGGAAATACTTATTTTTCCGCTGATATAGTACGCCATTTAAATACAACGAATATGGTTCTACGAATTATTTTATAATGGTTGGTCCCATATATTTTAAGCCAATGTAAAAAATATGTGCATTTATTAGTTTAATTTTCGTGAAGATTTAAATAAATATGAATATCTGTTTTACATAATTCTATCGAAAATCTAAATAATTGGTATTGAGGTGAATAGACAGAAATTACTGTAAAATCGCCGAAGAATAATTATCAAAATTGTGAAAATTTTTCGACCATTTTGCGGTTCATTAATATCTGTATTTTTTATATATAGACTGAGTTTATTTCTGTTAATTATATCATAAATATTTATTTACTACCGTTGATGGATATTAAACTGGAAAGATCGACTGGATTAGACTAGTGTCCAGTCTAGTTTAAGAATTTTATGCCAAATAGTCTAGTATTCATAACTAGCTTATCGATCGCTTGAGTGACGAAACGGGCAGATCGCTCGCCTAATGGCCAACCACACAGAACTTTTAATTACAAAGTACTGCATGTCATTGGACTGCGCTCGTCACCGCGAGACATAAGATGTTAAGTCTCGTAATGCCCAATAATTTAACTGGCTTGAATGCCCTTTAAACCGGAAAACAACTGCTTACATACCAGGCGCGGCGCTTACCATCAGGCGAGAGAGCTGCTCGTTTCGTCGTTCAAGTAAATAAAAAAAAGACATGACTACTCCATCCATTGGTTCTATTCAACATTTATATAAAAATGTTTTAAAGGGTCTATATGTTCCAGTTTGATATCAATTAATGTGTATACTGTTGTATAACGGTGTATGTGTCAGATATATTTATATGTAAATTAATGTAATGTTAATTTTATATCGAACGCTCGTGTTACGTTAAGTTACTGTTAATAATGATAATGCATCAAACGTTATTAAATTATTATGGAAATTTATGAGTAGTTTTTTTATCGTTTCTTTTGCGTTGAATATGTTCATAATTATTTGCATAACATACGCACTCACGCCTGTAATGCCCGAAGGGTTAGGCAGAGGTGTAACCAGTACACCCACATTTCGCCGAGCGTATCTAGTCCCTTATGTGATAGGGGGCGAGCTTATCGCCATACCGGGCACAAATTCCAGACACCGGGCATCAGCCTTTCAACTGAGCATTTCTTAATAGAAAAACCCAATACCACTTTAATATAATTATAAAAATAATTATATAATTAATTAATTATTTGCGATTATATAATTATTAGAAATAGAATAGAATAAAGGTACTAGAGTGGAGACCACGTCTATCCAAGCGCAGTGTGGGCCGACCTTAAGCCCGCTGGACCGACGACCTAAAAAACGTAGCGGGAAGCGGCTGCATGAGGAAGGCACAGGACCGTCAAGGGTGGCGCCATCTTCGAAAGGCCTATGTCCAGCAGTGTACGAATTCAGGCTGATGATGATATAATTATTACAGTTTTATAACGTTCATTTTAATTTTATTACTTTGGTTTATGTACTAAAAATCTATACTGGGTGTTGCAGAAAGGTGGTATCAACAATATATCGACATACAAGGAAAACGATTTAAAACTCAATAATAGTCAAAAAATAATAAGCTAATTTAGCTAATTTATTTGACAATATTTTAGTAGTGGGATCTCAAAATCGTATTGAGACCTGAAAACCATCTAATAAACTATCATTTAACTATATATGTATTAAACATACTTAACATACATAACTTACAAACATACATAAGTTAAGCTAGTCCTTGGACCACAAAAGAATATTCTCGTTATAGTTTTTTTTAATGTGATTTTAATTTAACGGGTAAGGTACTTTTACGTTAAATTTAATCGCCTATAAGTGCAGTTTTAATTGATACCACCTTTTTGCAACACTCTGTATGCATAAAAAGAAAAGTCGTGGCACACTCACTGACTCATCAATGTCCAGCCTAAACGTTTAGACTTAGAAACCTGAAATTTTGCAAACACGTTCCCTTTACGATGTATACAAGGAATAAGGAACGGTATTTCGAAATTCAAACAAAATGGTTCAAAGTTTGTATGGAAAAACAATACATATTATATATAGACATTTCGACTCGAAACTTTGTACGAGTAATACATACATACATACGGACTCACGCCGGCAATCCCCGAAGGGGTAGGCAGAGGTGTAACTAGTACACCCACATTTCGCCGAGCGTATCTCCATCCCATAATGTGATAGGGGTCGAGCCTATCGCCATACCGGGGTACAAATTCCAGACTCCGGGCTGATACTGAGCATTTCGTAATAGAAAAACCCAATACCACTTTACCCGACCCGGGGATCGAACCCGAGACCTCAGCGTTAGCTTAATTATAACGCGTACGCATTACAACTGCGCCACCGAGGCAGTCGTAAGTACTCTTAAAAACAATTAAGTAATCACGTGTTTCGCGATTTTACGAAAATCAAACCATTATAGGGTGGGATGCTTTAAAGCGGCGGGGGTTGCAGCTAGTGATAAATAATTGCGCCTATAGTATGTTTTTTAGGGTTTCGCACCCAAAGGGTGCGTACGTCACCGTGTGTCTGTCTGTCGGTCTGTCTGTTTGTCCATATGTCTGTCTGTTTGTCCGTCTATCTGTCTGTTTGTCCGTATGTCTGTCTGCACTACCTTCAAACGATATTAGCTGGTTAAAGTTAGATTAAATTTGGTAACTTTAATTTTGCGCCATGGGTTAAGCGTTCGTTACGTTCTTAAGGGAAATGACAAAATAAATCCTTTAATGTTTTTAATAAATTTATTAACAATGTAATAAAAAGCTACAAATTTAAGTAGAGATTACAAAACATAGGAATTTTGACAAATTTTATTTGACAATTACGCACTCAATAGTAAGAATTTTTAAGACAGAATAAGCACAAGTTTTTGAACATTGCGAATAAACTTATAACGAAAAAATACAAAAATAAGTAGCTGTATTAGTTACTTATCTAAATTTTCGAGGCTTGGAGTATCAAACAACTACCTATCTAAACTTATTATAATAATGTCTATATATTATTTGACTTAGATAATGAAATTCGCCCCAGTTTAAAATATTACTAAGAAATAAATATTTTTATGGCAAGAAGGAAGCAGTAACATTGTGAAGAAATATGATGTTAAATGTAACGAGCTAATGACTAATAATTATATTGTTGGATTCAAATAATTAATTGATGCATGATTAAGAACGATAATGATGGAAAACGATAAATGAGGCCAGTGTGTTTCAATGATCACGATGAATAGAATTTGTTACTTAAACAGGGCATGGACAAGTTAATGTGTTATATGGTAGATGAATTATTTTGAAAGATAATTTTACGATGGAATAACGTGTTATAATAGGCATGAAGTAATCACAAACCACCAACCAACCTTTTACGACATTAAGATATTTTTTTTTGTACTAAATTAAAGTAACTTTATTTTATTTCTGAATAACAAGATCAACAAAAATCATAACTGGGAGGTTTTGTCATTCGTAAAAAATATTTATGTAATTGTAATGAGATTAATCGAATTTAGCAACTGTTTATTAACGTTTTTCTAATTTCGAAATACTTCGAGCCCCGGGCCGGGCGACACAATTGCTTCATCCTAAGATCGATACTTCGTCCTCGTTAGTACATAATAATTATTATCTCTATGCTTGCCCTCCATAAGATTAAGGTTGAACATGGATTATAAATACTAATAAAGTTTTAAATTTTACATGATTGTATAAAGTTATTTGTGTTTTTTTTTCATTTTGGTCGAATAAGTTCAATGGCGGGCTACAAAATAATAAATGTAGACATTATTACTTAAATATCTAAACTAATTTATTGTTCGTAGCGGTAATATTGAGGGGGTGGCTGCTGCGGCCTGGGTTGAGGCGCCTCTTGGTGTTGCAGGGTCTGGGGCTTGGGCGTGGGGATCTTCACTACGATGTCTGTGGGTTGTCTTTGCACCTGTAAAATTATTTGGTATAGATTGTGGCTTATCTTATCTTCTTCCACCTGCCCTTATCCCACTCGCAGTAGGGCTGGCGCAACATGCTTTTAACACAAGTTACAAAAAAAATGGCTCCTAGTTTTTAAAACACCCGGACTCGAAACAATTTAGCAACGACGCTTATCTTAATGTCTAAATTCACAAAATATTTTTGCTGACGTCTCTATATATCTAAAGTTTCTAAATATGTTTACTGAAAATATTTTACCTAAGTTCCTGATTCTGATCAACATTGCAATGAAGAATTGTTGTAATAGATAAAAAAAAATATATTCTTCGATTGTATTTTTTTAGTATAAGATAAAGGTAAACTAATAAATAATCCTTGTTACCGAAACATTAGGATTGAATATGTATACCATAATATACTATATTCCGCCATCAGTTTCATTTGTGTGGAGAAATAAATTGACCACTTCGCTCCGTAGCAAAACATGAGACAAAATAACGCATTATGGAGGTGTCATGCCAAAAGGTATGAGAAAAGATGAAAATACCTAGTCTTATTCATATTCTTACCTCAGCCTTGAAGCCCTCTTTGGGATCGGCTGTGTAGGTGACAGTTCTGATGAATCCATCACTGTCGACCACGGAGTAAGAGCCCTTGATGACGTCACCATCACGCTGCTCCTTTCTGTTTTGGTAGTTAGTGAATTGGTCGTCATTCACGTCGAAACCGAACTGGTATGAGGGATGAGGCTAGAAGGAAAGAAAATAAAGGTAAATAAGTTAAAGGTAAAGTAGGTACTTTCACCCTTTTTAGTGACATATGTAACGCATTAAAACAATTAATTGCCTTGAGAATTTTTAATGCAGTTTAAAACCAGCGAGATCCTTGTTTGTATTCCTGGCTACGGTAATTAGTGTTGAGTTTTCAAATTCAGAAAACACATAATGTGAGTTTCACGAGATTGTAAAGCCCCACATCACGTCATTTGACAGTAAGAAGCTCGACGAACCATTGATGTAGGTACTAGTGGTTCCTCGAGTATACAGGCGTGAGTATAAATGTTAATTTTTGTAGTATAAAAAGTAGTTTTTACGGAACGGTATTTTACTAAGTGCTTATTATTGTATAAAACGACATAACATTTGCATCATATTATGAGTATTATAAAATTAATGTTTAACAACGTTATAATATACAAAATCGCTGGTTTAGCAATTTTGCATTTTAGGATTCCATCCAGTTCGAAGGACCATCGTGTTTCCGTCAAATAAAAAGTATCAGATTTTTATAATTTTATAGAACTGGTAATAAATAAATGATTTCGACCGATTTTTTTTTTCGCTAATTTATGTAATATGTATAATTAATTTCTCTACCAATTATGGACCGATTTGGTTAGGAAGAAATCATCGATAGAGTTTAGCTGCGCAGATCGTTTCATATAAATTTGGTTAAGATCTGATGATGGAGTAGGGAGTAAAAAAATTAACTCCTCTATAGATAACAGTACACTTGTGACTGAGTTATTTTATTCGAATTTAAGTGTTGTAGGTACTCGTCACCCTACCGTTACAAAATTTAAATTTAAAATAAGTTTAAACAAAACTTAGAAACAGAGTTAAAATAATAACACTAAAAAGTAAAATAGAACATAACATCTTGATGTATTTTTGGAGTCGTTGTATTTTCAGTTCAGCGGCACCACCATCAACTCCAAAAACACGTCTAGAAATTGTTATTTGTATTTTCAGTGCTATTGATTATAGTCCAAGTTATCCAATGCTTATGAATGTGAAGCATTAAGTTCATAACACTTTATATAACACCTCACACACTACGATACAATCGAAATATGATAATTAATTATGACCAGTATTACATTAGGTTTATAAATTAAACCACTTTCATAATCAGTTTTGTGTTACGGGTATGCAGTAGATTGTAGAAAAGTTTCCGAGTGAAAGTAGCTCGGCCACTAGCCGCTAAACTTCGATCTGATCCATCCGCATGCATTCAGCCTACTATATTGTGTTACTTCGTAAAATTGAACGTAAATGGTAATTTATGCTGTGCCAATAAATGCGATGTAAATTAAGGTTGCTGCACTTCCGCGGTTGTAACTTTGTTTTGATCGTATATTGAGGCGTTTGGTATTATAACTGCAGCTGCGGTATAAATTTAAATAGCACAATTCACAATTCGCATGCTACTAATATAATAGTAAAATATTGTTATGTTTTTAACATTTGAATGATACGACGTTAATGGCCTTATAACTTCCTTTTTTATTGTTTTTAAATAATAATGACTGTAGTATCTGAGTGGTAGAGCCACACTGTAGACATTTTTGTGTACATCATGAATGGGCCGACTCCTCCGGGTCGTTACCACTGTCTCACTGAAAACCGTCGTAAAGTAGCAGCTTGCTGCTGCGTTTCGTACGGCGAGTGAGATATCCGGAGGCCCAAATCCCTTTCCCCTTCCCAATACCATAATTATCAATTTCCTTTATGTTCGGCAACGTGCCCATGATTCCTTTGGTATTGTGGGCGTATCTGGGCGGTGGAGATCACTTACCATCAGGTGAACCACTTGCTCGTTTCTGACCTATGCCATAAAAAAAAGATCTTCGAGAATATTCGAGATATTGTGAAATAAGCTCTTATAACATTCTGTAATTAAGTTGGTTACGACATACTGATTGAAATGATTGAACTAAATATCATTCGTTTCAAAATAAAAAGAACCGGTTACAAAATTATATCAATACGAGAAAATCAAGAAATATGTACCAGAGACATATAAGTTAAGTGGATTAATTGCAAGCGGTTTGCATTATAAATCTTTCGATGCAATAAAACAGGTTAGATATTTCATTATGTTTCCAAAAAGTTGATCCATGTATAATATACAACCCTAGACAAAAGTTACTTGTGTTCGCTTTTAATTG
Organism: Mimas tiliae; assembly: GCA_905332985.1. NCBI lineage: Eukaryota > Metazoa > Arthropoda > Insecta > Lepidoptera > Sphingidae > Mimas > Mimas tiliae. Next base: position 11,040,895 of record HG995238.1, read on the forward strand.
GATAGCCTTATTTTTCAAGCATCATGTATAATATATCAATCGTTGCCATTTTTCCCTATACTGAATTTACGCCACAGCTTACGTATAATGTACATAAACTACCAAACATGTAAAGAGCAAATGGGTAGCCAGTCTTATGACCATTCTTCATTTTAGGGCATAAACAATCTTGATTAACCGACTTGTAGGTACTTTATTTTAAGTAAGAGAAATAATTTAATAATATGATTGTTTTGCGAAAGGATAGAGGTTGATTGTTTAGGATAACTAAATTTTCACCTAAAACTACGAAGATCTTAATATTAATATTAATTTAAAAAAAATGTATAAATGGTTTTAAAAGAAAAAATAATACATTAGGCACTTACATCATAGTCTTCCTGGGGCTCACGAACTTCTTGCGGCCTCTGGGGCTGGTATTGCTGTCTGAACTGTTGGGGTTGTTGCTGCTGTTGCGCCTGATACTGAGGTTGCGGTTGCGCTTGATACTGTGGTTGCGGTTGCGCCTGATACTGAGGTTGCGCTTGGTATTGACCTTCGCTCTGTGCTGAGTAGGGCTGATAGGAAGAAATTAGGTACATTTTAGAGCATTTTCTATTTACATCATTCAAGATTAGGAAGAAATCTAGATGTTCGTAGTGTATGTTCGGTTTTTAACAGACTCCAAAAAAGGAGGACGTCCTTAATTCAACGCATATTTTTTACGTAGATTACAACACGATATCTCTACACTTATTTTGAGTTTACTTCAAGGGTGATCCCATTTAAATTGGATTAACGTCTGATGATATGATAATGCTGATTAATTAATTTTACGACACATCATTCACTTCAATTACTTAGCACCCTGTGGGTGACTGGCGTCAATATCTCTAGAATTCTTCTCTAGAGGAAACGACTTGCTGACATAGGCGATAGAGTTTACGTTTTATAGTTTCAAAATATGTTTTTATTCTGTTTTGTATGTAAATAAAATTATAATGCTTACGAGGCGAGCAGGTGAAGGGGCAGATCCGGGAATGTGAGCTGGTCTGGGTATTACTTGAGTTTGCGCGGGAGCAGCTCCACCCTGGTCAGCCAGGTACTGTCTTAATAGATGTGGCGGGATACCTTCTGGCTGCTGATAATGTTGTATATTATTACTTGCATTTTTTAGAATGCAAAATAATTCTCCAGAGCGTGATTGGCCCTATACAAGGGCCGACTCTTGCGAAGGATACGGCTGCATGCATTTGCGTACCCCGTAACCTCCAACATACAGGAAAGAGAGGAACACCGCGGGGTTTAGTCGGTTGGGCGGTTTAGGTCGATGATTCCGACCTAAGCTACGTTCAAGCTCCGACTCAGAGAGATCCGTAAAGAGATTCCATTAAATAAAGGATACAAAAGAACCGAATGATAGGGTGAGAGAAAAACCTAATTATATCCAGCAGGATGCCAGGTTGTAAGAAGTTAATTTACAGCAAAATATCTGCATACACTTTCTATTTTTTTGGGATTAATGTAGCTTACTCTTGGGCCAAAATATTTGTCTCTCAACTCAATTGCTTTAAATTCGTTCAGATAATTCAAGAAGCATGTAGAAAGCGTGTAGTCACATAATGCCCAGTAATCTCATTAGCTTTAAAGTCCTTCAAACTAAAACACAGTAGTGTTTACATTCTGCTGCTTGGCGGCATAAAACACCGAGACAGCGGTAGTACCAACCCAGACAGCCTCCCGCATATGAGGAACCTACCACCTTGTCGTAAGTACCATTTTTACTACCATGTGAAACACTTCCGCTTGTTTGTCAGTTGGATGTTCAAGGTGGAATTAGTATTAAACAAGATTAAATAATGTACATCACGTTACGTTTTAGCAGAGTTTAGTATGAGTGTTAGAGCCACGCTGTAGACACTTGTCTACAGTATGTATGGGCCGGCTCGTCCGGGTCATTACCACTGTCTCACAGAAAACCGGCGTAAAGTAGCAGCTTGCTGCTGCGTTTCGTACGGTGAGTGAGATATCCGGAGGCCCAAACCCCTCCCCTTCCCAATCCCTTAATTATCCCTTTCCTTTAAGGTCGGCAACGCACCCATGATTCTTTTTGTATTGTGGGCGTACATGGGCGGTGGAGATCACTTACCATCATGTGACCCACATTCTCGTTTGCTGGCCTATACCATAAAAAAAGATCGTTTTATTATATTTTTGAATAAAAGAAGTTATGTAGAATTTAATTAAATTACGCTAATAAGTTACGCAAAGGAATCCGCAGTAAAAACTTAGCACAAACGCAACGAGGTTATGAACGCCTGGCTTACTGTAATAGTATTACAAACATCTTCAGTGACCGTTTAAAATTCGTCGCGCTCTGATGTAATGGGGTGGCATGCGTAACAATCTTCTAGTTTTATTCTTTTATTACCGAATGCTTATGACTCGCTTAATCATAAAGTTATCTGTTAGGTCTGGAGAAAATGGTTTTTTTAATATCACATTTCATATCATTGTTTCAGTAATTACGACACGAATAGCTTGTATCTTTTCTTATAAGGATATTAAAATTGTAGACGTATTTTATTTAAATTATAAAGAATGAATTTTCAAGAACCCTCAATGCCTGATTGTGTCAGAGTTCCAATTTTAAACTCCAAGTGACTGTAAAATATTTTGACATATTGTAGGAACGCGGCCAAGTTACACATAAGTAATATGATTTAGTTTTACCAAAAGCTATTCGTGGTCTCTGACATTAATTTAAAAATAAATACACAGAAATATTGTTGCCCTAATAAATTATAATCGGAAAAGAAGTCTTAGTACATCTTCTTCCTACTCATCTATCAATGAATGGCTTCCGATATTATTATGTAACAGCTCTACATAGATAATAGTCATTAACTCCGAATGGTTGCGCAATCGATGATCTCTTTAGCTCGAATAAAACTCTTTGCTGACTTTGTGAAATTCGTAAACTATGTACCAACATGTAAATAAATAGGTACGTCGTGTTCAATTAATTATTTTTAAGTTATATATTAAATGTAGTAAACGGTGGGTAATGGAGAGTTCTTTTGAATCTCTGATGTAAGTATGGTAGCTTTGAGTTACATATAGACATATGAAATAGTTCTCAGGTTTTACATATTATTTGTAACCAAGTATTATTACCTACTTGCCTTTCCAACAGTTTGCAAAAAATTATAATACTATTACCATCCAGAAAATAGTGTTTATTGTAAACTTCATATTTATGTTTGTAAGAAAAGTTTCCTTTAGAAATCTCAGTTTTTTTTCTATTTGTACAGTACTTTAAGTAACTGAGTACATAACTAAACCACTGCCACTAGATAGCAAAATTTACACACTAGCGGCGGGTCTAGTTGGGACTAGTTGGGACACTGTCTGTAGTTCCATTTTCTGCCATTTTACACTAACTGTTAACTTGGTACATCTATAAAGCAAATTTTTCGTTTAAAAACATAAATAAAGAAAATTAAAACAAAAGCTTCCTTATTTAAAATCGTAAAAATACTCCACTCTACTATGAGAATGACTGATGCAATTGGTCGAGAACAATAGCTGAGCTGTAGGCAGTTAAGATCTCTAACCGGTTTGTGACTCAACCACCAAATGTTGAGGCTTTCGCTTACTTACACGTCTTTATTAAACTATTTCTTAACTTAGGGACTGTTTAAAAACATGATTAAGATTTAAGTTAATAATTGTAGGTACTAGATTACTGAGTCAAGTATGATAGTTCAATTGGGATAATGTTTTGATATTGTCATGTTTTTTTTTATGGAATGGGTATTTTGAAAAGGTCCTGTTGTATTTAACATTATGCTACCTGTTATGACCTGAAGTATACATCGATTATCATACGTGTATAGGGTTAGTTAGATAGAGTGTACTAAGCCGTTTTAGCCAACTTAAAATATTGCCTTTAAGGATTACTACCATCTCTTAAAAAAATATTTTTTGTTTCATAAATATAAACGTTTAATTTTAAAACCGTACAACCCTGTCGCGCGTTATTTAAGCTCACGGCTTGGCTGAAAAATACAAAGGAACCGCACCGTCGCGTCGCGTCATAGGTTTCATAATATGTGCGTAGTTTTTTTAAATGTTTAAACAGCAATATCTCTGAAACTATTGGATTTATTGAAAAAGATGCAAGTACAAAAGCTGTTCAGAATTACGGGTACTCTTATATCCTTTCAGCTTAGTACACATTTTCTGACTAACCTTGTATAAATAAATATAGTATGCCATTAGAAAGGGCTTACAGTAATAAGCAATATGTATAAGCACTGTTGCGTTCTGGTCTGAAGGACATTGAAGCCAGTGAAATTCCTGGGGATTCTGAGACTTGCCACGGGGTAACTAGCGCAGAACAGTGCCATGCAATCCTTTGTAATTCAAAGTTTTGAGTGGAGTTGCTATTGCTTACGAGCAGGCGTGGCGCTCACCATAATAAGAAAAAAATATAAACTACTAATGATTATAATATCCTATATCATACACAATTGCAAGGAAAATTATTTGGGGGCTACATTAGACTACCGTGGTAAATAAGTAGGTACCTATGCTATTTACATTCCATTTTTCAAGGAACGGATTTAAGCTTCCGTGATATATTTGTAATGCAACGGTCCTAAAATAATGTAAACAAAGATGTGAAGTCAAATCCAAGCTTATGTCTTTGAATAATAAAACATAACTGATATAATATTCGAAACATTACTCAAAGTGTCATGCCTATACATACTTACTTATTAAACTTATCAATATAATTCATATATATAAATCTTCTAATATATTTGCCAAGATTTTAGGAGAAAAAAAATGATTAATAGGTATATTTCTTTTAACTAGTTAAGTAGTTATAAAATATTTAAATTGCTAGAAATTAAAAGGAAAGGTATACAGTTTTTTGTCTTACTTGAAATCTTAGCAAATAATTTATGAATCACTTAAGCAACACAATATAAAACAAACTCACTTGTTGTTGTTGCCCCTGATAGGGATGCTGAGCTATAGGGGTTGCTAAAACACACCCCAGGAATGCCAACGCTACGCACTGTCTCAACATTTTGCACACACAAAAAATATTAATAAATAATAATAAATCCTTTAAAAAAATGAAGGCCACACCACACTCGCGTCCACAATTACGTATCGTGCGATGCGTGTAAGTAACTCTCACTTTATATAGAGGCACCCCTTCTAGTGATGAAGGCGGGAGTAGTGCAGTTAAATGTGCATGTGTGCTTCGAAATTTAAATGTAACCATCAGTTTTTTGAGAGCGTACTTGCCTTTTGTTTACTTTCATTAAGTCCTTGGTTGCCAGTAACAAATAACGTTTTCCTGTCTAAGTTTCTTTAAATGCGCTATTATCTAACTTGTCCATTGAAAATTAGTGTTTCGAAAAAAAGAAAGCTTGAAAATACGTTAAATTATTATGCACAGGAGCACAATAATTGGTATGTAAATTAGTTTTACTAACTTCTTAAATATTTAAATGGCTTGTTCTTTTCCTTATTAATAACTTTTCTATTCTCCATTTGTAGGATACAACATACACATATTTTTTTATTAGCTTTAATGACGAGACATACTACTCGTACCCAGTATTTTCACTGGCTTCAATGTCCTTCAAAACGTAACTCAACATTGCCTACACGCTGTTGCATGGCGGCAGAAATAGACAAAGCGGTGGTACCAACCCAAGCGGTCTCTAACATAAGAGAGACCTACCACATTGTACACATTGTATTGCTTTCCTAAGCATATCCCATAATGACTGCTATAGTTTTGCTATTATTTTATTTTTGCATTAGATATATGAGTGGTAGATCCACGCTCCAGATAGTTTTGTCTACAGCACGAATGGGCCCGCTCAAGCAGATCTTTAATATTGTCTCACAGAAAACCAACGTAAAGTAGTGGCTTGCTTACTTTTCGTATGGTGAGTGAGATATCCGGAGGCTCAAATCCCCCTCCCCTTCCCAATCCATTAATTATCCCTTTCCTATAAGATCGGCAACGCGCCCATGATTCTTGGTACTATGGGCGTACATGGGCGGTGGAGATCACTTACTATCAGGTGACCCACTTGGTCGTTTGACGGCCCATGTTTTAAAAAAAACTCTGAGGTTACAAACATTAAAAAAAAATACAGTCGAATTGAGAACCTCCTTCTTTTTTGAAGTCGGTTACAAAGAGATATAAAAGTTTTGTAATATGTAGAACAGAAACAATGTTTTCGCATATTATTTACGAGAGTCAATTAGTATGCACACATGTTTATGAAAAATATGATAATTATACTGACTAACTTATGAAGCATTCCTTCATATCGCCGGTATTAATTTTAACAATTGCGTTATCCCTTGTTTATAGCAACTTTTAACGACTTGTTACAAAAACATATTACTTTACAGCTATAAAATGATTAGATGTATACTTAATGAAGATACTTAAACCAAAAATGTATTCGTCGTCCGTATATATAGATTAAACACGTCTGTCTGTATTGTGAATTACGTATTAACTTTTTCTGTTTTCACTTATGGTGGTTAAGTTATATTTATTGTTTATAAACTCACAGAGTTTGAGCTTGTCGGTAGCGATCATGGACTTGATGTCTTTAAAAAGTTATTTGATGACAGATAAGATACTACGTGAAATATATTTCCAAGCTTTAGAACTCGCTTTAACGTTGTTCAACCATTTTTATTGTACTCCTTTCATTGCATTCGACAGTTTTTTTTCTACATCTGAATGACGATACGGGCAGGTTTCTCGTCTGATGATTACCCATAACCAATAGCATTAGCAACACCATCTGGAACAAAATTACAAAGTATTGCATGGCATTGCATTGCCTCTTCAAGCCAATTAAAAACCCTTTAATATAAAAGTTAACATACCTCGGTGGCGCAGTTGTAATGCGTACGCGCTACGACTGAGGGTGACGCTGATGTCTCGGGTTCGATCCCCGGGTCGGGTAAAAGTGATATTGGGGTTTTTTATCACGAAATACTCAGTATCAGCACGGAGTCTGGAATTTGTGCCCGGTATTGCGATATGGGACGGAGATAGAGAGATGCGGGCTTATGGAAGACCAGCGGTTGCGGCTTGACTGCGACCTCACGCTGAATAAGCCCATTTGCACACACACCATGACATTCGGAACAATGCATTCAAATTAAATATGTTTCTTCCCACCATGCCATTATTCGTTGTGTTGCATCTGTAGTCGTCTCGCTGATGCGTCGCGTCATTTGAGGACTTCCTCAAAGGACGGGGCGCTTCATGTGTGACTGCTGTGGGTGTATACAGCGTTTGTTGGTGTGGTGGAGGGAACATAATGGATTACCATCATCACCTTCCAGTTCCGAAGCAGTATTCCAAAGAGTGTATTTTTAATATACTACATATGTATATTGTGTTGTGTGCAATAAATGTTTTTATTACTATTATTATTAGATACATATATATTAGATGTATTGGTTACACCCCTGCCTACCCCTTCGGAGATTACATGCGTGAGTGCGTATGATGTATGAACTTAACATACTAGTTTTATTTGCAATCTTTTTACATTCCATTTTCTAACGGGATCTTGGTGTGATCCTGGATTATAAAGTACTGAAAGTCACTGCACTCCGCTCATCATCCCGAGCTAAGATGATTGTCTCATAATGGTAATTTAACTGGCTGGTTTTGATTTACAATTTGTAAATTTACAAAACAATTCCAAAGGCATTTATTAGTTTTAGTACTTATAATAATTTTATGATTCGGTGTATTTTATAAGTGTTTATTGCTAAGGCCAATGGCTGTTGCGTGAGTAATTGAGAGTTGAAGTCAAGGTGGATAATACATAATTATTTTTTTAATTGGTTATACATATTGACATATAAATATTTTTCTTTCTTTGTTGTCCCGGCTTAATGGCAAGGCCAATCCCGATTTGACGATAGATTTGGTATAATGTGGGGCGACCCGCCGTCTGACCCCCACAACCCGCAACGGGAACCAATATAAATATCATATCTATTTATATATTATTATTTATTTATTATTATTATTGGTTTACGAGAATGCCATTTGCAACTTTCTTGACGCTGAGACTAGATCGGAATGATATTTTGAACATTTAAAATTACGAGAATTGGCCTTCTGGTTCTTGGCTATGTTTAAAGAAAATCTGTTCAGTCATTGTTTTCTAATTGATATCGGGTTTTTAAAGTAGGTTTTTTATTAATTTGATTGACTGAACCTTTTAAAAATCTTTTTTTTTTAATCCTGGCTAGGCAAAATGACTACGCTCCACCTGATGGTAAGTGTAGCGCAATCCAAGAATAGTGTCGACCAACGACATACACTGTAACTATCGTAGATTATGCCGGCCTGCTTAATTGCTTCTTCACACTCCGTTTAAAGGATCCCATGTTGTAGGATGAATTTAAAATTCATTTAATGTTCATTTATGCCAAGATATCCATTTCGTGGACTTAGATTACTCCACATAAATGTATCTTGTAGCTTCAAGCCAAATTGGTTACGGCCTATAAGTGAAGACTGTCATTAGCTAAGTCGAGGTACTCGTGCGAAGTATTTCCACTCGACATGTGACTAATGTCGCTTATTAGTTCTGAATAGTATCTAACGCAATTTGTTTTAAGCCTGGCCTTGACTGCGTTCTATATGTCAATGCACTCAATGTACGGTATATCGTTGCGTTCACTTACAATTGTTCCGTTTTCTGATTGTATCGTGTCGTGACTCATTTTATCATATTTTTCTGTACTTAGGACTTTTCCTATTTACATTTTGTTCTGGAATGGCCTTTAGATCTTGTGATACCGTTCTCTGACTTAGAATAGTACACACTCGTACACACTCACGCCTGTAATCCCCGAAGGGGTAGTCAGAGGTGTAACCAGTACACCCACATTCCGCCAAGCGTATCTCCGTCCCATGATGTGATAGGGGGCGAGCCTATCGCCATACCGGGCACAAATTCCAGACACCGGGCTGATACTGAGCATTTCGTAATAGAAAAACCCTATACCACTTTACCCGACCCGGGGATCGAACCCGAGACCTCAGCGTTGGCCTCAATCGTAACGCGTATGCATTACAGCTGCGCCACCGAGGCAGTTAAGTCAAGTCGAGGCAGTCAGAGTCTAAAATTTAAACTCTAAATTAAATCGTTGCCCTAAATTTGTGGCTTACCCGAGTGCAACACTTTCTTACGCAAGCTTTAGAATGTAGGCTTAGGCAGTGAGCCAAAACAGCTCTACATAAAATTCTAATGTCGCGCCACAGGGGACGTTTCTTATTATTCCATTCATCTTATGATACTTTATCTTTATAGTACATCTGTTACATCATTGCTACCTGAGCAGTAAGTAACGTCATAAAAGTATAATAACTACTTTAAATTTATGTGTATTCCAATCACGAATTAAACATCCTCTCCTTCCACCTACCCGTATCCCACTCGTAGTAGGTTAGGCGCAACCTGCTTTTTAACACATGTAACATGTTACAGAAAGATTAGCTTGTAATTTTTACGACCGGCCGCCTGCCTGACTTCAATCCCCAAACACACGAATTAAACACCCAACTTAAATAAATATGAGGGATACAAAAATATAAGTAAAACATTATCTATGACATAGATACATAAGTATACGTTATTGCAAACCACAAACAATATAATTATTTCCTTTCTGAGTTATGTAAGGTGGTGTAGGTCCCTCGTATGCGAGAGGTCGTCTGGGTTGGTACCACCGCTTTGTCTATTTCTGCCGCCAAGCAGCTGTTCCAGTTTGAGGGACATAGAAGCCAGTGAAATTACTGGGCAATATGAGAATTAAATAAATTATTCGTATTACTTCTGCCCGCCTAGTAACGGCTTCATTCCTAACAGTTGTTTATCATTTATTAAGGTTGCAAGTCTAATATCAACATGTTATTCTTCGTTAAAAAAGAAAATGCTTAATTAATGTCCTAGCAATGCAATCGAATTTGATCCTGCAGGGATGAAATACTTATATCGTATACGATAGATTGCATAAATTTGACCACACCTTTCTGTAACACGTTAGATACGAGTACGTAAGTTAGCATAACAACCAGCACAACAACCAAGCCTATAAGCATGTTATCATTGAACACAAATTGTCAGTGCTAGACTGATAGGTGTTATAAAAACCTTTCAATTTACATGAGCAACTGTTGCAGGTTAGTAACAGGCCGGATCAACAATCGTGTTCACTGTACACTACTTATGAAGCTGACCTTTATAAAGCGAAAATTATCGTCGTTCTTATGTATTGGGTGCGGATTTTGATTGCTTGTAATGGCAGTTTGTAACCGCCTGATCCGTTTTGTCAACGTAGTGTTACTAAAATCTAAATATGTTATCAGAAACGGTAGATCATAAAATAGCGTACCTAATTAAAGTTGTTTATAAATCGTTGACTATTCTCCTGCGGGTCTGACGGCTTAGTTTTTCATCTTTGCATAATCATATAGTTAGTCTAAATAAGTAGGTAGGTTCTTCGTATGTGAAAGGCCATCTGTGTTGGTACACTTTGTTTATTTCTGCCGCCAACCAGCAGTGTATAAGTAATGTTGTGTTTCGGTTTGAAGGGCATTGAAGCCTGTGCAATGGACATTATGCGACTTAACATCTTATGTCTGATGTATCAAACTCAATCCAGTGTAATGCAGTGTTTTGTAACTCAAAGTTCTGTGTGATGTTGAGATGATGATGTGCTTCTGTTTTTCTGCGCTTACCATCAGGCGAGTGACATACTCGTCTCATCATTCAAGCTAATAAAAAAAATATAATATGGACTGACGAGAGACGTATGATCCAGATTACAAACTAACGGACTCAGTTCTTACCAAAGAACAAGAGTCATATGGGTGAATGAAATTTGAATTAGAATCTGTCGTTTTGATTCTTCCGACGTATTTTTTAAATATTTTACATAATACAGTTTTCCTCGTAGATAATTTTATAGAAATGTTCCCTTATATAAACTAATAAAGATCGTCTACCTCTCCGTCTGGCGTGGAAAGCGTGATAAATTTGAGATTTCTTTTACGATCGTTCGCTGACATTATCCATTTACCGGTTGGATCGAGTTGTCAACTAGTGATGGCAATAGAAATATTACTTCAGCACGATATATGACATTGCCTTTCCTAGGATAAAAGCAGATATCCTATGTCTTTTCTCAGGATAAAGACAGATAGCCTAAGCAAAGACAACCTATGTCCTAATCCAGGTCATGGTCTACCTTTGGGCAAAATTTCATCCAAAACTGTTCACCAGTTAAGGCCAACCTTAAATGGTCTAAATTCCCAAACTCACAAAGATCCAAAACTTCACACTTATAATAGTAGTAGGAAGTAGGATTATAGGCTTAATTAAATATAATATACACCCATCAGTCACACACATACCCCACACTAGGTAAACCTGTGTCGTGAGTATCAGGAACCAATATTTATGGATCACACAAACAATTGTCTCGGTGTGGAAATCGAACCCACAGCCTCTCGCTTCGCAGCCGGCTACTCGTCCACTGCGCCACGGAGGCTATATCGCCAGTAATATTTTTGAGTTAATGATGTTCATTTTCCTCATATACAACCTCGTTATTATAGTTGAGTTTTTAAACTGCTAAACGTAGGCAATGCCTTTGAAAGAAAAGATTCATCGCTCTAGCGCAGTGATCACAACTTGAAATTTCTTAAAATGTTCCTTTTTTTATAGTATAGGCCGACAAGCGAGCAAGTGGGTCACCTGATTGCAAGTGATGTCCACCGTCCATATACACCCACAATACCAAAAGATTCATGGGCGCGTTGCCAACCTTAAAGGAAATGGATAATTAAAGAATTGGGAAGGGGAGGGAATTTGGGCCACCGGATATCTCACTCACCGTACGAAACGCAGCAGCAAGCTGCTAATTTACGTCAGTTTTCTGTTACACAGTGGTAACAAACCGGTCGAGCCGGCCCATTCATGATATAGATAAAACTGTCTACAGCGTGGCTCTACCACTCATAATGACAGCTCCTTAATGACAGCTGTTGTAATAACATTTACCGCAATACATACATTTTTTTTTAACAGTCACACACATAGTCCTGACCCCACACTAGGTAAAACCTGTATCGTGGGTATCAGGAACTACGAGGGACTTGCGGTCCCACAACACCCAGACCCGAAACAAATTTTTGTGGATCACACAAACATTTGTCTAAGTGTGGGAATCGAACCCACGGCTTCTCGCTTCGTAGCCGGCTACTCTCCCGCTGCGCCACGGAGGCTGTCAAAATACATACCATTAAAGAAGAAAATATAAGGTGCGTCCACACTTCCATTGACCTTTTTCTGCACCGAAAGGCGTGGCTGTCACACGTACTTGATACGCTAATGTGCAAGTGTGTCGTATGCACTATATTATTTTGCTGTAACAACTCACAATACCTGAAATAACATGTCACGGTGAAATGTTACTGGATTTCAGAGCGGATCGCATCGATCGATTCGTGACGTTAGGTAGTAACATTTGACAACCGTCCATACTTGAAAAATTTGCCGTGCGTAATTGTTGCAGTCACGACCTTCGACGGTACAAAATATTACAAGTGGAGACGCTGTGGTTGAATTGTGTGGTTGTTTGATCACATGCGTTAAAAATGGGATTTTAATGTACTTACAAGTTGCAATCGAATGAATGTAAACTATCGATTGGTATATTTTTCATTATGTAAGGTTGTATATGTTCACAAGGTGACTAGCCCTTTGTTTGCGAGAGGCCGTGGTACCACCGCTTTGTCTATTTCTGCCGCCAAGCAGCAGTGTCTACCTATTGTTATGTTCCAGTTTGCAGGACATTGAAGCCGATGAAATTATTAGGCATTATGAGACTTTACATCTCATGTTTCGGGGTAAAGAGCGCAGTCCAATGCCATGCAGTGCTTTGTAATTTAAAGTTCTGTATGGTGTTGCTTCTGTTGTTTATGTGGCCCTTGCTATCAGGCGAGCGACCTGCTCGTTTCGTCACTCAAGTTAATAAAAAAACACTTGGTAGCGCAAGTCGCAATGAAAATCCCCTCGCACAAAGGTTTGAACCGCAATACCGAAAAGTTTATGTTTTGTAGATACACTTTATTTTAAAAAGCGAGTATTATACGTGGTACAAATTTTCGGCATGGCAACACTTGGGCTAAACTTGAATCGTGCCATGTGACCGACTTTTTGTCAACGTTACTGATAACCAGTCAAGTAAGTATACAATTGCGGGCGATGTAGGTTCCTAAATGTATCTGCATTATATGTGCACGTAGCTATACTTGACTTTGAGGGTTAGAGCCACTATAGTTGGGTAGTAGAGCTACGCTGTAGACAGTATTGTCTACGGCACGAATGAGGCAGCAAGACCGGGTCGTTACCACTGTCTCCCAGAAAAATGACGTAAAGTAGCAGCTTGCTGCTGCGTTTCGTGCGGTGAGTAAGATATCCAAAATATAAGATATCCAAATCTCCTTCCCAATCCCTTAATTATCCCTTTCCTTTAAGGTCGGCAACGCGCCCATGATCCTTTTGGTATTATGGGTGTACATGGGCGGTGGAGATCATTTACCATCACGTGACCCACTTGCTCGTTTACCGGCCTATACGCCGTAGGCATTATCTATATCATAATATATCAAAAAAAAATGTGACTGTTGGGTATAATAAAATTAAATAACGCTGCCAGTACAGTGCTATAAAGCTTAGGTAGAACCGCCATCTATGTTCCTAGACCAACAAGGCCGTCTGTGTCCTGTGATTGATAGATGTGTAAAGATAGATCTAAAATAGTCAAACATACGCCTAGGCAGTTTTGTTGGTTAAGCAACGACACGCCAAATTAGAAAGATTTGGCAACACAATATGTTATTTATGAATTAGTCATGAAGAATTCTATTGCCTTCAAAATATTTTGTTTTGAATATTAGTATTTTTTATTTATTAGGCAATATAATCACACATTTGTTTCGAAATTTCACGTATTTTCTACTTTAATGAAATTATGTTTCGTATTAATAAATAAGTAAATAAATACACCCAACAGTCACACACATAGTCCTGACCCCACACTAGGTTAACCTGTATCGTGGGTATCAGGAACTACGAGGGACTTGCGGTCCCACAACACCCAGACCCGAGACAAATATTAGTGGATCACACAAACATTTGTCTCGGTGCGGGAATCGAACCCACGGCCTCTCGCTTCGCAGCCGGCTACTCGCCCGCTGCGCCACGGAGGTGTATTGGTTATCTTGTCTCTCCAAAGACCTCGGTATCTACATGTAAATGTAGATTTAATGAGGACTATTCACTAGTTTTATTACCCTTACTTACCATCAGGTGAACCACTTGCTCGCTTGCAGACCTTTGTTATATAAAAAACTATTTTTGTCTTATGTTTCTTAATAAAAATCTAAGACATAGTACGAGGAATACATGTGTAAAATAATTACGGATGTAAAGAAATGGTGAAAGTGTGAAGCGACTGTGGCGTTCAGTGTTATTACTGAACCGATTAGCATAATACTGTTCAAGGTAATTTCACGGTGGCAGTTGTTGACGATGTATATAATTATTTAGTTGATTTTCACGTGTTTTTTCAAACCTGATAGATGGGCTTGCAGTTTGCGAATTGTACTTACCATTAGTCTATAAAATAAACACCAAAGCAGTACTATTTGTCTTTAAAATTAACTAATGGTCGCGTACTGGTCGAATTATTTTTTTTTGTTCTATTACGTTATCTGCGAGATTTAACATTCAGAAATTATCAGTGTGAGCGTAAATAATGAATGTATTATTTTATTTAGTAAAATGTATATATTTTTACATGTACAATGTATATATTAAAGTAGTGATAGCTCAGGTGGGAGTGGTATGGACTGTCGAGACGAAAGTCGCAGGTTCGAAACCAGCCCCAAGAGCATACACCTCCAACTTTTCTAAGTTACGTGTATATTAATTGTTAATTATCACTTGCTTTAACGGTGAAGGAAACATCGTGAGGAAACCTACACACCTGAGAAGTTCTCCATAAGAATTTCGAAGGTATGTGAAGTCTGCCAATCCGCATTAGGCCAGCGTGGTGGACTACGGCCTAACCCCTCTCATTCAGTAGAGGAGGCCCGTGCCCAGCAGTGGGACATGTATAATACAGGGCTGGTATTATTATATATTTTTACAGATATAATATATAAATAGCATTCTACAGACTTCCTCCATATAAACCTCAACTATGCCAAATCTTACAATCCAAATCAATTCACGCAGCTGACGTAATAAAGCAAAATTAAAAAGTCGATTTGCGACCCGCGGCCACTAGTCTTAATAATAATGTCAAAACAATAGCAATTGACAAGTTCGATTCGACATCGATTTAGGATATTATTGATCAAGTGACAAAATGATACACTGAACTATCTAATAAATCAAAAGGTTATAAATTTGCATTTGATACTAGTTCTTGGTTTCGAAATTAGCAACAACAAACTTTCTAAATAATTCAATAAGATTATAAAATTGCAACATACGCCAAAGACGAATTGTTTAATAACTTCAAATAAGCATGTCATATTTAAGTTTTTTTTTATAGTAATATAATAAAGAATTTCGGTAATATATATTTTATTGCCCCTTAATTAAGAAGAACCTTTATTTAAGAATCGACTTGACAATCACCTTAAATCTATAGATGCAAAAAATTGCAAATAATGTAGTGAATTCTGCAAGATACAGGCAATATCAGTTGTAGAGCAACTGCCTGTCTGATAAATAAATAAATAAATAATTTTGTACTTTATGAATCTTTATGAAGGCTTTGATAACTACTCCGTCCACATGGCACGCCTGCACATATTATTATAAGAAGTTTAAAATGTTCTACTGAATTTGAAAAGGTCACAACGGCGCATTGAAGCGGTCGACCTGTATTTCTGACTCTGCCCAACCGATTCTAGTAATAGTTACGGAGAATAGAGATGCTAGAAGTGCAGGATTAAGTAAAACATTTCTAGGCGAGTTTTCTCACTTCTACAATCCTGATTATGGAGATGCCTACCTATATATACTACAATACTATGGTGATCCAATGTAAGTAGTCAAGTTCGCCTCCTTATTAAGGTAGTAATTTAATCCTTGTGAGTCCAGTGGCTTGACAAGACTGATCATGTATGACGACATACACGGTTTAGTTATAAAGTAAAATTATATGACATAGGGCAACCGAGTGACAGTGCGTAACACCGAGTTTGTGTTGCAATAATTTTGCTCAAGAGAGAGGCGTGGCCGGGTTCACTGGAGCAGACCGCACCCTGGTTATAAAACTATTACATGACCGTATTGTAGACATTGCACCGTAATTGCCCTTGTGGACATGATAACGCATGTCACTTTGTGTGCTCTGTGGTAGTACTGATGAAGTTAGCGAAGGTCTTTCATGCTCCGTGGCATTTGTTTCAGTTAAAAGTTTCGAGTTTCTTATCTCAACATTTCTGTTGGCCAAATCATTGAATTCCGTAGATGCTTGATGTCTTCAAGACTGCTTTCTATGTTTTCTTTAAGAATTAAGTGAAAATCAGAGTAAACGATATGCAAAAACGTAGTATTTAAGTATAATTACGATTGGGATGAAGTAGAATAGATTGGTATTCTATAATAAGTAAGTTGACGGATAGGCGTTACGCTTACCATCAGGCGAGTGACTTGCTCGTCTTATCATTCGGTGGTACAAATAAACATCGATAATAAGTTGATTCCGTTTAAATAAATGACCTAGTTATGTGCGTAGTTTTATTATTATTTTATTGATATACCAGCAGCAGCTCCGTGGCGCAGCGGGCGAGTAGTCGGCTGCGAAGCGAGAGGCCGTGGGTTCGATTCCCACACCGAGACAAATGTTTGTGTGAACCACAAATATTGGTCTCGGGTCTGGGTGTTGTGGGACCGCAAGTCCCTCGTAGTTCCTGATACCCACGACACAGGTTTACCTAGTGTGGGGTCAGGACTATGTGTGTGACTGTTGGGTGTATTATTATTATTATTATACATAAAGTGCAGCATAATATATCACAGGTTAGATCACAGGTATACTCAGCATTCAACAGTAGTATTGTAGTCGGTTTCTTCCAAATGCAAGAGATTGCAGTATTTAATTTTGCAGAAGAAGGAAAAATGCTCAATTTTGTAACTAAAATTCCGATAAACGCAATTTACAGTTGCCTTACATCTCATTATATTTTATTTCATAAAATAATTCTAATTGTGTCGTTCAAGTTTTACAGCAATTATTGTGATGCATATTTACGTGACATTTTTATTAAAAGTAATATTAGAATTTCCATCAATAAAGTTTTTGTGTAAAAGTATATAAAACTATGATGTGATGACAAACGCATTGGAATTTGGGGCACGTCTGAAAACTTTTTGTGAATTGTTACAATTAACTTCGTTTCTAAACTCGGAAATAGTTGGCAATCACGTATTAAACTAATAAATAAAAGTAGAAACATTGGGAAATTCTAAATTCCGGATTGCTTTTGTAAACCTCTAAAACGATATTGGTATTCTGATGACATCGCTTCTCTTATGGTGTAAATATTTACTTAAAACTATATATGTATGTTGCCATAAAGTATTTTTATTCATTTATTCTGCTATTTAAGCACATTTTTTTTATAGCTTAGTTCAGCAAACGAGCAACTGAATCAGATAATGGTAAGTGATTCTTACCGACCATTTACACCAATATTACTAAAAGAATCATGGATGGGTTGCCGAAGCGGAAGGGGTTTGGGGCCTCCGGTAAACTCACTTACCGTATGAAATGCAACAGCGCGCAGCGAGCTGCTACTTTACATAGGATTTTTGTGCTACAGCGGAAAAACTCGGTCGGGCCGGTCTGGTCCGGTCCGGCCGGTCATACTGTAAACGAAGTGTCTACAGCGTGGCTCTACCACTTTAAACTTTATTTTATTATAATTCTAAAACTTCGACATTATGCACCGATTTTGATAATTTCATGAGTAAAAAACAGTAAAAGAACATTAAATCAATTTAAAAACAAAAAACCTTAAAATAAAATGAAACAATTTTGATTCGGTTACAATTGTTCTTGAGAGGGGTTGACGTCAGGTAGGCGGCGCGGCCGGTCGTAAAAAGTACAAGCCAAATCTTTTTGTAAATATGCAAAACATACCTATGCTTTATAAGCATGTTGCGCCGACCCTAGTGCAAGTGGGATAAAGCAGGTGTCAAATATGTAATTTTTGTTATTGCACTGATATTAACCTAATAAGTCCCTTCAAGGCCAGGAAATAAACTTCAATGAGATATGTCGAAACAAAACCATAAACCGATAAATATAGCATTTTAATTTAAAAGTATCACAATACAATCTATAAGTAAAATTAAATAAACTACATAGCAGAAATCTTGTAGAGAGCGTTTACGAAGAGTATTTGTCTCCAACGTGATGCCTCACACCCCACTTGTAGTTGGCGTTTTTGTCCGTCTTTACGAAGGTGTGAACTGGACCAGTGACTCCACCGGTGCCTCTGTGACCTGAGTCATGGTCGTAATCGTGGCCTCGTTTTGGCCTCTGTTGATGCCTATGATCTTCATCTGCTGCTGCTTCTGCTGCTGGTTCAACTGAAATTAATTTATTCTGTTAAAGGAACATGTTATCTTATTGAATGCTTGAATGACGAAACGAGCAGGTCGCTCGCCTGCGCAACGCTTGCAACAGAAATAGCACCACACAGAACTTTGAATTACAAAGCACTGCATGTTACTGAACACGCTCGTCACCCCGAGACATAAGAGGTTAAGTCTCATAATGCAAATCTTAGTTTAATATGGTCTTATTGGACACATTGAATTCAGCTTGGTTATTTTTCATTGTCATTCTTCCACCTGCCTTTATCCCACTCATAGTGGGCCCGTCGGCGCAACATGCTTTTTAACACATAATACAAAAAGATTGGACTTGTAGGTTTTACGACCGGCCGCCTGCCTGACGTCAACCTCTACATTTCCACTCGTTGAAAAGCATCAGATCTATATTAAGTCTAAAAATCAGAGTCCTTGCAATCACGTAACACATAATTAATGTTTTTTACTGAAATCATTATGAATACAAGGAGACATAACCTAACAAAAATGTAACATTCACTTGTATTGATTTATAGAACATTGTTACGAGGTTTTTGTATCGAGCTCCAAGTGTCTAACAGGTTTTCAGCCCGGGCAAAACAAGCCGAATGATTACCAAATAAATTTAAGGCCGAAACGATACTGTGAAAGGAAGAAATGTTGACTGGATTGCTAAATTAATATTTAAATTAAGTCAACTACTAAAACTAGAGCAATCTTAAACGACTTTACAAAATCTAAAATCAGTTTCTTATCGCTGACGTTAAAAATCTTTCACTGACCCCAGCGAATTGAATCACACATCTTTTTACATCAAATTGTGTGCGAACATGTAAATGACTGCCTCGGTGGCGCAGTTGAGGTCAACGCTGAGGTCTCGGGTTCGATCCCCGGGTCGGGTAAAGTGGTATTGGGTTTTTCTATTACGATATGCTCAGTATCAGCCCGGAGTCTGGAATTTGTGCCCGGTATGGCGATAGGCTCGCCCCCTATCACATAAGGGACGGAAATACGCTTGGCGAAATGTGGATGTACTGGTTACACCTCTATCCCTTCGGGGATTACAGGCGTGAGTGCGTATGTATGTATGTATGTAAATAAATAATATCTTATTTTTAAATTTGTCATATTTTTTTTATTTTTGATTTTTATGAGAGAGGGAGCAAACAGGCAAGAGGTTCCTGGTCATTGTTTGCTGGCTAACATAAATGTATGTTAAGATACGAATAACAACTCACATGGTACTCTTCGTGGTGGTGGTGCGAATCTGGTGACCCTCAAAGGTACTCTTTGCACTGGGTAGAATGGTAGAGACCAGGCCGCTGCTGCTGCTAGCATACATGCTAGTAAGAACTATAAATGAAACGAAATAAGATTAGCTTAAATATATCCCAATATTCAAGATAGCTTTTTATTATTATTGCGTCTTTAGGTTTAATATATTATGATTTTTTAAGGAGATGATTATATATCGTAACAATATACAAACACATAATTTAATAAAATGTCATCTAAATAAATACTATTATTATATAGTTAGATACCAATAAATAGATATCAATTCGCAAGCAGTAGACCTGAAATGTAAGTATATTTGCTTTTTATTACATCCAAACAAAATTCTTTCCCGCGCGTACCTACATGCCTATTGGATTCTATCAAAGCGTGTTCAGTTTTATGTTTCTAATAAGATCTTATTGCAATATATTATGTAGAATTTATTTAGCAGAGGCCGGCAAACGAGCATGTGGGTCACTTGATGTTAAATGATCTCTACCGTCCATGAACACCCACGATAACAGAAGAATCATGAATGCGTTCCTGACCTTAAAAAAAAGAAATGAGGAGATTGGGAAGGGGAGGGAGAATTGGACCTACGAAAATCTCAGTCACCATACGAAACGCAACAGAAATCTGATACTTCACGCCGCTTTTCTGTGAGACAGTGGTACAGTCCCGCCCATTCATACCATAGCCAAAACTGTTCACAGCATGACTTACATAAATCGGACTAATAGATTTTAATGAAATAGTGTGCATAACTAATCATAAATTAATTAACATTTATTAGAAATTCTGCAATTCAGCATTAATATCAGCGATCTCATTAGGTTACGCTTGCTCCGATAAGTTGGTTAAGTAATACTTAAATATAATGAGCTGCAATAATTATTATACCACAATGTTATATAAATGAAACTCGGACTCATTCTGAGCACGCACTGACAACGAACGTTGCAGTTAAGCAATGCTAGGAGCAAAAAAGGCACACTTTTTATGCTGATTGCTGGCATAATGATTATGGCAGGCGAGTCTTTTATCTCTGGTTATTCATAGCCTACGTACTCTACTACTGGACCAATGAAACAAATCAGACAAAAGCATGTGAAGTTAGGTACAGTTGCTATTGAAATAATGAGATTTGAGTAAGAATATACATATTATTTCACGTTTTTTTTGGGACTTGGAACCAGTGCCGAGACTAATTTTAGGATTTATTAGCTTTAATGGCGAAACGAGCAGGTCGCTCGCCATCGTCTACCATCAGGTAAGCGCCACGCCTATTCATCATAAACAGAAGCAAAACCACTTGAATTACAAACCACAGTTTGGCATTGGACTGCGTCATTCAAACCGAAACACAACAGTGCTTAAACACTGCTGCTTGCCGGCAGAAATAGACAAAGCGATAATACCAACCCAGACGGCTTCTCGCATACAAGGGACTATCTGGTATATAATACTAGCTGTTGCCCGCGGCTCCGCCCGCGTGAATTCCTATTTCCATGATTAAAGTAGCCTAGTGGGCGCCCCCGGTGAGAAACGCGCTTGACAAAAATACTAATGTCACTATTAAAAAATAGGGTTTGATCGTAGAGGGTTGAAAATTTAGGGTTGTATGTATTTTTAATGCTGTATCATAAAAAAAAAACAAAAAAGTAGTCTAAAAAATAAAAAAATAATTTAGGGGTGGACCACCCTTAACATTTAGGGGGATGAAAAATAGATGTTGGCCGATTCTCAGGCCTACCCGATAAGCACACAAAATTTCATACAAATTGGTCCAGCCATTTCAGAGGAGTATGGGAGCGAACATTGTGACACGAGAATTTTAAATACTAGATATGGCGCCCCATGCTCATGTTTTTGTTAAGGTTTTTTAAAGCCTGAACTCAGAATGCGCGTATACGGCGGTGGCTTTTACCCGGGCGGGCGGTTCTACCCCGGGTCGGCGCCCGGTGTGGTCGCTCCGTTCTCCGAATGGTATGTAGTACCATGTACCAAAGTGTTCAATTATTTTCATACAGTAAAGTACTGTATACTTAATTTATAACAATAGTACATAAGTGGGTATAGATTAATGTTCTAATTTCCTTCACACTATATGCTTAGAATGTAACAAGGTACAATTATGTTACAACTATCTGAATATGAACTAGCCTGATAATTATCAAGGAAATAATTACAAACAAGTGAGGAGATAGCCTATTACCATTATTATTAATTGTTAATAGCAGGCGCTAATTCTAATTAATTTTATTACATATTATATTAAGTTGCGGGAACTCGATACTCGCTTGTATGATTGCAAATCTCGAAAATCACTAAAACCCTTTTGACATAACTTTTACGAACTAAAAACATATAATAATTTATAAGTGTAGAAGTAGTACAATTACTTTAAAGCGGGTTTTGAAATATTTATGAAGTAAGAAATAAGGCACAATACGGATGAGCCTATAACCCAAAAAAAAACTTACCAATATTTTAGCGTCCATGTTCCGAAACTAAATGTAATGAACAGTAATTTGCTTGTGCCAAATGGAAATGGCAGGTACGGTGTCAAATCTCCCTTTTATAAAGTAGAAAGAAAACGAATTTATAACACTTTCTATGAGACGGTTTTACGCTTGAATGCTGTCGACGCGGTTCAGAAAATATACAAGCACGATTATGTCTTTTCCGAGGGAATAGACGAATCTATCTAAATAATGACAGTACAATAAATTGCACCTTTATATTACGTAAAATATGTCAAGATTTTAAATATAAAACATCTTATAGCAAAAATTATTTGTAGTGAAGGAGAACAGTTATTATTAATATTAAAATTATGTTCTATTGTTTCAATAAAGTAACATTTAAAATCATATTAATGTTTTTTTACAAAAGTGTTTTTTTTTTATACTAACCATTATTTTGCTTTTACTTATAAACTTTATGTATAAGCATATTGTAGAAATTGGGAGCAATTTGTCAAGGTTACAATCTAGAGTATAATTACAATGGATTTCTTTATAATAATGAGGCTTCGTGTTTCTACAATGAATTACAATGAAGTGTAGGTCTAAATGGACACAACTAAAATAAAATTCTGTTAAACACTTGCTAAACGTAATAACAATGTACTAGACATTGAGTGAATTATTGTATGTTTTTATTCGCAATGTATATTTATATGTAATTCTTTGTACGAGTCGTACAGAAGATTTCTAGTAAAATCAGAAGTCAATCCATTGATAGAAAACTGATAATAATATGTAGAGTTAAAAATGATCAAAATCATTATTATCAAACATATATTTCGTGACACATTGAATAACATCTAAGTGGGCCACCAACATATTAGGCCCAAAGCCAACCTCACCTATGTGATACAGAAGAGAGCCTCATGGCGAAACTTAGTTCCCGTTGCGGGTTGTGGGGGTCAGACGTTAGGTCGCCTCATTTAATACCAAATGCCGTCAAATCTATGATACGAGAAAGTGCATCCTGGAATTAAGCCAGGATAACGCCAGCAGAAAGAAAGAAAGTGGTAAACGATCATCAAAATTATTATCACTATATTCCTACATATATTTCATGAGACATTGAATAACATCTGTTTCCTAAAAATAGCTCTGTTTGAAATAAATGACGAAAGCAATTACTGTAGCTATTATTTGCTTCTTGACAATGCTGCAATTGAACATATCTTTTTACTTAATGGCTTGAGTCTTTATTCTTATAACATTTCTTTATTGTTATAATTTAAAGATACTCTAAGCTCGACTTCTCACTGATAAATACCAATGAGGTTGTTTTGATTTATGCAGTATATAACCCAAAACTTAGCTACAACATTTGCACCGTCAAAGGAATATATGATATATACAAGGCTCATACTGACATTAATTAACTACCTCCGTGGCGCAGTGGGCGAGTTGCCGGCTGCGAAGTGAGAGGCCGTGGGTTCGATTCCCGCACCGAGACAAATGTTTGTGCGATCCACAAATATTTATTTCGGGTCTTGGTGTTGTGGGACCGCAAGTCCTTCGTAGTTCCTGATACCCACAATACAGGTTTACCTAGTGTGGGGTCAGGACTATGTGTGTGACTGTTGGGTGTATTTACTTATTTTACCTATTTTACTTCCCGTGACCAGCAGCCACACTTTTTTAAAATGCTGACACGGTTAAGTGACTACCTGGACCTGATGTCAAGTACAGTATATTCTGAATATAATATCGAACGTCAAGAAACATTGGGTGATGCATCCCTCGACGATCGACAAAATTATACCGGGCTGATGTTACTCGATATAAACTGGCTGACACCGGAATTACAAGGTGATAGGTCCCGCGTCTGCGAGAGGCCGTCTGGGTTGGTTTGTCTATCGCTTTGTCTATTTCTGCCGCCAAGCAGTAGTTTGTAAGCACTGTTGTGTTCCGGTTTGAAGGTCATTGAAGTCAGTGAAATTATGAGACTTATGAGGGCATTATGAGACTTAACATCTTATGTCTCAGACGAGCGCAGTCCAATGCCATGCAGTACTTTGTAATTCAAAGTTCTGTGTGCTGTTGCTTCTGTTTATGGGCATGCGTGGCGCTACCATTAGGCGAGCGTCCTGCTCGTTTCGTCACTCAAGCTCATAAAAAAAGACTCATCTAAATGAGCCACTATGGTGGGTTTTACACCATGTGTGCGGTGATTATTATTCAGTGGGTACAAAAATGTATCTAATACCCTCCCACCATCTGAGAGCTGACCTTTTAGATCTCCCAGCCACCCATTAGAATGTTGTCTTGATATTAGTAGTGCTGCTTTTTATCAATTTTTACCTAGGTACCTAGGTACTATATATATGGTATTTGTAATATTTAAATAGTCCATTTTGTATGTATATAATATTATTACTATCCCGATTAAACCAATTATATAATCCCTATTCAATATAATAGACTTCTTTTTAAACAATGACCATTTATAATGTAGGCTTAGCCGATACCTTTCGGTTACCATAACAAATCTGATATAACAATGCTTAAGGGAAAGCGGAACACTTTCCGTTTCCCTATTGCCAGCCTAGTTCGCATCACGACTGGTGCTGAGCATATTAAAGCTTTATTATATAAAACACGGATTTTATTAAAAATCCCGAGTCTACTGGGTTGTTACAAATACTTTACAGAAAATTGCCGTAAAGTGGCATTTTTTTTTGTATTTCGTACTGTGAGTGAGATTACCGGAGGAAATCATTGTCTTAATCTTTGTCCTTCGTTGTCTTTATAGTCGGCTATAAATAAATCTTGAAATTTGTTTTTATAAAGTCAGATTAATGTCATCCCTGATATGAAGATAAAGCATGGTACAACTCATTAATGATGATTAATAGAATGTTCTCATAATTTCCAATAGTTATGTTGGCTTTTAAGAATGTCCTTAGGATCCTAAATGCTTACAATAAGTGTCAAATGATAATGCATCTCTATAATGTGCCTTAGTGCAAATCTATGATTAATTTTATATAATTGAAGTTTGAATTTAGTTGGTGGTAAAGCAAATAATGTTTTATATTAGTACCTTAATCTAATAAAAAAAAAACAATCCCAACGCAGTTTAATTCAGGATGTAGAGGAACGTCTTCTCTCAATTAATCAAAGATATTAAAACAATTTTAATAAAGTTGTGATTACTATACGATCGAAAAAACCTTGCAACAATCTCTAAATTCATTACACTCCATATTCTAATTAGTTTGTGGCCACTTTACGCGTACTTTAATATATGCGTACTGAATGGCACACCTTTGCAGTTCAGCTCAAATATCTTCTTATTGCTGGGCCTTCTTTTCGAATGACAGTAGTTAGGCCTCAGTCTTTCTATGCTGGCATAATGCCGCTTGGCAGAATTCACATATTTTCGAAATACTAATGAAGAATTTTTCAAGTACCTATGCAAGTTTTCATCACGATATTTCCATTATAGTTAAAGTAACCGGTAACACTTAACTTGGAAAAGCTAGCGGTACATGGTCTTGGGGCTGATTTCGAATCTGCAACTTTCGCCTCGTCAGTCCGTACCACTCCTTTGTGAACTATCGCTGCTTTTTCTTCAACGAATATCTTCTTAGTGGCTAATTTATATTAGCCCTGTATTACACACGATCTATTGCTGGGCACAGGTCTTCTTTACTGTATGAGAGGGGTTAGGCCTTAGTTCACCACGCTGGCCTATTGCTGGTTGGCAGACTTCACATACCGTCGAAATTCTTATAAAGAACTTCTCTGGTATGCAGGTTTCCTCACGATGTTTCCTTCACCGTTAAAGCAAGCGATAATGTACAATGAATACACACATAACTTAGAAAAGTCAGAGGGGTATGCTCTTGGAGCTGGTTTCGAACCTGCTACTTTTATCTCTACAGTACGTGGATAATCACTTTGTTTAAATAACACTTTCTCTGTCACGTATTTTTATAACCCATTACTACATAGATGGGTACTTAAATTACCCAATTTGTGTTCAATATAGCTGGCAATAAAACAACGCATCGCAGATTGTTTTGTGTAAAAAGAGCTCACTCTATCCAGTGGATACTTATGCAATAATTTCGCGTAACTGTTACAATTTGTTTTTGTTGGATCTTCAGTGAGCGTATTTCCGCAAGGGACTTATTCCGAGGAAATGATTAATATGTTTAAGATTGTGGTATATTGAGGTATACTTTTTTGATAGGTTGTTCTCTTCATCGCTAGAGATAGTCCATATTATCCCCTACTGCTGTAGATACTCGTAACTATCACTGCTGTCAAAATGTGTTGCTAGATGTCAAGATGCGATGTGATGATGCTGATGGACGTGGAATCTATTGGAATACTAGCTAATAATAATCTACTGTAGTAAAATCTGGAGTCTTAACGATCCCGTCTTTATAACTCCGCCAAGGATGTTTGTTAAAACACTTGTGAACAAATAATACTACGACCAAATTAGCATTTCTAAAAAAAAAAATTCAATACGATCTAGCCTAACCGTCAATTAGAAAAACACCTGTAACTTTTTAATGTCTGAACAGATTTTAATAGAATATAACATATAACCAACTCGATTAAATCAGTTCTCACAAAAAACGCACGACGACACACACATACATAGACATACAATGGGGTCAAACTTTTAACATCCCTCTTTTTTGTCGGAGGTTAAAAATATATGGTTTAATTTTTGCCCCTTTGTTGCAGGAATTAAATTTAGTAACTACTAGACATTTTGGTTACTTTTTATAGGCCGGCGAAAACAAGCAAGTGGGTTAAACTGATAATAAATCATCTCCACCGCCCAGTATACCCATTATATCAGAAGAATCATGGACGTGTTGTCTACTTTAAACGGAAGGATAATCAAGTAATTAAGAAGGAATATCTCAGTCACCATATGAAACGCAACAGCAAGCTGCTACTTATTGTGCCTGAAACGTCTAAGATTACAGAGTCCTGAGGAAAACTGGTAATTTATGTATTACTAGCTTTTGCTCGCGGCTCCGCCCGCGTGAATAGACTTTTCCGAAATAAAACGAAGCCAGCCTCCAGGGTCCCATCTATCTCTACATCAAAATCGGTTCCGTGATTTAGGCGTGAAAGCGTAACAAACAAATAGTTTTTTTTTATATAAAAAGTATCATATGTTACTTCTTATACCTCCAAGAATATGTGTACAAAGTTTCATGATAATCGGTTAAGTAGTTTTCGCGTGAAAGTGTAACAAACAAACTTACATTCACATTTATAATATTAATATCATACAGCGTGATAAGATGTGGTCATATGTTACATACACCTAACAGCAAGTCTTATCAAAATATAGGTAATCTAAAATCTCACGCTAATTTTAATCACTCGTTTATTACGATATGATCGATCACATTCCTATAAATTAAGTAAATTGCGTGAGCGACAATATCAATGCTGGAGTGAGACGAAAGCTCAGCTGTTTATTATTTAGTGTTGACCAAAGTTGCAAGTCGAATATCGACGTGTTACTGATTCGATAAAAAAGAAAATGCTTTATTTTTGTCCTAGTAATGTAAGGAGATTTGGTACTACAGGGGGTGAAATACTTACATACATTATACGTTGATTAAATTTGATCACATCTTTTTTTTTTTTTTTTTTTTATCTTTATTTATTTAGGGGTTTTTATCCAAAAGGATATGTCAACCCCATCGTGCCTTGTTACAGAGAATACAAAATAAAATTAAATCTGCCCTTAAAATAGGTACTTAATATAAACTAATCCTAACTATAAAAATCAAATGCTGCTACTAGATGGAACTCATTAACATGCATAATTTTTTGGCAACTTTTGACTTTGGGTTCGATAAGATACTTTGAATTAATCCCACGTCCATTAAATTCAACTTAAATTCGTCTAGTAGCAGTTTTCGTTTTTTTTTATTCCGAACACATTCCATCAGCAAATGTTGAATATCTTCTGAGGTATTACATATTGTGCAATTTGGTGAATTATTATTTTTGAATAAGTATGCAAATTTTGCCGATGGATAATGTCCGGAACGAAGCCTTAAAGCTATTTTAATATAATTTCGACAAAGGAGGTCATCAAACCACAGTACTCGATGGGGTTCATTTTGAATGGACCGATACCATAAGCCTTTAGTTTTGGAAATATCCTCAAAATGTTCCTTCCACATATCGAAGCATATATTTTTGTACTTATGTATTAATTCCCAATAATCCGGTATATAATTTACTAGTGTACCATCTTTCGCACCCAACTTTGCTATTTGATCCACTTCTTCGTTTCCCTTTATACCACTATGCGCTGGAACCCATTGCAACTTTATCTTTTTACCACTTTTATTTAAGGAGGTAATAGATTTAAGGATGTCATAAGCTATCGATGTACCTCTGCGTCCAGAGGCGCATCGAGCTATGTTTTGTAAGGCACTCTTACTATCTGAAAAGATAACTGTTTTCTTCAAGTTATTACTATCAACATAAGAGATGGCCTGATATATTGCAAAAAGTTCCAACGACATAATTGATATATTAGAATCATCAATTTTAAATCCTGCCTTATGTTGTAAAACTGGGTCATATATTCCAGCTCCTGACCCGTGAGGACTCTTTGACCCATCTGTAAAAATTTTGTGCCAACCATTGTACTCTCTGTCTAACTCAGCTAAAACATCTACAATTAAGACATTAGGTTCAATACAATCTTTAGGAATTTTAATACAGTCAAGATCTAAATTTATGCTATTATTAACTTCAATGGCAGTAACCCAAATATCTAAAGAAAACATACTAAGCACATCATGAGAATTCACTTCCATTTGTTTAACTTCACTATATGATTTAACGAGTAACGGTTTTTTCTTCCGTTCCCAATACCTATTATTACACAAAGAGCTTAAGTCCGAAATCAGTTTAACGTTAATATTATTAGACCAAGAGGACATTTTTAAACTATATTTATATGCTAAGTACTGTCGTCTCAGAAATAGAGGAGTAATATATAGCTCACTTTCCATTATGTAAATCGGGGTGCTCTTGATGAAACCACCTATCAGTCTTAAAGCTTGATTTTGGAGCCTATCTAATTTTGAAGTATGTGTTTTTGCGCTGCAGTCAAAAAGAAAACAACCATAGTCCATTCGACTTCTAATTAATGAAATATATAACCTTCTCATGTGTTTCATATGTACTCCCCAAGAACGTCCCACTAAAACTTTTAAAATATTAAGAAGTTTTGAACACTTTTCTACAACTACATTTATTTGCTTGCCCCATCTAAGACTTTGATCCAACCACATACCCAAATATTTCGTACACTCTGAAAAATTTAATCTCTGTCCACTTAGTTTTAAAGTAATCGGTAACCTCTTCCGGCCCCTGCTAAAAACACAATATTTCGTTTTACTAGAGGATAATTCTAAACCAAGATCGTTTAATAGTGAAACTATAGTGTTGAGAGAATTTTGAATAGCATTTTCGCTTTTTTTAAAGTCGTTATCACCGGTATATAAAACGAAGTCGTCGGCATACTGCGTTACCTCTACATTAGATAAAAGCTTACATATCTTATGAGTAATTAAGTTGAAAATTAATGGAGATAAAGGATCTCCTTGTGCTAACCCCTTATTTGTCCCTCTAGTAATTGATGTTTCTCTACTTTTATCCGTGTAAATTGTTAACTGTCTTTCATTCAAAAATGACCAAATATAATTACATAAATGTGAACCTATTCCGAGATTATCCAATATATTAAGCGCTACATCGATTGACACATTATTATAGGCATTTTGTATATCAAGAAAACAAACTAGAGTTGGAACATTTTTTGTAAAACCAATTTGTATAAAAGTAATCAATCGGGTTAACGCATCCATACTTGAGTAAGATTTTCTAAAACCTATAGTACAGGGTGATAGAATTTTCCCTTTTTCGGCATACCATTCCAAGCGTTTCATTATCAACAAATGAAATACTTTACATACACAGGATATAAGAGAAATTGGTCGTAACTGAGTTTCAACGCCCGTACTGTTATATTTCGGTATCGGAATTATTTGTATGTTACGCCATTCATTAGGAATGGTACCAAATTTTAATATAGCATTATATATACACAGTAAAAAAGTTTTATAGTTATCAGGTAAATGATATAACATGGAATAGGAAATACCGTCCTCCCCGGGTGCAGAATCCTTCTTTTTAATACAACTCAAAAGTTCTTGAATAGTAAAATTACTTTCTAGTGGATCATTTCTTGATACAAAATTAGGCTTCGAATTTTGAGCATAGTCCGGAGTCAATGACCGTAGTAATTCATTTTGGCAATCATAGGAAGGGATTCTTTTTGTCACTCTATACCCCTTTATCCATCGCATGCGATGCCACATTTCATGTGCTGAAGTTACTTGATCAATGGAATTACAAAATTTTTGCCAACTTTCATATTTTGCTTTTGAAATTAATTTATGTGACTTTTTAGTTTTTTCTTCCAATTTATTTAAATTTTGTGGGGTCGGGTTACGTCGGAATTTCGATAATGCCAAACGTCGTTCTGCAACAATTTTTGACAATTCCGGAGTCCAATAGACCTTAGGCTTAAAGGAATTTGATGGTTTGTAACAACATTTTATGTCCGGTATAAATTTGTCAGCAGCTCGATAAATTTTATCTAAAAATACATTATACATATTCTGTACATCCTGGCTTGTATTTAAATTATAATTGTCTATGAGCCATTGTCTATACTCGTACCAGCGAGCAATTTTAAAATTTCTTTTCTTAAAAATAGGGAAACTGTTTTTTACATTAAAGGACAATTTTATAACTAAATGATCGCTACCCAAATTTTCATTGCAAACTTGCCACGATGTCAAAATTCCAATGTCAGAGATCACATCTTTCTGTAACACGTTGTATAGAGATCATGGAATTCCAAATATTTAGGATACCTACTTTATGTTTTTTACTTTTCCTTATCATTGCATAATATTTTTTATGCGTCCTTATTATATCTTTGTTTTATTACTTTATAACTATATAAAAAGTTAATTTGTCGCTCCATTTGAAGCAATGGCTTTAAGCGTTTCGAAAACGTTCATTAACGTGATTTTCCGATAAGCTAATTAACGCTGTAAGGTACTTAGGTCGCTTAATTCTGTAATTCATTGCTAAACAGTTAATTAATTGATCGCCATTGAAGCTCGCAGGTTGGTTGAATTATAGACAGGCGGCAGGCATAAAATATTGAAATATTTTTACATTAATTCTATAAAATATAAAAATTTTACTTCTTATTATTACGTTTTTTTAAATTAATATTATATTTCAGTCAAAAATAAAAATGTTAATGTATTCCAATATTTAGGATTTCGTAATCCGTACTAAAAGGTTGCCAAACGAACTCTTATTAAGCCTACACCGCGTTTGAAAGGGAAAAATATCTTTTGAACCGTAATATACAGCTAAACCTTACTGACTGGAATTATCACAGAATATGTATTATTATGATACTAGCTATTCCTTGCGGTGTCATCGCAAGCAAGTTACTGCCCTGCTTCCATGGGTCATAGCGTGATATACATATAAATCTTACGGGCAGTGCATATCACTTACCATCAGGTGACCCACTTGATCGTTTGCCGGCTATAAAAAAACCTACTCTTATAAAAATAGGGATTACGTGGAGTCTGGTCATTGTCGTAAAGTACGTATTTGAAGACAATTTAGCGTGTTCTGCTTGGTTGCCGAATAAAATCAACAAAACACTTCGGCGCCAATGACGCGGTGCGATCCCGTTATGCATTTGTCAGAAAACGCATAGATCGTCCACATTTGTACATTTCAAATTTTTTTGTTCGTTATTTAAGCCCCTGTTTCACAATCTCCAAGTAAACGTTACTTGTCAAGTTGTCAATACAGTATGTCGAATTCGTACTTCGTAAATCGTCTGTGTAATGCTTTATCTAGCGTTTAACATTTAGGTAATTGGATATTGTGAAACATGCCTCAAATATAATTACTGTCACGCTTTGTGCGCGGAAAGCTGTCACTTCCCATTATTGTTGATTTAGATCAACATTGGCCACTGGTAATCCTTTAGTATTAATTAATAGTTCCTTCCAATTCCTAAAAGTAACCTTTAAATGAGAAGAGCATAATCTATAATGTCATTCTTATAGACCTATTGACATCAGATGGTTTTTTTTGCGACTGTAATAATATTGGTTTAACAGTGACTTAGTTTATTCCTTTCTTCAACCATTAGCTATTGAACATTGAAGGTGATATTGATATTGAGTATATTGCTTATATAACTGCCTATGTGCCAAAATTATACCTATCTTCTTCTGTTTATTTCCCAAATATCGGGTTATTTATTATATCTAGAGTGAAATCAATAAGTAACTGAATCACAATGCCAGCAGTCTGCTTTTGGAATTAGTAGATATGACTCCTATTTCACCATCTCTGAGTAAATGCTATTTACCAAATAAAATACAAAAGGCATAGTCTGACAAACATACCGGCAAAAATATATTTACTAGGTACTTCCAAAAATAGCTATCTTAAACGTAAATCGGTGCTTAAATTTTACTCAAACATTGTACAATACTATTGAGGAAATAAAAAAATATATGCAATATAAAATAACTGGCCAGTGGCCTATGGGATAATTATAGATCTAGTTCCAAATTGTTGTCGATACCTGAATGCGCTGAATTGTTACCGTCTTGTCTATAAATGAAGTTACTGTCACCGTTAACACAGACCCACCATCAAACAGCCGAGATGTCACAACGTGTACTCGCCACTACGGTATTTGATATAAGCATACAAATCGATTTGACGGATTATTTCTAACAATTATCAAACCAAAAACAATACTTAAAAAAGTGTGCTGTGTAGTGTTAGTGAACTTGGTGTTTGCACTCAGAAACTTACCTTAACACTTAATTATTGTCTATTTATCGCATTGATTTGGTGTGAAATTACTAAATAAACAACATTTCGGCCTTTAGTTTGCAATTTCACGAGCACGCAAATTATGTTCTTAGCTGCAATATAATTTTTTTATGTTTTAGATTATTTTAATTTTGTTTTATTACATTTCGTTTGCATACGGCTTTATTTCTGTAATCATTTGTCAAATTCTAGACACATTAAACAAATTTCGTATTAATTATTTCTAGACCTTGTATTGTTTGTCAACATTATTGTTAATATTAGGTATAGTTATCTCCGTTATTATCATAACTATGCCTTTAAATTATAAAATAAATCTTATCATTTTACCAGATTTTAGCAAGAGTCACAAATGCGTTAAACATTGAATAAAGTAAAACGTTAAGAGAGCTTACATATTATTTTTAAATCCTTTGATTCAGAAAATTAATTATTCTACTTGTAATTGTATTTCCAGACATGGCTTTGGTACCTCCTAATCATACAAATTGGGTTGCAATGGACTCCAGTGCGCAGCGTCACAGTTCGGACCCCACCTAACAACCCGGCCACTATAGAGGCGCAAGCGAAATTCTTTCAGTAAGTGGTACACTTTAATTTAAAGTTCCATTCTACATTTAATGAGATAGAAAGCGGCCTCGTAACAATTATTCAAATCTTAGCCTTCGTTCCACTTGAGATCGATTGTAATTATGGTATGCAAGGAGTTTCGATTCATTTGCAACAGATTAATTTTTTATTTTGTTTTCTTAATTGTGTAAGATTGACAAATAAAAGCGCAATTAAATTAATGCTTATGAACTCTTTGAAATCCGGCTTGCAATATACAAATTGTATTCGTTTTTGTTAGACAGTGACTAGGTCATTATGGTCTCTAATTAAACTTCTCATAAAAATAAGATAACACAAAATTATGAAACGTACTGGAAGAAATTAAAAACAAAGAACGTTTTTAAATTACCTCAATACATTATAATACCATAATAACTAATTCCAAAAATATATAATATTAATTGCACAAAATGTAAAAGAATTTATTAGTGCTTCATGTAGATAAAAATTGAAGATACAAACTTCACTAATGATTTAGTGAAATAGTATAATTTGCTTTATAGGGATTTTTTCTCAGTACAGTTGAGCCCATACAAGATAGAGTTCGGTCACGTCTGCGAGGACCCTGACACGTGGGAGCAACGATACGAGAGGAAAGACTTTAAGAACCACAGGGACATGGGAAAAGTAACGCACATTCTATCTTGTTCTGTCACTAACTATTCTGTGTTTCTTTCTCTGTCTCGCTTCGCTTGGCTTCGCTGAAGGTACAGGCATTTGCCGACCTCGGAGGACTTCGATCAGGGCCACCGTTTGGGAAGCGAACGCCACTTCACTGAGCGTCATGAGAGGTCCAGACCCTCAGCAGGACTGTTCGCTGCCAAAGTATGCTTTCAATGCTTAATATTGATATTTGCAATAATTTTCTACTTATGTTCTGTAATTATGTATATAATATTTCAATAACATTAAACTACTATTAATTAAGTTAAAATTAGTCGATCAGAACGTATTCGAAAATTCTTGTTGAGAAAGTCAATTTTACATTAATATTTATTTCCGATAACTATTCAGCCGTAATTCATCAGCCAATACTTTATTTCTGTTCTTTCTTTGCATATTTTTAAACTGCTTTATATCATTATCAGTGCTATTAACAATACTGACACCTGAATCTTACTTCTCTAGTATTTCAAATAGGTATTTCGCAAAAAAGAAGAGGTTAAAATGTATTATGGATATTGAAACGTTAATTTTAATTCTACTGTAGGTACGTTGGGGAGACAAAAAAGGCGGATATGGAGAACATTACTGGGATTTAAACCATGCTGGACATGTCGGTAACCATGGTAACGATGACTATGAAAGCGATGCCGATGATGGCTCCTACCATGATCATCATGATAATAAAAATAGTTACGATGAACCCAATGGACACACGTATAGTACAGGAGAATACGATCCAGAGAGGACCAGCTACGAAGAAAGTGGCCGAGCCAAGAGAGCTCATCAATCACGCAGAGCTACTGAAAAGAAAGACAAAGAGTCTGAGGAAGAAGTAACACCACAAAAGCAACGAAATAGGGAGCCTCAAGCAGCTACGTCTGAAGAAGCAGATTATCCTGACGAGAAAGAAACTTATGCCATACCAAGAAGACAACCGCAGAGAAAAGAGCAGCAAAATGAAGATCATAAGCCTGTAAGTGGACGAAATCATGTCGTGTTAGTAGTCAGTAAGAAAGATGACATTGAGAAAACGACAACTGAAGTGCCAAAAAGACATCCAGAATTAAGCCATTATGTACCATACGAAGGTGGGGCAGGCGTGAGACAGCACCGACAACCTGATATTAGCGCAGCAGCTACAGTACCTAGACTTTTCTTAGAACCATCAACTGGACACGTAGTAGATAGAGCAACAGGTCAAGCTTACGTGTTGCAGCCGATAGCTGTTAATCGTTTTAATTAGTGTTTAGTTTAAATAAGTACAATAATGCTAACCTTGTTATAACTATTTATTATTTTGATTAAAAAAAGTTACAAATTCTGTTTTATCAATATTACTTCTACGAAAAAAGGTGATAGTGGATTAGTACGAATGAACACGATCATAATGATTACCTAAAGCTTGGCAAATATATTAGAGATTTTTGCAAAACAACTTGCAGAAAAATTTCTGTATACGTGATTAGTCCGTTATTTGGCGCTAAACAAAAGCGGACCAATCACGTATGCAGAAGTTGAATTGAACTTGAATACGAGCGTAACTTCATTCGTACCAACTTACACAGACAGTCCTACAAAGAATACATATTCCGGTACTGGATCTGTATGAAAATATTCGGCAGTTGTATTTCCGACACAAAGCTCATAATATTTTAGTAAGTAAAAGGGATTAGCTTACAACACACTTCAGAAGTTAAGTAGGTAACTTCCTTACTATTAGGCCTACACGTAACTATTAGATTATTAGGTAATATTTCAATTTCAAAGTAATAATTCCTTATTATAGGTATTTATTTATTTTATTTTATGCGGATATCTGGCTAACATCTAATA
The DNA here is from genome assembly GCA_905332985.1 of Mimas tiliae. Classification (NCBI taxonomy): domain Eukaryota; kingdom Metazoa; phylum Arthropoda; class Insecta; order Lepidoptera; family Sphingidae; genus Mimas; species Mimas tiliae. Next base: position 11,077,520 of record HG995238.1, read on the forward strand.
CAGATATAATAAACAAATTTCGCACATAGAAAATGCTTCTACAAGTTACGGATCCTTTTGTACCTTATCAAAAACTCTCTCATTCATATGCGAACCCTTCCTTTGGGCACGTCAAGTCTTTTATTTATTGTAATACTTTATTTCAGTGTAATGCAAATCAAGGGGTCAATCGTGGTCTTTCTCACGTCCCTTCCCCGCTCATACAGGTTTGATCAACAAGGAGATAACGTTAACTTTTATATTCAGTAATAACTGTTATTTTGCAATTTCGGACAGGCAAGACGATGGTTGGAGACATTTTATTATTTCAAAGATTTGGTAGAGGATATAAAAGGTGTTTGACTACTGAGCAAGTCTGTGTTAATAGTTTAGATAATATTTTAAATGTAGAGTAAGATTTTATAAATATTTTGTAATTTTGTGAATTATTTTTGCATTTTATATTTCAGTATTTTCTGTAGAATTACTATTGCTTTTTTCTTACGAGTTTGTTAATCTTGTACGAAAAATAATCACATTGATTGTGATTTGATGTGTTTATTATACTCGTACTAACAAAAACCAGATATTTGTTAATGTGTTGAAATAATAGTAAGTAAATACTTATATACATTAACTACCAACTATGTATTTTCCAAAGCCTACATATGACTGAAATTGAGAAAATCATGTTTTTTTATGGCGCGTGTATTCCAGGTTTTAGCACCGGCTAGTCCAACACTCCAAGTTGGATGGTCGTTGGCCAAATAGTGTGGTGTCTTTGATTACTATGGTCTAATCTACTAGATTATTGAGTCCTAAAAAAAAATATAATTTGTATAATATAGTGATTAATAAAATATCACACTATAATTATTAACTTTTATTCTTTAACTTTAATTTTAAATCGATACCCACAAAGCTAAACTGTAACAATGATAATTATTTACAATTCAGCTAACCGTCAAATAAACAAATGAAACAGGTTGCTTTGTACAACCATAGGGGAGTAATAATAGACCACATCTCCTCATAGACCCACAGATGGATGTTGCGCACGCGCCGGAGATAAAAAAAACTGTATGAAAGAGGGTTGGTATAAGAAAAGGTATATTTAAAAGAATCCAAGTGTGATGTTGGTACAATTAATATTTATTTACTTACATTTGATATGTTATCGTCTTTTATCGAAACTAAGTTATAAAGTGATAATTTAAGCTTAAATTATTATTTTAGCCAAAAGATAAAAGATAAAGTTTACATAAGACATTTTAATTAACCATATTCTAATATTAAATTTTTAAAAAATATCAAAACCGGACTACTCTATGAAAAGTTAGGAAACGCGTTGAATTGTTTTAATGTAATATGATAAAGAAAACACATTGAAAAAATTATATAAGTATCAAGATTGATGTAAAAATCACTGTACTTACTCGAGATTATTGAGATTTCTTTATTAGCTCTGTCTTTATTGAGTAGTATCTTAAATGTTTATGCTACTTAATGACTATAGCGTTATTGGTATTGAAACTATACTTTTTTCTAAAAGCTTAAATAAATGTCAATGTGAAATCTTTTGCAAATCTTACAAAATGTTGGTACAGGAATATCTAAGAATAATGACCAAATCTCTACTCAAAAAAACGTAATAAATTATTTTATTACTTCCTAACATTCCCACAAATTAATCCTTGCCAAATAACCGTTATCACGTAGGATCCACAAGACGGTCAAAGGGTCCACCCTTAGACAAACTCGTTTGACCAGTTCTTCGTGGGAACCGTTGTCCACTGCTTGTTACTTGCAACCATTGTCTGCTTGCAACTCACCTTCAATAGCCAAGGGTGCTTTACACTTGTCCCGAAGGGTGTAGTAATGAAGGGACAGAGTTTCTTCATAGGGGTGAGTATTTAATCAATGCAAATTATTATGGCGATATATTCTTATAGATTAGACTATGATTTCTATAGGAGTGTAAGTGAGCCACCAGCATCTTTGGCCCAAAGGCAACCTCACCTGTACGCAGTATATTCTGCTGTTAACGGACGAGGCAATGGTTCCCTTTGCGGGTTGTGGGGGTCAAACGGCGGGTTGCTTCATACAATACCAAATACCGTCAAATCTATGGTAAGATAAGGCAGACCCTGGCACTAGGCCGGGATAACGCCAGACTTCTTGCTTCTTTCTAGAAAGAAAGATTATGATTTCTATTAAATTGTCAAGGAGGATCTTGGTACTTATTAGGTATATATAGAATTTCGGATCACAAAATCTAGAAAAAATATTTAAAAAATTAAATATTTAACGTCAATTAATTATTATTATGAAACTTTACCTGATTCCTGACACAATTAATATCATACAAGTATAATAAATATCAAAAATAAGCCGTCAAATACAAAATGGCATACTTCCCTAAGGACTAAAATTTTCATTACCTAGCTACTCAGATAATAATACCAAGTCCACAAATTCAAAACCTATATTCACCATAAAAATGCTTTATAATAATTAAATACGTTAACGCACTTGGCGACCGTGTGTCACAATAGTAAAATTGCGATACATGCAAATAAAGGGTCATTTGCGCTGTCCTTTCTCACACTGCGAAGTGGTCAAACTGGTTTGTGGACGAACCCTTTGACTATAGGACAGTGCTGTCATCCCCGTCCATTGTCCATGAAACTGGTTTTAAAAACTATGTGAAAATCATAAACGTTTGATTGGGATTTTTTTGCAGTAACCTAAGTAATAAGAATTGCGGGCACCGTGGAATCTTATCTCTCAATATAGGAATTTGAAGTTTAAAATACCGCGCTCATGACAGCCTCCGCAGCGCAGTAGGCGAGCCAGCTGTGAGGCGAGAGGCCGCGGATTCGATTCCCGCACCGAAACTAATTTTTGTGTTTAAATAAATGTTTCGGGGCTGAGTGTGTCTCCCTAGAGGGGTTGACGTCAGGCAGGCGGCAGCGGTCGTAAATACTACAAGCCAAATCTTTCTGTAACATGTGTTAAAATGTTTCTTAAAATAATGAGTACATACTTAAACACGCTCACCCATGTATAATTAACTAAGGCGTACACACAGTTCGCCGAGCTTATTTCCGTCTCATGATGTGTTAGGTTACCTGCCTCGGTGGCGCAGTTGTAATGCGTACGCGTTACGATTAAGCTAACGCTGAGGTCTCGGGTTCGATCCCCGGGTCGGGTAAAGTGGTATTGGGTTTTTCTATTACGAAATGCTCAGTATCAGCCCGGAGTCTGGAATTTGTGCCCGGTATGGCGATAGGCTCGCCCCCTATCACATTATGGGACGGAGATACGCTCCGCGAAATGTGGGTGTACTGGTGACACCTCTGCCTACCCCTTCGGAGATTACAGGCGTGAGTGCGTATGTATGTATGTATGATGTGTTAGGGGGCGAGCCTATTAGTATACCAGACAGACATGAAACAACTTACTTATAAAAAAAACCTAACAGACATTTTGATTGCCTGACCTGTGATTTGATCCCGGGATCTCATCGGGATATCATTTCTCAGCCTAAGTACTGTGCCACTTATTTACACCTTCATAAACAATAACGTTCAGACATTGATTTCCAAATTTGTGGATCACACAAACAATTTTGTCTCGGTGCGGGAATCGCGTATTACAACTGCGCCACCGAGGCAGTCATAAAAGTTAATGCCTAATTAATAAATTTCTAAATCGAGATACGACGTTCTGCACCGCGCAACAAAATTAGCCGTACCAAGTGTCAACTAGAGATTAGCACAGACTTTTATAGCCCCGCCCCCTTACACAGAGTTTTGGTGGGGATTTTTTTTACTTGTATTGACGTTTCTTGTCATCTTATTTCGATGCTACTAAGGTATAAAATAGGTAAGTACACAATAATAAGTTTTAATGGTAGCTGGACGATAACTCACAACGCCTTTGCTTTGCCGAGATGCATTAGAAGACGAAAAATTGGGCGGGGACATCCTACCCCATTTAAAAGGTACCATCGATTGCAAAGGGTTTGCGATTACGATTACGAATTTAAAACAGTTACTTGTCAGTTTGATACGAGATGTCAAGGAGTGTACATTACTTATTAGATTTATAGTGAACATTGTTTTTATCATTAGTTATAAAAATAAAACACATTTTTTATGGTGATGGTTATTTACTAACGATTACATTTTGGAAAGGTAAGCCAAATTATATGTATTATAAATATTTAAAATATTACGTTAATAATTCTACACACTATTTGGTTTATACAATATATTCCTATGAAGATAAATAACAGTTATAATATTAAATCTAATCTACAATGATGGATACTACAATGTGTAAATGTTAATGGAATAGGAGGTTTTTACGAAACGAATTGGTTTTGTTAAACTTGCATAATTACGTTATTTTTATTTATTTCTAATTTATTTTGCTATTTTTTTGTTTTTTTTTTGTTTTTTGAACTTTTTATTCTTTTATTCAGGCTCATTCATTCTTAGACGAGCAAAGTCTTCGAACACGATATTATCTTCTTCCTCGTTAGTATATAGTGTGTTTTCGTAGCGATGTCTCTCGATCGACTGCATCTTCTTCATTGCGTTAAAACGCTGGCGTTCAACGGTGCCTAAATAGAAACAAATTTAACGGATAAAATGTCATTGAAAAAGATTTAAGGCACAGAATATTTAATAGTCTTAGGATCAATTCATAATGCTCTTTAAAATTATAAGCTTAATAGGCAGTATTATAATATATTCGGTTTTAAATACATATACCTAACGGAAAATAGTTGTCAAAATATTTAAGATTTGAGATTACCTTCAGCAGGATGTAGCAATTTGAAAGGCACATCAGTAACAAGCTCTCCCCCGAGGGTTCCGCAGTTCAGCTTGACACGTACAGAATAGGACACGACGATACCAATAGCATCAGATGGACATTTCCCTTCGGCTATTAATGTGGAGCTTGCTAGATTTACATCATCTTCCTTCAAATGGCCATCCAATGCCACACCTAAAATCCAGATATCCCAGATAACAATTGAATAATTCTTTCTCTTTGGTCAAGAGTTGATCCATTGTAATCATCACTATTTATTTTTGATGATGTTGTTTGATATGAACAATACTTTGCTTGCAATTCTTGAATCACGATTATCACATATTATTGCGATGAAGCATGGTATTAAACTAATGACTACTACTACTAAAGTAACTAATATTATAGTATCCTTGAAAACAACTCTGTTGAATGACCAGTTGTATGTAAGAATTGTTAATTGCTATACAATGTTTTTAATACCAACCACGCACATCCTTGCTGTTGCGAGCCAGAGGTACCAAATAAAAAGTCTTAGACAAGCTAGCTCCAGGTGTAATCGGGCATCCCTCACGACTCTCCAAAGAAGCCACGTGGCGACTGAATTGCGAGTTGATCATTGTAATTTCAACGTGCTGCACGACAATGCAACGGATACTTCGGACGGATTTCCTAGAGTTGTTTGAAATTATAACATTAGCAGCAAGCTTCTCCCCGTGGTAGTAAATTTCCCGGTCGAGGGTCACTTCGAGATTGATCTTTCCATTGCTGAATGTAAATCCTTTGCTCACAAGAGAACTTGGTAGGCGACGTCCACGAGAAACCGGGGCGTGTTGTAGCTATAAAATAATAAAAAAAATATGCATTTTATATTGTTTCCTATTATTCTTTATTATTTCATAAAAATGCTAAATTGGGCACCTTCTTAATAGCCAGTGCTACGGAACTCCTCTTGTGACTTTTCTGATCTTCTTGCTCGGCAACATAGGTCCTCACACAGTATTCCACACCCATTGGCTTGCCTTGATCTTCTTCAGCAGGTTGCAGAGTTACCTAGTGGTTAATACAAAATCATTAGAAAGGTATATCGTATCGTTACCAATAAAATTTGTTAAAATCAATCGTTTACCGAGCTGGGTGCCATCTCAGGGAAGCTGAATGTAAAAGGGTAAGCATTAGGGCCAAGCTTTTTAAGTAGCTTCTCCTGGACCGGAGTCAACTCCATTTTCGAATTAACCATTGGTACAACTTGGTCTTGTCCAATCACCATTTCCTTAGAAAATTTCACTCCCATCACTTCATCCTCTTCCCGACCATAGCGGTAGGTTGTCACCAACTGTTTGAAGAACAAAACAACATTAACATAACACACGGCACTTTGAACAGATTTTAAAAGCACTCGCCACATTTTTATACCTGACTGTAAATTTTTCTTCCTTTCAGGTATTCGGTATCGACCACTACAACTCCATCAACAGGATCACAGTAATCCATATGATCAATGAAGTCGCGTTTGCCCAGGTAAACTGTGACTTTTCCATTTGGTGTAGTTTTTTTGAATACTTTAACAGCAACAACAAATGCCAGTGAAAGGTAATCCAACATTTTTGGGGTGTATTATTAAATCCTTATGAAAGAAATGCTGCAATCTCAGATATAAAAAAAATAACTGAAGGCTTTTGAAGGAGGTTTAGTACTATTTGATTTGAAGCGTTCACCAGAAATGAATATTGCAAACAAATTTTCCTTATATATGAGGGTTACATGTGAGGTTTCATGCTTTACGGGCTAATAGGATATTGACCGTAGGCGTGCTAATGAGATTATTGTCGTATGACGTATATTGAGTGGACTAAAAATCGATACTATGATGGCACAACACTATAACATGAAAATTAATAAATGTCACATAGATTGACGTTTGTTTTAAGGTTTTGTGTTTGACGTAAGGCGTAAATGGAGACAAAACTTAGGTTTTATTTTGTGATTTCCTTTCGTTTTTGTATAAAAAGCCATGAGCTCACCCAATAAGAGTATTTTATATGTCGTGTACTTTCTAATTCGTACATGAAATGTTACAAAGTAATGTTGAATAGTTGAAGTGAGTATGTAGGCAATATATTATTTTTTGTTTGTATTAAGGCCAACAGCTCAAATTCGCAATGCTTGTTTGTTTTTTCTACAGCTATACGATCAGTATGCCGACGTTTTTAACGCCGGGTCGTCATGGGTACAGCGTGCGGTTCTCAAGGACTCGGCCGGATGCCTTGGCTGTTGCGACAAGTCAGTACTACGGCCTGGCTGGCGGCGGAACATTGTTTTTCTTGGAGCTAGCGCCTGATGGAAGTACTATACTCGAAGTACAGAAGTTGGAATGGACCGACGGACTTTTCGATGTGGTGAGACATTCCAATGGGATTCTATTTCATTGCCATTCTCACTGGATAATCTTGATCAAAATAAGTTGGACAATTATTTTATTGTCCATGATAGTGATTGCCTTATGAAAATAAAAGAAATGACAGTTTAATTCAACATTAGGCTCCAAAAAAGTATTTATATAATATTAGTTCTTTGATGTAGGTACCATGTACTTACCATTTAAAATGACAGTATGACTTATCCACAGTCTGATGTTAAAGCTGTTTTATGCATTTATAAAGATGTCCATATAAATACATTGTGATCTAAGGCTAAGCTTGTGTTTCAATTCTTCAGGACATGTTTACAGCAAAAAAAGTTGGTCTTAAACCCAATTCAGATTTGAAAGAGTATACCATACACATTATTGATATCAATATTGTGTTTAAAAACAGAGAAAATCTGGTTTTTACACCTCAATTTAGTGTAACTAGGTAAGGACTTGGTGGTTGTTTCACCACCTTGTACCTAAATGTTACTTACCCAATAAAATATGACACATTCAAAATACAAAAGTCACACTTGTGACATACCAGAAGAAAGATTTAACCACAAATTAACATAACAAATATGTCTTTAAAGTCTAGGTACTTTTAAAAAAAGGGTTTTTATGTTAGATGTTTTTATGGTAATTTGTAGTTAAATCTTACTCAAATATTGTGAAATAGGCCTTTAGACAATTAATCTTCTAATGTATAACAAATTCTTGACCAATTGTTACCATAGCTTAGATCACATTATATTTTAAAGCTATCAACTTTTATGCCTAGAAACCAGTTTAAATATTTTTTATACGACTTGTATGACCAATGTTGTTAATCCTGTCCATTAAATCCTATAAGAATAACCCTCAACTTGGGATAGCCATTTAGAATATTATAATTATAAATTGTATTAATTAGAAACCCAACATATTGTGTACACAGCTTTACAATTATTTTTAAATGGAAACAATTTGTCAGTAAGTAAATGCTTTTTATCAAACCACATGAGTGTGCGGTGAAGCCATATAATGGATAACAGTGTGTACGAACTAACAGCACTGTTAATAGACTTAAGAGATTATATTTGTATTTATAGACTATTTTTTTCCAATAACATTCACAGTTAATCTATAAGCCTGGGCCCTGGCCTTCGACATCAGGAAATTTAAGTAACTGATTTATATTATAAAAGCCTCAGCTCATACCTGTCTTAATTATAATTTTGTATGATTCTGGCAGATTGATCTGAAAACATCTGCAAAAAAGGTCTGTGGAGTTATGATAAAACTTTATGCAATTATGGGGTTTTCAAATTCTGATTAAATGCTAGGCTTAAGCTATCATCTCTGTAGAATTTAATTTTGTTATATTATATTATTCATGTCACATTATGTTAAGCTATATTTTCATACGAAACCAACTTAATTGTGTCTCATTGATCCAATTAATTAACAGTATTAGTTTTGACTTCTGGAACTTCCTGGGTACAATTTTGACTCATGAAACTACCCATTCCTGACTTATTGGGATCAGAGCAACTTGCAGTTCCTATTCACCTGATTGGACTACCAGCTCATAGTTTTGGCTTATTGGAACTTTCTGTACACAATTTCGACTTATTCAAAGGATTAATAAGACTTCTTGGAATGAAAGATACCTGCAAGTGTTATTAGTGCTGCCTGTCTATGCATAACTCTGACTCACAACTAACTAACTGAACTATTATTGGAGTTTTTTTGAGTCAAAAGGTAGTTACTTAAGGTCCTGGCTCACTGGACATATCATTCTGGAACTGACAAAAGTGGAATTATTAAAGGCCAGAGATGATCACTGACTTTTAGTTTCCTGGAACTATTGGAAGCAATGTAGAGACACATTTCAACAAAATTACAACAAATAAGTTAAACTCAGCAAATTATAGCAACCAATTATAAAATTGACAAGAAGATGTTTCATCAGCCTCAAAGGAAGTTTTTTTACATTGCTAGATTGTCCATTTATGAACCTGGATATTATAGCATATAAACAATTTTTATGCCATAGTGTCCGTTTCGGTCGAGGTTATCCATTTAGGTGATATTGTTCACAGACATGGTCCGGCTCTACAGACAGTGCAGCGGCTTGTGGGGCAGGCGACGGGGCCGTTATAATATGGCGTGTCGGTTGTGCCGCGCCGTTACGAGTGTTGAGGGCCCATACAAGTGAAGTGTGCTCTGTGGACTGGCCGAGAACGCATCTGCTTAGCGCTAGTTGGGATACGACAATTAAACTGGTTTGTTCCATACCTATATAATAGATAGTTTCCTTCTATTATGGTGTTTTTATGCTGACCATTTAAGCAACACTTGTATAATCTAGAATTAATAAAACTTCAAAAGCAAAACACGAGATATAATCTAAGAACAAATTCCTTTTGAATATTTTGCACAAAATTGGTTCAAAATGTTTTGTCAAATATTGTCTTATTTGTCCATTATAGTGGGACCCCGAGTCAGAAGCATGTTTGAGTACATTCGCGGGTCACTCTCAGCTGGTGTACACGGCTGCATTCTCACCCCACTCTCCCGCCACATTCGCCTCTGTGTCTGGCGATGGACATCTCAAACTGTGGACTTGTACGGAACCCGCGAGGCCTGCTGCTGTTGTCAAGGCTCATGATGCAGAGGTAAATGATTTTATTATAAATTTATTACATAAGCCTTTACAGCAATTTATTGAGTGTGTTTGATATATTTGGGGCTAAAATCTTTAATTGGGACTAGGATCCATAGTTGGAGCAGAGATCTACAGGATGATTATTAGTGCATCAATATATTTTTATTATTTCCCATTTTGGTCATATAGTAATTTTAGTAAATTTATCTTGGTTCGTAAGTACCTGATAACAATAATACCAACATGTAAAAAGAGTTGTTTATAAAAATGTAAAATAATTTTGCTGTTCAGTTTAACTCCAAAATGCGATTATAATATTATTTAGTATGCTACAATATATTTTAAGCCATTAAATGGATATTAACTTCTAATTCACACTTAATTTTTTAACTGGCAAGTGTACCTGATGGTAAGTAGGTACAGTCTAGTCCAAATATAATATTATCTATCGTCCGTCCCACGACAGTCACCGAATTAGGCCAGTTTGAAGTGGTGTCTATACATACCCACTGACTGCAGACAAGCACTATAGCGAGTTTTTTTATCGTGTATATGGTGGTCAATGTCCAGTATCCAGTTATAACTGTTATCTATTAGTATGATTGAACCCATTTTTATCATATTCAGGTATTGTCCTGTGATTGGAGTAGAACGGAAACCCATGCATTAGCCACAGCGGGCTCTGATGGATTGGTCAGAGGATGGGATTTGAGGAGGCTGACGTCACCTATGTTCACATTAAAAGGTAATTATTTATTTGGTATTGCTATGTGAATGAGAAGAGGCTCATTGTGGTGTGTGACCAAGGCCAATATGGATAGTTATATCTATATTGCTACATAGCAAGGCATGCAACAAACGAGCATTAGATAACGGTAATTAGTTAGTACATATGTATGTGTGAGATTATCTATCTATTTAATTGAATGGTTAAAAGGCAACGTAGTGTTAAAGTTTTCAAGCTACCCGAAGGTCTCTGACTTGGCTTAATGGGTGCTGTCAGTTTATATCAGCCGGGCTGAGTGTTGTTGCCCTCCGAAGTACGGAGACACTTAGTTGAAATACCACTAAGCGGTCACGCATCCATAGACTGACCGCGCCAAGGGTTCCATAACTCGATAATCATTTACTGATACATAGGTGTAACTGACTGTGATCTTGAAAAAAATCCTGGTTTGATTTGTGGCAGATATTACTAAAATCATGAATTTACTTTGTTTGCTTCATCATCATCAGCCACAAGACGTCCACTGCTGAACATAGGCCTCCCCTAATGCCTTGCAGGCCGACCTGTTGGATGCTATGGAGAGGGTTAAGCTTGTTTGCTTGTTTTGATTAAAATATGTCGTGTCGAATTTTTATACTTTATTAATTCTATGTTTTTAGGATGTGAATGTGCCGTAAGAAGAGTGCAATTTTCACCACATGCGCCATCTGTATTGGCGGCAGTGTCGTATGACTTCACAACAAGGTATCTTATGGAATTAGCTTATGAAGAGATCAAATTTGATGATAATTTAAACTCAATCTTATGTTCTTCAGTATATGGTTGACATTGATATAACAAAAATAAAACATCTCGCAACGATCCAAAGCAGTGCTTGTAATATTGATTTTCATTAAATTGAGATACGACGTTCCGCACCGCGCAAAAAATTAGACGTATTTAGTGTCAATCATGTGTGTTGAGATCATGAATATTTTTTTATGAATTGATGAATGAACGAGACTGCACGAACGAAACGATGCAAAGACTTATAGCCCCGCCCCCTTGCACAGAGTTTTGGTGGGGTAATTTATTTGCATGAGTTACATTTCTTGTCATCTTATTTCGATGCTCCTAAAGTGTTAAGTGACAACCGGTTTTTTGGCAGGATCTGGGACTTAAAACGTGGCTGTGACCCACTAGAGACGATCAGACATCATTCAGAGTTCACATACGGACTGGACTGGAACGTGCTGAGGCCGCATCAGATCGCGGACTGCGGATGGGACTCGCTCGTCCATGTGTTCACGCCACGCTCTTTAGTATGAAACTACATTACAGGTAAATATTTATATTGGCGCAAAACGTCAATTTATTACACCATTATCGAATCACATGTAATTTTTTTTATAGTATAGGCCGGCAAACGAGCAAGTGGGTCACCTGATGGTAAGTGATCTCCACCGCCCATGTATGCCTACGATACTAAAATAATCATGGGCGCGTTGCCGACCTTAAAGGAAAGGGATAAGTAAGGGATTGGGAAGGGGAGGGGAATCTGGGCCTCCGGATATCTCACTCATCGTACGAAACACAGCAGCAAGCTGCTACTTTACGCCGGTTTTCTGTAAGACAGTGGTAACGACCCGGACGAGCCGGCCCATTCATGATGTAGACAAAATTGTCTACAGCGTGGCTCTACCACTTAGAAAATTACAATCAGTTTTACTGTGATGTCTGATACAACAATAATTTGGTCCCATTGAAATGATAAATTGTTGAATCTAGACACATGACAGTGCTTCAGCCAAGGTTCGAAAAGAAATGTGTGACGCATCAGCGGTGTGTAATATTATAACATAAATCATCTTGAGCAAGTTACGGCCCCGCATAATAAAAAAATAAACAACTATAATGTCGTCACTGTCGACAAAGGTATTGGTGCATTCATAGAAATTGACAATGAAAATAAAATAGTGCAGCGGTAGATGTTAACGTAATAAAAATAGATGTTCATGTGAATTTATAATTGACATTATTTTATAATTATTGGATGTGTAAATTTTTACTAACGTTGTACTTTCCTATAGCTATGATTGAACATATAAACTGCTATGGAACTTGGCACTTGTTTAGGTCTCGATTGTTTTCGGCGACGCTGACAACACTAAACTTGGCACTCTTTTATTAATAACTAGCTGTCCCGCGCGGTTTCACCCGCAACATAAAATTGATAGTTAGAACCCGATTGTAGCACCACCTACTGGGTCCAATAGTGAATATAAACCATCCAGGAACCCACTTAAACACAGACAAAAAAATCATCAATATCGGTCCAGCCGTTCTCGAATTATGCGCTTAGCAACAAATTTAGCCTTTCATTTTTATATATAAGAAGATGTTTTGACGGCAATATTATTATTATAAAATGTGTTTTCATTGCTTTCAGGTAACGCGGGAGTGTATGTGATATGACAAAAAGGCTGTGGTTTGGTTCGTAAATGTTGTGCCAAAATGGATTGTATAAAATAATTTATATTATAATCAGGGTTTAACATGCGCTTCGCGAGCGGTGTAATGGTGCCTAGCGTTTAAGCGAAGATGTTGAAACAGGGAATCACTAGTTTGCAATGTATTTTGGTGAAGGAAATGGTATTAAAGTAAAAACAATTTATCACTAGATCAGGCATCGGGACTATATTGGTGAGATTGGGGCTAAAGTGGTTTTGTGACACAAATTATAACGCCTTTAAGTCGTAGCGTATTCACACGGGATTGAATTTAGGTGATCAATTGTTTTAGAATCTACACAAGTTGTATGGTTTTTGTTGATAATTTCGATTGAAAGTCTGTTCAGACCGGTCAAATGGCATACGATTTATCAGTTGATCAATTAAATTCTAACCCTGTGAATATATCAGTATGTGGCTGTTAATTAATATTGAATGAATCTTTTGAGTTTAGGTTATTTTGGTGCAAAAAAGTACAAAAAATTAACATAAATCATGTACTTCGTCAAAAAGTTTACATAGTTCCGGCCTTAGCCAATTAACTCAGTTCTGTTATGCTTATTTTAATAGCATATGAATAATATTTATCCATCGATAAGTAGGAATAATAAGAATCCATCTATGTAAATTTTTGAACTTAAAAATAAAAGATCTTTCTGTGAAATAGTAATACATATATTTTTTGCACCAAAATAACCTAATCTCAAAAGTTTCACTCAAGATTTATTCATAATATAATAAAAATTGGGACGGTGGCGGATCTAGTTTTAAATCAATTATTCAGTCATTTGAAATGTCACTAACAACGGCGTATAATCTATTGTTGTTTGAGACTTATAATAACACATATTTTAGTACTGAATATTTGTTATGGTTATTGTGTTGTTCTTAGCTATTTTTGTGGTTGTCTTGTAGGTAATAAGCATTAGTAAGCAAAACCAGATGTTACATTTATTTTATTCTGTCTGTTTTCTATATACAGAATGGAGCTCATATGAGCCTTGGAATGAAAGTACCTATCTTAAAGATTCGAATTATCATTTTAATTTTTCAAAATTGTATGTTGGCTTAATAGCCCAGCCATAGCTAGATATTCTTGTTAAATTTCAGGATCTTCCTGAAATAAAAAAAATACTAATGGAATGATGCTATAAAAACATGTATAACTAGCATTTTTTTTATTAAATAGTTTTTTTTACTTTTAATAAAAAACAATTTTAGGACATTTGATAAATTCAATATTTACGGCGCTTTCACTCCAGTGCCCATGTGTTCTTTTCGATCTGTAAGATTATGAGCCCTTTATTAGATTTGACCTTTGCTTTTGTGACAACAAAAAGCTAACTTATAAGTCAAACATTTTACTTTTTTTATTTAGGCAGCTGATACAACTGCCGTGTTTTATGTTCTTCAATTAACTATTTTACTCCCTCGTTAACTTATTTCTAAGTGACTTGACTGACTTTATGTTTAAGCATTCCCCAGAGAAAACTACTTATTTGATTCACTATTAATTTATGTGATTGCATTTACTTATCGTATCCGTATTGAAATTTATATAATGCCAAGTATAAGCAAAAACCCTTTTCCTATAGTAACATATTATTGTTACTTGCATTATAATAAATGCTTTATTAACATGTTTTAAGGCATATTTTAATGTGGCAATAACGAAGTAGTATTATTACATAGCAGAATCTTCGTGAATTCTTGCGATCATAATTTATTGTAAATACTTTTTAAATATATGATAAATATTCTATGGTAATCTGTATATTGTAGTTAGCTTGTTGAAATATCGAAAATTATAATGGCAATGTTTCCTATTTAATGTGTTTTATGGACTCCATAAATGCTATGTAGATTCTAACAAGCGTGTACAATTCGCGAAAAATGTCTTGGCCAGCATAATATTCACAGCGGCTATTGTTTGCAGAGTTTAAAGCGGGAGGATAGGGAAGTGGTCATTTTTAGCCTGGCCAAGTTATTTTGCGCGTATTGTATGTGTGAGCTGGTGAATTAGTTTTGTAGTATCGATAATCGATAATCGATATGGATAGGTATTGTTTACTATTTTGTTGTTAATGCCAAATGCCACAAGATAGAACGATCCTATGTTATACGATTATTTATATATTTACGTCTTTTATGAATCGAAATATTAAAGATAGTTATTAAATATATTTCAAAATCATGCTCGCACATTTAAACGCATCTATCTACCTGTTATTTGTTTTGCTATACATTTTTGTATTTATCCAAACATAAAATAAAACAATTAAGTATAACCAACTTTGTTTACTTTTATTAACACTTTCAGTTGGAACTTACGACATTTTAAATCCTCATTGCACGAATTCACTACTTGTAAAAAACGACATCTAGTAACATAAGTACTAAGTCGTTACATTGGCCTTCAATCTACGAATTCTTCCTTCAATGGAGCTTAGCATATAGTAAACAGATTTGAGATATTCTTTATCGTATCGACAGATATCAGTTAAACTCGATGTAGGAGACAGGATGTAAGACGTGGGTTTCTTCATATCACAGTGTCGACATAATTTTTTAGTTTGACATCCGAGCTCTTTGCGCGCGCTTGGTTTCATGGTGCACGCTTCTGTGACGTTTGGGAGAGGGGCGTCGTACCGGTATGTGTCGGTAGGTGGCGTTATGTGTCTTGTTACTAAAACAAGCAGTAGAATTCATTGTTTCGTTCGCAGAAAGATAGATTCCAAATAAAACTAAATATATTGTCACGTAATCTATAAACTTGACCAGACGAAAAGACGAGAGGTGGAGAAAGTCTTACAGAATGGTGGCCAAGAGAGGCCAAGCAGAAAGTAGGCAAACCACCGGTCAGAAAACTTCGTCAAGTTTCGGGATAGAGCGTGGATGAGATTGGCGCAAGAGGGAAAAGATTGGTGCGATAAAGAAAAGGCATATATCCAATAGTGGATAATTGTGGCTTGATAAATGATGATGAATCTATAAATACTTGGGTTATTATAAAAGATGTTAAAGTTAGAATCAGACCTCGATTTCGCCAAAAATCGGTTGATACGGTCTAAATATCTTCACGTCATATTCGAGAGGTATATCAAGACTGATTAAGTAGATACTATCATACTCATGCCGTAGATTCTACTACCCTACTTCCTAGTATCCTATTAATTAATAATACCTACAAATGTGAAAATTTTGATGTTTGTGAGTTTGTGAATTCGTATGATTGTTGGTCAACATCTGAACGGTTTTGGGTGAAATTTGGCACACAGGTAGACCATGACCTGGATTAGGACATGGGCTACTTTTATCCCGGAAAAGGCCGTTGAAGCGGGCGGAACCGCGAGCATAAGCTTGTACTTAATAAAGTAATAGATTAAGTAATCATGGCCTTACCTTTCTCTTTAACTCGACATATGTGTTTATTCAGTAAGTTGCTGTAGTAGCGGCATGATGCCACCAAATGAGTTTTCACACAGTCCTCGCAAAAATCTGAAAATCAGTATTATATAGTTGATTATCATGCTAATGCATGTTATACCGTGTTTTTTACAGAAAGTACGTAAACGAGCAGGTAGGTCTTGTGATGGTAAATTGTACTCCTACATCAGTGTCATTATTATAACTTAATTCGGCGACGAAAACGACTAAAATCCCAAAACCGTAATTTATGATCAGTAGGTACTTAAATTAGTAATGTAATACAGTTTTATTCCAAAGCCAAACTACATTGTCCTGTGTGTGCATCAGTCTACTTTGTACTTACGTCATTCCCGTCCAAATAAAATTACTTATGTAAGTCCTGTCATTTTGTCCACAACCTACTTATTTTATTTTGGTTCCTGGCAATAGAATTAACACTATTACTTTTAAATTTACCAGGCTGGTTGGATTGATCCACACAATGCTGTGATTTCTGCATGTTAGGGCATCGGGTTATCACGGTGGCTGAACGTACTACGGGTTTTTGTGGCACTGTGAATTTGATATCTAGAAACAAATTATAAAAAAAGTAAATTATCTTTACTTCTTCCCGCCTGGCATTATCCCGGATGATTGCCAGCGTCCGCCTTCTCATTTAAACCGCTGTCTGACCCCCACAACCGGCACAGGACAGAATAATTAGGTACTTACATCCTAATTCCTACTATCCCACTTCCATTTATATACTACTATTAAAAACGTGAATTTCGATGTTTGTGACTTGGGATATTTGTTAAACAATCACGCTTTAACGTCTGAACGGATTTGGATGAAGTTTTCCACACAGGTAGATAAAAACCTGGGACATGGTCATGGTTCACTTGGGCGAAGCCGCATGCAAAAGCTAAAAATAAATCTGTGTGTTCGTCGTCTATGCGGTCCCGCATCGTTAACTTTGTGCAATTGCTGTTGGCATTTGCCTGAAAGTTTCTGACATAGAACGAATATTTTTTATAAATTAATTTGGTAATTATGACTACCTCGTTGGCGTAGTTGTTATGCGTACGCGGTACGACTGCTGTGCTGATGTTTCAGGTTCGATGCCCGGGTCGGGTAAAACTGATATTGGTTTTTTTCTATCACGAAATATTTAATAACTTATTAACCCGAAGTCTGAAATTGTACACAATTTGACGATAGGCTCGCCCTCTAACCCATAATGGGACGGAAATAAGTTCGACGAAATGTAGGTGTACTGGTTACACATCTGACTCCCCTTTCGGGAATTACAAGTGTCAATGCGTATATATATATGTATTATCTACATCAATAAACTAGTGAACGTCACGAGTACCCTCAACCGACGAAAATGTATGAGAAGATGTATGAATGTGGAAGAGGCGAAAGAGGTGTGTCAGGATCGTAGCTTGTGGTACTCAATAGTCTCTGCCTACCCCATGGGAGATAGGCGTGATTGTGTATGTATGTAAACTAGTGAAATAATATTAACTATAACGTAATCTCTCATGCTTGTATCCACGAAGAGGCAGGCAAAGGTGCAACTAGCGCTTATATAACGCAGACCTTATTTCCCATAGGTTATTTCCGATATTATTCAATTGGCAGCGAGCCTATCGCCATACCGTAATATCCAGTAATTTAGAGTATCCGTAAATGCTTACCTGTTTTGTGGGGATGAGAGTTTATAGCAGCATTTCTGTATGTGAAATAATAAATACACCCAACAGTCACACACAATCCTGACCCCACACTAGGTTAACATGCATTGTGGATATCAGGAACTACGAGGGATTTGCGGTCACACAACACCCAGACCCCAAACAAATATATCGCTTCGGAGCCGGCTACTCACCCACTGCGCCTCGGAGTTGTTTATTATGACACTTTACTGGTAGTGATGGATCTAAATCTTCTTTGAACACTAACTTCGTCGTTTCGTACAATGCTTTGTAAACTGAAATTATAAACAGTGTGAACTAATTAACATTTATATTTCCAATACTTTCGAATTTCGAGGTGAGATTTTATCAAGTCTTTATCATCAGCTTAAATATGTCCATTGTTGAACATAGGCCTCTCTCAATGCTCATCATTGAGCTCGATCTTTACATTCGATCATTGCCTGTAGCTTTCTGTAGGTCGTCGCTCCACCTGGCCGCAGGGCATCCTACTCTACGTTTGCCTAAACGTAGTCTCCACTCAAGAAAGCGTATACCAGTTATCAGTTCTTCGTGATGTGATGTGATGTTGCCAGCCCACTGCCAGTTCAGTTTGCTAATGGTTTGAGCTATGCTACCGCTTTGGATTTTGGTCGAATCATGAGCACGTATGATGATTTAATACGGACCTGTTACAACATTTCTTTTTCCCCGGATTTTCATTGCATATTCGTACTTATTCGTCAAACCGAACTTAATTTACCGTAATGCATACTCGTACCTAATTTACTGTCGTAGTAGGTATTATAATAATTAATTTCACCTCTTGGAGACATAACTTCCCCAACAATATCGCTGTCCTTCTTGTGACAGCATATTGGCATCTTATTAGGTGACGTAGACGATCCCACAGAGACGTGTGTTTGATGCTGTATGTCTTGAACTTCTGAAATGTTCAATAGTTGGATAAAGATTTCTTGCAGTTGTTGTAATAATTGTTCTGTACTAATTTTATGAATCATCAAGTTCTCTGGATGATTTAATCTCCCTGGATATTCTTCATTTTTTATATCAATATTAAATAAATAAATACACCCAACAGTCCCACACATAGTCTCGACCCCTCACTAGGTTAACCTGTATCGTGGGTATCGGGAACTACGAGGGACTTGCGGTCCCACAACACCCAGACCCGAAACAAATATTTGTGGATTAGACAAACATTTGTCTCGGTGTGGGAATCGAACCCACGGCCTCACGCTTCGCAGCCGGCTACTCGCCCACTGCGCCACGGAGGCTGTTGTCTATTTCACTTTACTTATTCATAGAATACATACCAACATCCTTGTTAGAAGGTTTTCTTTGGATTGATGCATCTGTTTGTTTAATATGTACCATATGACGAGGTTCTGGGTAAATAAAAATAAATTCTTGAATGGTTAAACAATTTTATGCAAGCATACCATAGACGAGAAATTTAACCATAACTGTCATTTGGCAATAACTAAGTGGCGGAGATAAGTTGTAGAGAGTTTTGTCTACAGTATGAATTGGCCGGCTCGACCGAGTTGTTACCACTGCCTCACAGAAAATCTACGTGATATAGCAGCTTGCGGTTGTTGTTAGAGTGCTGTGTTTTACTGTGATTATGATATCCGAAGGCCAGATTCCCCTTCCCTTAGATATATATCCCTGTCGGAAATGTATCCATGATTCTTTTGGTATTGTGAAAGTTCATAGGCAGTGGAGACTGGAGATCACTTACCTTTAGTTGAAGCACTTGTTCCTTTACCTAAAAAAAAAAAAATTTATTTTTTTCCTCGGGTGTGGCATAATAATATAAACTGCAGGCAAAGCTCAGTGAGTATATAGCTAATGTATTACACTTTTAGTTCATAATACCTTTGTAGTCTAAACTTCTGATCAATGATTTTAAAGTAGCAAACTATTCACCTGTTGGTCCTTTTTCAAAACAAAGAAAGCAATGACAGCACGGCGCTGATGTAGGAAGAAGACAACAAGATGTTAAAACGCACGCCGACTTATGATTATCTGTGACTGTTAAATTAGTAGCTGCAATAAAACAAAATATTGTTTCAAACAGTATTTTCTAACAGCAAACTTTAATAATCACAAATCCTACCTATTTATCTTTTCTGGATTTAATAAAAATTGCTACCACCAATTTGCGTTTGTGATTATTCAGTTTCAATATTATACTCAATTTCGAGTCGCATGTTGTTGGTGCTGCAACTATGAAAGAAATAGACCAAAATAACAATTCATTCAAAAACTACCTACATAGCAATGATTCTTGGAATATTCGCACCTTTATTAGAAATTTCCGGACATGCTTGTAAAGTGAATTCTTTAACAACCTTTGTATTCACTTCATCTGTAAAATAAAAACTTGAAAATTGCTTTTCATAATGGCTTCTATACATATGACACTGAATGGTTTCGGTATATTAAAACCTCGCAACACCTTCTCAGTTCTCAGGACTAAAACCCCGGTAGAGTAATGACTCTACCAGGGTTTTAGTCTTTTCATAGCATTTACAAACATTATCTTCACACATAAGCGATGCAGATTAGAAGCGTTCATTGTCATGTTATAAGTATTAGGTACTATCAAACTTTATTTATACCTGAAGTAGCTTGGTCAACCATAATTCGATCTTTGTTGGTAATTTCGACAGTCGAGACGCTCTTAATAATTTTCGGGGCGGTAAAAATATCTGCTAGGCTGTCTTTTGATAAAGTTAAAGCTGAAAATGATACAACTATGAAGATACCATGAAATATAAGATTTGAATTCTATAGTTACTAAGTATGAATCGTCCAAACAGCTATTAGCATTTATTTTCACTGAACATGCGCGAGAAATTGCAGTAAACTAATTATTATACCTTGATGGAATATACCTATTGACTAAGTACCTACAATAATACGGTCACATTGCGTTTTGAAAATTCAATAATAAGCTAGAATTAATTTAAGAAAATTAAGCGCTACACGTGCTCATAAATAGTAGCAAAAATGTATGCATGGCACTGCATTGCGCACTGTAAGATCTAAAAGTCCCATAATGCCCACTGGACATTGCCCAGTAATTTTACTGGCTTTAATGATTTCATTTAGTAATAATGATATATTTCTGCCAAGTTCTAAATTCATACAAATGTTACACTATTATTAAAAAGCAGTGATAGCTCAGCGAGTAATGGTACGGACTATAAACATTGCAAAATGAACAGGCGCTATCAACGGATGCTGCCCAATTTAAATTTGGGACTTTTTGGAGTCTACATTTTATAAGAAGTGACATCAAATAAAGCAAAACGTATGGACATAGCCAGTGGTTAATATCTTCAATACATAAAAAATACACTAGGTAGAAAAAAGTATTCCACGGTTGTTTGATCAGAACAATACTAGTCTTTCTTCGATCGTGACAATCTCTTTACGGTGGACATCGAAACATCAGTTAATTATCGAGATCTTTTCTTTAACCTGGCCTTATCCCGGTGTAGTGCCAGGATCCGCCTTCCTACTTAGATGCCCCCAATTTATCTGATGTTGTGTCGAGATGAAATATTTTTATTTGAGTGCATACTTGTAAAGTATGTATTAGCTTCAGAACATAATCAATATACATTTTCTTTTTAAATTAATATTACCGTATTCTTCTCTTTGTTGAGAAGCAGTACATCTTTTGATCCAATTACTAGCATTCAACGCACTAGATGGCATAGAATTTGGATGACGATGAGAAACATTTTCCAAACTGGGATCACGTTGACCAACCAATCTTGATAGAGATATAATTTTTTCACCCAAATTATCTGAAAAAAATAAAGTGTTTAGTAACGGTGTTTACACACTGCATCGATTTCGAATACTTAATATTTCCCGGATACGAGAAGTATAAGTCCGGATAGTACTCTTTGTTGCGCACTAGATCCGAATTCCGTTTTCCGAAGCGAAGAATATCTCCACTTCCGATTATAATCTCGGATTGGGTTCTTACATCTGAACCCATAAATAAACACTCTAACGGTATTATTATAATCTTCCTGTCACTGTATTCCATTGCCTTCACTTGATGACCAAAATCTAGAAATTGCACATGGAATTGCAACAACACTTGGCTAATGATAAATCATATAAGCTAGTTAGGAATTCTATATCCAGAGAGTTCTGACACCAGACAATTTTAATTGAACTAGTATGCTACACTAAAGGGTAAACGCAACTTTCTTATAATTATAATGGTCTATAGCACCTACATAAGCCAACTACCTATGTGTCAAAAGTAGAGAAGATACTTCGTATGTTATTTAAAAAAAATAGATACACATAAATCATACCGGCTATTTTTGGATATTTCTTCGATGGATTGAAAGAGATCTGATTGTATGTAGATATTGTAATTTCCTTATTCCTTTGATGTGTCGATGATGTCTGTGTGGCGCACTCCGAATCTTCTTAACATAAAGCAAAATCAAACCTGACTCTACCAGAAACGATTTATTATTCATTGGCAATATTGTTTGTGAATATTAATAAATAGGTACTATTAAAATCATATTTTTTATACAAACACACGTCTTAAATAAAGCATGTTTCTGTTTTTGAAACTATTTACGCATAGTTCTTATAAATACACCCAACAGTCAATCTTGGTTTGTACCCATGAGGAATAACACTCAGACCAGAAACAAATGTTTGTGGATCACACAAATATTTGTATCGGAGCGGGAATCAAACCCGCGGCCTATCATTTTACAACTGGCTATGAGTAGCCAGTGGCGCACTTGGTGAGCCTAGTGCGCCACGGAGGCTGTCAACGCATAAAAATAGACACTTTTTAACAACTTACTTATCCGCGGAGTCATTGATAATCCTGTATTAGATCCACAATCATAGTTCGGTACTGCGCAAGCGCATGCTCGGATTGGACCTAAAAGATAATGAAGTTGTATAAAACGCAGGAAATACGACTCGTCGAAATCATCATGCCAGGATATAATGTGCCATTGTTCAGTACAAGTTATGAAATATACAAGAAGTCGCATGGAATTAACTTCGAATAAATCGTAAAGGAAGTATCGATAAACTCAAATAGCGGTTTAATACGATGTAACTACCTTTTTCCTTTGCCTCTTTGAAGATAGAAGTAGATACTTGTGTTGATCTCTCATTATATGCTGCAGGACTTTTTGAGAATTGATGATGCAGTTGCAAAATTGTGGCTGATGATGCAGATGTTCCTGACGAATTGATAGAGGTGCATTAAAAGGACGAAATAAATTAGGAATTCTGATTATAAGAACGGATTTTTTTAATTAGTCTGTCCGACGAAACGAGCAGGTCACTAGACTTATAGTAAGCTTCACGCATGCACACAGGACCTTTTCTCTTAAGTACTAATAATACTTGTAGTCACACTTTTTCGAATATAAGTTTTATAATATGATCTAAAAATTTACATGCTTACACACATGGTCAAATTTTTTAATAATATAATGCTATAAATCCCATAGTAGGTATTTGAATTACGTGACCCATATAATATAATGTTATCTGCAAGTTATAATGCATTCTGAATTGTCAACCAAAAATACATGACGAAAGAATCATAGTAAGTAAAGATTTGTCCGCTTACAATCCTGTGGGGTGCCATTAGGGGCATTTGTAAAGAGTTACGTGAATAAACGAGTGAAAAATTACCGCTCCGTACCCGTAATGTGGCGGGACGATCCTCTGCCAGGAATGTTAAGGAGACGTTTATACAGTATCTAACAAAAAACCCTGTTGGCCCTGGCCTTTGGGTCGTGAAGATAGGCATATAGACAGCTTAATAAAAATAGTTAACTTAAAAAAATAATAAAAAGAAGTGAGATATTATCCTTACACAGGTAACTTAAAAATTAACATACTTAAAAAAATACATCTGAATTTCTGTGTGTATTGACGAAGCCGGGGGCGCGGCACGTTTGATGTACGTGGACGCCGCAACATGCTATCTCGCTCTTGCTCCAATTCATTACAAATACATAAAGTAATCAATCGAAATACGGTTTACAAACAATAATTTAATTCAAGTTAAAAAAATAAACATGATTATTTTTATAGTCCAATTTTCAAGCAAGTCTTTTCATTGCGTTTGAATATCGATTCTGATATCACAGTTAAAATTCCCAACAGGGTTTTTGTTACATATTGTATACCTAGGCATATTTGAGGTGGAACGTTTTTCTTTCTTTAGTTTAATTATGGCTTCGCATTATTATTCATTTTGCCAACGACAAGCAGATAATATATTTTTAAGTCTTTACAAGAATGATGAAACGATTTCAAAGTCTTGTCGAAGTTTTGGTGTTAATTCTTTCCAGTACGATGCTTCATAGACGATTTTCTCCAAGCGGATCAATCGACCAAGGTCGATCAAAAATCACCTAAATTCACTTATACACTGTTCATCACCGTCAATGTTTATTGCAAATACACATCATATTTATACAACAAACACAACTTTACACTATTCTTATAATGTGAAATAATTATAATAAGAAATCAATCGCACTGTTAGGCCCGTATAATAGAACAATACTCAAGTGAGCTCTTTGCTAAGTGTCGATTTATGTAGACGTGATATGTCTTTTTTTGGCGCCAATCAAAAACGGACCAATCACGTATACAGAAATCGACACTTAGCAAAGAGCTCATCGGGTGAGTGTTGTTCTTTAATACGGGTCTAGAATTCCAGCCAAAACTCCAGGTGCAACGTCAACATCAGCCCCCGAATTAAAATGTACACGCATGCTATTAATTGAAGTGGCCGTTTTGCTTTTTGTATTATTTGTACTGAAATAATCTATATACATATATTTTTTTATTAGCTTGAGTGACGAAACGAGCAGGTCGCTCGCCTGATCGTAAGGGCCGGGCCACGCCTGCCCATAAACAGAAGCAACACCACAGAGAACTTTGAATTACAAAGCACTGAATGGGATTGGACTGCGCTCGTCCCCCATAATAAACTTAAAATGTTAAGTCTCATAATGCCCAGTAATTAGGTACCTACCACCTTGTATATGAAAACAAATCGCAATAACCTAGCAACATTTATATAAAATAGGTTTTATTAGTTTTGCGTGATTCGCGGACTAAGACAAAAATCCAAAACAATATTTTATAACTCCCTAAATTTTACAATAATATATTGTATATATTACCAGCATCGTTGTATTTTTGTTCAGTCTGTGTCGTCATCTCGTCCATGGACTGATTTAGCGTATACGCAGACATTAGTATGCTTTGACCGATATAATTCGACGGTCGATTTTCTTCTGAAAGCAAACATTATCTTAAGGTAGATATTAAACTTTAGTAGCGAAGTGAGTTTCTATAAATTCAGTAAAATACTAATATATTTTATTATAAACTGTGCCTTAACAATCAAAATGTTTGAGAAATATGCTCTCGTTTCCGGGATGTTTACAGTTGTATGCGTAATTTGTTGTTGGATGTCATTTTTTTGAAATGGATATTACTTTTATTTACCGAACCAAGGATGTAGAAAACGTATAACCATATAAATTAATTTCTGCTCGTTTATTTCACTGGGTTCTCCTAACTTCTATTATGTTTCAAATTAGATGATTTACAGTAACGAGGATATAATTATATATTTACCTCATTTTTGTCATTATTAAAATCATTGATATTATTTATTACCTCGGTGGCGCAGTTGTAATGCGTATGCGGTATACGACTGTTGTGCTGAGGTCTTGAGTTCGATCCCCAGGTCGGGTAAAAGTGATATTGTGTATTTCTATTTCGAAATGCTCAGTATTTTCTCGATGTCTGGAATTGTGCCCAGTATGGCGATGCGCTCACCCCCTACCACAGCATACTACTTCGTGGGGTACACCTCTGCCTACCCCTTTGGGGATTACAGGCATGAGTACGTATGTATATGATGTTATTTTATTTTGAACTATGTCACACTTGTTATGAAATTTAGATCATAGAGCGGTACCCTAAGAATAATTACTTAGTACTTCCTTAAAATCACTACCCGGTAACAATTTGGACTACCTAAAATTTCAAGGTCACGTGTATGTCGGATAGTAACGTAATAAAAAAATCTTTATTTTTAAATCATTGAATTTCTTACCGTATTTATTATCCGATAGACATTGCTTTTGAATTTTAGCGATTGATTTACAAACAGGAGTATTGTTGATGGCATTCGTTGTTTGGTTCAGTGATGCCGCTTGAGTTGCTTCTTTAATATGCTTACAAGCAGAAGTAAACACGGATTTGGTTTTAAATAATGGTTTATATTCGATACTGATATTTTGTTCTTTAAATTTTGGTAAACTTTGATGTCCAAAGTCAGTTAAATTTGCACATACTGATTTTTCCTCCATCAAAGACTTTTCATTGGGAGCACTCGTACTTTGCTCTAATGAGTCTTCATGCATTTGTTGTTTAACATTGTTTGTAATCAAGGTAGTTATCGACTTTTCGTCAAATAAAGATTTTTCATTTGGTCCTATTGTAGTCCGTTCGAAAAGTAATGGCCGCGTCTGCATTTCAAAATTAGTGAACAATTTTGTACATGTGGATTTTTCTCTAACTGAAGGTTTTTTATTTGCTTTATCAACACTTTGCTCTATAATCGTATCAATAGTATCTTTAACATTAGCGTGAGCGGAAGTGGATACTGATTTTTCTTGTACCAAAAAAGACTTGTTACTGATAAAGTTAGTGGCTTTCTCAATTAGAATTGGGTGAGCTTCTATTTCAACATGTGTGTATGTAGCTGAAAAACCTATTCTGTCATTAATTAAAGATTTTTCAGCAGCTAGACTTGCAGATTTTTCCATTCTTAAGTCTGATTCCATATGAGTTTTAGGCGCTGTAGTAGAATCACATTTTTCTACAGGTTCATTTCTAGTATTGTTTATCAATTCTGAGCTATTATTAACTTTGATATATGTATTAGTTGATATATTTTCCCTAATTAAACATTTCTTATTAGCTGGAGTCGTGAGTAGCTTTGAAATTTGTTTAGATTTTTCAATATCAGTAGTAATAGCAATTGGTACGTTTTTGTTTTTAACCAAAGACTCCTTCTCAATTACACTCGTGATGTCGTATAATAGTGCTGGTTTAGTAAATTTTACTGCATTATTGCATAAAGCACATATATGAATTGAAAGTGTATCTGAAATAAAATATTCACCATTAGGTCTGATCGCTCGTCATTTTTAATCATTATTTTGATATTGCCTTGATTGATTTACTTATTAGTTTACTATACAAAACATAATAACAAAATGTATGCCTAGAAGACGGATATGCATCCACTCAAATTTATATTTTAATTTCTTAGTCATAAAAATACAGAAAAGCACGTCTCTAAGGCTTCATAATAAAAATGTTTGAAACTTTTGTTTCGGCTGTTGAAAGATAAACGTAAAATAAAACTTTGAACTGTCCGCTTCGGACGTTTAATACTGTTTTACTGAACTTTCTAGTGACTTAAAACAGTAAATGCTCGATTGTAAAGAGGTCCCAATTTTCAGTTATATGTAGGCTGAACGTTTTATTAAAGGAGCAACGTTGATATTGAAATAGTATGGAATAACCAATGTAATAAATCCTACTACCTATTATTATAAATGATAAAGTTTGGATGTTTGTGAATTTGGATCTTTGTTAGTCAATCACACCTTAACGGCTGAACAGTTTTAAATGAAATTTGGCACACAGGTAGACCATAACCTGGATTAGGACATAGACTTTTTATCCCGGAAAAGGCTGTTCACAAGGGCGCAGCCGCAAAAAATCTAGTAAATGAATGTCACGTTTTCAATTAAATATTATGAAATAAAAGTTAATATACGTACATAGCTTTCTGATAAAATCACCTAGGCATGTGGAACTATTGGTGTTTATAGGGTGCTTAAAGCTCCGTGTATGCAAAATGACGAAGGACCCATTTTTCAAATGTTCACTAAGTTTAATGTCTAAAAATATATAAATTACTTACCTATTGAATTTAAACTATTCATAAACATTCGACTTGTTATTACTGTATGTATTTGTTGCATCGTTTTAAAGGATATATTTAAAATCGTCATCCGAGAAGTAAAAATAATATTGATAATGATTTTCACCGCATTGTTTACTTTCGGTTGGATTGCATAGACACTTTTGCACATACGGCGTGGTCAGACCATCGCAGGTTTCAAATAGGTTGATGTTATTGGTAGAAACTCCTGACAATTCATATTTACTTTGCAGTATGTTAGAAGTTAATATAGAAATGTACCGATTAATAAAATAAGGTTTAATAAATAAAGATACAACTATTTTGCGTGTGCTATTATACTAATTAATACGTAGATTACAACTACAATAATAGTATTATTATCATATTATACAGGTAAGGTTTTGTACATTTGCATTTTAATATTACACACCTTGGACAATTTCTTCTTGTTTTGAAACAGCTGCTGAAGTAGTTTTCATTATAGCTGACGATATCGATAATAGGTTAGGTTCTGAAAATTATAAATATGTCACAAATATAAATCTAACGGCACACTTGTGTAGCGTATTTTGCGGGACTTAAAATCTCATTTGTACTAGAAATCAGTTTAAATAATGTACATTTGATAAAGTTTGCCATACTAGAATAAAATCGTGTAATTTAAGTTTCCTTCAGTAAGAATAGGTAGGTAGTTGATTTACTTGTTAGCGTAAAAGTTGACATTAGAGGCACGGCTTGCACGGAAATGTTTTTCTTCTGAACATCAGTAACTGAAGTAGATGTACCTTCAATGGGAATAAAATACATATATTATAATAACAAGTAATTTTATTAATTAGATAAAATACATCGGATGCTATGCAATAATAATTTATGCGCTTAATTTAACGTTTTAATTACGTTACTATTTTATAATCTTTATCCAAATTTTCTAGTGAATCGACATAAAAACTCAAATGAATCCTTATCCAAAATAATCCTCCTTGTGCCCGAATAAGAAACGTAATGTATTCATTTTACAAATTTTATATTATGTTAAATTTTTAAATAAGTTTAGTAAAATACAAACATAGAGTTAGTCATGAGAAAATATCTTGTCATACCTGCTACATTAAGGGGTCTTTTATTAAGATTTGTTGTTGTAATAGCTCTCGAAATTTTGATCACTCGCGGAGGCACTGCTTGCGTTTCTGTAAATAATAAAAATAAAACGGTTTTAACAAAACTTAAAACACGATTTCAAAAAATAACACCGAAAAGTCTAAATTAACAATTTCTATAGGTCTATATGGCATATAAATTCCAATACAATAACACAATCGCGATGACTAGCATAGCATAGTTATCCATTGAGGAGTTCCTTTTGAAATTTAATGGGCTCTCTGAATGAGATTTTCACCAGTTTTTTTGACAACCTATCTTATAAACCACTCGAATTTATGGAGAACTATTCCTCTGATATTAGGTAGGGACAGTCATCGTGTTAAAAATTCTACTAAATTGATGATGAATGATGGCCGCTAGTAGTCCGAAATGGAAATTTAATTTTTATGACAAATCAATGAGTAAGCTGAATTGGATAAGTTTACGCTTCGTTACTATGCATTCTACTTTAAAGTTAATGTTCGAAGTGAGCTTCATGATTAGTGCGCATAATCTATGAAATTGGATTTAGTAAATCCCTGTGGGCAAAGTTAATAATTATGGATAACTTTGCCTAGTGCTAGTAATTTAGGCCATAGAAAGTAACTCTACCCATAGCGTGTAATGCCCATGATGTTTAACTTTGCCCAAAACATCTAACAGGCTGAATGTCCGACTTTGGTCGTAGCATCTAATTTTGACCACAGTCGGTAACCATAGCATAGCATTTCGGCCATAGCGTGTAACATTGACCATAGCAGGTAACTTTGGTAGTAGTCGTTTACCGTTTAAAGTAGTTTACTTTACTTTATTAAACATACCAACATCATAAGATCTTCTAACTTTATTTTGCAATGGTACGACATTAGTATCTTCTATTTGAAAATGTGTTGTTTCTAAAAATGAACAATACTTAAAATTATTGGCATCTCCGTTAGTTACTTATGTATATTACATAGAAATTAGATATTAGGATTCTGGCATACAATAATAAATTAAAAGAAAAAATGTAAAAAAAACATATTTATTATAAGAGAAATCCATAATGAGATTGATGAT
The DNA here is from genome assembly GCA_905332985.1 of Mimas tiliae. Lineage (NCBI taxonomy): Eukaryota > Metazoa > Arthropoda > Insecta > Lepidoptera > Sphingidae > Mimas > Mimas tiliae. Next base: position 11,107,981 of record HG995238.1, read on the forward strand.
TCTTCTCGTTATGGTTGGCGTACATGGGCGGTGGAGATTACTTACCATGAGGTGAACCACTTGCTCGTTTGACGGACTATGCTATAAAAAAAGGTAAAATAAAACCATCAAACCAGCCTATAACCTGGTGAAATTAAATGAAATTGAATTAATTAGGTAGGCTTTCAACCTTAGTAGTGGTAGTGGTAGTAGACATGTATGCACATTTATCTCTTGGAACAAGTAAATCTCTAACCAGCAAAATCCGTAACTCTGTGTCAAATTGTGTCTGATCACATTCATGCTGACATAATCCGGAGCTGCTACGATGTCTAAGAAAGCTTGGCGGATCGCCCAGAACTAGATTACCTGTAATTGTCCCGGAGGCTTGATAGACCGGTACATGACGTGATATCACGGTTGCTACTGAATTAGCGCATCCTATCGAAGATTTCGAGACTACGTCAGTTTCTGTAACAAACCAAGATAGTTTTGTTTTGAAGTTTCTAAATGTTGTCGAAGATAAGGATTTTAGTTTGTTGAGGATTGACAGTAATAATTTATGAGTGGTAGAGCCACGCTGTAGACACTTTTGTCTACAGCATGTATGGGCTGGCTCGTCCGGGTCATTACCACTGTCTCACAGAAAACCGGCGTAAAGTAGCAGCTTGCTGCTGCGTTTCGTGCGGTGAGTGAGATATCCGGAGGCCCAAAACCCCTCCCCTTTCCCAATTCCTTAATTATCCCTTTCCTTTAAGGTCGGCAACGCACCCATGATTCTTTTGGTATTATGGGCGTATATGAGCGGAGAGATCACTTACCATCAGGTGACCCACTTTCTCGTTTGCCGGCCTATGCCATAAAAAAAAACCTAAAAATAACAAATCTGGATACACGAATATGTATCAAGTCTGAAACGAGAGGCCGCGGGTTTGATCCCCGCACTGTAACAAATGTTTGTGTAATCTACAGATATATTGACAGCCTCTGTGGCGCAGTGGGCGAGTAGCCGGCTGCAAAGCGTGAGGCCGTGGGTTCGATTCCCGCACCGAGACAAATGTTTGTGTGACCCACAAATATTTATTTCGGGTTTGGGTGTTGTGGGATCGCAAGTCTCTCGTAGTTCCTGATTCTCACGATACAGGTTAACCTAGTGTGGCAGCAGGACTATGTGTGTGAGTGTTGGGTGTATTTATTTATTTATTATTATTTATTTGTTTTGGGTATGAGTGTTGTAGCATCATAAGTCCCTCGTAGTTCCATAACAGGATATTCTCACTATATAGATTAAACTATTGAGGTCAAGACTATGTGTGTGACTGTTTTGTGTATTACCTGCATTGTTACAAATTATGTATACTTGAGTTTCCGCTTCCAATAAAGCAGGCATTTGTAATTGTATATGATTTGTGGCGCTTTGTACCAAACTAGCTTTTGTAGCTGAAAGAAAACGTTTAGAGTTGAATATTGGAAAACATTAAATAGCGCGTTTGTAAAATATATAAAGTACATAATAGTTTTATGTTTTCACCTTCTTCAAATGCTAAGTACTGTATATTACGAATTTCAATGTCATTATTTTCCGTATTATCATAACTATTTTCTTGACTTATATATTTTGCAGGGATGAGCGTATCTTCAAACATTTCCTTCCTTTTATGTGAGGAAAAGGATTTGTGCTCTGTAAATACATAGAGGCTATACTGTGCAAGTTTATAATAAAGTACTAAAGGGCCAAATGAAATTTGACTTAAAAGGATGTTTTAACTTCACACCGTTTTTTTGGGTTAAAATTTTCTTTGGGCGCGTCAGGATTTTAAATGGCGGTATACCAAACTGTTTTAGTCCTAAATATTATTATGTATATCACTACTGAGGACTTTATTTCGTATCTAAAGGAGCTGCGCAAACATGGCTCCTTTTGGTAGGCCCATCGGGAATATTTGCAGACGCTACATCTTCAGCGTTTCTCTATTTTTTGTTGACCTGCGAGCAAAAGATACTCTTTGCGCAGCTCTTAGTAGTTCTACGCAATATTTTTTTTTAAATAGTTATAAATTAAAAATTTTGTTTAGTTTTTAGATGATAAACAGTTACAGTAAACGGCGCGGCGATAAATAATGCATATCAAGCTAAAGATGTAGACGATCGGCTAGTTTCGGCTTCGTAGAGCGTCGACTCTGTCACACAGACGGAAACGTCACATAATGTACTGAGTGACAGAGACAACACTTTACGAAGCCGAAACTAGCTGATTGTCTCCCAAAGATAGCTCCCTAGATGTAAGATAGATCCTTAGCTAAATAAAGCTCGATGTGCATTATTTACCGCCGGTTACTGTACGCCATTTGATATGTGCAATGAAAATTAATCCAGTTATGGTCCTATCCGTTCCTTCATTTCTTTTGATCCCAGTTGATAGTAGCTATTTCATTCAGAGTGGTAGAGCCACGCTGTAGACAGTTTGATCTACAGCATGAAAGGCCGGCTCGTCCGGGTTGTTACCACTGTCTCACAGAAAACCGGCGTAAACTAGCAGCTTGCGTTTCGTACGGTGAGTGAGATATCCGGAGGCCCAAGTCCCCTCCCCTTTCAAAGGTCCGCAATGCGCCCATGATTCTTTTGGTATTGTGGGCGGTAGAGATAATTTACCATTAGATGACCCACTGACTCGTATGCTATGCGTCGGCCTATGCTATAAAATAAAACAGCAGTCACACACATAGTCCTGATCCCACACAATAGGTTATCCTGCATCGTAGGTATCAGGAACTACAAGGGACTTGCGGTATTACTTACTCGAATCGTGTAGAAAAGGAAACATGGATGGGCCTGAGTTTACCCTGGATTTTTTACTCACAGGTATTTCTGGTATATCTGAAATGATGTAGACTCTAATTGGCATACTATTTATATAAATATCTACAAATATTCATCCACTTTTCAAATAGTTCCTTTGTTAGGACCTGTCAATACACCAAATACCATAGGGATACTTGAAGTGAGTAAATATTTGTTTCAGTAATTACAATGCATGTAAAGAAACTTTTTATTATAGTGCTTATAACCAGTTTGGGTTTCATATAAAAGCCACATCATGTATTCTAAGAAACAATATGTTCATTTTTTATTTGATCTTTTCTCGAAAGATATAGTCACATAAGTCCGAATTAATTATGAACACATTAAGGCACCGTTCCAATGAATGTATGATCTACTTATATATGTTTCGGTGTGGGTGTTTTCTCCCTAACGTTGACGTCAAGCAGGCGGCAGGTCGTAAAAACTATAAGACAAATCTTTCTGTAACATGTGTTAAAAAACATAGTGATTTCTTAGGTTTACGCGAATATTACACATTGAAATAAAACTAGTTTATACGGATTTTAACGCGGTTTAATTTTTATTTTAGTCCCGACGTTTCGAAAGCTTTTCAGCCTTCTGCAGTTGCTGAACATTCAGATGAAGGCTCCAAACATTACCTTAGATTTGACAAACCACAAATCCTTGCCAAAGAACACCGATTCCTACCTAGGATGATTCGCGAGGCTATTGAAATTAAGAAACACCCAAATTTCAATAGAGAAGATGGTTGGAAGCTTGCACAAGCCTGGGATCCAATTATACATTTAATTAAATCGGAACCCAAAAGACCAACTGCCAGACCTCAAGATACCGTGAGCTCTTTCTGCGTAGATCGGACTAGTGTCAACTAACTTTTTAAATAATTAAAAATAAATGTATAATTTTAAAATGAAGGTAGCCATTGTAACATTAACTTTTTGAGACGACCTACACCTCAGTCTCTCCCGTGACCACGAAGGCTGAAAAGCTTTCGAAACGTCGGGACTAAAATAAAAATTAAACCGCGATAAAATCCGTATAAACTAGTTTTATTCCATGTGTTAAAAAACATGTTACGCCGACCCCACTGCGAGTGGAATAAGTGCAGATGGAAGAAGAAAAAATATTGGGATACGTCTGCACGAATGGAACTGGTGAGGTCGTGACTTCAATTCCCAGGTCGGGAAATCACAATTTGTGTTTGAGTTTGCGATTCGAAAAATCTCACATTAGTTGTCTGGGATCGGAATTTGTACCTGATATGGCGATAGGCCCGCCCCTATCACATCATGGCACAGAAATAATCTCGGCGAAACGTGGTTGCACTATTTGCAAGTCCTTACCCCTTAGGGGATAAGATGTGAGCTTATGTATGGAACTGGCTGGAAAATATTGATAACAATAGCTATTTTCATTTTGTAGCGAGCCAAGAGTATGTACTCGTAACTATATTCAGTGTAATATGAATCAACTATACTATGGAAAAACAGAAAACCTTAAGCAAACAGTAAAAAAGTTTACAAATAAAATAAGAATACCAGAAAATGTATTCAGCTCAGACGCCAATTTCAGTAAAGCGGAGATCGCTGCAGATTTCTGTTCCCTCAAAACTGTATCAGTGCCTAAAAGCAAAAATGTGTCACTGTTACGTGAAGGAAATAGTTTCGGCGATTTATGAGGGAAAGTACTAAAGTAGAAACTGGCCGATCCACAGACGTATGCGCGGACCCAATGTTAAGTCTGTGATATGTATTAACATAACGGTTTTCTAAGAGGGAAGAGCCGCCACTTTATTGCAGGGGTACTTGAGGACAGCCATCCGGGTAGTATGAAAATATCATGAGTTATGGATAATTTTTGGGAAAACTAAAGTTATCGCAAAATCTCCGTAAGGATGTGACTAGTTCTGGAGACTAGGGATCCATTATTGTGGTACATAAATTCATTTTTAAGTAACAAAACACGGACAATTAATATAGTGTAACTAGTAGGCATCTAATTTAGGGCTACAAGTGGATCTATAGCTTTTTTATTGAAAATGGGCAAACGAGCAAGTGGGTCATCTGATGGTAAGCGATCACCACTGCCCATGAACACCCACAATACCAGTCGTGGAAATAGTAATCGGACTTTAATTTGTAGGGTTTATTTTTCTACAAGGATTACAGAGAACATCCATATTATGTTAGGTATTTTTTTCAGTCGGATGTTCGAATAGTATTTTTTTTATTAGCGTTAAATGACAAGACAAGCATGTCGCTCGCCTGATGGTAAGCGTCGCGTCTGCCCATAAACAGAATCAACATCAACCAGAATTTCAAATTATGAAGTACTGCATGACACTGAACTGCGCTCGTCACCCTGAGACATAAGGTGTTAAGTCTCATAATGCCCAGTAATTTCACTAGCTTCAATGTCCTTCAAACCGGAACACAACAATGTTTACAAACTGCTGCTTGGCGGCAAAAATAAACAAAGCGGTGGTACCTCGCATACGAGAGACCTACCACCAAGCAATACCAACATATATTACCGAGAAGTAATAAAATTAATATATTTGCACATAAATATATATCACTTAATGACACGCCCTACTATTTAAAATGATTTAAATATAATTACACGTCTAATTATAAAGGAGACCAACCTAGCCTTCAAATAAGTAAATTGTTTAGAAAGTAGACACCCAAAACGAAAGCCGTTCATATTTATTGTGACATTGACAACTTGACAAAGAAGTTTTTTGTTCTTAGCGGAATAAATAATAAAATATACCGATCTCCCTGTAGACAAGTAGAGTAGTTTGTACTTTGGCGTCTTCCCATATTATAGAGCGTTGTAGGTAGTGCATCATGCGAGCTGTAAAAATATATATGTTTGTAAATCTAACTTGGCTGGTTTTCCTTGAAGATTAAGTTGATAAGGTTGGTAAGTTTCCCAGCGTCCTACCTCATTTTTGATGTATATTTCGGGAAAACATTTTTATAGTATTCTCAATAAATTGGTAAGTTAAAGAAACCCCTTTACAGGGAAAACATATTCTCATTGAACGTTGAAAGTAACATAATATTAAATGAAAAAAAAACCGGTAATTTTAGATTAATAACTTACTTTTCTTCAATTTCGATGGCGATTTCGACCACAGAGCCCAACGTTCTGCTGTCTTCTTCCACACGTGGTTCCATCTTTTTCGACATATTCTTATCCAAGGTTGTTTTTGAAACGAGTCCATTCGTTTAGTCACTAATAAAAAAACAAGAATAATCTCATATGAGGGCATCGGGACACAATAAAAAAGAAATCAAAGCTAAAACTCATTTAAAAAAATGTTCTCAATTCATCAGTTTTTTTTAAAATACGCGATATCTCAGCCGAATGTGTGACGATTATTATTTGTTTATGGCCGTTCCCTATATTCTGTCTGTCTCTAGTTTTGCTATACCGGCGATAGAAAATTTTATCTATTTTCCGTTTTACCGTCCCAATAAACTTACTAATGATAGGTAATCCTATTCTTCATTGCTGTCTACTGATGAGAGGACTGATAGCTGACTACAGATATACAACACTATGAAAATGACAGTTCAAGCGTCCCAATATTTTTAATGTGCTATCTGTCGAAAAAGTTATTTAGTTTTTTCTTTATCGGTAGATTTTGACCGATAAACAGATATCCTCGGCTGTAAAAAAACGGAATAAATAACACATTTTGAAGAAATAGCCATGAGTATACAAGGCTTACATGGCACTTGCACTGCAATACAAAAAACTAAATAAATTACGTAAAAATCTAAACGAAAATATAATAAAATTCTAAAATTCCCATAAATAAAAATAATGCACTGTTTTGATAATTAAATTAAGTGCAAGAGACATATAAATATTTGTTAATGTGAACAAAATAATTCCCCACTTCAGTAAAATCCCCCAAATTCGATTGGGATTTTTGTTCAAAGGACTTGTATTCAGAGCCGTAATGTATTGACAGTAAAACGTTTCGTTATTACATTGTGTTTTGCAACATAATAAGTATTTCTCGTTATTATTATTTCATTTACAGTGGTAAAAAATAAGAATTATAGATAAATGTTAAATTAAAACTTATATTTCTAATCTAAATCATATCTTCATATTTTCTAACATAATTTAAACAATAGTTCCTCTTTCTCAGCTTGTATGAACATAACGCACAAGAGGGCTCAGATAGACTGCCTATCTATTGCTATCATAGTATCCGACGTGCATATCTAAAAAATAGGGACGATTCCAAGCAGTAGATAGAATAATACGGATGTTCGACGATAGCTATCTATCGTGAAATTGAAGATTAATATTGGGAACGGCCATTAGTCGATAGAGTTTACCTCGATGGTATTCCTATATAAACTTGGTTATGATTTAATGATGGAGTAGGTACAAGGAACATTATGGATCTCCTAAAAAACAATAGAAAATGCATCGCGATTTTAATCTTTAATAGATTCACAATAGCTGTTCATAACCTTAAATTACAAAATAAAAACTAGAACATAAAAACAGACTTATTACTCAACCCTGTTGTGTGTTGTATGTGATGGTAGGTAGATGTAGAACTATTTTTTTATTGAAAAATGCGTCAGTAATTCACATTTGAGAATCCTAGTTGTGCACCACACAATGTGGTATCTATGTTTTAAATATTATGTAGCCGGAAGAAATGATTATGACTGACAAAAGCTTATTAGGTACTTACTGTTTCTATGGTCACTTTGGTATCGAGTACTGGGGTATCTTCTGAATCGTTGACATTTCTTGCAACGTCCTTTTTTGCTACTTTTAGTTTTAAACTTTTGTTTAAGTATTTGTTTCTTCCAACAGCTAGGGTTATGATAATGTTGGCGAGAATCTGAAATGCAAGGGTGATACCTAGTTTTCGACATCTTATAATGGTCAGTTTGTTTAAATGACAACTTATTAATTAGAATAGTACCTAAACTATCTAATACAGTGCTATTTATCTTATCTTCGCAAGGATGATGATGTAAATCTTCCAACATGTTTTTAAATTCATAAGATCCTTTCCTTACTATGTTCTCACTTTGATGAGACTTGGAATGCGAGACCCAATCGTTGGGACTGTGACCTTCAATGATACTGCTATCGTCCGCTTGCTCTAGCGTACATTGACTTGACAATTCATCCCGTAACTCCACATCAGTTGCCATCATACTGCTCACGGTTTTCGACGAATCGCATCCTTAAAGCATAAATACACGTCATACGTAGGCCAATTCTTAGATAGAAGAACATTCATAGAAGTTGATAAAAAAAACAATAAATTTTATGGTTCGGGTAACTGAAGCCAGTGAAATTACTGGGCATTATGAGACTTAACACCTTATGTCTCGGGGTCACGAGCGCAGTCCAATACCGTGCAGTGCTTTGTAATTCAAAGTGTGGTGTTACTTCTGTTTATGGGCAGGCGTTGTGCTTACCATCAGGCGAGCGACTTGCTCATTTCGTCTCTCAATCTAATAATAAAAAAATAACGGCGCAAATGATTACAATTCTGCTTCATTTAGCCAAAGGATTTTTTTTCATTTAAAACCAAAATTCTGCGATATGTTTATAGAACTAAAGCGTTACGTAAAATAGCAAAATTCAATTGGAAATTCACCTTCAAAATTGGTTGTTTTTTGGAGTATCTCTGATGGACATTCGATATAAGAAATATTTTCTTTGTGACTATCTCCGTCTTGCTCAGTAAGATCCTTTGTCGTTGGAGAATTTTCATCATTTTCAAATATTTCTGAGAAGACTACAAATAAATAACAGGATTGCAAGCACTCAGAACTGAGTCATAAAAATAACAAGGGATGGGGTTCTCCAAAAATCAGTATAATGTATGGAAAAAGGTGCTATTCTCTGCTACATCAAATTTAATCATTTCTTTCATACCTCAACAAATATAGTCAATAATCATTTCATTTCATAAAAACGCTGTACATACTCTCTTCGGATAGTCTGAAGTTTTGAACAGTTTGTTTCGATTTAACATCATTATTAGGAGTATCAATTTTATTCTCATTAGTAACTAATTTCGCCTCTTCCGCCGACCCTAGAATAATATTATTATTTATTTGATTAAATATTTTCGACCTGTGGCAATTAGAATTTTATTCTTTATAGGGATTGTTATATAAAATTTTGGGTAATAATAATAATAAGTAATAATCACCTTTATTTAAATACTTGGACGACACTTTACTCGATTTATTAGCATTATTTGTCCAATCACTTTGATGTGAACTGTTAACAGCTGGAGCGTCTGTTTGTTTGGCATCAATATTGGCGGCACCGCGCAGATTTTCAGGGCTTGAAGAACGATATCCTAAAACAACCAATGTTAAAACAAAAAAGGTAATTGAAAGGAAATTATATGATTTTATCACCAGCGTTGAAATCCAGGTTAGATGTAATCGTATTTAATATTTTGCGTAAACATTTAATGTTGAGTGTTTTTAAGAAATAGAATATTAAATACCAGATTCATTGTCCACTCCTAAACATTCCATTTCCGAAGTGATCCATTCACTGACGTTTTCATTGGTGGTTTTATATATCTGTTGGATCAGATTAAATCCGTCCACCATGAGTATCGATTCATCATCATAGCTGGTGTCAATTTCTAAAACGACATTTAGTACTTTTTTAGTTATGAATGCAGGACATACATAAAATAAATTATATTAGGGCTTAACCTGGATTATTATGACGAATTGAACAATCATATTCTTGACGTTTGAAAGAGATCATTCTAAATATTTAATCAATCAACTGTCTTTATCGTAGTATGATCAATATCAAGTCACCTAAAATAACTTAAAAAATAATTTTTCTTTTTTCATGGCAAATTAGTTAGTTGCCAAACTTAGTTGTATTACTATTTATCTTCAATTTGAGCATTTGACCTTATATGTGTAATAAGGTTTTTATACTTACCAACGTCAATTATACCTCTTGTAGTGTCTTCGCTATCAATCGAGCGCCTAAATTGTACTGTTGGGTTTGATTCAAAGGAATTTAAGGGCGTGTTTAATGACATGAACCAGTCTGAAAATTCAATTAAGTGTACATATGGGTCTTTAAATAGATTGAAAATGGTATATAACATTAAGTAGGTATTCTGTGTGTACGAGAAAAGTGCAATTTTTATAAAACTAAATTTTGTATTAGATATTAGATACGAGAGGCAGAGGTGTAACCAGTACACCCACATTTCGCTGAGCGTATTTCCGTCCCTAATGTGATAGGGGGCGAGCCTATCGCCATACCGGGCACAAATTCCAGACTCCGGGCTGATACTGAGCATTTTCGTAATAGAAAAACCCAATACCACTTTACCCGACCCGGGAATCGAACCCGTGACCTCAGTGCTGACCTCAATCGTAACGCGTACACATTACAACTGCACCACCGAGGCAGTTATAACGTCTATAATATTAAACATTTGTATTGAGCTACCGAGTACTATTGAACATGACGTTACTGATTATAAACTACATTAATTTTAAATAAGTTATATTTAAATACCGTGAAAACGATCAGTTTCTATTGAACTATTCGGTCGATATATTTGTCCTAGTGTCGGTATAGGTTTCGCTGAGACTACAGACGATGTTTGCGTTCGATCTTCGGGACATAAATCTGTAGTAATAAGTGAATTTATGATGTTACTGTTAATTTTGTTTCATAAGTTTCTGCTCACGTTTCATACGAATAATAAATCTGCGGTAAGCCTTTGTCATTGCTGTGAGAAAAACGCCATAGTATATTGAAAGTTTAAAAGTCATTAGACCCAAGTAAAATAAAAATGAGAGTTGATTACCTGAATTAATTAACATTTGTACTCTTTGTATGTTCTTCGCTTCAAAATTCAGAGGATCAGATGTTTTTTTTAAGATTGTATTATCTTTTATTTTTTCTTCTTTAATATTCTTCCGTCGAGGTATACCACTCGGTTTTTGATTGTCTGTAATTTAATTAATACTAGCCCTGTATACACGTCCCACTGCTGAACACGTGACTCTCCTCTGCTGAATGACAGGGGTTAGGCCATAGTCTACCACACTGGTCTAATGCCGGTTGGCAGATTTCGAAATTCTTATGGAGAACTTCTCAGGTATGAATGTTTCCTCACGATGTTTCCTTCATCGTTAAAGCATGCGATAATACACACGTAACTTAGAAAAGTCAGAGTCATGCTCTTAGGGTTGCTTTCGAAACTGCGAGTTTCGTCATAAAATTTCATAGTACTCTCTGCTGAGCTATCGATGCTTGTCGGTAATTTACTATCTATTTTATTAGTTTTATTTATAAACATCTGTAAAGTTTTATACTTACGCCATAGTATATTATACTTACGTACCTATATCATTACTTTTTAGTTTTTGTGTCCGATTCGAACGTTTACTTGATCCGACAATGTTTTCACCTATAATTATAACTAATTTAGGAAAACTAGTAGTTTGTAAATATGAAGAGCCATAGTTTCGAACGCAAAGTGTATTTTTCTAAGTACACAGATATGACCTTTTTTATATTATAGCATATTATTTTTATAGCATTATTATTATCGCACTTGCATATGAGCAAGTGAGTCATCTGACGGTAAGTGAGTAAGTTTCACTAGATGGTAGATCCCTCATATGCGAGGGACCACTTTGTCTATTTCTACCGCTAAATAACAGTATGTAAGCACCATTGTGTTGTAAAGTATGATGTTGTCAATATATTTAATTTGAATATCATTACATACTATCTGTTGATAGCATACATTGTTACGCTGATGACAATACTAGGAATGCGCGATATATAGGCTACCAGAATATTCCACGAAGTATGTACCATGGAGGAAAGAGTATCTTAACTTGTGTCTGAAATCAAGAGCTCTCTGAGGCAGGCTTTCGAATGAGGAAACATTATTTAATGCTGCTGCTACAGCCATTAGACAGATACCCGCCAATAATTGCTGGATCCATTTGACTCCTTAGGCAATACGAATTGGCATCATATCCAAATCATCATTGAAGACGTTATGACTGATCTAAGTGAAACCGCTTCAGTACCTGCGATATCTTTCCCGTTTTGTTTGCTAATATCCTTGTTGCTTCTGTAAAAGGATGAAGTTCTGACAAATCTAGGTAGCTTACTTGTGTACTTTTTGTTTGTTTGTTCAGATATATTTTTGTTTTTTACTGCAAAAGATGACCGCTCTTATAATTCTATCGTTGATTAATAATAATTAAATGTACTGCAGAGCATACTATACAAACCATATGTGCTTATTTTATCCCCCGATTTAGTAGCTTTTGGTTTACGTCTATGAGTAACAAATAATTTTGCAGACACCAGAACTTGTTTTGCATTTTCTGTTTCCATGATTTTTTTATAAAAGCTTAAGTTTCACTGATTATTAAATGCAGTAACGGAAAACTGAATATGTTATCTCTATGTTATCTCTGTCTATCTATGTTATAGTCCTAAATTCCGTTATAATTCCGAAAGAAGGCTAAACAACAAGCACAATTTAAATTTAAATTTTATATTTTATATCAAAATTGAAATATGGATTTTGACAATAAAATTTGACAATAATTGTCCAAAATATTTTCTTCTAATTGTATCATCCTCTTTATTGATATCGAAGAGTCATCGATGGTTATTATCGTTTTCCATATCCGAACGTACAATATTCCCACTGGTTCCTGGTTGCTGTTGTGCGTTTATTTCTTCTAATTTCTTCATAAGGTCTTCCTGGACACTATCAACTATTTCTTTTAAATTTTTAGCTGTAAACACGAAAACAATTATTTTCATTATGATGTAATTATGGTGACCATTTCCACAAATAATTGCTTTTTCTTATTTTCTCTCAATCAAATGGCCGATCAAAGCGATGTGACGTCAGCCTATACGTAAAACGTTGACTCTCCTCGCACTGCTTTGTGCCGTGTGCGTCACAGGGCGCTAAGGCTAAGCATAGGTCGGTGAAAACATGCTTAAGTTGTAAAATACTCGGTTTCTAACCTCAAACATCTCTCTAGCTTCAGTTATTTTTTACGGCGCGGTGTAATAAAAGATGCATGATAGCGCTCGTGAAGCTACGGACGAGCCTAGCCAAAACTACTAAAGTTTTTACGATACTGTTATTATTAATTGTATTATTATGTATGTTAAATTTTAATTTGTAAATAAGGATTAGAACCTGAGAGAATTTATGTACATTAATTGAGTTTATGTATTTTTGTGGTAATAGCATTAAATTGGGACTACGGGTCATACCTGTTTTTTGATTAAACTCTTCTGCAATCAATGATATCTTTCTTAATGTCCCGACATGTTTTTCTATTTCACTGGCTATATTGTGATCACAACCTGTATTTACAGATGCATCTTGCATTATGGCTCGTCTTCTTTTATCAACTGCTATTTTTAGCACTTCGCTGTTAATCAGAGGCATTTTTGGCATTTTAAAAGTAGATTTGTGTGAGGCTATATCCATTTCTTCCACCGGGTCATCTTGGATGTGTAAAGCTGTCAATGGTGGTAAGGTCACAGTGTCTTTCGATATAAGTTCGGGAGCGAATGACTGAAGCGTTTCAATTTTCATCGGCGAATCTTTCTTCGGCGGTGACCTCCTCGAAAATTTGATCGGTAATGCATTTGTGATGCTTTCTATGATCGTGTCTGTGAAATTAAATGAAAACTGTTATAGCAGTTTACAAAAAACAAATGATCAGACTAGGTACATTGTTATGAAATGATTAAGAATGGACCGATACAGTGGGACGCCTTGGGCATATTATATTGCAAAGATTACTATTATATAATTTGAGGAGCTAAGAAGATCAAGATATAATCGCCAATCTTGTAACAAATAAATATAAATTACCTATCTACTCTTCTATTATTTCAATTGTATTAGATGAGACTGGAATGTAATGTGATATTATTCACAGTACACTTTAGATATTTTTTTTCTATTAATGGTGTTGGCACTTCTACGTGTGTGTAAGTGGGCAGCCAAAATCTTATGCACAATGCCAACTTCACTTGCACGTGGTACACTCTGCTGATTAACGGACAAGGCAATGGCGAAACTTTGTTTCCGTTGCGAGTTGTGGCGGTGGGTGAGACGGGGAGTTACCCCATACAAATAGCAAATTTCACCAAATCTATGGTACGAAAAGGCGGAGTAATGGGGATTAAGCCGGGATAACGTTAGGCAGAAAGAAGGAAAGGTATCGGTACTTCTGTACACTTACGAATTATATTTTTAGGAGACTCTTCTTCCTGTTTCTTTTTCATTGCCAGTTTTCTAGTAAGATCTGCCAGGAACATTGAACAAGTTGGACCTATAGAAAATAAAGTGTTTTAAAGTACTTTTTACTTCTGTTAGAGGAAATTTCGTATCCACAATCTCTTTTACCTTCGCTTTTGCGTTTCTTTGTAGTTTTCGGTTTGACTGGTGGTCTTTTATTTTTGCCTTTGTAACGTGCTGGTTTTTCCATGACTGTAAATAGTTTATGTCAAATTTTAACTTTAAAAAATTAAGGCAACGTTTTTGCACCATATTTCAGTTTTATCAGGTTTATCGCATTTTGGTGCATATATTTTAAAAAGAAGCAAATATATTTTACATTATAATATATTATATTATAAGTCCTAAGGACTTATAATAGATTGGTAATTACTTAATTACCACCCAAACCATTCAAAAGTTAATGCGAAAGGTAATTCAGAAGAGTTTTAATTTGCACTGCTGATGGCTAGATCTATACTTAAAAGCCTTTAATCTACCCGCGATAGGGAAGCTCGAATGAAGCGGTCGTTTCCTGGTGGCACGATGGTTATTCGAGTATTTACATAACAAAATCAATAATTTTCCAACTTTGCATAAAATTGAACAATGCCAATAAGATCATTATACGAGCTTATCACATGTTGCGATTAATTAAAAATAATAGAATGTTGTGAATACTAGTCGGATACTTATACTATGTTGTTCGAACGAAGGTAACCGACATAGCCCAGCGGATTAGCATGTTAAAGTGGCAGTGGGCAGGCCACATAGCTATCAGAACTGATAGCCGATGGGGCAGAAAAGTTCTCGAATGGAGGCCACGTACGGGCAAGCGCAACAAAGGTCGTCCACCTACAAGATGGACCGACGACCTGACAAGGGTTGCAGGAAGCCGATGGATGCAGGCCGCTTCCAACAGGTCGGCCTGGAAGGCATTAGGGGAGGCCTATGTTCAGCAGTGGACGTCTTGTGGCTGATGATGATGATGATGAATACTAATGTTATCACGGGTAGCATCAAAGTCGATAATAGCGTTTTTTTTGTAAACTGGTTGTTGTAATAAATTTTAACATAATTGCGACACTAAATATAGGATATCACACTTTTGCAACTGGTATTTTACAATGTACTCTTATGCTCCGTAGAATGACTAAAGGGAAATTAGTAGAGCCAATACATACCCTGTCAGAATCACTTGTGTATATCAACTTGTTTTTCCGAAACCTGGTAATTTGATATCAGATAAATAGTGCATAATACATAATAGAGAATTTCGGGAAGTCCCGTATTTACGGGACTCCCTGGTGATAATTTGTTACGTACTTTTCTCTCTTCAATAAAACTAGAAATTTGCTAAATGTTGACGTGACATCCAGTCAAAATGACATTCATGCATTGTTTATTGTTGGAGATTTTTGGCTATCTATAGCTACCGGATAATGGAGTTTTATAACATGTTTTATACAATTTTAGATTTTTTTTTATTAGCTTAAATGACGAGTCAAGCATGTCGCTCGCCTGATGGTAAGCGTCGCGTCTGCCCATAAACAGAATCAACATCAACCAGAATTTCAAATTATGAAGTACTGCATGACACTGGATTGCGCTCGTAACCCGAAACATAAGGTGTTATGTCTCATAATGCCCAGTAATTTCACTGGCTTCAATGTCCTTCAAACCGGAATAGAACAGTGCTTACACACTGTTGCTTGGCGGCAGAAATAGACAAAGCGGTGGTACCAACCCAGCCGGCCTCTCGCAAACGAGGGACCTACCTTGTAGGTGAATTTAGTTTTATAATACAAGTATACATATTTGTTTTTAAAAGAGTGTTTATATTTGTTAATAATCAAAACTTAATTGTGTGATGAGGCCCATTTTTGCTATCCAACAATTAACGTGTAAGACAGCTATTTTTGAAAGTACAATAAAGTACAGTAATAGTTACAAAAATAGTCTAGTTTGTTTACACATATACATAATATAAGTATATTAATATAGTTAACTAAAAACAATTTTAAAAGCCATACATTTTGGATAAAAATGAAGTAAAGAACATTTTGATCGAACCATCTAAGTTATAATCGTAGGCCTCTATCATACTGCCGTTTGTTGTGACTCGAGTATGCGCATTCTTCCTACGTTTGACCAGCGCTGACTGACGCTGCGCGCACGCGGGGTTCGAAATATACATAGTTTTAAACGACGGTATCGCTGGACAAACGATAGGGATTACCTTACGGATATTACCGGCCCATTCCCATAATTACCCCATTTTACAGCATCTAGTAGACTCTTTTTTTCGGTACCTATATAAATGTCATTGCGGGACTTTTGTATTTGAACGTATTATATTTTATTTGGTAACATTTATACTGAAAGGTCACGAAACAGGCGCTTAATATTTTTTTTGTTACACACATCGAAATAAGATAACTAGAACGATCTCTCATATAAATCTGCAAAAAAATACGGCTCCTCTTACACATGCAAAGGGAAAATCACACGTAATACTCATACACGCAACAAAAATTTAACATCGTGCAAAATCAACTTTATTTCATAAACGTTAATGTTATTAAATTTCTAGATCGAGATACGACGTTCTGCATCGTACAAAATATTAGACGTATCAAATATCAACTAGAGATTATTATGCACAGACTTTTTATACAGAGTTATGGTGGGGTAATTTTTTTGCTTGAGCTACGTTTCTTGTCATCTTATTTCGATGGTTAACCATAATAGAACTAAAATGAAACGAGTTAAATATTTTTCAAGTTCTATTTTATATTTGATTAACCAAGGTTCTTCTAATATCGTCATAATTTCGAAGATTACCTGAAACAGAATTACAATACATTAATTTATTTGTCAATACATTAGTTCCCTCGATTCTTTAAATTGCTTTTATTAATAATTCACATTTATACCAAAAGAATCATGGTCGCTATGCCATTCCGGAAAGGAATGTGGATTGGAAAAGGGAGGGGCGATTTGTACGCACTCACGTCTGTAATCCCCGAAGGGGTAGGCAGAGGTGTAACCTGTACACCCACATTTCGTCGAGCGTATCTCCGTCCCTTATGTGATAGGGGGCGAGCCTATCGCCATACCGGGCACAAATTCCAGACTCCGAGCTGATACTGAGCATTTCGTAATAGAAAAATCAAATACCACTTTACCCGACCCGGGGATCGAACCTGAGACCTCAGCGTTGGCCTCAATCGTAACGCGTACGCATTACAACTGCGCCACCGAGGCAGGGGGATTTGTGCCTCCGGATATCCCACTCATCGTATGAGACGCAACAGTAATTTGTCACTTCACGTCGGTTTTCTGCGAGACAGTGGTAACAACTCAGTCTAGTCGGTGCATTCACCGACACCGCCTACAGGATGCCCCGACCACATACAAAATATGCAATGAAAATTGCTTTATAAATCCGCTAAAAATAAGTTTCTTATGTGAAATTAAATCGCATAACAAACCTTTGGCTTACTCCGAATGCGTAACAGGCTTCTGAAAAGCAAATTTAAAACACTTTGATGTCATCGCTTTTTAAAATTGAATTAGTAAACGATACTCCATTCATCAGTTTATTTTTTAACAACTGGAGTGGAATTTCACAACGTATCACTAAATGCATAGCGAGCTTACTGACTTGGAAAAATGCGTGGGATGCTATTTATTAACAGACTAAATTGTACACCTACTCGTTCCGCTATGCCATAGAAATGGTATTTCATCGTATGGGGAAAGACTCAAAGAATATTGTTATTTGTTTCAAGCATAGTAACAAAGGACTATTTATTTGATTTGTACTAAAGTTTATTGGTATTGAAATTGGGCATATAGTTACTTAACGATTATTTAAATCATAGTTTTAAACAAACAAATCTCTATTTTCTGGTGATGATGAAGATGATGTCCTTCACGACGTATCCGTCGACGGCGACTCTTACTCTCTTCTTTTATTTTCTGGTAGTATTTAGTTTACATACATACATATGCACTCACGCTAGTAATCCCCGAAGAGGTGGGCAGAGGTGTAACCAGTACACCCACATTTCGCCGAGCTTATCTCCGTCCCATGACATAATAAGTGGCGAGCCTACCGCCATACTGGGCACAATTCCAGACTCCGGGCTCCCGGGCTGATACTGAGCATTTCGTAATAGACAAACCCAATATCACTTTTACCCGACCCGGGGATCGAACCCGAGATCTCAGCCTCAGCCTCAGTCGTAATGCGTACGCACTACAACTGCCCCACCGAGTCAGTCATATCTAGTTTCTAATTAGAATAAGGCCGTCATCCAATACTTTAGAGAAACACGGAATAACACCATATTTCAGTATTATCTGAGTTATATGTTATCTACTCGAAAAGCACTTCGTAGTTCTCAGATACTCATTGCACCACATTCTAAGAGGTAGGGTAAATAGTTCCAGTATGCGCAACTGTTTAAACCCACATTTAAATTTTATTAATGTTTTGAGTAAACTGTCAGATAGAAATTATTGGTCGCATGCAGTCAGTGCGAGTATACAATATTTACATCTATAGGTGTCGGTGGTTCGCGAACGATTTCTGGTGGTCGCTGAGCGATGGCTGTTTGCACTGCTTTTGGATTCGGTACATTTTCTGAACGTGTCTGCATCAAACTTGTCCCCGTCATTGGTTTTGTCACTGGATACTCTGAAACAAGTGTTTTTGTAAAATATATCTAATTGTTATGTTTTTAAATGCAAGACTACTTTATGTATTTGGAGAAATGATTAGAATTTTATATGGAGATTTATAATTACTTGAAATGTTTTAAGCTATGTACTTAGCAAGTTTACGCACTGCATCCGATCCGAATCCGAGATTAAGTTAAAAATTAGAGATACTCTCAACTTCAAAAAACGGAGTTCGGATTTGGAACCCAACCCAACCCCTTATATAAATAGAAATGCGGCTACTTGGGACAAACATTTCTTGAATACGAATCTGGTTCGGATCGGATGTATTGCGTAAACACTATTATGCTAAAATATTATACGTGAGAACTGTAAATATAAACCATCGTTGATACATCTTAGATGACTTCAATGCATACTACGTTGCGATCGATTCACTGCAACTCAATATTACCATCTCGCACACTCTTGAATGGAATTAAATTATTCAATGCAGTAGCTACCCGCTCCCAATCCCGCCTTAGCTATCAAACTCCCGCGTTATGTGGCGTAATTTTACTTCTAAACAGCCTGTATAGTAGTATAGGTCATTTAAGTCGTTGTGCTCTTTAATCATATATGATTACCTGGCATAGTATGATAACTTTCATGAGCATCGAAATATTCTTCTTTGGTGGGCTCATCTATGGATGGAACGATTGAACTAGTTTCTGACACACTGGCAGACGAATCACTTGGATGATTTTTAATATGTGGCGGAAGAATGTTCTTTTTCTTTTTGTGTTTCCTTACCTTAACAATATAAATGCAGAAATAACATAAGAATATAAATATCTAACTTATTGTTGCTAATAACATCAGTAATTAGCGAGAATTTTAGTCATGATTTAGATAAATTCTAAAAAGTTGTCTAAATTATGAAAAAAGTAGAAGTCTGTCGTCACAAAGTCTGGTGAGTAGCGTGGATGACAGAGAGCTTAGAGAGCAATCCTAGCTTTTGTAGCATGGAGATTGTCTACTGATCATCTGTTTTGCAGTAGGAGGCAGCGCATTGTCGTACAGGAGCAGCGGGTACGAGCGATTGACCAAAACTGGCTGCAGATGTGCGTGCTTCTCCATCAGAACACAATTAATGATGATGGACAACTTTTTGGTGAGAAAAAAAGTGAATACCCAAGAGGCCGCACTAAATGCCTTTAAAGAGTTCCCGTCCAGCCGATTAATTTAGGAAGGGCATCGATAAATTGCCACTGAGCTGGCAAAGATGTATCGATAGCATGAGTGGCTACTTTAATTAATAGAAATAAACAAGATAGTTTTTTTCATACACAACGGAAATTTCATAGGTTCCTATTATTATCTAATGCACAAAGAAAAAGTAGAAACCAAGAAATTGGTATTCTCAAAAAGTAAAAGTAATAACGATTTTTGTTATTTGCTGCTAATATATCCTTGGCACGAGTTCTTTAAATCCTATGGGAGTAAGTTTTTAAACGTGAACGTGTGATTTATTGCACATAGTTTGAGATAAGTAGGTATAGGAAATTGGACGAGAGTAGCTTATTGCCAAATAGCTGCGCAATTCGGAGTCAAACGCAGTAGTACCATTAAAGTCGCATATATTATTTTTCTTTACTACCAGCCTTAAATAGCTTTTGCTAAATTGCAGAATAAGATTAGCATTCATTTACCATGCCCATTTTTTTAATTTACGTAATTTTTTTATACAAATTGCAAATGATTCACCCGATTGTAAATGCTCTCCACCGCCCATAAAGACCCAGAGGATACCATGAAGACCCAGAGTATACCATGAAGACCCAGAGGATACCATGAAGATCCAGAGGATACCATGATGAGTCATGATGGCAGAATTATTCCAGCCTGAAGTTACTAGATGTACACTGGCTGAGCCTGGAACGCGACTCGCCTGAATGAGCCACGAAATTAAGTAGGATTTTTCACTGAGTATGGCGGTCGCTATCTACTCGTCATCAAAATTTATGAGATACCCTTCCACCAGGGAAATTATTATTACTTTTGCTTTATACGAAATTGTATATAAATAATTTGTATATAGTAAAAATGTAAATCCTCGTAAATCAGATGTAAAGCCAAAATTTTAACCCACGAAATATTATTATTATTGGATTGGTGTGATTCTCTCTATAAATACTTATCTATACGCGGCTTACATTTGCTTCTGGTGCTAGGTTGTCAATATCAGGTTCATCTTTGACTAGGTCATGGAGTTCTAGAACAAACGGTTCGTTCGAATTGAATATTGGGTTCGATGATGAAGATGAGTCTTCAGAGTCAGTTAGATCGTCTATATCTTCAACGCCTGGTAGAGCTAGAAAAAGAATTATCTAGATAAAAACGGAAAAAGTTACACTGATTTATCATTTCCTGGGTGCCAGAATGAAACAGCGAATTTAGCTCAAGTTCAAGAAAGTTATCTTTTATCCGCCGATATTGAGGGCATCACGGAGGTCACCAAATACTAAACCTTGTTCGTCCACCTGCCCTTATCCCACTCGCCGTGGGGTCGGTCGCAATATGCTTATTAACACATATTACAGAAAGATTTGGCTTGTCGTTTTTACGACCTGACGTCAACCTGTCTGCGGAGGACACCAAATACTTAACCTTATTTTTTATCGACGTATTAAATATCTTTTCTTTTGTCTAGGAAACTGGACACTTAAGCAGTGCTTGCAAGAAGTAAGTTTTCTTCGAAATATGTATAGTACAAAATAATGAAAAGGGATCTATCATTTATTACAGTAACAGTGGATCGTAGACAATAGAGGGAAATAAACGATGGAAAACTAGTTTTGTTTATCCTAAATGTCGCGCGTCGTGAGTACACGCCAATAATAAGATAAAAGATTCCCGCAATCTATTGTAAGAAAACAATGTTATCCTAAATGTATGATAAAAAAAACCTTCAAAAGCAATTATTACGTGATTTATTACATACATTAGGGGAGATTTTATTTAATTTCAGCCTTAATTGTTTAAAAGCACCTCCAATATTCCTGTTTACGCTTGGCATAATTATTTTAGTCTATTAGGATGGGGACGCCTTTACCCGGCAGTGTGACAAAATTAGACTGCCTCGGTGGCGCAGTTGTAATGCGTATGCGGTACGACTGTTGT
Source organism: Mimas tiliae (assembly GCA_905332985.1). NCBI lineage: Eukaryota > Metazoa > Arthropoda > Insecta > Lepidoptera > Sphingidae > Mimas > Mimas tiliae. The sequence continues at coordinate 11,129,996 of HG995238.1, forward strand.
GCTGTTGTGTCGGGTTCGATCCCCAGGTTGGGTAAAAGTGATATTGGGTTTTTCTATAACGAAATGATTAGCATCACCCCAGAGTCTAGAATTATGGTCGGTATCGATAGGCTGGCTCCCCATCGCATCATGGGACGGAAAAAAGCTCGGCGAAATGTGGACGTACTGGTACCTTTGCCAACTCCTTCGGGAATTACAGGCGTGAGTGCGTATGAACGTAGAAAAGAAAAGGTGGATATAAAATTTTGACAGCGACTCGTTTAACGTCTGTAAAACACGTATTGCCTTATTTGCATATTTAGTGTGAATTTTGTTCACGCCTAGCGAGTTTGTTTAAATAACCACGCAAGTCATGTAGCGTCTATGAAGATTTTATTTTATTTACTAGATTGTAGATCCCCATATGCGAGAGGCCGCTGGGTTGGTACCACCGCTTTGTCTATTTATGCACCATGTATCAGTGTGTAAGCACTGTTGTGTTTCAGTTTGAAGAACATTGAAGCCAGTGAGATTACTGGGCGTCATGAGATTTTACAACTTATTTTTACTATTTATTATTACTATTTTTTTCGGGGTGACGAACGCTGTCCAGTGCCATGTAGTGCTATTTATGGGCAGGTATGGGCGACCTGTTCATTTCATTATTTAATCAAATAATATAAAGAATTTACTGATGCTGTTTCTTAAATGCTATTTTGATATAATGGGGCACAGCCTCTGCAGTAAGTCCGTACGATGCGTCTATTTTATACTGATACTCACAAAAGTTTTCACTGTCCATTTTATTTGGTAATTTTGTTTTAAATTTATATAACTTTGAGTAGAGACATCTCGTCTTTATACGATTTTCATTTTAGAATATAGTTTTTCTATTATTGCTTGGGATAATTTTCACACGAAATACTTATATAATGTATAATCTGACAGTGTCCAGCCTGACAACTTGATTCTATTTTTAAAAATATTATTGGGTACTTACCATAGATTTATAACACCTTCATTGTTACTCACCTATTTTGGGTAAGGAGATTGTAATGTGTTAAAAACCATCGATATAAGATTTAAAAACAATAATAATAGAATGCCATTTCAGAAACCACAGGGAAAATAATTTACTAATGAGAAAAAGGAATGGTAAGGAATAGTGGAGTGTAAGTGGGCCACCAACGTCTTCACTTCACTTCATCTGCATACTGTACACTCTGCTGATTAACGCTCGATGAAATGGCGAAACTTAGTTCCCGTTGCGGGTTTGTGGTGGTCGCCCCATATTATGGCAAATCCACCGTCAAATCATGATGGGAAGGGGCATCCTGGTATTAAACCGGGATAATGCCAGATAGAAAGAAATAACATGGAACAGTAATAAAAAAAGATAATTATAATATATATTCTTATAATTATCTATATTTACATAAAATCATCATTGTATAAGCCCCGAACTCTCATGTATGCGGAATTCTTCTCGACTGATAAATATCAATGGATATACACGTAACTTGAACAGATAGAGAAGCGTGCGATGGCATCCAACCCGAGACATTCCACTTAGTAGTACTCCGTTCTACTTCCACACATGAGTGGTAGAGTCACGTTATAGACACTTTTGTCTACATCACGACAATGGGCCAGCTCGACCGGGCTGTTACCAATGTCTCACAGAAAACAGATGTAAAATAGCGGCTTGCTGCTGCATTTCGTACAGTAACTACGATATCCGGAGGTCCAAATCCTAGGAAAGAATCCCTTAATTATTCATTCTTTAAATATTGGCAACACGTCCATGATTTTTCTATTATGTGGACCATAATAAGCGGTGGAGATCACTTACCTATACTATATACTATATGCCTATACTATAAAAAACACTTATTATTATTTACACTATTTACACTTATTATTTGATAATGTTCTACATATAACGTTATGATTTGTGACGCAATAATTAAGCAGTTAAAACCTTGCCTTTCACGCCAATTAAACTTTATTTAACATGATGAATTAATGCGTGTGAAAGTGGTAACGTGGCGTTTAAAGTCTTTGTTCACACAAGGGTAAGGTCGCGTCAAATAAAGCGACATTTATTTTTTACACAAGCCATAAAACTTGGAATGGACGTTGCCCTCTGTCGAAAGGTTTACGACGCGATTGACAGTGACCTCAGATATTCTGAGGGGGATTTGTGAAATTTTTATCAAGATTTAACTTAAGCAATGTAAAAATATATGAGATGAAATGTGGTCTTTGCTTGAAAACTTTGGAATTTAATTAGGAAAGTGAGTTTTATTTTACTTAGCGAAGCAGAAAATGGCCATTTTTAAAGACTTTTGGGTGTAATAATATGATCCGTCTGGATCTAATATGACGGAGAACTCGTGTCGTGGATCACATAAGGTTGCTCAGCTGAGTTGACAATGGCCATTAATTATATTAACCGACTTCATAGTAGATAGAAAATATATATTATCGCCGTAAAAGTCTCAGGGCTAGACACAATAATTACCAGAAAAACGCTTAGCAAACGAGTCGAATGCTTAATTAGGAATTGGACGTCCTTAGAAACCTCTTTGTACAGAGATTAGCAGATTTATTTTGATGATAATGAGATTTTTTGAGAATAATATTATATTATTTATTTTATGTACCCAACTGTTACACACAGACCTGGCCTCACACTAGGATAACCTGAATCGTGGGTATTACGATCTGCGAGTGACTTACGGTCCCACAACACCCAGACCCGAAACTGATATTTGTGGACCACACAAACATTTATCTCGGTGCAGGAATCCAACTCGCGGCTTCTCGTTTCACGCGGATACTCTGCTGTGCCTCGAAGGCTATTATATTAAATAACATACGAGGACGCATTTGATCATATAAAGTTTTTATAGATCTATTTCTACAAAAACTGAATTCAGTGCATTTTACAGTTATTTAATGGTATTTTGTAAACTTCACTAGTTTCTTAGATGCATGTGAATATCAAAGAAGAACATTGAATCTTTTTAATGATAAATTCATAAAACATCAAACCAATATTATTTTGTAGCAAAAATGAAAATTCTTTTTCATTTATAGGGTAAAGTTTCGTACGACTATATCAGAAATCGTGAAAATTTTCATGGAACGCATATAGATTTATACCCAATGCTTACCAAGCGCAGCTTGTAAAAACTGTCAAGATAATACTATGTACGACAAGGGAGACCCTAGTGACCATGCCGGTAATTAAATGTGGGATTTTATGAAAATATTTTTTCCTATCATTTGCATGAATGTTTTTTGATAGAAATCGCTATTAGCGATAAGGCCTTCATTGTTAAAATTTTACTGTAGGTAATATTCTGCATGGTGTACAATAAAGTGTTATCTATCTATCATTACTATTGAGTAAAAGCCTTATTCCAATATAGATTACAGTACACAATACTGTAATCTATAATCTGTATTCTGTAGTATATGGATTATTTGAGTTTATTTTCTTTAAATGAATAAAAAACAACAGTCATCCCTCAGTAAATTTAATTGAAATTACAAACAAATGAATATTATCTCTCAAACAATATCTTTGTTTACACCCTACAAATTCGTTTTCTCTTAAGAATTTAAATAGAAAGTGCAGCCAATAACAAGTTGTCTCGTGTCGCGAAGAGCCGATATCGGGGATCGCAGGAGCTCGGATGGACCGTGAAAATGTTCGCGTGGTCCGTCGAGCCACAGTCTGCATCACACCACCTTCCTTTCTAATTGTATTGTTTTTGAATCAATTTACGAAATGTCCGAAATTTTGAAATTTTGTTTTTTTTAATCCGTTGTCTCTGCCTACCCCTATGGGAAACAGGCGTGAGTCTATGTATGTATGTATGTTACCAAATGTAGAGTTTGTTATTTATTTTCGGAGAAACAGTAGTTTATAGTGACAATAGATATGATAAAAAATTTGATAGATTAGACTCATTTTATTTTTAGGCTTTCAGTTTTTTGAGTCCGCTTATTTTCGGTCATGAGTATTAGAGGAAGAATCATTAAGTTCGGCCGGTAAATGCCAAAGTCTTCCACTTCTTCGGACTAAACTTCTAAGAGGATGGAAATTATGTCCAAATTAAAATGGGAGCAAATTTTAAGTACATCCTATTAAGAAAAATCTACTATTAAACATATATGCGTGGTCATACTTCAAAAACAAAAAAAGTATACACATCAAAATATGAAGTGGAAAATTTTCTTCACATTTTTGTCGGTTAAAATGTTCGGTTCGAACGAAAGAATGGATTTAGCCGTTTCATTTTATTTATGCAGGCTTTTAATTATTACATAAGTACGCACTCACGCCTGTAATCCCCGAAGAGTTAGGCAGAGGTGTAACCAGTACACCCACATGTTGCCGAGCTTATTTCCGTCCCATGATGTGATATGGGGCAAGCCTATCCATAACGCCATACCGGGCACAATTCCAGAATCCGGGCCGATACTGAGCATTTCGAAATAGAAAAACCCAATATCAGTTTTACCCAACCCTAGGATTGAAGCCGAAACCTCTGCGCAGCAGTCGTACCGTGTCCGCATTACAACGGCGCCACCGAGGCAGCTTGTAATTATCAGCTCCGTGGCGGCGCAGCGGGCGAGTAGTCGGCTGCGAAGCGAGAGGCCGTGGGTTCGATTCCCACACCGAGACAAATGTTTGTGTGAACCACAAATATTTGTCTCGGGTCTGGGAGTTGTGGGACCGCAAGTCCCTCGTAGTTCCTGATACCCACGACACAGGTTTACCTAGTGTGGGGTCAGGACTATGTGTGTGACTGTTGGGTGTATTATTATTATTATTGTTTAATATAATACTATATTAGTTAGTATGAGATTCCATTTCAGCAATATCAAAACGACATGGTGACAAGGCCGGTAAGAATGATTTCTACAATATTTTACACATCCTGTATATTTTACGACGTTTACGATGTTTATTCACCGCGTTGACAATTCGCTTTGATCCAGTACACTTATTTGTTGTAAAGAGCTATTATAAATGCTATTTATATGAGAACTAAATGTTTGCTGGCATTAGTTGAATACTTACTAGTTAGTACATATTATAGTCGTTATTTCAAAAGTCTTATTTGTAAATGAATAAAATATCTACTTGTGACTTTTCGATGATGAAAACATAACACAATCTAGGAAGATAATCACTTTAAGTATCCAACTATAAATCGCTTGAATTTACAGTAAAATCCAGAAATAGAGCCGACTAAAATATAAGTGATATTTGATTAAAAATATAAATAACTAAATAAAAATTAGACCACAAAGAAAAGACTCGTCCACAAGAGCCCTCGATAAGGATGAATGGAAGGAATGAAGGGATGCCTTTGTCCTGTAGTGGGATATATCAAGCTTATAATTAGAAACCGGCCAAGTGGGATCTGACCACGCACAATGAAGGGTTCCGTAGTCAGGATGAATGAATATTCTGTAAACGAACCTATCCCATAACTCAAAAAACTATACAACCTTGCATAGTGAAACCCATTTTCGTTGGTTGTACCGTTTAAGTTTTACTACGTCGCACTTTATTAAAATAAAAATAATATGTAGTTTAAAAGTTAGAGGGGGCGGGGACATTTTTCACGACTATATACACGCTTATCTCACAAACTACATACATACACACTCACGCCTATGTCCCATAGGGGTAGGCAGAGACTATTGAGTACCACAAGCTACGATCCTGACACACCTCTTTCGCCTCTTCCACATTCATACATCTTCTCATACATTTTCGTCGGTTGAGGGTACTCGTGACGTGCCCTTTTCGGAAAATGTCATTTATTTGATCCGCATATGTTCTCCTCGAGCGCCCTCTTCCAACCCTACCATTCACATTCGCACGATAAATACCTTTCGGAAGTCGTCTTTCATCCATCCTCTCCATATGCCCAAACTAATGTCTTATATAAAAAGTCATTTAGCAACCTCAATATAATTTTGAAGGACTTATACAATGATACCCATATGCATAATAATATGTGCCATGGAAAAAAAACACCCCTCCTCAACCTAAACTCAATACAGATATGCAATTAAGAAATAATTTATTTTCTACCTTGAGTTTATATTTCTTCGTAATGGATATAGTATAATGAGGCGCACTAATAACCTTCGCAAGAATTAAGTACAGTCGATTTACCAACTTCTAAATGTCTTTTTCAATTGAAAAACATTCTCGTTTCACGGAACTCATTATTATACGTTTTTGTCTCAGCCAACCACTGTGTCCTAATATTAGATACATATACAAAAACTTACTAACAAGCCAAAATTAATCAATAAACACCGCATGTGGTGTCTACAACACGCATAGATAAGATGTAAAATTAATGGAAATCTGGGAACACTGTCGCAGAGCAATCGATCATCACGTAAGTCTCGAACAAGCCAATACTTATAATACTGACTTTCTTCGTGAAATTGTTAAAGTATATGAGTATTCTGAAAGTATATAAATACGAGTACGAGTTTACGAGTTGTAGAGCCACGCTGTAGACAATTTTGTCTACAGTATGAATGGGCCGGCTCGTCCGGGTCGTTACCACTGTCTCACAGAAAACCGGCGTAAAGTAGCAGCTTGCTGCTGCGTTTCGTACGGTGAGTGAGATATCCGGAGGCCCAAATCCCCCTCCCCTTCCCAATCCCTTATTATCCCTTTTCTTTAAGGTCGGCAACGCGCCCATGATTCTTTTGTGTTGTGGGCGTGCATGGGCGGTGGAGATCGCTTACCATCGGGTAACCCACTTGCTCGTTTGCCAGCCTATACTATAACATATATATATATATATATATATATATATATATATATATATGTATATATATTATAATATAATTTATATATATGTATTTATAAATTATTGGAAAATGCTAGGTGTGGCAGATTTATTATTATTAAACGGTCTTGTACCATGATTACAGGTTCCGATTAAAATAAATTGACAAAAGGGATGGGCGGCTTTTGTTTACATTCATTTTAATTAAAGCTAATAGAACTTCCATTAATGTTCTTAAAAATACTTATAAAAGAATAGATATAAGCTTTTGTAACAAATCTCTCTTTGGACCAAATTTAATTATAAAACCTTAAAGTTCCAGCGAAAATGAACAACTTTCATCGGTTCATACGATATGAAAGGATAACGTTAAAAGTATTCTTTAAAGTTAATTTATCCCACTCGGAGTTCAACCAGTCTTCAGTTATTTCAAACAAATTTCTCGTATACGAAACTGTTTGGAGCAGTCGCGACATGAAAGAATTTCAACGATCCAAACTCTATGTTACTTGAAAGTTGAACTTTGTTTAATATCCTCGCAAAGTTGTATTAATTGTTCGTACAGTTAATTAACTGAACGCAGTTCACAGTTTGTTAATAAATGTAGGTCAAGATGTTTGTTATTTTGAGTTAAGTTACCTACTTCCTGTTTCTTTAATGGCTCCGATTCGGAAAGGATTTAATTAAGGTTTTTATTTAATGTTCTTTTGATTTAGAAGTGAGTGAAATACAATTTAAGTTCGGAACATATTCGGATATATTGAATATACGTACATGTGATGATGATGAATAAAACCTTTTACGACGTCTTATGATCTACTTACTAGCTTTTGCCCGCGTGAACGCCTTTTTTTCAAGATAAAAAGTAGCCTATGTGGAATTTTACTAAAATGCGTAACAAGTGTCTTATTACGAGTTTAATCGCGACCGCCCCGGCTTCGCACGGGTGAGCAGTTTTTAAGAAGATAGAATTGGTATAGTAAGCTATCCTTAAAAGATAAATACATGCCATTGCAATTTTTTTGTAGATCTATAAAAGAGGAATAGATTTAGAACTTTAATGAGTGGTAGAGCCACGTTGTAGACACTTGTCTACAGTATGAATGGGCCGGCTCGTCCGGGTCTATACCACTGTCTCACAGAAAACCGGCGTAAAGTAGCAGCTTGTTGCTGCGTTTCGTACGGTGAGTGACATATCCGGAGGCCCAAACCCCCTCCCGTTCCCAATTCCTTAATTATCCCTTTTCTTTATGGTCGGCAACGCACCCATGATTATTTTGGTATTGGGGGCGTACATGGGCGGTGGAGATCACTTACCATCATGTGACCCACTTGCTCGTTTGCCGGCCTATGCCATAAAAAAATATCCCACCATGCAGCCCCTTTGAAATATATTAATAAAACATTATTATATCTCAAAGGGATTAATTAGGCAACATTTTAGATAAAGCCTCCGAGGCGGAATGACTTTTCCCGACACTTCCAACGATAATCGTTATGTTTCAACCAATTTACACAGAAACTTGACAAATTATATACCTAAACCTTCCTCATGAATCACTCTATCTTTAGTGTAAACCGCATGAAAATGCGTTCAGTAGTTTTTAAGTTTATCGCGAACAGACAGACAGACGCGGCGGAGGACTTTGTTTTATAGTACGAGTATGCAGTGATTTTTCATTCGCTTATCTAACCGGAGTCTTATGGCCGGGCATAAGATATCATTGTATATTTAGTTAGATTCATTGTATATTCGTACTAATTCATAAAAAAACAACATTACCGACGCGCATAATATGAATCCTAGTACTGTAATTAGCAGACGTGAGTAAAAATGACAAAAATATATTTGAGGAGAAAATTTATATGAAAAACATACTACAAAAATAAAATACGCTGCTAACGGTACTTGGAACCCTAAGTTAGAACCATTTTTTACCCCATACAAAAAGGTGAAATGATAAACACATTTTTATTACATAAAGTACCAAAATGCTTTGTAATGAAATCGGTATGATTTTTGTTCACCGAATATTATTGAATAATTCATCGCGCGCTGTACACAGGTTGATACTTTAGCATCTTTATTCATGTCCCTTATACTTTTATATTGCGAGTTTGCATTTTATTGAGTGTGAACGATATGTTTTTTAAAGTTTCTTCAGTGGGGCGAGAGGTATTTCAATCTCATTGAACATACATTACATATGACGACTATAATCCGTGAAGGACAGCAGAATTTTTACGGTTTTTTCCCCTAAAATATAAATTATTCTACAAGATTTGCACGGTCCTCACGAATATATTCGTCAATGTCAGAACAATTATGTTTTATTATCAAATCTAATAATTAATCAAATAAAACTATTTTATGGGTAAGTTACGTTGACTGTAGTTGATTTATTAAAATTATTTAGTTTCTGTGTCATATACAATCCGAATACATGAACAAAGACTTTAACTATCACAACAACGTCAAGTGAGTGACTTTTGTCTACATACATTTGTAGGCAGAGGTGTAACCAGTACACCGACATTTCGCCGAGTGTATCTCCATCCCATGATGTGATAGGGGGCGAGCCTATTGCCATACCAGGCACAAATTCCAGACTCCGGGCTGATACTGAGCATTTCGTAATAGAAAAGCCGAATATCACTTTTACCCGACCCGGGGATTGAACCCAGCACCTCAGCGTCAGCCTCAGTCGTGTTAGGACGCGTACGCATTACAACTGCGCCGAGGCAGTCTTGATAGACAAATACTGAATATGCTCTGGTTTCACTAAAGTCTGTCCCGTACTTCAGTGTGCATCTTGATTCTTGGAATAGGCCTCCTCTAACATTTTCCACTGGATTCTGTCACGCGTTACCCTAATCCAGTGATGTCTAGCCGTGCGGTTAAGGTCGTCTTCCCATCTCGTTTGTTGTCGTCTTCTGTTGCGCTTGCCATCACTGGAGTGAGATTTGCGGAGGCTCAAATCCCCCTCCCGTTCTCTATCCCCCATTTCTTTCCTGTGAGATTGGCAACGCATCTATGATTCTTCTGTTAGTGTCGATGTTCATGTGTGGAGATCAATTATCATCAAGGGACACACTTGCTCATTTGCTGGCTTCAAAGGCTCTATCAAATTTATATTCCTTGTGATTTTGGTTTTTAAGTTTGCGTAATACTCTATTTTTATATTAATACTTTTTTATTGCCCTGATAGGCAGACAAGCTAGTGGCCTGCCTGATAACAAAAGTGATCACCGCAATGCCAGGGGCACAACCAAGCCGCTGCCTACCGTTATTGAAATATTGCCTGATACAATATCATGCTTTCGTATGAGATTTTAAGATTCAGCCAAATAAGTTGACGGGACATTTATGTGACTGTTATTTGGGACAAATGACCGAGAAAAAAATATTTGTTTACTGTTTTGTCCCACTATTTGTCATACTAGATTTATGGATAGTTTTGTTTTTTTGCTGATGTGTTTTGTTACCACAAACAAAATCTGCGGCTTAGTGTACATATTTCATATTGTGTAAATCTCAACATATTAATATGATTAAACACACTTACAGTCTGACAATCGAAAACTAGTGGTATTTCTATACCGTCATATCAAAACTTTGCATGAGTTTTTATCTCTCGATAAAAACAGGAGTGTGTTTATCGATTTCAATGCGTTTTTGAATGTATTTTACGAGTAATTTAAGTATAGTTAGTTCATCGTAAAATTTCGCCGTCGATTATGTCTTTAAAGATACTCTGCAGGACGGTTGACCCAAATCGGGGGTAACTATTGTCCGCCTCGTGCTAAACGTTACACTTTATTTTTACCCGAAACAGTTTAGCGCGGAAACGTTAATTTTAATTAAATCAAGGGTCACAATATAAAGGAGACGGCGAAATATTACGCGTTTGGCTTTGACCCGGTTTCCTGGGTCACGCTCACGATACATTCAACTACAAATTTTCATCTGGAACCGTTTGAACAGTGAATGTTGCCTTGAGCGGTTGTGACCGAAATTTTAATCGTACCACTATACATCGCTTTGTGCTGAAAACTGTTACGTCTGTACAGTTCTACGATTTAAATTATGCGTTTTAGTACTCTTAGTTTTGTCTGATTTAGTACTAATATGCAAATGTTAAGCCTACTTTAGACACTTAATAGAATAAAAATTGGACATTACAATATATTGATATAATTGCTTTATATTGGACACATTATTATTGCGCCTACTCGTTTGCCAAGATACCCGAAGATTTCCGTAGCGCTTCTTTAAATTATCGTAATTAATAATTTATAATTATAGTACTGAATTCATAAAAAATGTCTTATTCTGAATGGCGAGGTCGAGGTCACTTTACATGTTACATACTACTATAAACAGAAGCAACACCATACAGAACCTTGAATTACAAAGCATTGGATGACATTGGACTACGCTCGTCACCTCGAGACATGAGATGTTAAGTCTCATAATGCCCAGTAATTTCAGTGGCTTCAATGTCCTTCAAACACAGCAGTGCTTTAACACTGGGGTTAGAAATAGTCAAAGCGGTAGTATCAACCTAAACGGTCTCTCGCATACCAGGACCATCCATAGTACATCTAGAGGGCGTTGAACGTCCCTCATTTTTGAGTTGCCAGTTTTTTTGGCCTAGAATATAAACATAACATGTGAAGCGACAGCTAAGTAAATCTTTCTTTTAGACAGAGTGAAACTATTGAATTAGATTAGGACTTGTTACGATCTACTTCGGTAGGGATTTAGGTTTAACAGATAACTCTGCATGGGGAATCCTTCTTCAAGTAAAGTTTTAAAATAATATGTTTGCATCAGGTACCTAAGATATATTGTTTATCTTTATCTTTATATATATAATTCTACTGTACGTGTGTATGCCACTGAACTCCTCCTAAACGGCTGGACCGATTTAAATACAAAAAAAATTGTATGCGTTTGGGTGGTGCCCTGGATGGTTTAGATTCACAATTTGACCCGGTAGGTGGCGCTGTAGTTACGGTTGAAACCGCGCGGGACAGCTAGTAATGTATAAAAAATCATTACAACGATTATGATTCGAAACAATTAAGAATTACGAACATATATATGCATACATACATACGCACCAACGCTTGTAATCCCCGAAGGGGTAGGCACAGGTGTAACCAGTACACTAACATTTAGCCGAGCGTATCTCCGTCCCTTGATGTGACAGGGGGTGAGCCCATCGCTATACCGGGCACTATTCCAGACTCCGGGCTGATACTGTGCATTTCGTAATAGAAAAATCCAATATCACTTTAACTACCTATGCACCTACGCTATAAATCCTGTCTTCCCTGTTAGACTAAATAATGAAAGAAGCATCGACTATCGAAATTATGGAATATTCACCAATATTTCGAAAAATATTTAATCACACCTTACCCATATTACAGTTCGAATATAGCAGTACTTAGACAAGCAAAATCCTAATAACGGTTAGGGCTTGTCCTTTGCAACAAATCTTCACAACAATTCTACTCGTACATTATTTTGCACTCCGCTGTGGGACGTGCCACGCTCTAATGGCAGACCTTTTTGGTTCATGTAGGGTTACTGAATGTTTAGCATTATTTTTGGACCGTCCATTCTTTGTTCTTTTGTCATCGTGTACTTTAGAAGATGTATCATATTTTTTGTATTTATGCTTTGTCCTTCCTGGGGATTGTGGTCAAAGATAAAATGTAGGTTGTGATATTTTACATCTTAGATGTCGAGCGATGCTGATGTCGATATGATGGCTTTTGTTCTTTTGGTTCTTTATATAGCACGCTAATGGTTCAATACTGTTAACAACACATAAAAATAATTGAACCTTATGATAAACTGCTTACGGTGTACAATACGACCAAAAACAAAAATAATTTTAAATAGGATTTTTCTAGAAGTGGTTCAGCCGTATTGTTACTAGTTTTTTCTTCAGTGTGAATGAATTAGCTCCACATGAGCTATGTCTTAATATAATCGAAGCATTCAATAAAAAATCTAAAAAATTGTTTCACTATCTAGTTCTAGATGAATGTCTAAAACAGCAGGAAATCGTTGAAAACCCTGGTTGATTAAAATGATGACCGTAATAATATTCATCAATACATTAAAACATTGTATTACCTAACAGATGAAATTGTATACGAAGCCCAAAGAAAAACATATAATATTTATTTATCACCACACATCAACTATAATTTTCTACAAAAACAGAGCGTAGGGTCAACGCAATATTTCTGAACGACCGTCCTTCAAATGTTGATTTATCTGTTCATTCTGAAAGTGAGCGAAGACAAGAAATTATTGATATCGACATAACACAAGTTTTACATGTATGTAGACACGCGATAACAAGCTATATGGAACAAATTCGTAGATCTAGTTCTTGGAAATGTGCCTGTTTATTAGTTGCGGCTCTGGCAGTATTTTATGAATCGATGTTATCAATCTAACTACGTTTTCTTGGGTTCTATATTCGATATTAAGTTTGTTTTATTGGTTGGTCTTTATTTCTTTATATACAGCAAATATTTATTAATTTGTTGTATCGGCTGAACGTTATAGGTATTGCAAGATATAATGGGTTTTTACCTATGAAATTGCCATTCTGTGTTAAAAAAACAACGTGCACTTACAGACTTCTATTTTTCTAGAATATGTGCAACTTTTTGGCGGAAAAAAACCGTGGAGGCAGTACAATATGTTATTGAAGAGTTTGTTGCCTCCCTTCCAGCCGATTTCTTCAAGAAGGGCGTCAATAAATTGCCACTGGGCTGGCAAAGTACATATAAATAGCGTGGTTACATTGATTAATAGAAATTAAAAAATGGAGAAAACTTTGTATGAAAAATGGGACCTGAGCAGTAATATGCATACGGGTGAAACTACGCAGAACAGCTAGTAGCAACATAAAATACAACCTACATACACTTCACCTGATTTGTATCTAGTGACCTAATTGAATTCGTACGATACAAGAGTGCACTCGTCTAACGACTTCCCCGACTTTGAAAGGTCAAAGAGATTCCATTCCGCTGTCAATGTAATCAGAGATAAAGGACGAATTAAGCCGAGCCCAGATTTATTCGAGGCTGCCCTATAACAGTTCTCTGGCGAATACTTTTTACTAGTATCCTTAGCCGCAACAAGGAGCGATGATTGTGGTTTAATCAAATATAGCTTCGGTTAGTCTGATCTTTGTTATGAATAAGTACTTCGGAATAGGAGAATGATTTATGGTGTTCCCATAAAGAACGCTATTTTTGACCCCCGACTAAAAATAGAGTGTTATAAGTTTAACCCTCTGTTAATCTTTGTTTGTTGGTGTGTGTATCTGTTTGTTGCATCGTAGCGCCTAAATGAAGAGATCAATTTGAATGCGGAATAATAATAATTGCCCTGTATTATACACTTCCCACTGCTGGACTTGGGCCTCCGCTACTGAATGGGAGTCTTAATCCACCACGCTGGCCTAATGCGGGTTGGCAGCCTTCACACATACCTTTGACATTCCGAGACAATGGTGATCTCAGGTATGCGGTTTTCCTCACAATGTTTCCCTCACAGTTAAAGCAAGCGATAATTAACAATGAATACACACGTGACTAAGAAAAGTCAGAGGTGCATGTTCTTTATGGCATGTTTTGAACTTGCTACTTTCGTCTCAACATTCCGTACCACTCCCCGCTGAGCTATCGCTGCTATCGTCTTTGATGATGGAATACTAGGAAAAATCGGAAACCCAACGAAACACATCGCGATTTGGGTTATGATAAGTATAACGTACAGTTGTAACCGACACAAAAAAGCAAATGTTCGTAATTCGTCTGTATATTTTTAATGTATTTTCACACTGCATAACTCCGCCAAATGTGGACCTATTTTAATAATAATAATAAAACCTATTTTGATGATTGTTTTGTATTCGATAGGATTTACTGAGGCTGAGGTTGTCCGAAAATTTGAAGTAATAATTCCACCCGAAGGGGATGAAATGGGGTATGATATATTTAACCTTTATGCACGGATTTTGATGATTCTTTCACCAAAAGACAATTTATAAAACTTATTATCAAAAAATAAAGCGGTTTCGAAAAAAACTAAAAATATAAAACTAAGTACGCACTCACGCCTGTAATCCCCGAAGGGGTAGGCAGAGGTGTAACCAGTACACCCACATTTCGCCAAGCGTATCTCCCCGTCCCTTATGTGATAGGGGGCGAGCCTATCGCCATACCGGGCACAAATTCTAGACTCCGGTCTGATATTGAGCATTTCGTAATAGAAAAACCCAATACCACTTTACCCGACCCGGGGATCGAACCCGAGACCTCAGCGTTAGCCTCAATCGTAACGCGTACGCATTACAACTGCGCCACCGAGGAAATGATAAAACTAAGCAATGATGATATTGATCATTGATTAATAAACTACACTAAGACCGACTCAAAATTATTTTGTTTTATTTTTAGCTTTTTAAACAGCTTGCAACTAATTCATATAAGCCTTTCAAAATCAACTTTGTGGGCAGTCATAATAGGTAAGTACTGTACTTAAGTAATTCGATTTTTTGATTTTTGTACAAAACGTTTCGATGTTTCGATTAATTTGTCTTTTCATATATATTTTTTGAAATAAAATTGCATCTTCATGCTGCCACGCCGATATCGATCATTGATTAATATACTACACTAAGACCGAATCAAAATTATATAGTTTTATTTTTAGCTTTTGATACACTGTAACAGCTTGCAACTAAGTCATATAGGCCTTAGAAAAACAACTTTAGTCATGATATATCACTGTAATTAAGTAATTAGATTTTTATGTTTTTTGTACAAAAAGTTTCGACGTTTCGATTAATTTGTCTTTTCATATATTTTTTCATGAAATAAAATCGCGTCTTCATGCTCCCACGACTCGCAATCCCAGCTTTATTCAATCTAAGATTTGAATGTTTTCCACTACAGTCTGGTTGGTGTTGTTTTAAGAGATCCATTTTATTTTATGGAAGAACCATTTTTCTCTTCTTATAAAGGCAGGCTTCGAATTCGGATATATGTTTATAACATTTTTTTTACTAGTCCTTTATGGGTACGGGCCTCCTCTACTGAATTAGGAGTCAGACCTTAATCTACCACGTTGGCCAAATGCGGGTTGGGAGACTTCGCATACTTCTTAAGAAGAATTTCTAAGGTATGCAGGTTTCCTCACTATGGTTCCTTCACAAAGCAAGTGATAATTAACAATTAATACACACAAAACTTAGAAAAGTCAGAAGTGTTTTTTGGGACTGGTTTCGAACCTGCGACTTTCGTCTCGACAGTCCGCACCGCTCTCCACTGAGCTATCGCTGCTATGACAAATATTGAATTTAAAAGAAACGACAAACTTATTCCGAGACGAAAACACAATCTGGATTGGCACTAAATCAGAGAGAAGTCGGAGATAAGAAGTTTACGTACGATTCAGTCACTTACCTATAGCGTAACAATATTACATTGCTCACTAGAAATACTTTCACTCCAACCGAATAATTAATTCTACCAAAATTCATGTGACGAATCTATATATTTGGTAGTATTTTATGAGCCCTATGGCTCATAAAATATTTGCACCATCGAAATAAGATAACTAGAACGATAACTCTCATATGAATTTGCCTAAAAATACGGCTCCACTTACTGACACATGCAAAGGTAAAACACACGTAACACTCATACACGCAACACTCATACACGCAACAAAAATTAATGAACGTTCAAAATCAACGTTATTTCATAAAAGTTAATGTCTAAATATTAAATTTCTAAATTGAGATACGACGTTCTGCATCGCACAAAAAATTAGATCTAGATCAAGTCTCAACTAGAGATTATTATACACAGACTTTTATAGCCCCGCCCCCTTGCACAGTTTAGGTGAGGTCATTTTTATGCTTGAGTTACGTTTCTTGTCATCTTATTTCGATGCCTATAGCATACCAATATTACAGTGCTCACTAGAACCACTCACTCCAACCGAGCAATTAATTCTACCAAAATAATGACGAATTATAGGGCTCATTCAATATTTGCACCATGATTAAAAGATAAAATTACAGAGATTTGTATACTATATTTAGTTACGTGATCAAGCGTAATGCGTACGCGATACAATTGCTGTGCTGTGATCTCGGATTTGATCCCCGGGGCGAATAAAATTAATATTCGGGTTTTCTATCACGAAATGCTTAGTATCAGTCCAGAGTCTAGAATTCTGCCCTATATGGCGATAGGCTCGCCCCTATCACATCATGGGATTGAAATAATCTCAGCGAAATGTGGGTGTGGTGGTTACACCTCTGCCTACCCCTTCAGGAATAACAGGCGTGAGTGTGTATGTATTTTATAATATAGTGGGTAAGTAATTACATATGATCAATCATTGTATGCTGAAATAGTGACTCTTATCAGTGTATGGATTGTGGAGTTTCAGCATCATCCATATTGTTTTTTTTTTACTTTCTTACATACGCACCCATGCTTGTAACCAGGAAAGGCGTAGGCAGAGGTGTAACCAATACACCATATATGACTCCAATTGAACGGCCTTAATTTCTTACGTGTATTTCGTTTCTTTAAGTAGTTATTCTACGGGACTTACTAATAAATATTTTCTGAATAAAGTTTAATAAGTAAGCTCCAATATTTAGTTACAATGAAGACTCACTTGAGACTCGCTCAAGAGTTAACTTTCATCCTGGATTAACGGTTTAATACTTCAGCCCATTCCAGTCTTGGTAAGATTAAACGCAGTAGTAAAACTAGATGATTTTGTTTTAATGCTCGACACTTCGCCTGCCGGTTCGTAAACTATGAATAAAGATTTAATCTTCTTTGAGTGTTTATTTTTGAGATTTATTCAGATTCGCGTCTTCCTTTTTATTTTTAAACTACAATGGACTTATCAATACAGAATTTTGTTTTGAACATTTAAATGATGGGTCGCCTAATGCTAAGTGATTTCCGCATCCCATGATCATACATGTGCACTCTCGCCTGTGATCCCCGAAGGGGTAGGCAGAGGTGTAACCAGTATACTCACATTTCGTCCTATGATGTGATAGGGGGCGAACCTATCGCCATACCGGGTACTTTTCCAGGCTCCGGGCTGATAGTGAGCATTTCGTCATAGAAAATCCCAATATCACTATACTCGACCCGGGGATCGAACCCGAGACCTCAGCGTGACAGCCTCAGTCGTAACGCGTACGTATTACAACTGCGCCACCAAGGCAGTCAGTCCCATGATCACTTAGTAGATAACACTAGTGTAGAGTATTCGCTTTTTCTTTATGTTAGACCATACTTAGTCAACTTTTTTTTAATAGCCTGAATGACGAAATGAGCGGGTCGTCTGATGGTAAGTTCAACGACTTCCCATTGACAGAAGCACACCACACAGAACTTAGAGTTACAAAGCACTGCATGGCATTGGACTGCGCTCGTTACCCCGAGACACAAGAATCATTTGTCTCATAATGCACAGTAATATTACTGGCATCAATGTCCTTCAAACCGAAATACAGCCTTTACACACTGTGGCTTGGCGGCAGAAATAGACAAAGAGGTGGTAACAACCCAGCCGGTCTCTTACAAACGAGGGACCTACCACAATCGGTGACAAATAAATTTTTGTTTAATATTACTACGGCCTTTGGTCTCAAAATGTCCAATTTGTGCGGTTGGCTCTGGATAGATTGGCTCTATTGAATTTTATATCAGGGATTCCGCTTTTAGTACTCCTTTTGTGTTATTAATGCGGTCTATCCAGTTGATAGGTTCCTTCAAGTTCAGCCTAAAGAGAGTCGAACTTAAATTTCGATTAAGGTCACCCACTTTTTGTTTATTTCGTCATTTGCAGGGATGATATTAGTATCAAGGCGAACTATTGTAGGTTCTAAACAATTGAAATAGTTTTATGCTTTCAAAATTCTGGGTATACTAGATGTTGTTTATTATTAAAATAATCCATTACAAATCATAATTAATTGATTGTTGCAATAGAATATATTGTGTTTAATCATCCTAAGGATTGAAGTGGTAACTTAATTATTTGTAATATGTAATGATACATAGTTAATTTTCATAATAATCCTTACTAACATTATAAATGCGAAAGTAGCTCTGTAGTTCTGTCTGTTACGTTTTTACGGCAAAACGGCTAAACGGATTATAAGGAAATTTGGTAAGGAGATAGTTTATATACTGGGGCACGACATAGAGTACTTTTTGATACACAAAAAAATATCCTAGAAAAAGATATTCATGCGAGCGTAGCCGCGCGTAAAGATATTAAATAAAAAACAAGGTTACATTTCAAACATTTATTCTAAACTTCGTGTTTTATACAGTGTTTAAACAATGTACTTTATTTTTGTGTTTTAGTCATGAATAATATACGTATATGTTTTATTTACAATTACATAAAAGTATAGATTTTAGGAAAAAGGTGTAGCAAACATCTGTTAATACTATAAAACTGAGTTTCACCTTAGATAGAGAAAATAAAAAAGCATTGTAGAGTCACATAACACTTTAATTTTTTTTTTCGAGCAGTTATACCCGGCTGTTACTTTAGAAAGAAAGAAAGAATAGAAAAATAGCTTTATTGTGACAAGTCGCATTTCAATTGCTTAAATTAACTAAACAAGAACTTAAACTGTGGTGTGCTTGTCACAAAAACTTAATTTAAGAAAATAAAATAAATCCATTCCAGATAAAATGGAAGTACTTTTCGTTTCAGAATACGACTAAAAAGAGTAAAATAAATCATAAATGAAGTTGAAGGTTACCTAAGGTTGGCACGTTTTACACAAAAAAACTAAGGATAAATATTTTTTTGTGGAGATATAAAAAAATATTCATCAATAAATCATAGCACTACACTTATTTTCTCTTAAAATACAGTTTGAAATGCCAGAACCGTAGCGAAGGTCTGACTGTGGGAGTATTGAGCCACTCTCTATTTTACTTGCACAGGTAATGTAAGTGATAAAAATTGTGATTTTGTGTAGTGCACTCTTACATGATACATAAAATATATAAAACATAAATCGTTGGCTATAATCGTACAAAATAGTATACAAGTTATTATAACAATGTTGGGGATGTCGGACGATGTAACGTTCGAAAATCGGTATACGAGAGTATGCACTTGCAGGTATGATTAGATTAGTTCATTTTCACGACTTACTACGTGTATATATAGTTGTACGCGTTATGGCTGCTGAGGTTTTGGGTTGGGTAAAAGTGATATTGGGTATTGGATGGTAAAAATGGCGATAGGCCATACTATAATTAGTTCAAAGACGCTAGAAACCCCTCGATTCGCACGGGTTTGTTTACCTAATGTTTGCGATGCGCGTAGAGTTAATAACATTCTAGCGGAAAATTAAATCATTATGAATTATTTTTGTATGAAAATAAAATCTAGTCCTGCTAGGTTGTTGGTGTTTTACAAGTATACACTGTATACTTGTTGAACATTTAATTCGGTCGTTGCTTTTAGTTCGTTTTTTGTATAAAGACGAATGTTTTGTTGAAGTTATTACATGTATCCGATCATACCAACAACACTGTTATAAATCATTTAGCCTACATGACTAGAGTTTGACTCCAACAATTTGGCACCAATTATCTAAATTAACCTAAAAATGTCCTCACAAATTACAACTACAATACTTAATTATGTATTTACATGTATTTGGTACGAGAGATCCGAGTCGTACAAAATTGTAGACTGAAAATGTATTTTAATAAATAGTCCCTGTATTCTGTTTGCTACTTACATTATATTAAATACGTTTTTCAAACAGTAATACATATCGATTTATAAATGAAGTAATTAGATACTTCATTGCCCAAATAAAATGGAAAAATGCTCGCATATTACTAGAAAACACGAGCAAAATAAATAAAAAAGTATTAAATCTATAAAAAAATAATTTATATAAAGTATTTGTTTACAGAATAATAGGTCTTTACTTATTCGATTTTTTCAAGAAGGGCATCGATAAATCGCCACTGCGCTGGCAAATATGCATCGATAGCATGAGTGGTTGCTTTTGTTAATAAAAATAAAATAGATGGAAAATAATACTTTAACTTTTTCATACATAACGAACCTATTGTACACTTTACATTCTAGTTTCAATCGGAATTAGTATAGAGGATCTGTTACACATAATATCAATGATATCATAAATTACAATTAAACTATTTTATCCAATAACATAATACTTTATCTATTATAACTTATAACTGCGTCCTAAGTATAATTAATATACTTGGGTATATTTGAGTATTTAAAGAAATGCCTGAAAACAAATCATATTCAAAATAGCTTTTGATTAAAATCCGTTATAAATAAGTTTTTATTTCATAGGGAATTGTTTGTGCATAGTTCGATATTAATTTTAACTTTCTATTTGAGCTAACATCCATAGGAATCAAAAGCGTTTTCATTAAATGTGGCTTCATTAGGGTCTCGTGGTGCAATGGTCGACTTTCTAGACAACTTTTAAATATTTAATTCTATGTTATCTATTATTACTAATCATAATTATTTAGTGTTTTAAAATTATGTTTCTACTTTTGAAATATATATCTAGTTTTGTAAAAAAGATACATTTGAAAATATAAAAAAATACCTCCGATGGCGAGACCCAGGATCTTTGATCCGAGGACTCAAGCTACCGGTGGTTACGACTCTAGAGTGAGGAATATTCTCATTTTGCGTGCCGTGTCCAATTATACCGCCTTCTAAAATTGGCTCTTGAGCTACCACCAATAGGAGCCTCTGAAGATGTTGGTAGTGAGTACTCCATTATTAAAATATTTGGCATGTAGGTAAGCATGTTGGAACAAAATCTTTGATCCTAGTGACCTCATAAATTATTATTAAATGCGATATCAAAATAATCAATTTTATTGATTAAGTTAAACTAATAATATATTTATATAACAAAAGTTTATGTTAACCTACAAACAGATTATCTTCTTCAATTATGTTTTGTTTTTGTAGAGATACAATGTCCCAATAGTAGATACACTTATAATTAGCTTATAAAATTGTAAATTATGCATTTATTATCTCTTGTATCTTTGAATCTTTTAAGATCCAAAGAGAAGAGAATTGTTCAACTATCTACATTCTTTTGTTTCTTTCTATAAAAAGACTAAGAAAATGGACACACAAGCTCTTACATTTTGACAAATCATAAAAAAAATGTGATGTTACGAGTATTTGTGTGATTATAAAGTGTATTTATTTGCACAATTTCCAGAACACTAGTTTGTAAAAAGAACAACCAATCACATAAAATCTCTAGGTTTTACGTATATGATTCTGTTCTAAGAATCATCTTAAAGACGTCACCAAAGTAAAAAAAAAATACTAGTACAGATAATCGTATGATAATAATTTTAATTATTATTAAAATTGGCCACCAATGTTAACACTAAAATGTGTACGAATGTTAAAATGTAACATCACTACTCACTCGCTAACATCTTTAAAATCTTATACTAAAGTACGCACACATAGTACACTAATATCTATTAGGTAAACACTACAAAAATGTGTCGTCTCGCCTGCGTTGTGGGTGGCAGTTGTTATTATTCTGCTGGCCTTCGGGTAAATGCAGTCGAACTTTCCTAGAGTTCGTGCTGTTGGTATGATGTATCCTCGGTTGTGGGTATTTCATGCTTTCATCTTTTACCTGTGGGTAATGTTTAAATTTTGAAAGAAAAATATTTGACCTAATACTGTGGTTTACCACTGCCTGTGTGTAAGCTTTAAAATATGAAGACATATCCCAAGTACAAAAACTTATCTATATAATATTGAAACCGTATGAATAATTTCAGCCTGCTTAATACATAAACTGTAAATTAAAAGTAAAGATTCTTCTTTAAGAAAAAGCTGCGATAAAAAATATTTTAATCTAATATATTTTAAAAGCTTTTAGCTTAAGTCTCGTCTCATAACAGGCTTGAGTACTTTAAGTAAAAGGGTTTGATCTATCGATGGAATTAGTAGTAGGCGCAAAAATGTTAAAAAAGAAAGAAAGTAAGCCAATTTATTAGTCACAAATTAACAACACCCATATACTACTTACTTCAATCTAAAGCAAGTTACAGTAAAATTTCGCGTCGTCATTGTGACAAGAAGGTGACCACTCAGCGTACTGCTGTGCTGTGGTGCGTGCTACAACACGGCGCTGATTTCAGTGGTCACCTTACTTTCATATTCTGATAATAATGTTTAAAGGCACACAGACACCACTTGTGGGTACAGCTTACGCTGGCTCTCTGTCTGTTCTATCTTTAAAGTGCTTCATCTTTTGAATCATATTGGGCAGCCGGCTGATTTTTTATATTATAAGTTATTATGGCGAAATAATTTGAGTAGATTGGACTCTAATCTGGAGTGGTCATCTGTCCGATATTTTTGATCCAGGAGTTATTATTGAGTATGATCACCTATTAAATGTCCTATATTACAGAATAAAAAAAAATGTGCAAGTATGAAAATTTTGAATGAGAGTGAATGAGGCCAAAGAGATATGCAAGGATCGTAGCAAGTGGAAATCCGTTGTCTCTGCCTACCCCTATGGGAAAAAGGCGTGAGTCTATGTATGTATGTACTTATTACAGTATCATATATTCTCCCCAGAAGGGTTGACGTTAGGCAGGCGGCCGGTCGTAAAAACTACAAGCCAAATCTTTCTGTTGCAAAATGTGTTAAAATGCATGTTGTGCCTACCCCACTGCGAGTGGGATAGGGACAGGTGGAAGAAAAGAAGACAATATAATATCATATTAAGTCAAAACTGCATCTTTCCTCTTACCCTGATAGTAAGATCGTGGCGAGTCCTCCGGTGTGAAGAAGTGAGGAGTTCTGTATGCGCCCGTGACTCATTGCCCGCCGGACTGTCGCTCGACTTCACCGAGCACCAGAGCCACTTATACGGTGGAATGTTTCTGGTTGGGAACGAATTAAAACAACAGAATTAAATATATTTCATAAATACAGAAAGTAAGTAAAAGTAAGTTGTGGTAGTATTAGAAGTACATACCTATGACCATTATATCATACTAATTGCAAAGTTGTCATTGTCCTTGAATATGAATAAAAATCTAGAGGTTTTATGGAAGAAAATATATTTTAGTGAAGATGATGTTTCTATTTTTAAAGCTATTTCGATTTTGTTGTAAACACATGGGACTCTAATTGGCAAATTCCCTAACATAGAAACGCAGCAGACTTTAATTTTGAGTACGGTAACATTCGTTTAAACTTTCTATTAAAACATTTAATTATCTAGATCAAAATTGAAAACATTTAATCGAATGTTGATATTTTTATATATTCCAAAATAACTTGCCCCAAAAGTTTATTTAATTAAAACTTCTGATTGTGTGGGATAATTCATTTGTGTATATTATTTCATGATTTGTTCGGATTTCAGATACTATTGGATTCAAATGTCAAGAGTTCGGTGAGTTTTAAATGTTTTTAATTAATCTCTATTCCTTAAAAGTTATTTTGACCGGTCTACTTTTTAATTGTTTTGGTATTTTTAATTATGGAAAAAATAACGAATATATTACTAAACTAGCGTTTGTTCGAGGCTTTGCCTTTGGTCTTTTCCAGGATAAAATAGTAATAGTCTATATCCTATTTCAGATCATGATCTACCTGTGTGCCAAATTTCATCCAAAACCGTTCATCTGATAAGGCGTGATTGACTAACAAACCTCCAAATTCATAAACTCACAAGCATCTCAAACTTTTACATTATAATAGTAGCAGGATTGCATAGGCATACATACATACGCACTCATGCCTGTAATCACCGAAGGGGTAGGCAGAGGTGTAACCAGTACACCCACATTTCCATCCCATGACATAATGTCATGACACAATTCCAGACTCCAGGCTGATACTGAGCATTACGTAATAGAAAAACCCTATATCATTTTTACCCGACTTGGGATCGAACCCGAGACTTTAGCATGACAGTCGTACCATATACGCGTTACTTTGCTGCCGAAGCAGTGCATAGGTGTGATTGTTTTATAATAAATAAGCGTTGAAGAGATTGCCTAAAATCACTACCAAAGAAATTTCAAATAGAACAGAACAATAGTTATACAAATACGAAACGTTCACTTCAACGGCACAAACTCTGAACACTGACATTTTGTATTCGTAGTCAGTCAGCTATAGTCCACGGAGTTCATAAATCGACTATACGAGGCAACAGATTCTTTAAGTGCTTGGCCAATAGGCGTTTTATAGCTTAAGTAAAAGCACATAAACCGTAGTGTCGTTTACTGCTAAGTGCAGTCATTTTGTGTTTACTACGCTGCCGTTACTGTAGTTTTAGTGAGTTGACGATGTAGTTAAGGAATAGTTCAGTTGTTGCTCACCAGGGTACACTATCCTTTAGTGTTTTAAATATCGTTTGAAGACATTTTTATAGTAAGTAACGAGGAATCTTTTTTATTCTTGGTAGCGTATTACTGTACCTTTATGTTTTATACTTTAAGCTATTTTTATACTAGCCCTGTCCCACGTCCCATTGCTGGGCGCGGACTTTTTCTATTGAATGAGAGGGGTTAGGTCTTAGTACTCCACGCTCACACCACGCAAACTCCTAATGCAGATTGACAAACTTCATATACCTTCGAAATTGCAGCATGCAAGTTTCCTCACGATGTTTTCTTCGCCGTTATAGCAAGCGACAATTAACAATGAATACACACGTATCTTAGAAAATTCAGAGGTGCATGCTTTTGGGGCTAGTTTCGTATCTGCGACTTTCGTCTTGACAGCCTTTTTTTTTTTTTACTGCCTGGATAGGCAGACGAGCAAACGGGCCACCTGATGGTAAGTAGTCACCGCCGCCCATAGACTTCTGCAATGCCAGGGCACAGCAAAGCCGCTGCCTACCGTCGAAGGATTACTCTTTTTAAACCTCGTTTAAAGAAGGACATGTCATAGCGCTCAGGGAACACCGCTGCAGGGAGTTCATTCCAGAGCTTACACGTACGTGGTAAGAATGAACGCTGGAAACGAACCGTGCTAGACGGAATCGTTTCCAGGTGGTATGGATGAACTCTGCTGCGGTGTCGGGTGGTGCGATGATAAAATGGTGATGTTGGCACCATTTTAAACAGTTCCTCGGAGCACTCCCCGTGGAACAACCGGTAGAACAAGCAGAGAGACCCGAAATCTCTCCGCAGCCCCAACGGCTCCAGGTTATCCGTGATATCAGGATCCCAGACGATTCGAACAGCCCGCCTCTGGAAGGAGTCAAGTGGGTCAAGCAAGCATTTGGGCGCTCCTGCCCAGATATGAGAACAGTACTCCACGTGGGGCCGGACTTGCGCCTTATAAAGCGCTAATCTATGGCCTGACGTGAAGTACCGCCTAGCTCTGTTCAGGATGTCCAATTTCTTGCTTGCCAATTTTGCTTTGTCCTCCACTTGACTCCTAAACTGGACCTTGCTCGATATATTGACGCCGAGGATCCCAATACCTTCGGAAACCCGGAGAGTGACTCCTTGGAACCGTGGCGCCATGACAAATGGGTCCTTCTTAGCGGTGAACGCGCAAACTTGTGTCTTCGTGGGGTTAAAGTGAACCAGGTTCCTTTCACCCCATTCGGAGGCCCGCCCCAGAGAGCTCTCGATTTCAGACACAAGTTCTGACCGTCTTTCTTCCACGGTGCTGCGAGGGATACCCTGCTGGCCAGTGTAGCGCCCATCAATGGTGCTATCATCTGCATAACAATGCATGTTATCGATAATAGATAACATGTCATTGATATGCAGTATGAATAGAGTGGGCGACAACACTGAGCCTTGTGGAACGCCAGCATTAATGGGCATAGTGTCGGAGCAGCAGCCGTTTACAACGACTTTGATGCTCCGACCGTCCAAGAAGCTAGCAATCCACTTGCAGAGTCCCTCGGGGATTCCGTATGATGGTAGCTTCGACAGAAGGCCCCCATGCCATACCCGATCGAACGCCTTCGCGATGTCTAGACCGACGGCCATAGCCTCACCTTTGCTCTCTATAGCCTCCGCCCAGCGATGTGTGAGGTAAACAAGAAGATCACCAGCCGAGCGACCGTGACGGAAACCGTACTGACGATCGCTAATCAGCTGGTGCTCCTCTAGATACCCCATAAGCTGGGCGTTGATTACTCTCTCCATGACTTTAGAGAGCAAGGATGTGATGGCTATCGGTCTATAGCACGAAAGTTCCGACCGGTCACCTTTTTTAGGGATCGGATGGACATGAGCTACCTTCCACGAAGCGGGAACCCTGTTGGAATTATATGAAAGACGGTAAAGGCGCGTAAGAATGGGGGTCAACTCGGGGGCGCACGTCTTAAGAACCACTGCGGGGATGCAGTCCGGCCCACTCGATTTTCGGATGTTATGGAGCCTAAGCTCCCGCCTGACCGCACGCTGATTAATGCGGCTGATTCAGGCAGGGAGTACTCGCACCGGGGAAGTTTTGGTGGAGTGGCTCCTCTGTCATCCAAAGTCGAGTTCGAGGCAAAGGATTGGGCCAGGAGATCAGCCTTCTCCTTTGCACTGTGCGCCAAACTATCATCGGCCTTACGCAGTGGCGGGAGACTGGATAGGCAGAAGTTACCTTGGACAGCCTTGGCGAGAGACCAGAAAGCCCGACTACCAGACGGGTAACTCTCGAGCCGCTCGCCAATTCTGCCAATGTGTTCTGCCTTGGCCTTGGCTATAGCCCTCTTGTTGGACCTAGAAGCGGCATTAAATTTCCGCCTCTCCTCCTTCGCGTTTGGACCCTGATGCCTTTGGGCTTCGTTCCACGCCCCGTATGCGGACCGCTTAAGGCGTGCAGCTTCGGCACAGGTACTGTTATACCAGGGCCGGCTGCGACGCCCGACAGGTACCCTGGAGTTAGGGATGAAAAGATCCATCCCCATAACTACCAGGTCCCTGACGCGGTCCGCACAAGCATCAGGATCTTTGGAAGAGAAGCAGAACCGCTTCTATGGGAAGGACGCAAAGAATTCACGCATCCCTTCCCAATCCGCTGACCCATACCGCCAGACCCTGCGGAACCCCGTCGCTGAAGAGCGATCGGGATATACCGCAGGGGCTGAGGTACGTATAAGGCAGTGGTCTGATGACCCCAAAGGGGGGTCGACCACTACCTTATATCCTTCAGGATTTGTGGTCAGTAGAAGGTCCAACAGGGAGGGCTCATGGGTCTCAACATCTGGAACTCGGGTGGGCTGAGTTACCAGTTGTGTGAGACCGTAAGCCAAAGCCATCTCATAAGCAGACCGACCCGCTGCGTCGGTAGTTCGGGAACCCAACCACTCAGAATGGTGAGCGTTAAAATCCCCAAGGACCACCACCTCCGCGGATCGATCAGATTGATCAGTCCCCACTTGGACGTTCTCGAATAAGCGAGAAGCCCCCGTTTCACCGGCATGGGACCTGTATAGGCATGCATAGACCCGGGTACGACCCCCATACCCATACCATAGCCTTGACTATATTTTTCGTAATATTATTAATATTATTACGTTAGTATTTCGTGCGTATTATTAACGTGTTACAGAAAGGTGTGGTCATATTAAAGGGTCGTACATACACCTCATAGTGAATGTTTTTGTACCAGTACTTATCAAAATACTGGTACAAAAACATAAATCCTAAAATTTTACGCTAATTTTAATGTGATCGCATATCACTATAGACTATTTGCAATATCTCTACGCTCCTAGTAACGGCTTCATTCGTATCAGCTGCTTATCATTTAGTGTTGTCCAAAGTTACATCTCAAATATCGACATGTAACTCATTTAATAAAAAAGAAAATGCTTTATATCCTAGCATTGCAATCAGATTTGGAAGTATAGTAAAATATTTTTACTGTACACTAGCTGTTGCCCGTGGCTCCGCCCGCGTGAATAGACTTTTCCGAAATAAAACGTAGCCTATAACCGTCTCCAGGGTCACATCTATCTCTACATCAAAATTCATCAAAATCGGTTCAGTGATTGAGGCTTCAAAGCGTAACAAACAAATAGATATTTTTTTTCTTACAAAAGTATCCTATGTTACTTCTTATACCTCCAAGAATATGTGTACAAAGTTTCATGATGATCGGTTAAGTAGTTTTCGCGTGAAAGCGTAACAAACAAACTTACATTCACATTTATAATATTAATATGATTATACGTTGCCTCATTTTAACCGCACCTTTCTGTTACACATTATATGGCAAATAAAAAAATGCTAGTCATCGTTTTTAGAATAACATTATTAGAACAATTTAGGCTCCATCGTGTATATCAATTAATTATGTTTTAATTTATGTTAAAAGGCTCACAATCTTTTACACTACTTAGCCAAAAGTGAAAGGGTTTACATATGCAACCACACTTGCTTATCAACGAAGTCATTCCGCTTCATTTCCTGTTTGTTCGAAGACCTTGTGCGCATCTGAGCATGAGTAAGTAAGACTGATGTTTCTTTTTTATAATTAACAGGAGGTTTTCCCTTGGATCCCATATCAAAATTGGTTTAAATATTATCATGAATATTGATTTTTTTAAACATACATACATGCACTGCCTCGGTGGCGCAGATGTAATGAGTACGCGTTACGGCTGAGTCTGACGCTTAGATCTTGGGTTCGATCCCCGGGTCGGGTAAAAGTGATATAGGGTTTTCTATTTCGAAATGCTCATTTTCAGACCGGAATCTGGCATTGTGCCCGGTGTGGCGATAGGCTCGCCCCCTATTACGTCATGAGACGGAGATTAGCTCGACAAAATGTGGGTGTACTGGTTACACCTCTGCCTACCTCTTCGGGGATTGAAGGCGTGTGTG
Organism: Mimas tiliae; assembly: GCA_905332985.1. Classification (NCBI taxonomy): domain Eukaryota; kingdom Metazoa; phylum Arthropoda; class Insecta; order Lepidoptera; family Sphingidae; genus Mimas; species Mimas tiliae. Next base: position 11,159,794 of record HG995238.1, read on the forward strand.
CGTATGTATGTATATATACATACATGCATACATTTAAAGTGGTAAAGCGACGCTGTAGACACACAGCACACTACAGCATGAATGGGCCGGCTCGACCGGGTTGCTACCATTGTTTCACAGAAAACCGACGTAAAGTAGCAGTTTGCTGTTGCATTTCGTACGGTGAGTGAGATATCCGGAAACCCAAATCTCCACCATTTCCTAATCCCTTAATTATCCCTTCCCTTTAAGGTCGCCAATGATTCTATATTGTGGACGTTCATGGGCGTTGGAGATCACTTACCATCAGGTGACCCACTTACTCGTATGCCGGCTCATGCCGGCTCATTTTAAAAAAGTGTAGTGTTTCCATCGAAGATGTTTCCTTAGTAATTATGTACTGAATTTATGTCTGATGAAAATCAATTATAGTGATCTTTGGATCGAAGTTATAAATTTTGAAAGTTCCGAGCTTAAAACAGTTTATAATGTTTTTTATAAACTTGAATGACGAAACAAGCATGTCACTCGTGGCAAGCGTCACACCTACCCAAATACAGAAATAACACCACACAGAACTTTAAATTACAAAGCACAGCATGGCATTGGACTGCGTTTGGCACCCCAAGACATAAGTTGTTAAGTCTTATAATGCCCAGTAAATTCAGTGGCTTCAATTTCTTTCAAACCGGAATACAACATTGCTTACACACTGCTGCTTGGCGGCAGAAATAGACAAAGCAGTGGACCCAGACGGCTTCTCACACCGGAAAGGCCTACCACCTAGTACGCGTTCACTTGTTGGATTAGCAATTCTTAGTTAGAGGCTGAGCTTTTGAGAAGAATATGCATACATTTTTAATTCCAATACAATCCGCAGGGGGCGCTGTACGGATCTGCATAGATATTATCGTAAATAAGGTTGACGTGATATTTATTTTTTGTTAACTCCAAAAATCTCTAAGGGCACAGATTCAAAATGTTGACACTCTTGTTAAAGAAAATGTCTGAACTCTTTTGTTTATTGAAACAATTAATTATCTCTGAGGGCGTCTCACCTAAGTCTTACGGAGTTCCTGTAAAGCGTATTCTTTCGTAAACTAGACAATACAAGACTTGCAAACCATCGTAAATCATGAAAATGTGCTGAAACTTCGCTGAGCCAAATAAACGTAGAACCAGACTCTAACGAGGTTGAAAATAACTAATTAATCTTGACTCCGCACAAAGGACGATGATTGACATTTCCATAGTTTTGGGGGTAGAAATTACGAGTTCAGTATTTAATTAAGTTAGTGTAAATTAATTTTGTATGCTTGTTAATTATATAGTGAATGTAGCCGTGAAGTGTGCAATGTGAAAATTACGACCTATACAATAAATTTAATTATCATTTACATTAATCAAAAAGCACTGAGATCGACAGACTGTGGCGCAGTGCGTGAGTAGCCGGTTTTGATTCGAGAAGGCGCGGGTTTGATTCCCGCACCGAGACAAAATGTTTGTGTGATCCAAAAATATTTTCTTCAGGTCTGTGTTTTTCCTTCCCAGAGGGGTTAATGTCAGACAGGCCGTTCGTAAAAACTAAAAGCCAATAATGCACGTTGCGACCCCACTGCGATTGGCATTAGGGCAAGTGGATGATGAAAAAAAGTCATCTTAATGCAGTAATAAAAAAGTGACATTTACTGCCGCTCCCAGAGACGTAAATTAACTTTAAGTAATTGAAAATTATCCATTTCTTAGAAGTCAACTATTTCGACATCCAGAGCCAGTTAATGCCTTATGGTCCATTATTGTACAGATCATTATTTATGTTCCTTTACTGAATACATAAATAATCGTAATAGACATCTCTCAAAAATAATCAAATTCTGTAAAATAGGTAATTGATAATGAAATTAATTAATTGATGTTTATAGTCCTTTTTATTATTTTAATATTTAATTACTAAATAAAAATGTACAAAGTACTTGTAATAAAGACAAATACTTATTATCTCGTTGCACTGCGACCGTTCAAAAATGTTTTGCTTAAACAACATTTCCAGAGAATCTGGGCTGGATTGATTCATTTTGCTAGTCCAATTTCCATCTCCATATATGTGTTTGTACGCTGATTCAACTTGCGAGAGAAAAGCAATACTCTCCTAAATAACGGTATTATGTCTATTAGGTTAAGGTCACATTGAGAGCAGTGTTTTAAAAAAAAATAAAAACTAAAAACTCAATGATGAGTGTAAGGAAGCTAATAACTGGACTAATGATCGAGATTTATAAACCCGGCTAAAGTCTTCTAGAAGGTGACTTCGCGTAGTAAACTTCACTTAAGTCACTATGAACTCACCAACGTCATTCATGCTGTCTCCATTTCGGCTCTACCATAATGTCTTCTTACTTAAAAATGACAATCTCATGAACTCTTTATTGGTCTTTAAATAAATAAAATATACTCTAACCTTACATTTCTCTTTTTAAACCCTGTGTATTGAGCCTAAATCAAATCCTCACTTTATTTCCCTGAACCTTTTCACTAATCCGAATGAACTCGATTCACGTACATACAAGACGTAAACTTACCTGAGACTAACAAATATTCGATTGGAGAATATAAAGTATATGACCGGGTTGGCGGCAGAGTTGAGAGGCGCGAGACTCTGTATGAGGGAGGCAATCGCCACGTTCACTTGGGTGTCAGGAACATAGCCGTATACTTGAAGTAAATCGAAGATCATGTACGGTGACCAGCAGAGGACGAACACTGCGAACAATAATTATAAGTTAAAACTGACTTACAACCTAAATTGCGGTGCGTTCGCTGTTATCCGTTGAAGAGTTTTCTCTTTGACGCCTTTATCAGATCATAACCAAATTTGTATTTCATTATCATCGAAGAAAGCCCTATCCGCTTTAAAAAGAATCAATAAAATCTATCCATATTTGGCGGAATTATGCGTGACAAAAAAATATGAATATAGACGAATTGTAAAATTCCTCTTTTTTGAAGTCATTTAAAACAAAAGATGATAAGTCACTGGGTGAAATAGTTAAAAGTCATCGAATTTTCAAAAGAACGTAAATATCCTGTTAAATAATTTGTAAAGCTAGAGATAAGAAGCTGGTATATTTAAAAAGGGACCAATTCATTCAAGATCCCTGATCTTAAACCAAGATAACCCCCATGGTTCTCTCTATACGGGGATATATTTCATTAGTAATGCCTTATTTGAACCAGTCTAATGGTTATACGTGACTTGTATGTGAACATTTAAAAGTCTTATTTTCATTTTATTTGTTCTAAGTTAACCGCGATTAGATTACTCTTTGCTCCTTAAAATTATGCTTCCAGTGTATTTTCTAGACTCGTATTTTGAAACAGTGTTTAATTTATGTAATGAAATTTTGAAACATAGACATAAAGCTAGTGAGACGAGATGGTAACAATTAAAGTTAAGTTACTACTTATGTATGGCATTATTCTTCAGAAGCTTCTTAAATTACGAGAGATGATGATACCTCTAGGTATTCTATCCATAGGTATATCTACCATACAACAGAATAATAATTTAAAAAACGTAACAGCAAACGCGACCACGTTTAAATTGGAACACATAAAGAATGCAAAATATTGTTATGAATATAATAAACACAAGGCCTAATGTAAAAAGGTAGGCAAAGTTTTATCCTGTTGTACGAAACTGGGTGATAAGGGCATGATAAGAATTTCAATATACCAGGATCAGGTATTATATAATCACAAATTGTGAACGAAAACAACGAAGCTTAGGATAAGATTTGTGAGAAATATGGTAATTCATGCAATCAACAAGCCAGAGGGATTTTAGATAAAGAAAATTGGAAATATGATCAAGTTAAATCTTATGGTGGAAGCATGTTGGACGTAAACAGTTTTTATTGCTATATTTTCGGTTATTTTGTATATTTCTTATTTAATTTTGTAGATGATGTTGATACTGTTGTTATTGTGACCTCCGTGGTTTGAGTAAGAAGTATTGTGTAAAATGAATCAGAATCATTGCGAAATTGATTCTAGCATATTGATAAATAAAAAAAATAATACACCCAACAATCACATACATATTTTTTTCGGTCGGGACTATTCCCGACCCCACACTAGGTTAACCTGTATCGTGGTATCGGGAACTACGAGGGACTTGCGGTCCCACAACACCCAGACCCGAAACAAATATTTGTGGATTAGACAAACATTTGCCTCGGTGTGGGAATCGAACCCACGGTCTCACGTTTCGCAGCCGGCTACTCGCCCACTGCGCCACGGAGGCTGTCGAAATATTCGTATAATCACGATATCATCTGCTTGTTCATTCCAAGCCTAAATGTTTAGAAATCAGAGTTTCTCATGAACTCGGATACTTATATCTATGACAAAGGGGTAAAGTATAATACGAAAATTCCCTGAAAGTCGTCAATACTTAAAGTGGAATTAGGACAAAATCAAGTATGCACAACATAACCTCAAAATTATAAATCCACTTGACAACAGCTGTTACTAATATTTTAACTGCTAATTTATTTATGATGATTTTTTATGAGCAAAGTGCCATGAGAGCGGCTCCGTCCAGAGACATGATGGCGGGCTCGTAAAGTTTTATTGTACCCGACGCTTTTGTGGCCTCTTCTCGTATTACTAGACCTATATTTCTTATGGATTTCTAAGAGATTTGACCTCATACACCATTTTTCAAGCAGGAACTATAAAAAGATTTAATGTCATGTTTTATGCTATCAGGTTTTATTTTTGGATTCTTTTAATACCAACTGTAATGTACAGTTTAGAGGATTTTTGAATAAGGTAAATAAAATGATCGCTCGATATAATTATGTACATAATTTACCAATTACCATTACCAGCTTGCGGTAGCAAGTGGCACATCCACACTGTAGCTAGTTTTGTCTATAGAATGCGTGGTTACGCTTGCCTGGAGTGGTACAATTGTCTCATAAAAAACACACATGAAGTGGTATATATCTCGATGAAAGTAGCAGCTTTGCTGTTAAGTTTAGTACGATCAGTAATATCGCCAGAGGTCCCCCTACAGTCTAATCCTTATTCCTTGCTTAAAAGGTTAGTAACGCCATCACATTCCTTTAAGTTTATAGAGGTACATTTGTGGTGGTGACAAATAAATTATCATCACGTAGCTTCCCAACTTGTTTGCTGGCCTATGCTTTGAGAAGAGTTTTTCTGATTCAGTAAAAATAGATAATTGGTACTATTGTTGAATAGAATGGAAATTGCCAGATCACAAAATTACAGGCTGACGATAATCACCATAAGTCATAGCAATGCATGGAATCCTTTTAGTATTATAATTAATGTTCGGTGAAATATGACCATCGCTATGCAAAACAGCATAATATGTTGGTAAACAAACGTTATACATTTGTCATGTTTATCATGTCAAATGACGTCATAATTACATAAAATGTTTTCACTGGCGTGTCGCGTCTATCAAAACGAAATGTTTGCGTTTAATATCACACACAATTTAAGCAATTGGAGCATGATATAGTAGTAGCATGTCAATGTATAATATACATACATACATACACACTCACGCCTGTAATCACCAAAGGGGTAGGCAGAGGCGCAACTAGTACATCCACATTTAGCCGAGCTTATTTCCGTCCCATGATGTGATAGAGGACGAACCCATCGCCATGCCGGGCACAATTCTGGACTTCAGGCTGATACTAAGTATTTTGTGATAGAAAAACCCAATATCACTTTTTCCCGACCCAGGGATCGAACCCGAGACCTCAGCACAGCAGTCGTAACGCATACGCACTACAACTGCGCCACCGACGCAGTCATATAAACATACATTGCTGTTTTTGTGGAGTTTTAAATAGATTTTCAGTAAGTGGATATTATATGAGTGTAAGTAAATTAAATCCATTTCCATTAAATTTTCATAACAATGACTGATGTGCTATAGCAGGTGAATACTCGACTGACAATTTAGAGTAGAATTTCAAATTAGATTCTAGTATATTTTCTCCCAAATGTAGAGCAAACTTTATGAAATTTTGTTTGTAAAAATAATTAGTTAAAAATTTTATACATTCGCTAATAGTGAAATAATTAATTACTCACCAAAAACAATGACAAATGTCATTTTCACAGTTTTTATTTTGGCCTTGGGTATAATGCCGCGACTGCTTGCTCGCCGACTATCCAAATCGTCACTATCTGAGAAAAAATACACAATAGAGTCCTGATTCCTGAGTGTGCAATAAATTATGATAAAACAATATATACATTTAAAAATATAATAATTATTTAATTATAACTTTCAAAGATTGATTGATATTAATTCTGAATATTCTCCGCGATTTTCAACCAAAATTGTGTTGCTTCGGTTTTACGCATATTCCATGTTGTCTGTGCACTCTTAATATAACAATCTTCGTATCTTCAAGATGAACTCATTAAACTGTAATTAATATACATCTCACGCAAGCTAATTACGTATGAACAAAATTCATCATAAGGAACAAAGATAAACTCGAATATATCACACAGATCATTATGAGTGATTTTTCGAGACATCCCAACTCCCTCCGCTTGAGCGGGATACAGTCGTTAATTCAAATGAGTCCGCTTTAATGGCATTTGGTTGGTGGCCGTAAAAAATATTGTAATTTTTCGCTTATATACTTTTACCACCTAATGAGTCGGAGCGGGACAGGCATAATATGGATATTTTTCATTATATTGGCTTTAGATATTATAATAATATTCAAAGTCTGTTATGTAATCTTAGTTGGAATATACATTTCTTTAGAAATAATACTAATATTATAAATGTGAATATAAGTTTGTTTGTTACTCTTTCACGCGAAAACTACTTAACCGATCATCATGAAACTTTGTACACATATTCTTGGAGGTATAAGAAGTAAAATAGGATACTTTTTATGAAAAAATATATATATTTGTGTGTTACGCTTTCACACCTAAATCACTGAACTGATTTTGATAAATTTTGATGTAGAGATAGATGGGACCCTGGAGCCGGTTATAGGCTACGTTTTATTTCGGAAAAGCCTACTCACGCGGGCGGAGCCGCAAGCAAAAGCTAGTAAATAATAATTTTATGATATTAAGACATAGAACTTATTTATATGAATGTTGGATTTTAGCCTGAAGAACTAACACGACACTGTGACACTTATCAAATGGAATAGCTAATGAAGCGGAAAGTGTATTGTAGGTATTATTTTTTATAGAGCATCTCACCATTGCGTTATTCGAATGGATATTTGGGACTAATAGCTAGTGAAGCAGAAAGTATAATGTAGGAATATGAATTTTTCTTATGAAACATCTGGCCATAGAGTAGTAATTGAACACCAATTGCTAAAGTACAGTTTTAAAAACACTGTTTACGACCCATGCAAACAATCATATTTTAACCATTTTTATATTTTTTTATCTAGCTATGAATTATACATGTCACACTGCTGGGCATGGGCCTCCTGTAATGGGGTCAGACCTTAGTCCACCACGCTGGCAGACTTCGAAATTCTTATGAAGAACTACTTAGGTATGCAGGTTTCCTCACGATGTTTCCTTCACAAAGCAAGCGATGATTAACAATTAATACATAAAAAACTTAGAATAGTCAAATGTGTGTGCTCTTGGAACTGGTTTCGAAGCTGAGACTTTCATCTTGACAGTCCGTAGCACTCTCTACTGAGCTATAGCTGCTTATACTATTTATATTTATTTTAGAATTCTCTACAACAAATCCAAGTTTGCGTTTAAGTTTATAAATGTACTAAAGGCTAGCGGCCAGCATTTTATTCAGCCATATAAACAAGAAGTTCTCGTCTTCATATTTCATAAGTGAACTTATCGACGTTCAGCTCACGTACACTCTAATTTGTTCAGATGCCAGTTTCGGTTTCGAGCAAACATTTCATTTTACCCCTTTGTTTATTCGACTTTAGTAAAGCCTTTGTATAAGCCAGTCTACTGATTTATGTGGATAAAATACTATGCACTTATTTCTCTATACATTTTTGTGAGTGGTTAAGCCACGCTGTAGACAATTTTGTCTACAAAATAAATGGGCCGACTCGTCCGGGTCGTTACCACTGTCTCACAGAAAACCGGTGTAAAGTAGCCGCTTGCTGCTTTGTTTCGTACGGTGGGTGAGATATCTGGAGGCCCAAATTCGAATCCATTCGCAATCCCTTACTTATCAATCAATCAATCATTTATTTACTTTTTTTATAATATTTTATTTATTTCCCTTTCCTTGAAGGTCGGCAACGCGCCCCTGATTATTTTGGTGCATGGGCGGTGGAGATGACTTACCATTAATTTCATTACGTGAAATTCTCTTCATAAAACAAATTATCGATCGGACACAACTTTTCTTGTGTAATTAAGTTCTTAAATTATGTATGTATTGCGATTGCAATTCCAGTAAACCAATTTTGAAAGTGGCCCACATTGAGAAAGTTGTCGAGCACTATGACCCGGTGAGCCTTTGGGAAATCCAAGATGTTTTAACCCGGAACGGAATCAATCAGAGACACAAAGTATAAACAATTCTAAACTAAATGCTTATTTCGTACCTCTTTAATTGTGAATAGCTTGCGAAATTTTAGATAAGTTTGAATGTGGCCTTAGAGTTCGCATTGCCTGGTGGGAGGGTCCCTGATATTTTTGTACCCGTAGAGACCACTATACACATGTAGACAAACCGGCCATAGTGGCTCGTTCAGGCCAGGCGTGTTCTGGGTCATCCAGTGTATATCCAGTAACTTCAGGCCGGCATAATACTGCCGAACGTCGAGGGACGCAATTTCTCTTGAAGGTCGACATTATATTTTGACTACACCGTTCTTTTTTCAGTTTTTGAGTGGTAGAGCCACGCTATAGACACTTTTATCTACAGCATGAATGGGCCAGATCATCCGGGTCGTTACCACTGTCTCACAGAAAACCAACGTAAAGTAGCAACTTGCTGCTGCGTTTCATACGGTGAGTGAGATATCCGGAGGCCCAAATCCCCCTCCCCTTTATAATCTGGGTGTATATGGGCGGTGGAGATCACTTTCCATCAGGTGACCCACTTGCTCGTGTCCGACATATGTAATAAAAAGAAACTTAACACCAGGTTCAGTGTAGTCGCTTTGCCGTGCGAGGATAAAAAAGTACGAAAGATAAGTATTTGTAATATAACTTACATTGTCTAGTAGCCGTTGCTCTCCTGCCCAATACTCGTTGGCTCTTCTGCCGTATGGTGACCACGATGACGCCATAGCAAGCAGATATGGTAAGAGCCGGCGCGACGAATAGAGACACGAAAACGCTTGTCATCCAAATACGCCATTGGATTTCGCTTATTCCGGACCAGCATTGAAGTATACCTAGTTAACATGTATTATTATTTAAACTAAATAGTTAGGTACATGATTAAGGTCCACTTGCACAACGGTCCTAAATTGAGTTTAACCCACTAAACTAGTTTAAGAAACGTCAAAATCGTATATATATATATTTGACGTAAGTAAATAATTTTATCGGTAAATCTCGATTTAACATCGTTGTGCAAGTCGGACTAAAGGCTTAAGTCCTATAAGTTTTGTGCCTTGAATTAACGCACATTCATATAACTACACCGAAGAGGTAGGCCAAAGGGCGACGAAAGGTTTTATTTTGCCAAAATACCATGCCCTACATAATGGTAATTACATGTATGAATATGATACATACATACATACGTACTCACACATTTAATCACCGAAGGGGTTGGCAGAGGTGTAACCAGTATACCCACATTTCGAGTGTATCTCTGTCCCATGATGTGATAGGGGGCGAGCCTATCGCCATACCAGGCACAATTCCAGATTCCGGGATGATACTGAGCAGTTCGTAAAATAAAAACCCAATATCAGTTTTACCTGACCCAGGGATCGAACCCGAGACCTCAGGGTCAGCCTTAGTCGTAACGCGTACGCATTACAAATGCGCCACCGAGGCAGTGATATCATAATATGTTCGCAAATACCTAAGAATTTCATATTTTGTATCACATCTCTAACTTTTAATTAATTTTGTAAACTTTAAGACATGCGGAGTTAATTTAGTTTTACCATAACGGTACCACACGGTACATTTACGAGCTTGTTCTTGTTTAATTCCTGTTAGGTACTCTGTTAGGTAAGATACCCGACAATGTTTTATTAAAAGCTGTCATACAAACTTTTTTGTTCGTAGGCTTTATTAGTACTTTAAGCTTTTTTGATGACACTTGAGAAATACGTTCTCCGGTCTTTACTTACTTTACTATAATGGTCAACTTAGAACTTGATAATTTTAAATATATTATTCTGCTGTGCGAGGGTATATTGTTCTCATCAAACTTTATGGCCGCTCTGAAGTTAATCACTTCACCCGCCCTCTACACCTCCTGCCACTCTGATGTCTCAAAAACCCCAACTGCTACGCCTCTCGTAACTAACTTCAGAGCGGCCATAAAGAATCATGAGAACTATATAATACTTAATAATCACAGTCTCAAATCTATGCATGAATAAATACTATGATGATACATTAAGATGCTTGAATTATTATGTCTTGAAAAAACATGATCCACTTAATACACAGCATATTTTAAAAGGTGTGTAAAATATTAAATCCAATATAGGATTTTGTATCTTTGTCTTGACATTGCAGATTGATTTTGTATTGTATTTTTAATAGCATAGGCCAGCAAACGAGCAAGTGGGTCACCTGATGGTAAGCGATCTCCACCGCCCATGTACTCCCATAATACCAGAATCTGGCCACTGTATTACGGCCGTAGTGATACAGTGTAACACTATCAGTATAGTGAGTACGTTACCGACCTTAAATGTAAGACATTATTAAGGGGTCGGGAATGGGAGGGGAACGTAGCAGCAAGCTGCTACTTTACGTGAGTTTTCTGTGAGACAGTGGTAATGACCCGGACGAGCCGGCCCATTTATGCTGTAGACAAAACTGTTTACAGCGTGACTGTACCACTCAAAAAGTTGATTTTCAAATATCAAAAAATGACTGTTATTAGATACATCACCTTCTACATTGGCTTCGTTGAAGAGAAAGAGCATTGGGACGCAAAACAGAAAGCTGACGAGCCAAGCTCCTAGAATCAGCGCCCGAGCTCGACGCCCTGAACAGAAAAAATATTAATAGACTAGCTTTTACTCGCGGCTCCGTCCAAGTGAACCGGCATTTCCTGAATAATAAGTGGCCTAGGTCCTAATCCAGGTCATGGTCTACCTGTGTGCCAATTTCACTCAAAAGCGTAATTGACTAACAATTATCCAAATTCACAAACATCCAAACTTGGACATTTGTAATAAAAGTAGGATAAAAGGATTAGCGAATATGAAGTAAAAAAACATAATAGTCCCCAGATAGTATGGAAATCTCTTGTAACGAGAAAACGGGTTTGAGAAAACTATGAAAGCAACTTCCAATAAAAATGACTTTTATTGGCAGTATAAATAAGGACTGTACAAGATCCGTAAAATTTGCTACATCTAAAGAACACAGTCAGAACATAAATACTGTTAAGAATAGGTACTTAGTATAACTTACAGCTTCCAGTGAAATTCATAGGGTGAGTAATCGCGTCACATCGGTCAACGCTTAAAGCCACCAAAACGTACGTCGAGGAGTACGTTACGACGCCCTGAAAAAAAAATATGTTATAGTTTTCTCCCCAGAGGGGTTGACATCAGACTCGCGGCCGATCGTGAAAATGACAAGCCATATTATTCTCTAATATGTGTTAATAAGCACTGTAGGTGGGATAAGAGTAGGTGGAAAAAGGGATACTCATACTCCTCAACATCCCTGCCTTCTCTTAACACCCACTTCCAATGGTCATGTCAAGCGTCAGACGCTATGTTAGAGACGGTTTCGTCTATCAACTCCTTACTTTTCAGCTAGTGATATCGTGCTTTAGTAACGCTTCCGTCGAATGGTCTCCCATGTATTTATATAATATAGTACAGTAGTGCGTATAGTAGTACTAAGGCACAAATGCGCCGTTACTGATACCGTTGATGCTACCATCGGAAGTCTTTTTAGATGTTGACGTTGTGCGTACCCTGACGTATTTATGCGATAAAGCGCACTTAGAACACAGAATCGGATTGAAATGTAGTTTTGTTGCACGCTTATATAACGCAGCAGCATATGTTGCTATGGGCATAGATCAGTACATTAACTCGTGGTACGTAGATAAGTGGTATACATTATCTTCTTAAGTTGGTCTTAAGAATCCCTTGTATATTAGGAATGGCCTCTATTACACACATGTAGAAGGACTCGTCATATTTACTCTGCTTTCAACAAGATACTTTCGTGGATAGAGTCTATTGCACACATAGTGGAAATCTCATCATAGTGACTTGAATTTTAAGATTCAAATTCCAGTCACTATCCGTTTAGTTTTTATGCTGGAAGTACACTGTCGTTGGTCAACTATGATGTAACATAACATCAGTGCAATTTCCTCTAGTTAATTGGACAATAACAGCATGCAAATACTCGTAAAATATCTTTGTTCAAATGTAGTTAAATGGCGAGTAGTATTATGCACATGACAACGTGAAATATTTGGCTTGTGAGACTTTCTCATTGCTACAAATTTAACATTTGTAGCCTTAATAATTATTGCACCGTTAGAACATGTCCGGCTATAGCAGAATTTATTTCCTTGAATTTGCATTTAATAATTTAGTAATACTAGAACAGTAGTATGTATTTATGAACTAAATATCATAAACATTTGTATTATTTTCTTTTTGTATTTAATTCGATATTTATTACATATTATTTATGTGTTGATAAATTTCTACTGCCTCGGACTTTAAATAACAAAATTAATATTACCTGTAAGTACTTCATCATTTTACAAGTAATGGACCCGGCGAGCCACGTGATTGTAATCCTTTGTATTAGATCCGGGAGCACGCTTATCAATCCCACCAGTAAATCTGTAACAATTCAGTGTTATCAAAATTGAAATCTGTCAAACATTCACCCAGCCCTAACGTTATCTTGCTTTTAGCTTTGCAATTCCTATGAATTTTAGATAGACACTATTGTCTATCTAAAACTTTACCACCTATTCTCTAACATATTATGTTTTGCTCGCGTCAACTAACTTAGTTCGGTACAAGTTAAGTACTTTTACATTAAAGAAGCTACTAGGTATGTCACATGCTTCAAGATGAATCTGTAAAATTACATAGATGATCTTAATTTTATGAGAATATTAAAATCATTGTCAGCCTAAAAGACTGTTTTGAGGTGCGCGACAAGCGACTGCGTCGCGTGACGACAGCGACACGTTAGCTTTGTATGCAATTGTATAGGTATGTTCAGACGTATGAGACAGGAAAGCGTGACGCGCGACTGTTTCTACACAATATCGTACAAAGCGGATGTGTCGCTACTCGCTGACTGGCGTCACGCTTCGCGGTCTCCTATGCTATAAAACGATACGAAACGACGAAGTTCGAAAACGTAGACCTAATGTAACTTAGAATATCACGAAGATAGTATTTCTAGTCTATAATATTATTACTACAATAAGGCCGCTGGTAAAAGCCTGTATAAATGAGAATACTTATATTGTTGCAACGTTTTATGTTGGAATTTTTATGTAGGTACTTCTTTATTTGTTCTTATCACTTAAAAAAAATTCTAGGAAACAACAATAAATAGGAAAAGTCAATAATTTTTCATACTTATAAGTTTTTACTTACAAATTCGTCTTAATGTATACTAAATAAACATAATATATATTATTGTTGTAATGGATATTCTGTACCTACTTTACTTTATGTCTGTTCCGAAATTCATTGCTTCGTTATGGATTTATTTATTATTAAGGGCTTGCGTGCCTCAAAACAGGTCTTTAGACATAACGTTTTTTAAACATAACTATTACCAAATTTGATATTCAATTTGTACTTACCAGCTATAGCAAGTTGCATTATGAAAAAATTCATCCTGCTTTTTCGGGACTTGGTAAGAAGTAGAGCCAAGACAACGGTTGCGTTGCCCGCCACAATAGTCACCAACAGGACCCACAGAATCGCCAGTTGTGCTGACTGTAGAACAACCAAGTTATTATAATCGAGATTCTTATTCTAACACCCGCCTGATGATCCGCCTTTCAGAAACCGGGCGTCAACTCAACAATCTACAAGGTGTTGCAGAAAGGTGTGACCATATTTAAGGGTTGTTACATACATCTGACAGTGAGTAATTATGTTCTGAGTCTAGATGTGACAATATAGATATCCTAAAATTGTACGCTAATTTTAATCACTCGCTTATTACAATCGATAAGATCGATCACATCACTATAACTTAAGTGAAGTGCGTGAGCGAGAATAACATTGCTGGAGGGAGTTCGCTGTTTATCATTTAGTTTTGTCAAATTTGCAAGTCTATTATCGACATGTAACTCATTCGATAAAAAATCATACATTTATGTCCAATGTTATGCAATCAGATTTGGTACTGGGGGTGAAAAACTTATATCGGTCACTATACATCGCTTAAATTTGACCACACCTTTCTGGAACACGTTTTATAATTATAAATTATGATGCTCTAAAGAAAACAAGGAATGCTGTAATCGGCTCGGAAGAGAATCTTAGACATGCTACTACTAGATTACATCTTTGAATGATACTGTTGCCATTTTATGTAAATTTTTTGTCCTATGCTTTTAATAAACACTATATCGTATTATTTTTAAAACATTATGTTATATCATACTATTAAAATCGAATAGCCATAGTAATATGTTCTACAGAATAGGAACAACGTCTATTATTCAAATACGAAAGAGAACTTCTATCGCAATAAACGTTACTGCTACTCTGAATTGTAATGTATGAATGAATATCACGAAACTAACACACATTTCTACTCCATTTGTACAAAGCCGGAAGTTATTATAAAACAAGTTACGGGTATGCATGTAATAATGCGCAAAATAATAGTGAGATCCATTTGAATGGGTTCGCTGATGTTGCGATGTAATGACAAAATTTAAAATATCCTGCCAACGCTAATGGATTTTGGGTTTAATTTATGAAAGAATGGTAGAATATTCATTAAGCTAGTAATTGATTATAATAGTCAAATTTGTAATGAAAGGTTACTACAAATATTATATCGCCTTAGCGTGGTATATTTTATTATTATTCACGTACATTTATACATTTAGTATTGAACTTCTACCACCATGCGTGCGCCGTATAACCGTCGCGTCACGCTGATTTCTTATCGCGACACGCTGCTTTCTCGTCGCGTCAACTATGTCTTTCTATCCGGCGTTACCTTGGCTCGACGCCAGGGTCCGCCTTCCCACTTAGATGCTTCCACTTCGCTCGACGACTGACTGTCATGTCTCCCTCTAATACATTAAGGAGCTACCTTCTGTGCCGTGCGAAGTACAGCAACCACACCGCTCCGGTGCAAAATTATTGACACCCGCCCGGCGCTCATCACTCATCCAGTCGTTAAGAGATTAGAATACAGGGAGCTCGTCTAGACCCATACTTCAGGGTTTCGCACGCAATTAACTCGGACCCAAGCATCCGCAACATAATCACTGTGTTAAACAATTATATTAAAAGGCCTTTTCATGTATACGAAATTCTTTATAATTAATTAAGTTTAAACAGGCTACTCGATCTGGCGATTGGATGGGAGGTCTTGAGCCTCCTGATGTCCTCCCCGAAGCTTTCCATTTGCGCCTGCTGGATCAGAATGCGTTCGGCCTTCTCTATGTGCTCCATTTCCAGACGCGTCATCTTGCGTCGTGAGATGTCCACGAATGCCAGGACTCTCGCCGTTGCTCGTACCAATAC
This sequence comes from Mimas tiliae, assembly GCA_905332985.1. NCBI lineage: Eukaryota > Metazoa > Arthropoda > Insecta > Lepidoptera > Sphingidae > Mimas > Mimas tiliae. The sequence goes on from HG995238.1 coordinate 11,175,723, forward strand.
CTCATACTTGGAGAAGCGGGCTGGGTCGGGTAGCCAGCTGTTTTTGTCGCTATCCTCGGTGACGTGCAGGATCTCTGCTTCCTCATCCATGCAGTTTCCCTTGTCTGTGGGCCATGATTCCTCTGGTCCGTGGAGGTAATCAGGCCCCAGGAACCACCGGCTGTCTCCCTGGATGGCGTCGTGCCGTAATCTTGTGGCGTCGTCGGCGACGTTTTGTCCCGTCGGCAACCATCGCCACTCACTCTTGTCGGTGAGCTCGGCGATCTCTCGCAGGCGATGCGAGACGAATGGCGTGTAGCGTCGCTCGTCGTTCCGTACCCAATGCACCACCGTAGACGAGTCGGTCCAGTAGACGGTCCTCGTTATCTCGACCCGATGTTCTCTTTTAATGGTGTCGGCGAGGCGTGCTCCGATGACTGCCGCTTGGAGCTCGAGGCGCGGTATGGTCTGTGCACGTCGAGGCGCCACCTTCGCCTTGGCTGCCACAAAGGAGACGTCGACTTTTTGGCCTGATATGCGCCAATACGCCACCGCGGCGTATGCCTGCTTGCTGGCGTCGCACATTATGTGTAGCTCGATGTTGGCGCAGCTCATCAACCCGTAGCACCGCGGTATCTTCAGTTGGGTGATCGTTGTGAGCTGCGACAACCATGCCGCGAACTGGTCGCCTTCTTCATCCGGTATCCGTTCGTCCCATGACATCTGGATGCGCCACAGGCTCTGCAGTATTATTTTGGCTCGAACAGTGTAGTGACTCAGTAGTCCCAGTGGGTCGTATATGGACATTACCGCACTGAGCGCTTCCCTCTTCGTTGGCGCACGGGCTTGTGCGCGCACCTCCGCAGGAACTCGGTTCATGGAGGTATCGAATCCGAGTTCATCCCGTTCTGGATCCCAGTGGAGGCCGAGTATCTTACTCTCGGGTTGTTCTCCCCCCAGTTGCGTGAGCTCATTTGAACGCAACTCTGGGGGTACGTCGCGCAGCACGCTCGGGTCGTTCGCGTTCCATCCACGTAGAGTGAATCCCGCTGCTGCGTGGACCGTTCTTAATTCTTTTACGACGCCGTGTGCCTCTTCGGGTGTGTCGTAACTGGCCACTAAGTCGTCCATATAGTGGCTCCGGGTGATGGCTTCCGCCGCTCCGGGATACAGTTGCGCATGCACATTGGCGTTGTAATTTCTTACAAAATGTGCCGTAAACGGAGAGCTCGCTGCGCCGAAAATCATGCTCGTCATTTTATAATGTTGTGGGGGGTCAGTTCGTTCGTTACCCCGCCACAAGAACTGTTGAGCCGGCTGATCCTCTGTTCTAATCTTGATGCGCAGGAACATCTCTTGTATATCTGCGGTTACCGCCACTGCCTTCTCTCTGAATCTGAATATGATTCCGGGCAGGGACAGCAGTAAGTCCGGTCCTTCCAGTAGGTGGTCGTTTAGACTCACCCCGTGGCTTCTTGCTGCTGCGTCGAACACCAATCGTTGTTTCCCGGGCTTGTTCGGGTTCTTCACCGCAAAGTGAGGGAGATACCAGCAGACGGCACTCGTTTGTTCGGATCCGTCGCACTTCACCGCGTATCCCTTACCCAGTAGGTTGTCTACTTGTGCGGTGTATTCCCGGGCAAATTCAGGTGAGGCATCCATCTTTTTCTCAATCTGCCGCAGACGTCGAAGCGCTGAGTTGTAACTTGGCGGCATGGCAATGTCATCTCGTCGCCACGGCAAGCCAACCTCATATCCGCAATCGATCCTTCTGATCGACGACTTGAGCTTAGAGATGGCTCGTTGATCGGCGTCACTCACCCTTGGCTCTGGTGTAACGCAGAGCGACTCTATTTTAAAATGCTCCTCAACTTGTTGGTGCAGTCGTCGATCTTCGTGTTCCCGTTCATATATGTGGAGCACGTTCTCCGTTTTCATTATAACGCTGCGTGGTACCGTTCCGTGTACCACCCATCCAAGCAGCGTTCTTGAGGCGGCTGGTTCGTTGCGGCCTCCAACCCGTAGTTCCCGCGAGACGATGTGCTCCCAGTGGTCTGAACCCACTAAGATGCCGGGGCGTGCTCGTTCGTAGCACACCTCGTCTTGCGCCAGATCTTTTAGGTGTCTGAGCTTCATAAGAGAAGCTGGGATGGACTGTTGGTGAAGCTTCAGGCCCCTTATCGTGCGTGCCCGTAGCTCGTGTGAATTACTTGCCGTTACTCCACGCAGCTTCACCGTGACCAATTTGCTGGCTCGCTCGGTCTGAGCCATATTCACGCCGCTCAGGTGTAGTTTCTGCGTTGGGCCTTCTGCGCCTATTCTTTCCGCGAGGTATTCGTCGATTAATGTGACCGTGGCACCTTCATCGAGGAGAGCGTGCGTTCTCACCTCCCCCCGTGGACCGGCGACAATCACTGGGCACATCTTTAGGAGCACGGTGCGTGAGCCGACGTTCATTTTCGGCGTTACGGATAGCACTGCTTCTTTATCCTGTACTTCTTCTCGTACCTCGGTTGCTACAGGTTTCCTTACGGCCTGGTGCAGCGATGAGTGATGTGGGCGACGACACTGATCCACACCACACGGCTTCGCTTTGCAGCTGATGCGACGATGGGTTTTCTTTGCGCATTTGAAGCAGACCTTTTTCTCCTTTACTAGGTCCCATCGTTGTTCGACGCTGAGCGCTTTATATTTCGGACACTGAGTCAATATGTGCGCTTCTCCACATGCTGGACAATCTTCTTTTTCTTCATGTTCGTCAACTGTGTAGACGGTGCTTGCTTTTTTCTTTACGGCGATAATGGGTCTCACCTCTTTCTTCGCTGCGTGACTTGTTCCCGTAGACGGAGCATACGTATATTTTAATGCCCTGTCCGCTTCACGCATAAGAAAACGAGACAGCACTATTATTTCGGGATCGGCCGTACCTTCATTCTCTGAAGCATAGTCGCACCATCGCGACCGTATGTGCGGGCTTAGTTTGTCCAACACTTCTCGCGTTAACATCGGATTGTACAGGTACTCCCGGCGATTCATGCTCCTTAACACGCAGATCACGTTTTGCACCTTTACTGCGAAGCTGTTGAGTTCCGTCGCAGTCGATCCTGGCTTGGATGTTTTTCTTAACTCGTCCAATGCGCGATCTATTATGATCTCCGGTCGTCCGAAGCATTGCTCCAATGTTTTCATGATGACGCTTGGATCGGTGGCTGTATGTAATAGGGCGGCCACAGCGTCACGTGCCTCTCCTTTGAGGCAGCTTCTCAGGCGTTGTATGTTTTCAGCGGCCGATATGCGATACATGTCTGTCGTGTCTCGCACAGCCGCTTTAAAAGGGAGCCACTCATTTACTGCACCCGTAAAGGTCGGTAGGTCTGAGTGTCTTGCTCGTGGTCTCACCATTTTCTCGAGTGTGTCCGCTAATCTTTCTATATCGCTCCTTTCTCTAGGAGGTGTCGGTGATCTCGCTCGTGGTAGGTCGAAGCGCAGCGTTCTCGGCTCCTCCCTTGATTCTCCGGTTTCCTCCCGTGAGCTACGCGGGTTTCTATCTAGCCACTCGTTAACCCTGTCCGTCTCAATGGGTTGTTCCGCGTTGATGCTTTCTGCATCGTCCTGGATCGCGGACATATCGAGTGCCAGCCTTTTCTTAACTAGCTCGGCTTCCATCTCGAGTTCCTTTCTTCTAATGGCTGCCATCTTTTCTGCAGCCTCGAGTTCAGCCAGACGCAGTCTTGTAGTTACGCTGGCGGTAGATCGTACGGAACGTATAGATCGTGAAGGTGATCTAACCCGGGGTGGTTCCTTGTGTATCGCTGTCGCCTTTGTAACCGTACCCGACATAATGCGCGCCGCTGAGGTAGAGGGCGTACACATTAGATCGATGTCGGTGGTTTTTTCCACTTGAGGCGAAGCGGGCGGGTCTTGTGATATGCGCCTGAGTCTCTCAAGACTTATTTGTCGTTCCTCCCGACGGCGTTCCATTACTTGCCGTTCACGGGATCGCTTCTGTTCCTCTATATCGGCTGCGTCACCCTGACTTCTCGTTACCACCATCGCGTTCGGTAGACAGCGGCGTGTAACGTAACCGTATATCGCAGACAGAGCGATTTTACTGACACTAAGTCACTCACAGCACGGAATCACACGACGTACGGAGAATCACCACGTGCAGTCAAAAAATCACCACGTGTGATTTTTATGAATCAGCGCACAGGTACGCAGTGCACGGATTCACGGCGGTTTGCAGTGCGCAAGATCGCAGAGCGCGGAGCGATATGGCTTGCACGGAGCGCACGAGTTCGCAAGGCACGATCGGTAGCCTTATTGTACGTTCGCGGTCACAAGTCCATGCACACACAAATCCGGCTCGAAGGACCAAGAACTGTGGTGGACTGTATAAATAAACACTCTTTCTTGTACTGTATTCGCTTTTATTTCCGTATTCACAAATATTCTTCAGATGTTGCTCTCTTGAAACTCCGCACGATACTACGACTAATGCGTCGTTTGGCTCGGCTTATAAGCCGTGCCGAGCGTGTCTGACCCGGCGTGGGTGAGCCTCCGACGCGGTGCGCGCTGATTGGCCGCAGCGCGCTTGCTCTGAAGTGGGCGGGGCGTCGCGTCGCCGGTACCGGCGTTGTTCTGCTCACTAGCGACGCCTTTTAGTTCCGGCGGCGGCCGTCGGCTCGTTGTGTCGCTAACATTGGTTGTACTAAAAAGACTGGGCTGGCATTCGATTTTGTTTGACTCAGAGTCTCTACACACTTAACAATACAGAATCGGATTGAGCCCAGTGTGTATTAGCACACTATTCGCAGTAAGCCGATTAGCGTCGAGCGGCCGCGTGACGACTGCATTCACGTACTAAAAGCCATGTACGGATGCGAAAATCAAAATGGTAAATCCCGTTTCATCGACGATGCATCACTTTTTTAGTGTCGAGATGATTCGAATGACGTCCTTTACACTCTTATGCGATAAACAGAGGTTTTTCTGACCGATTCAACGCGATTCCATATCAATATCTAAATGTAAGGAGTCCTAACACAAAATATATTATCCTAATACTAGTTATAAAGTAGAATGAATTATATAACCGCTGCACAGTACATAACACAGCATGTGTTTTAGAGTGATCATATAGCACGAAGTTTCAAAATAGTTCTAGTACAAGCATCAAGCTTATAATGTTATTCAATAATTTAGTCTCATAACTGCCTACGTGCTACGATATCTCATCACTTGATCACTGTTGCGTGTCCAATAGTTTCGACTTTGACTGATAGTTTCATATCTGATATTAAATTGTTGGGTTTGAGCTACACAAATTAATATAATATGACGATAAATATTGGGGAGACTACATTGCAACTTGTATTTAATATTTAGGTTTATGAAAATGAATATCTATATTTTGTTGAATTTGTTTGCAGTCTTATTATGATGTCTGAAGGTCCCCGTCTATCCGAGAGTAACTATAAAACAATGAGTATTTTGATAGATATTAATTGTCATATAAAATAAATAGCATGAGCATTGAAACCTCAGCCACCACTGTTTTAAATGTTGCCAATTGGCAACGATTGTGATACATTAAATACATTTGAAGTTAAATTTTTGGCACCGAAATGGCTCTTTTCTCGGATAAAACACACTTACTTCCAAAAACCTAGTTAAAGAGATTTGTGCTCGTTAGGAACTCCTTAAGTTTATCCCTTAGCGAAGTTTGTTTTCACGTAGTTAAGGGCCACCTTAGAAACATAGGTGTCCCCTAAGTGATGGTGAAAATAAAATTAACACTTAGAATGTTTTAGGGACTCATCTAAACTTAGTGAGTGTTGGTGAAAACGGGCATAGGATCCGTATTATAGGCATCTAATTACACATAGGCAAGTGTGGCAATGTTTCTATTTAAAATATGTAAATAAATTCCGACACAAGCGTCTTAGAATGATATCAGCTGCTTTACATAATGTTTAACCCTGAATTTACAGTTATTTGCGACTTTCATTAAAATAAGGTTAGAGAGTAGGACGCGTGGAGCAAATGTTTCGTTTCAACATAATTGTGTGATAGTTCGTGTGACCTCGTTTGTGTCTGAAGCCCATGATAAACAAAATAAAAAGATGTTTACCGAATAACTCCCCTTGACTATTTTTATCTATGTTAAATTGGTACGCTTCTGCTATTTTTATCAATGTGAAAACATGAGTATAGTACATATTCCGATTCCATGACGTGGCACAAATTTAGAATAATTGGTAAGATTCGCAGCATGGGGGCCTCTCTCACTTTACCGCTATTATATTATTATGTTGATCGAGGTAAAACAGTTTTGCCGATAACTTTTGTAAGATGTAGTATCGACAAAATGGCAATATATTAAATCTGATAAATTCTACCGTAGGTATTTAAGAACGACAACGATTAAGAGATGTTTATCCTGGTACGGCAAAATAAATACACTTTACTTGATACTAACACCCAATTTTTTAAAGGCTGATTAAATCATCACATTTATCTAACATAACTTTGATTTTGACACTGATGTCAAATCAATTTGAGTTACTGAAACGTTATTTAGTGAATAATTTTATTATTATAGTTGATGTCACTCTAATAGCGTTTGACATACGATTTCTCATATTAATTTGAAAGCTATGATAACTAATATGTGTGTTAAATTATAGCATGCTTCTAAACCGGAATAAGCATAAAATTTCCGAATACTGAGAGTTACATCCGATCCCCAGTACTTCGTAGACAAAATACTTTATCAAAGCTACCATACATGATCAGTTTTACAACCAGTGTCTGATTGGCCATATGGCCCAGTCGCATAAGATGGCCGGAACAATTAAAACAATTCAATCAGATCGGCCTGATTATTAAAAACTGATGAGATTATTCCAATAGGGTAGTTTCCTATATTGAATTTAATACATTATTTTATAAGCAACAGAAAATGATACGCAAAAGAAATCCTTTTATTAAAACACAATCATAATTGGTTCAGAAATGTGCCCGCAGTTATGACTTTAAATGTTGGTATGAGGAAAAGTGGGTGAGTAGTAGGGATATCTCACTATCTCGCTTGCACGCGTGCACTACAATGAACATTTTACACAGTGACGTCAAAGGTTGCATCGTCTGTCATTTGACAATTACCCCTTCTACAGGTTTTCAATGGCTTCTATCTTATTTATTTTTGGTCCGATTTATAAAATTCTTTCTGCAATAGATTTTGAGTAACGTAACTTATTGATTTAAATAATAAAAAAAATCTAGTCAACTACCCTATTCTATTGGTATCGTCATGTATAGCAGCATTTAGAGTAACTACCTGATAGAAGTAGAACTTGTTGATGAAGGTTGCATTCCCGGAGTAGTTAGAGTAGAGGAGGGTGTCGTTCAGCTGAGCATGCAGGCTGCAGTTGGCGCAGTCGACGTCCTCCATGACCGTGTTTCTTCACATCTTGCCTTTAGTACTCCTGGAGAACAATTTTAATATAGGCATTTTAAATATTCTTGGTATTGATAAAATCCGAAGAAGTGATGAGAAAATAAAATAAAATGTTAGGTTCAAATTGTAAGTTCAAACTGACAAAAAAAAGAATATTGACTAGAATAAAAAGACTTTTTGATACACTAATTACAATGGTATTGCTACTGCGGTTGAAAACTAAAATTCTGTGCAATAAAATCCTAAGCAAACTAACATCAAGTCACCCGGCTCCAGTGGAAATTTCGCTTAAACTACGAACATTTTATCTTTTCGCTAAGAAATATCTTATTTCATTAACGTTAAGAGGGAACGAAGTTAATTGCCGAAATGAACCTTAATGTTTAATTAATGAACCTTGTTTCACCCTGTTAGATATTTTAATTGAAAATGTTTTAATTTCTCAAGTAATCTCATGAATTTCTAAATTACTTATTACATAATATATGAATGATGTGCAACCTTTCAATTACCGTATACGTTTCCATGATTAAAGAATATTTTTTTCCTGACAAAATGACTGCACTAAACTTAATGATTCATATTGATGTCAAACAATTTTCACTATAAATTTCGACACCAGATTTTACCTAAAATATAAAGAATTCTACAAGATTTGCACGGTCCTCATGAATCTATTCGTCAACTTCAGTACAGTTATTTTTTTAAGCAAATCTAATAAATTAACTAATTAATACGATGCTTACAGATAATACTTTAATTTTTTATATCTTAATACGGGAAGAGAAAACATTGGACCTCTGTTTAAGCAATAGGTGCGCTCGGAGGTGTATGAGATTTGACACAGTGAAAATTTATATAGAGGAAAAATGCAAAGAGCTTTTATATAATATCTGTAACAAATACATTGACTTAAGTTAAATTAAATAGTAATTGTTTACATTTATATTGTCAAGGTGTCAAACACGAAGCTGACGCTACAGAACAAAATGTATATGAATATAGAAGTCGTATTTAGGAACTACGGAACCACTAGTATTAATTAATGGATCAGACCATCCAATAGGTATCAAGCCATCTATAACAACACATTTGTTTATAATTTATTTATTTAACAGTTAGATTCTAGCTGCTGGAACGATTGACAACTGCGGTTTTATAGATATTCTTGTTGGTCGTCGGGAGATTTGTACTCAGTAGCTGGTACACAATTTAAGGGATACATTTAAATTGAGTCTGTTAAAAATAGAACATATATCTTTTAATAATATATTAATATTTAATATTGGACATCTAAGTACGTCTGCCAAGTACCGCTTACTTGATCTTTACGCCCTTGTGATTTTCATTTTGTTATTATTTACTCCCACTATGACGCCGTAAAATTGACAGCTTTTTTACGAGGATATTTGATGCCCTAATCTATATTCATAGTTATAGTGTTTATAAGTTTATAAAATGTTATAAGATATTGGGCAATATAAGAGATTTTATAATGCTTATAAAATTAAATAACCAATAAAACTATTAGTAAAGGTCCATATATACATACATTCGCACTCACGCCTGTAATCCCCAAAGGGGTACGCAGAAGTGTAACCAGTACACCCACATTTCGCCAAGCGTTTCTCAGTCCCACGATGTGATAGTGAGCGAGCCTATCGTCACACCGGGCACAAATTCCAGACTCCGGGCTGATACTGGGCATTTCGTATTAGAAAAACCCAATACGACTTTACCCGACCCGGGGATCGAACCAGAGACCTCAGCGTTGGTCTCAATCGTAACGCGTAAGCATTACAACTGCGCCACCAAGGCAATCCAGATCCATCATTCCTTTAAATATGGTTTCTATCCTATCCCAATATTTTTTTTGTTTATTAATTACTCAAAGAATCCTATGCTTTTAGACGAGCAATCTTTGAACTTATTCTTTTACTAGAAAATCCAGTTATGTTTATATTTTAACGATGAAATGGAATTGAGAGAAAAAGTGGTAGAGCCACGCCGTAGTCAGTCTTGTCTGCAGCGTGAATGGGTCGGCTCGACCAGGTTGTTACCACTATCTCATAGAAAACCGACGTAAATTAGGGGCGCTGCGTTTCCAAAATCCAAATTCCAAGTCCCCAGCCCTGCGCAACCTCTTTGCTGTAAGGTCGGCAACGCGTCCATGATTCTTATGGTATTGTGGGTGTTCAAAGGTGGTGGAGATCACTTATCATCAGGTGACTCACTTGCTCGCATACCGATATTAAAAATACTCTCCGCACAATCTCTTAATACTAGTAAATGCATATTAGAGCCAAAACTAATATTACCAAGTGTAAATTAATTAGATGTAACATTTTGCTAATAATACTTAATTAAATATACTTTGAATACTTTAAGGCAATATTATTAAACAACTAATTAATATTATTGACTGCCTCGGTAGCGCAGTTGTAATGCGTACGCGTTACGATTGAGGCTAACGCTGAGGTCTCGGGTTCGATCCCCGGGTCGGGTAAAGGTGTATTGGGTTTTTCAATTACGAAATGCTCAGTATCAGCTCGGAGTCTGGAATTTGTGGCCGGTATGGTGATAGGCCCCTATCACATTACGGGACGAAGATACGCTCGGCGAAATGTGGGTGTGCTGGTTACACCTCTGCCTACCCCTTCGGGGATTACAGGCGTGAGTGCGTATGTATGTATTATTAAACAAAAATTAATTATAGTAAAGTTGGGTATTTTTGGGTAAAATAAGAGCTTAGACTTTGGGATGGTTGGTTTAATTGGTAAATGGCAATATATATCAAAGATAATGCCAAAGAAGCCTATATTTAACAAAAACCGATTTCAAAATCCAAATTGCGGTTCGTTTTCTGTATCCTTTGAGTTTGAATTTTCATCAGATTTTAATCAGATGTAGGTATGTGAGACTATCTTATCGAATATAAAAATCATGATCTAAATCCGTCATATAATACAAGGTGTAAGGGAAACGCTTCCGAAAACGAGGACAGGTAATAGTATTGATGATTACAGACACGATGCAACTAAAAATCATCGCGAAATAAGCCCACATAACTTTTTTAATACTTCAAGCACAGTCTTGTTAGGACTAATAAATGTAATGACGTTTCATTCAAGTAATAATTAAAATCGTATTTTTCTTAATAACGTTATGTAAAGTCAACAAAAAAAAACAGCTGATGCTCGCAATCATCATTCACCCCGAGTTTATTATTAGTACGCTTTACATTGCGGGATTACGTTTCCAAAATTACAAGTAAACAGCAAAAGCATAGCGTTTTCCATTTATGTTAAGGTAGTGTTTTCTTACACTTTTGGCTTCGGAAGCGGTCCCCCAACACACTGTTTATAATATGCAGTATATGCCAACCTTCTTGTTTATGAAGTCAGTTGAAAATCAACTTTTATTAATGATATCCAACTTTATATAAACGTCTAAAGTTGATATTTTATTAACATGACATTAAAAATAGGTAATTAATATTTAACCTTCAAATATTGCATCGAGGTCCCACAGACGTCTTAAAGCTGGTGGCTGAAATTAAACTGTTACTTGAAATGAGTATGAAGTTTTAATGCAGTTGGAGATGGGTATAAACGTGTGAAGTACCCTCGGGGTCTTTTACGCCCCACCATCGTGTTTTAGTTAAACCTACACTCATTAGGGTTGGCTATTTGCTTCTTTTACTCTCAAGAATTTGAAAAGAAAAGTAGTTTTATATTAACGAGATTACTAAGTCTGATTGTGTTGCTAATATATTTGTCTAGAGTCTGAAACTATATTTTAGTCAAAACGTAAAAGTCAAAAAACCTAAGATGATTTTGTTTTCACCCTTAAAATTAGCCTATCGCCATACCGGGCACAATTGCAAACTCCGGGCTAAAACTTAGCATTTCGTAATAGAAAAACCCAATATCACTTTTACTCGATCCGGGGATCCAACCCGAGACCTCAGAGCCACCGAGGCAGTTGGATATATTAATAACGATATATTTAATGTAAATTGCAATTAGTTGGATTCATTTCTAACATTTTCACAAAGAATACTTTTTCGGATAACTTCGGGAAAATTTAAGTTAACGACGTGCCTTGTAAGGTCGTCTTGGTGATCCAATATATCCATAAATGTGGTGACACCTATGGATCGTATCAGCTATTGGAAAATCGATCTAATTCCCTTAGAATTAGGTACAGTCTCCAACATAAAATAAAGTAAGGTGAAGTAATCCATCAATCAGGCAGATATTGCATTGGCATTTGAAAGTGATATAATTTATCAAATATTCACGCAAAACTTAATTTAATCCTGGACCCAGGTGGCAATATATTATATATTTGATTTATTGCCATATATTTTAATAGTTATCCCTAAGCGACAAGCCTTTGATTATTACATCAACAATCGTTCCTCGCCCCCGACTTTATACCGTGACTGTGTGACGGAGCGCAATCAGCGAAATGCTTGACGATAGCCTAGGGGTGTGCCCGGTCCGGGACTACAGATTAAAATAAATAAATACACCCAAAAGACTCATACATAGTCCTGACCCCACACTAGGTTAACCTGTATTAACTACGAGGGACTTGCGGTCCCACAACACCCAGACCCGAAGTAAATATTGTGGATCCCACAAACATTTGTCTCGGTGTGGGAAACGAACCCACGGCTACTCGCCTGCTGCGCCACGAAGGCTGTCAGAGGTTGGTGGTACAGTTTTTCTCGCAGACCAATAAATACCTTTTGGTGTGCTCGCCTAGAAGGAACATATGGATGGTCCTGCTTATCTGAGCCCCCTTAGCTCATTACATAGTTGGAACGCTCAACCATAATATTATGATAACCATTTTGTTCATGATTATAGGATCCCTGGCATACGTAGTAATGTAGGGTTGCTCTTTCACTGTGCTTATTTTCACGTTATCAATATCCTACTACTGTTATGAATGTTTGTTAGTTTAAGAATTAGTGTCAATCACGCTTTAACATCTGAACAGTTTTGGATGAAATTAAAATTTGGCACACAGGTAGACGATGACCTGCATTAGGATATAGGCTAGACTTTTTACCCTGGAAATTGCTGTTAGCGCGGGCGGAGCCGCGAGCAAAAGCTAGCTATGAATGATTTAACTAATTAATACCTACTTTTTGTAAATAAAATTGGTTCTTATTTCTATTACCAATATTAAAGTACAGGGTGTTTAACGAACGGTAACGGTAACGAAGCTATTTTTGCTACTTATTATTTATCGCCGGGAAATATTTTATCGACAATATTGGATCGTAACGGTTCTGTGTGGAATTTACAGATTATGGATATCGTAAATTTATGTAACTACTTTAGATAAATGGCTTGGAAGCACAATGGTCTTTGGCTTCAGAATGGGTATATGTAGCTGAAAGTTTTTGATATAACTTTAATATACCGAAATTGAACCTAGATTACAAACCATATCGCGTTTGATATACTCATGATTCGCCGAGCTTATTCCCGTCCGGACAACTTGCGCATCTCTAAATACACATACAACATAAACTCACGTCTTTATCCCCGAAAGAGTAGGCAGAGGCGGGAGTGTTCCGGTTTGATGGACTTTGGAGCCAGTGAAATTACTGGGAATTATGAGACTTAACAACTTATATCTCAGGATGACGAGCGCAGTCCAGTGCTTTGTGATTAAAAATTCGGTGGGGCATTGCTTCGGTTTATGGGCAGGCGTGGCGCATACCATCGGGCGAGCGAGCTACTTGTCTCATCATTCAAACTAATAAAAAAAATCAGAAATCTATCATTTACGAAGCCACAAGAAGTTTTTTGTTATCTGTATATGTCTTTCCATTTATTCTCTTCATCTACATGGGCCTTAAGTAATAAAGGCGGTTATTACTCAGGAGAGCAGCGATAGCACAGCGGGGAGTGGTACGGACTGTCGAGACGAAAGTTGGAGGTTCGTAACCAGTCCCAAGAGCATACATTTCTGACTTTTCTAAGTTAGGTGTATTTTGATTTTTAATTATCGCTTGCTTTAACGGTGAAGGAAACATCGTGACGAAACTGGCATACCATAATATCGGAGGGATGTGAAGTCTGCCAACTCGCATTAGGCCAGCGTGGAGGACTAAGGACTAACCAGTCTCATTCAGTAGGGAGACCCGTGACCAGCAGTGGAACATGTATAATACAGGGTTATTAAAAAAAAACAACAACTTCACGCCATTGCTAAAACTATGAGAATAATCCCCGTGAAAACGTATTAAAAACACATTCGTCTTGACTCACATAATAAGACCTGGAGGCCAATTCTCGTAATATTAAATGTTCAAAATATCATTCCGATCTAGTCTCAGTGTCAAGAAAGTTGCAAATGGTATTCTCTAAACCAATAATCAACGTCAAATGTGAACATAGATCGCAATGAGATTGAATGTAGAATAAAAGTTGACTGAAGCCAAAACGGTATAATGTTACTGCTAATGCTAGGTGCATTTGACGTTGATTATTGGTTTAACAGAATATCATTTGCAACTTTTTTGACGCTGAGACTAGATCGGAATGGTATTTTGAACTTGAAAATTACGAGAATTGGCCTACTGGTGTTTACTGCGTCAACTAATTATAATGTCAATGACCTCCGATAAGTCACCCAACTGGGAGCTATTCAAACTGAAAGATATTACGTTGAAGGTAACCAGGTCACAGCTTCAAAGTTCAGTGTAGTTTTTCTCGTTGACTGGCTTTGCATGGGTCCACATCCAATTAAAGGAAATGAAATTGTTCCAAATTTATTTCAGCATAATATTAATTTATAAAAAGGTCGCTGGTGCGAGGGTTTCTCATACATTTTTGTACCCGACTACCATACATATAGTAAAACATCCTCTAATTCAGGTTGAGCCAGTTTATAACTAGTAACTTCTTTTTTTCTATTTTATCCCGGCTAGTGCCAGGGTACTCGCCCTCGCACTAAGGCGCTTCTACTTCGCCTGGTATTGATGGTCTTATATATGAGGCCTTTAAGTCGCATAACCAGTAACTTCTGTTCTTTCTTTCTCTATTATATCCCGGCTAGTGCCAGGGTCCGCCCTCCCACTAAGGCGCTTCTACATCACCCAGTATATTAGGCCTTTAATTCTCATCGGCATCTTTCAGTCGCAATATCCAGTAACTTGAGACCGGCATAATTCTGCCGACCCCGAAGGGCTGTCTCTTGATCATTGACATTATATTTGGACTGCACTGTACCAAACACCAGATCCAGTGTAGTCACTTTGGCTATCGTCTTACGTTTGTGGTACTCATAATTACACTTGGTGGTAGGGCCTTGTATGCGAGTGGTCGTCTGGGTATGTACCACTGTTTTGTCTATTTCTGTACTATTGTATTCCAATTTAAAGGAGTTGAAGTCAGTGAAATCACTGGTCATTATGAGACTCAACAGTATGTAGTAACAGAGCATGCAGTAGTTTGTAATCTAAAGTTCTGGGCAGTGTCGCTATTGAGCAGGAGTGACGCATACCATAATGGCTGTTCCCTATATTCTATTTACAGTATGTACAGATAGATTTATTATCACTAGACTATCAATAGAGTTTTGACAAATCTTAAATACAAAATATGTCGAACTGCCAGTAAGTAAATCTATCGGTAAACAGAATATTGGGAACGGCCATACTGTTTGTATACAGGGAATAGTCGATGTTAGACGAGCGGCCGACCTATCTCGTCATACGGGTGAATAAAAATAAATGTAGCCTAAATGAACTAGAAATGAAATGCCAACAAATTTAATTTACAATAGAATCAATTTAAAGCAGATTATTCCAACAAGCTGCGGAAAATTTCAAAAAGCTCATTCGCAAGCCTCAAACGGATTACGTTTGAGTCGTGGGAAGCGCTCCCTTTGTGTCACAGCATAATTGGATTTATTACATTTAAGGATTGATCTCTATATCAATTTGTAGCTAAAGTGCTTGAGAAATAGCTTCAACGTAGTAAAAGCCGAAGAAATGTATATTGAGTCCATCCCATTGTATTGTAAAAAGTTCAATTAAAAAATTGAAAGTAAATTGGTGTGTTTTTTTCAGTAGTCTATATTTTTAAATTTTTATTGAGAGCTATGTTGAATGCCTATGTACGCCATACTTTTTGTACATATCAGTCATTATCAATTGAATTGTAACAATAAAATATACTATTTCGTAATTGTAAAAATATGTAAAAGTGCTTTATTAAATAAATAAATAAATAGTCCAGGTGATAGTTTACAGACTCATTATTTACAACTCACAAACATCCAAGAGTGACTGGTAGAGCCACGCTGTAGACAGTTCTGTCTACAGATATCCGGAGGCCCAAATTCCCCTCCCCTTCCCAATCCATTACTTATCCCTTTCCTTTAAGGTCGGCAACGCGCCCATGATTATTTTAGTATTGTAGGCGTACATGGGTGGTGGAGATCACTCACCATCAGGTGACCCACTTGCTCGTTTGCCGGCCTATACTAATAAAAAACAAATCAAAACATTTTCAAACATTCATTTTTTTATCTTGACTAAGCAGCCATTTACTTACAAATGGGACTAACAGATTACCGTTCTGTCTTCGAAACCCCAGTTCAAAATTGATATATTCCTTTTAAATTGTTCCTAAATAATTGCTCTTGGATTTTCTCTATGTCCCTTAATATAAGACTGTTTTAATTTCAGGTTCCTAAATTAGGATATGTTATTTCCTGAAATTGGTCTTAGATATTATCTTACGTCCAAGCTCAGTGAACTTTCGCGATGTCCATGTTCCGTAAATATTTAGCGAGAAAATATACTGACATTGTTGGGTAAAGTAAATACAAGTTGTGGCCATTCGTTATATTAAGTAATAGTTTGTTTCCCATGGTTGTTATGGTTACAGTAGCCGTAGAGCGAGACTTTCTTTGCGAGCTTTCGATAGCTGTTACATCATTGGTATACAAGAACGACGTGAAAAAAGCGTGTGAAGCTTTGATTAGTGTGAAGCTATACATTTCCAATATAATCCACTAGGGGCGCCTTACAGATCCGTATACATACTTTTGTAAATACCAATGACGTTCGGCTATCAAATAACTCGCAAAGACTGAAACTACGAGAAAAGGAAAGACTTTAATGAAGAGAGTGTGACATGATTTTATTATAGTATTGAACTAAGATTTTGAATTGCAGATTGATTTTGTCATCTCCTTTTGAGTCTCATCTCACGCTTTTGACAGTTTTGTCTATAACATAAATTGACTGGCTCAACCGGATTATTACCACTGTCTCACAGAAAACCGACGTGAAGTAGCAGCTTGCTGTTCCATTTCGTATGGTGAGTGAGATATCCAGAGGTCCAAATTCTGTCGTAAATCCCTTAATCATCCTTTTCCTTTAAGGTGAACAACGCGTCCATTATTCTTCAGTTATTGTGGATGGTTTATGGCAGGTAGAGATCTCTTACCGTCATGTGACCCATTTGCTCGTGTGCCAGCGTTTACAATAAAAAAAGTCCATTAGAAGAACAAACTATAAAGGATCAACAAAATTATAGCACGTAACAATCCGCCAAATAAGAAGTTTCATGTTTTATAATAGTCAAAGCAAACATTATATTCTTGATACTTGTTAAAAATCGAGTACCTATCGAACTAACACATCTTACAAGCATCATTAGATGGGCAAACTTTCCCGAACCCGTTCGGCGAAGTCATAAAAATTCGTAGTTATCTGTTAATAAAACTGTCGAGACCGGTATTTGTGCGTAAAATTTCCCTTAATCTAGGTAAATCCAACCATATAAACTAGTATAATGAGAATGGGTAAATAAAATACGTTCTAATCTCCCGGCAAGAATGGATAATTTACGTTAGACTCCGTCTAATCCCATTATCTACAACGTTAAATTTATTTGTATAGTTTAATTAACTGACTCTTAATTTTCTTGTGGTATATTTAAAGTAGACAATTGCTGTAGTCTTCCCTTGGTTTGAAACATGTTTGAAAGTGCAATTTTATTGTGATTTATTTTTTATAATTTGAAACTTATATATAGAACAAAATTTGTTTGTCTGTTTTAATTTTAATTGCACTATTAAAGTAAGATTGCACTTGAAAATATAAATTTGATTTTCATAACATAACATAAGTTTACGCCCACATTCCCGAAGGGGTAGACAGAAGTGTAACACCCACTGTTCGCCGAATTAATTTTCGCCCCCAT
Source organism: Mimas tiliae (assembly GCA_905332985.1). Taxonomy (NCBI): domain Eukaryota; kingdom Metazoa; phylum Arthropoda; class Insecta; order Lepidoptera; family Sphingidae; genus Mimas; species Mimas tiliae. The sequence continues at coordinate 11,193,408 of HG995238.1, forward strand.
TCATACAAACTCTAATTCTGAGCAACTATTTTTTCGTAACGATAAGCTGTGACTGTGACTATCCCGACCCATTTCTCAGGCTTCTCATTCTAAGTACGCTGCCACTAGAACAAATGGAGTAAAGATAATGACAAAAACATTAGAAAATTTAAATCCTTTTTAACTTAAAATTAAGTAAAAAGGAAGTGCTTTGAATGATTTTTTTACATTGAAATGTAAAAAAAAAAACAAATAATAATAAATACACCCAACACTCACACACATAGTCCTGACCCCACACGAGCTTCACCTGTATCGTGGGTATCAGGAACTACGAGGGACTTGCGGTCCCACAACACCCAGACCCGAAACAAATATATTTTTTGGATTACACAAATATTGGTCTCAGTGCGGGAATCGAACCCACGGCCTCTAGTTTCGCAGCCGACTCGCCCACTGCACCGGTTGCTGTCGCTAACAAATATTGTAATTTAAAAAAGATAGGATACAGGTATACAATCAGCTATAAATAAGTAATATTCATTAGAGCTATACTAACTGTTCTTTCAATTTAATCAGTTCTTTACCGAAGTAATTTTGTTTGAAGCGAGACCTTTTCAGCACTAATTCAATTTATGTAAGTATTTTTTGCTGCCGAAAAACAGTCAGCCTTGAATAATGTGGTACAATGATAACAAATGACGCTGCAGCGTTAAACGTAATGTAAAAATATTTTAAAGATTAACTATGCTACAGTTTTTTTTTAATGACGAGACGATCAGGTCGCTCGCCTGATGGTAAGCGCAACGCCTGCCCATAAACAGAAGCAACGCCACATAGAACTTTGAATTAAAAAGCAATGCATGGCACTGGACTTCGCTCGTAGGGTGACGACCCCGACACATATGGTGTTAAGTCTCATAATGTCCAGTAATTTCGCTTGCTTCAATGTCCTTCAAACCGGAACACAACAGTGCTTACACACTGCTGCTTGTACAAGTAACTTAGAAAATATTGTGTTTGATGCAGTCGTTTTATTTTGTTATCTACTAGCAATAACCATATTTTGATATTATTAATTATGATATGTTTGTCCGCTTAGTTCTTTATTCGTTACATACAAAAATACAAATCTTTCCTCTTTATAATATTAGTGTAGATTGGAAATTATTCTAAGAAAACAATCTAATTTCCATAATCGTGTCTCGTACTAGTTACTAGTACTACGTTCCTTGGCTACATAAGAACCCATTTTTCAAACCACACTGACTTCTAAATAATACAAAATATCCCGCAAAAAGTATTCACATATTCCAAACAGCTGTTGTACTGTAGGTGTACTATGAATATTAAGATACCGAAATGCTCATGTATTTGTAATTCCACTACTGGGTATAATACATTCCTAATTCCAGGTCACGCGTAATAGATTAGATGCTGTGATAAGCCAGTTTACCAACTATTGTTAGCTGGAATTTATGAAATATGTCTCCGAAAATACTATTCAATATCTCTGTAAATTAATATTAACTACTTCCGAGGCAACACACATTTAGAAGAAAGGGGCGAAAGCGGATTCTGCGAACGAAAACCGAAAATATAGACTTAATACAGTATATATTAAGTAACTGTTTTTCAGCAGCGTACATTGTGAACCAAAATTACAGAAGAATATTATCTTATACTAGCTGTTGCCCACGGCTCCGCCCGCGTGAATGCCTATTTCCAGGATTAAAGTAGCCTCCGGGTGAGAAACGCGCTTGACACGAGAATTTTATATATCCCCCTTAATGTTAAGGGTGGTTCACCCCTAAATTTAATATTTAATTTTTTAGAGAAAATTTTTTGTTTTTATTTTTTATGATATAGCATTAAAAATACATACAACCCTAAATTTTAAACCCTCTACGATCAACCCCTATTTTTTAATAGCGACATTAGTATTTTTGTCAAGCGCGTTTCTCACCGGGTGCGCCCACTAGGCTACTTTAATCCTGGAAATAGGCTTTCACGCGGGCGGAACCGAGGGCAACAGCTAGTTAGATATAAAATTCTCGTGTCACAATGTTTAAAATTTAAAATTGAATATATTTTAATAGAATATAATGATAGATTCTAATAAGTGAATTTGCAAAGTGTGTGACATAATCAAATGTACCTATCTTTTGATTAAGTTAATTTAGAAGCTTGTACTCAAATTTCCGTACACTCGTTGTTTGTTAAGTATGGATGCAGGTTCTAATAATAGAAGATATCAATTTTGTATGCCAGTTTAGTACCCCTAGTTCGAGTATACAATTAGCGACTTCACACGGTACAAACTGTATCTAAAATGTGCCGAGCGCCACAATTAGACCAATTACGACGCGTTTCATTTTACGTCCCTGAAATTAGTGTATGCCACAATAATTACTGTTATTTTATTTACACTATATATGGGAGATCGAGTTTCGCTCGGCAGGTTAAAAAAATACAGCTGTCTTTTTCGGGAATCGAGCATGTGAGCCTGATGGTAAATAATATCCAGCGCTCATGAAAATCCACAATTCCTAAATAATTATGGACGTATTGTTGATCTTAAAGGAATGGGATGATCAAGGATTAGGAAGGAAAAGGGGATTTGGGCCTCCGGATATCTCAATCACCGTACGAAACACAACAGCAAGCTGTTAATTTACGTCGGTTTTCTGTGAGACAGTGGTTACAACAACCATTATGGATTAATAATAAAGTACATATCTTTCTTCCGGTGTATCTATCAGAGTATGACTTTTGTATTTGAATATGTTATAATAATATTTTATTTGATATTTAGCATTTTTCAGAGGTTCACCACCTAAGGCGCTAAGTAATTTCAATAAATATTTTTTTTGTCCTGTTGAATTGTTTTTAAGTGATTATACTTTAATTAAATTTTCCATCTTTCATAACCTAATGTCATAAAACGTAAATTCAAACAAACGAGGTGGCTGATAATACTGATTTACTCGTAGTTATGGAAATCAAGGCTTCCACAATCACGGTGTTATTGTGAATTGTGCGACAAAATAATCAGGCTATATTACTACTAATAAACTATATCAGAGCAATCAATGTGAGCGTTTGTTATTAATTAATCAAAACATCAAGTTCGTCTGCGACTGCATGCTTTCAGCAAAGCTATACTATAGTTATGTACTTAGTAAAAAGTTACTGCAAAACTATACAGGATTATTAATTATGGACCGATTTGTCAATCTCCAAGAACACGTTATTTATTTGGTAGAAATATATAAGACGGCAAAACACAACAATATCACCCTCTCAATATTTATACAACGTGTTACAGAAAAGTGTGGCCAAATTTAAGCAACGTATTGTGTATTATATACGTATTTCACCCCCTGTAGTGTACCTAATTAATCTGATTGCATTGTTAAGACATAAATAAAGTATATTCTTTTTTATCGAATGAATAACATGCCAATATGCGATTTGCAACTTTAGTAGATATTAAATGATAAATAACTGATACGAATGAAGCCGCTACTAGGCGCGCAGAGGTAATGCAAATAATGTTTAGGGATGTGATCGATCTTAGTAAACGAGCGATTAAAATTAGCATCAAATTTTAGGATGTCTAAATATTTATAAGATCAGGTATATAAACATTCACTGTCAGGTGTATGTAATGACATATATTTTAAATATGACCACATCTTTCTGTAGCACGTTGTATACAATGGAGAAGCTTATGTTAAATTGGCTGTTTAATATGTTATTTGGCGGATAAAATTGATTTGGACGTTGAGAAATCTTAATACCTTACTACATATTTTTGTAATTACAAGAAATAGGTAATTAAGCTCACGCCTGTATCCCCGAAGGATTAGCCAAAGATGCAACTCGAGCACCCATTTTTGCCAAGCTTACTTTGTGTTTGCAGCAGGCGACTAGCCGTCAGTGAAACGAGAGGCCGTGGGATCAATTCCCGCACCGAGACGAATGTTTGTGTGATCCACGAATATCAGTTTCGGATCTGGGTGTTGTGGGACCGCAAGCCCCTCGTAGTTCCTGTTATCCACGATATAGGTTCTTCTATGGCCGTTCCCTATATTCTATCTATCGATAGATTTGTTTACTAGCAATAGTGTTTTGACAGATCTTCCATACAAAATGTGTCAAAATATTACTGTCAGTAAGCCAATCCGTCGATAGACAGTATATTGGGAACGGCCATTAGTGTGGTGTCAGGACTATGTGTGTGACTGTTGGGTGTATTATTATTTAAAGTTGGTACATAATAGAGGAAGGCTATTATCTAATAACAATATACCCCATTTTTTAAATAGCAACAGAATCGCTTAATACTGATCCGATTGCTATTTTTAAATTGTCTTAGCGATTGTAACATTGTGCATAGGTACACGCTGGTTCCGATTTAATTAAACTGGGCAATTAATCAATGTAAACTTCTCAAGTAAACAATAACAATATTAAGGGACGCAAGTCTGATCAACTTGGAAACGCCTTTGCCAAAATATTCGGAAACTTATAAGCAATCTCGTCCCTTGAGCACGATTTCTTTTGTCGTAGGTACTTAAATTTTAACGTTATTAGTTAGTTAAGTAGCCAATTAAGAATGCTTATCGATTTTTTTGTTGATATTTTTATTAACGATAATTTCTTTTTTGGAGCTTTTATTTCATAATGATAAAGGGACTATTAAAACCAATAGAAATCGCGCATATAAATAAAAATTGTGTGATATAATAAAAACTTTTTAGCATAAATTAAAACCAATAAAAAAACTACACTAAACAATTTTAATTCGGTACTGCGTTGGGGTATTGTAATTTAATAGTCAATGATTGATACCACCGACGCAAATGTTTATTTTTAGCTATTTTTTGGGTTGGTTTGTGTTCAAAACTTTTTATTTCACTATTGTTAGTGAAGTAGGTATCAAAATCGCTGCATAAACGACGAAGTTTGAGTTATTCAACTCTAATTTACCCCCTTGAGGATGATATTTTTTATCTATTATACATCAGTATATAATATCTAATCAGTATAATATAAAATTAAAAATATATTATTAGTGTTATTACTGTAATGTTAAAATCCCACTCCTAAATATATGGGTATACTAAGCACCTGCCTACCTCATTAGTGTATAAGTGACGTTAAACAGTCCCATAACAAAACGGATACAAACCGACGCGACGCATCAAACACTACATATTGATATCACGACAGTCGATGGGAGCTCTTGTACCCTGGCACCGATGTTTTACAGGGTACCTCTTACATATTCTTACATACTTATCAGAAATTAGGTCTGGCCGTGCGTGCAAAAGGCCGCAATTGTTATTCAAGTCAACAGAGCCGAGTGGAGCCGAAAATTACCGAGCACCCCGAGGCTTCCGCTTCGTGATCCCTTCGTAGCACGAAAGCTCTAAAGACTGGGTGAAAATAAAGGAAACAATCTAAAGGCTTATTGTGGTGTGCTCTTGATAGATGAAAAATATGGTCGTTAGTTACAGAGCGGCTTGATTTATTCGAATCCTTTGTTTGGCAATATTAGAATGAAGTAAATAGGCAATTGCTTTGATATGTACGCCAATTCTAGATACGTTTAATGTATCATATTGTTTCGCTATATTGGAATAAAGAATTTGTTTATTTCATAGCGTCCCGCAGGCGGCAGTAGATCGGCTTTATTGCCTGGTCATATTTTTGTTTCTTCTACTGTTTAGACCTAACTAATAATAAAACTTACAATATTAATTAGAAAAACATATGTAACTGTAATGGCTGTTGATAGCTATGTTTGTAATGTTCTTTAAACATAGCTATAAACCATCTTGATTAAACTAACTTTTGAATGAAAAGACCTATTCAAATAGTTTACCTATTTTTTCTATATAAATAAGTTTTTTCATAAGCACTACAATGCGACAGAGAAATACACACACGACAAAGAGAGGGGGAGAGGGAGAGGGAGAGGGAGAGAGAGAAAGGGGTCAAAATTATAACACTCCTCTTTTTGTCGGGGTCACGACATATTCTGGATGTTTCTTCCAGTAATGAACTATCACGATTATTTAGTGTAACTTTATTTCTTCCTGCCTTGTGTTATCCCGGTTTAATTCTAGGGTCCAGTTTCCCAACATGATGTAACGGTAGATTTGGAATTATGTGGGGCGACCCGCCATCCGACCCCTACAACGGGAACCAAGTTTCGCCATTCCATCGTCCGATAATCAGCAGAGTTTACCACATGCAAGTGAGGTTGACTTTGAGCCTTAGATGTTGGTGGCCCACTTACACTTCAATTTATCGTAACACTGTAAATAAATTGATATGAGAACTCATACAAAACTTTTCCACTTCTGGATTGGCGCTATTACTGCAAGTTATGCCAAATTTGAAGATGAAACGATGTGTGCGAAAACCCGTCTCAGTAAGCAAATTCTGAGTTGATTTCATGTGTAATTCGTTTATGCAGCATTTGGCACGAAACACGAATAAAAATAAGCAACAAATTATTTTCGCGATGTTGTGCGTATGCCATGTATTTTTTAGCACGATACAAATTAGATTTGACTCGCGACTTATACCGTGTGATGTTTTTATTTACAAATCTGTAGGCCTAGTACAAGTTTTGATAGTTTTCTAAAACGATGTCAGTTTCCGTTTTCTCTGCATACGTCGAGTATCAGTAGCCATTGGTGGGAACTTTGATGAATTAAAATTGATACGGTTAATTTTATTTTATATTAGTCGAACACTTAATTAGTTTACTGGCGATTCTTTCCTTTTTTATAGTATGCATTACTAGGTTGATACTTCGACGATAGTAATTTTACACGCATTCGAAAACTGTGAACGTATTTGTTACTCGTACTAGGCCTACAGGGGTTTTAGAGTTCCGTCACTAAAGTGTATTAACAGAACCCTATTACAGAGCCTACTCTGCGCCTTCTATCTGTATATGTGCTATTTTTAAAAGGGCTCTATATTATAAACCGTAATATGTACCCGTCTGTAATTCTCACAGTATATATAATGTTCTTATACCAAATAACGTTAAATCTATGGTACTAGAAGGCGGACCCTGGCATTAAGCCGGGATATCGACAGAAAGGTGGATTTCTTAACAAATTGTTTAAGTAAGAAGGTACGTAACGGCGGATATTTTGAATGTCCGCCGTTCCAATGTGGCAGATACGAGTACTTCTACGGAGTACTTAATTTGTTTTTAATCACCTTCATATGGATTTCAAATGAAAGAATATAGCCGCCGATAGAAGCATTTTTTAAAGTTTGTTATACTAAATAACTCATATGTAATTATGCTACTTCTGCGTCTCAGTCAGTGGAGCATATTCATTTATATTCAACAGTAGAGAAGTTATACAATGTATCAGTATGAATTTCACTTTCATACATTTTTAGGATTGCTAAGTCACCCGTATCAAATTACTATCTGAGACCTTTACCGGTCCAGATAAATCGATGACCAATATGCACTCCTTGGATACAGTGGCAATTCTTCCCTCAATGACCCTCAATTCTGTGAGTGATGTATCCCGCCCACTGTTCAAATTGCCAATTGACTATGATGGAGATGTCTGTTGATTTTCTTATTTTATAAGTCATATTATCGTGAGTTCAGTAGCATGAGGTCTCGGGTTCGATCCCCGAGTCGGGTAAAGTGGTATTGGGTTTTTCTATTACGAAATGCTCAGTATCAGCCCGGAGTCTGGAATTTGTGCCCGGTATGGCGATAGGCTCGCCCCCTATCACATCGTGGAACGGAGATACGCTCGGCGAAATGTGGGTGTACTGGTTACACCTCTGCCTACCCCTTCGGGGATTACAGGCGTGAGGGCGTATGTATGTATATTATCGTGATTTTTAAGTGGTAGAGTCACGCTGGAGAGTATTATCTACAGCGAGAACGGACCAGCTCGACCGGGTTGTCACCGCTTTTTTACAGACAACTGACGTAAAGTTACTGCTGCGTTTCGTACGGTGAGTGAAATATCTGGAGGCCAAAATTCCCCTCGTTTCCCGATCCCTTAATTGTTCCTTTCCTTTAATGTCGGCAAGGCGTCAATTAATCTTCTGGTATTGTATGCGTTCATGGTCGATGGAGATTACTTGCCATCTGGTGACCCACTTACTCGTTTGCCGGCCTATGCTAAAAACAATAATATAAGCTCACGTCAACGGGTAGGCAGAGGTGCAACTTGTACTTTCCACGGTGCGTCAATCTTATTTCTACTACACGATGTCGCCATATCGGGCACAAAGTCCAATCCCAAACAAAAATTTGGAATACCCGACCTGGGATTTCATCGTGTGATCTTACCGGTTTCTCAGCCTAAGTACGCTTACACATTGTCACAGTAGTGCATATTCTATAGCAAGTGGGTATTTATGTACCCGATAAAATCTAGACGTCCTAAAATTTCACGCTAATTGTAATCACTCTTTTATCATGATCGATGACAGCCTCTGTCGCGCAGTGAGCGAATAGCCAGCTGTGAAGTGAGAAGCCGTGGGTTCGATTCCCGCACGGAGACAAATATTTGTTTTGGGTCTGTGTAGTGTGGGAGAAAACTCTCCCCAGAGGGGTTGACGTCAGGCAGGTGTCCGGTCGTAAAAACTACAAATCAAATCATTCTGTAACATGTGTTAAAAGAACTCTACTGCGAGTGGGATAAGGGCAGATGGAAGAAGATTATGGGTATCACTGGGATGTGATCATCAAATGTCCCTCTTCCTCAATTGGCTTTTGTTATAAATGAGGAAACATTTCTTTATACGGCATTGTATCTAATTTGTGAACTGTGGTTAATATCATCCCTCTTTTATTACGACACGTCATTACGCTGGGTTTGGGGTGTTATTAAGACAGCGAATCTTGGCGTGTATTAATGATTCTTTAGAGACACATTATACGAAAAGGACATCATAAGCAAAACCTCATATTTCATTAATGCTTTAAGAAACACGTTATAATTTGTGTTTTCGTTGACTACGGAGTATACGCTATGATCGAGGGGTGTATCTTCCTTCTAATGAGGAGAACTTATAATGACTTTATTATGAACCTCACTGACATAATAATCCTATTACATTCTTGGGCGTAGGGCTCTCTTCGTCTACTTTCTCTTCTTAGCGGATTTAAATGATAAGATCTATTTATATCACAAAAATGTTGACACAATGTGGCGTAATAAACTGCGAGCTTAGCCGCGAGTTAGTCTTTACGTGCTATGTTAGATAAAAAGGGAAACTTCTGTTTCCTTCCCAGTAGTAACATACGGTCCAAATCACAAGAGAATGAGAAGTGAAACAAATACTAAAAATAGTTTTACCGAAATTTTCCCTCCGTCCACTGTTGAATATACTAGGGGATTTTCATTTATAGTTTTTTTTTTAACAGAGACCAAAAGACGAGCAAGTTGGTCGTCTGATGATAAGTGATCTCCACCGCCAATGAACATGCATAACACCAAAAGAATTAAGAAGGACGTTGAAGGAAAGGAATGATGACTAGGAGAGAGGCGATTTTAGCCTCCGGTAACTCTAACTGTATGAAACGCTACAGTAAACTGTAATTTACATCGGTTTCTTGTGAGATAAAGATACTAAAAAGGTACTACAGTCTGTTTCTACAACTTTGAAACAATGAGAACTTATCATGATTTAATATTTTCTTTATTTCTTTCTATAATATTTAATGCAATCACAGGGATTTCTTGTATCAGCACTCGCATAATAGGTGGTAGAGTCATTGCCGGACTCGGCTGTGGAAGTACCACCATCTTACCCGCCAATCCCCCCGAAGCTATTCGGGGGAGGGTAAGAGGACAGTTCTACACTAGGCATCAACCAGGTAGCTCACCAAGCCTGGGACCGATGATGGCGGTTAATCCATCCAAAAATACCGGGCCTACAAATAACACTGACTGGTGGCGGGCAGCAGCGCCACTGGTGCGAGGGCTTCGGTACTGCGCTCACCAACCCGCCTGCCCAGCGTGCGTGAGTATGGGCAAATCTTCCAATGGTAAAAGCTCAAAAGAAACGGCCCCTAGTTCCCGGCAGCCCCGCTATTCCCGACTACGGTGGCGGTTGTGGTAACGGTGGGGCAGGGGGTGCTAAGAATCTCCGGTGGAATGGCCACCAACACCGACGACTCTTTTTGGCGACGTATAATGCTCGGACGCTCCGAGAGGATGGACACCTCGCTGAGCTCGAGTCAGAGTTAGGTGGAATCAACTGGCACATTCTGGGACTATCGGAAGTCCGACGAAAGGGCGAGGACACCGTAACCCTACAGTCAGGCCACCTACTCTACTATCGAGAGGGCGACCTAATGTCCGTCGGCGGAGTTGGCTTTCTGATCAACAAAGTCCTTACCAACAACGTGTTGGAAATCGGCAGTATTTCGACTCGGGTAGCATATCTTGTACTTAAACTTAGCAAGAGATATTCTCTTAAAGTCGTACAAGTATATGCTCCCACGTCGAGAGACTCCGATGATGCGGTCGAGGCCGTCTATGACGACATTACTAAGGCCATGCATAATACCACCAAGACCCACTATACCGTTGTTATGGGCGACTTCAACGCTAAAGTGGGAGTACAAGAGTGTGGCGAATCGGCAATCGGACCACATGGTTATGGTAGTAGAAATCTTCGGGGCAATCTGCTGGTTAATTTTCTTGAGAGTCAAAGGCTTTATTTGTTGAATTCATTCTTCAAAAAGAAGCCACAAAGGAAGTGGACCTGGCGAAGCCCCGATGGCAAGACTAAAAATGAGATAGACTTCATCATAACGGATCGAAGGCACACATTCAAAGATGTCTCAGTGATCAACAGGTTCAACACCGGCAGCGATCACCGTCTCGTCCGGGGCACTTTGAGTATCAATTTCCAGCTGGAGAGAAACCGTCTGATGAGATCTACGCTCCGTCCTTTACTGTGCCAAGCCAAATCAAGCTCCGAAAAGTTCCAATTGGAACTCCAGAACCGATTTGCCCTGTTGGAAACCACTGAGGACGTTGATCAGCTTGCTAACAACTTTACAAACGTCGTCCGCAAGGCAGGCATGGCTCTCTGTAAGACGGAGCGAAAGAATAAAGAGTCCAAGATTTCTAGCGAGACTTTGGACCTGATGAGGCAGAGACGGGAAATGTCTTCAGACTCCGCAGACTACTCTCTTCTTAACAAGCGTGTCAAAAAGCAAATTCGTTTTGACCTGCGCCGACATAATGCTCGCTTAATTGAGGAAGCGATACAGCGAAATAAGGGCTCAAAAGTTTTTGCTCAGCTGTTGGGAAGGAGCCGTTTGACGAAACTGAAGACATCAGACGATAAAACCGTTACCTCTAGGCCAGAGATCCTCGCAGAAATCGAGAATTACTATGGACTCCTTTATTCTTCACACGCTCTGCAGCCAGCTGCTGGCAATGCTGACGACAAACGTGCTCCTCTAATCCGTCACTTCACTGATGAACTTCCGGAAGTCGAATTGAGTGAGATTAGGATAGCCCTTGAACAGTTAAAAAACAACAAGGCACCAGGCGAAGACGGCATCACAACAGAGCTGCTAAAAGCTGGAGGTATTCTAATACTCAAACAGCTGCAGCAGCTCTTTAATGCCGTAGTTCATACTGGAACAACGCCGATAGAGTGGAGCAGGAGCCTGATCATATTGTTCTTCAAAAAAGGAGACAAAACCCTTTTGAAGAACTATAGACCGATTGCGCTCCTGAGCCACACCTACAAGTTGTTTTCAAGGGTTATCACGAATCGTCTCGCCCAACGCTTTGATGACTTTCAACCTCCGGAACAGGCTGGGTTTCGAAAAGGCTACAGCACCGTAGACCACATCCACACGCTTAGGCAAATTATACAGAAAACTCAAGAGTATAATCAGCCCTTATGCCTAGCGTTTGTGGACTATGAAAAAGCCTTCGACTCCATCGAAACCTGGGCTGTTCTTCAATCTTTGCAGCGATGTCAAATTGACTGGCGATATGTGGAGGTGCTGAAATGCCTATATGACTCCGCTACGATGTCCGTCCAAGTACAGGGTGTACAATCAAGACCAATACATCTTCAGCGTGGTGTGCGACAGGGGGATGTTATTTCCCCTAAACTGTTTACCGCTGCGCTGGAGGACGTCTTCAAGACACTAAACTGGAAAGGACGAGGCATAAACGTAAACGGAGAGTACATTTCACACCTTCGCTATGCCGATGACATAGTCATTATGGCAGAAACGCTTCAAGAATTGGAGGAAATGTTGCGCAGCTTAAGTGATTCTTCTGGACGTGTAGGCCTGAGGATGAATTTGGATAAGACTAAGGTCATATCCAACTGCCATGTCATCCAAAGGCCAATAACCGTCGACAGAGTAGGTGTCGAGGTTGTTCATAGATACATTTACCTAGGTCAGGTTATCCAACTAGGAAAAAACAACTTCGATGCCGAGGCTGACAGAAGAATTTGCTTGGGTTGGGCGGCATTTGGAAAGTTGCGTCACATATTTACGTCGACAATACCGCAGTGCCTAAAGACCAAACTGTTTGACCAGTGCGTCCTGCCTGTTATGACGTACGGCGCAGAGACGTGGACTCTAACAAAGGGCTTAATCCACCACTTTAAGGTCGCTCAACGAGCTATGGAGCGGGTTATGCTTGGTATCTCTCTGACGGATAAAATCCGGAATACGGAGATCCGTCAGAGAACTAAAGTAACCGACATAGCCCGCCGAATTAGCAAGTTGAAGTGGCAGTGGGCTGGTCACATTTGTCGCCGCAACGATGGCCGTTGGGGTCGAAAAGTGCTAGAGTGGAGACCACGTCTATCCAAGCGTAGTGTAGGCCGACCTCGAGCCCGCTGGACCGACGACCTGATACACGTAGCGGGAAGCGGCTGGATGAGGAAGGCGGAGGACCGTCAAGGGTGGCGCCAACTTGGAAAGGCCTATGTCCAGCAGTGGATGAATTCAGGCTGATGATGATGAAAGAGGACGGGTTGAATTTCGTATATTATTAATGTCAAAGTTTAGATGTTTGTAGATCAATCTCGCCTTTACGGCCGAACGGATTTTAAATTTGGCACACAGGTAGACAGAGTGAAGACATTCACACGGGCGAAGGCGCTGGCAACAGCTAGTTTAAGATAAAACCGTGTACCATGTGTGGATATATGACGTACTAGAATGTTTTTGTAGACCAAACGTGTTTCGCCTGTCAAGTTTTTGTAGCATTTGAGTGAGGTAAAGAATATAAATGGTATAAACAATAAGAAACGTCAGAAAAGCTTTGTCAATGCCAGTACCCGTCAGTACCTAAGTGTTTGGGACGAACGAGGACGTACATATATTATTTAATTCAAGCTTTTTATCAAGGACAATCTCCGTAGTGCAGTGGACGAGTAGCCAGCTGTGAAGCGAGACCCGCCGTGCGGGTTCGATTCCCGCACTGAGATAAATACTGGTGTAGTATTGTGGGACAGTAAACTTACAGTAGCTACGAGAAACTTCTCGTAGTTCCTAATACGCACGGGTCAGAACTATGATTGTTGGGAGTATTTATACATCAAGATGTTTTTTTTATAGTTTAAACATAGATGGTCGAATTTCTCATAAACTGTCCTTTTTATATTTTTGCATGGCAAAGTTAAGTGAAGAAGCATATGAGTGTGATGAAGCAGTTAGATAGGCCGGCGTCATTCTGGCGTCCTACGATAGATACATTGTCTGTCGTTGGTCTACACTATACTTCCTACACTTACCATCAGGTGTAGCGTAGTCATTTAATTTTACATTTTCTCTAAAGTAATGACTACAATATATGGGTATTGTATTTAAACAGTATGTACAAGGCTTTACTGTGCGTAATAATAATGGAATTGTGAAATGAAGACAATGTAATCAGATTATTGTAATAATTAACGTCCCTAGTACAAACCATCAAGTTTGCTCTTATTATTAACTAGGACATAAACAATATACTAAGCCGATTGATACATTGATAACATGTTATTTATTGATGTACGCATGGAATCTGAAAGTAGGTAAATGTTATTTTCAGGGTATAATTTTGTTAACTGTAATCAATTTTTTTATTTTATTGTATAGGCCGGCAAATAAACAAGTGGTCATCTGATGGTAAGTGATCTCCACCGCCCATGTACGCCCACAATACTAAAATCATTATGAGCACGTTGTCGACCTTAAACGAAAGTGAAAAGTAAGAGATTGAGAAGGGGACGGGGATTTGGGCCTCCGCATATCTCACTTACTATACGAAACGCAGCAGCAAGCTGCTACTTTACGCCGGTTTTCTGAGAGACAGTGGTAACGACCCGGACAAGCCGGCCTTTTCATGCTGTAAACAAAATTGTCTACAGCGTGGCTCTAACACTAAGAAAATGTTCCATAAGTTAAACAAGAATACAAAATCCATTTCTGGTCAAAATTTGACTGTATTTTTACACAAGTGAATGATGAGACGAGTAGGTTTCCCCTAAATAATAACAACATGACTCATATCAGTGAATTACAAAGTACTGCACTACATGCATCGCCCCGATACTTTACATGTAATTCTCGTAAAGCCCGAAGATTTCACTGGCTGCAATGCCGTTCAAACCGGAACATGAGTGCTTACTGGTGCTTGGCGACAGAGATAGGCAAAAGCGGTAGTATCTACTTAGACGGATTATCGCTAGCTAGTGTTTTGTCGTATAAAATAGACGTTTTCAAATTAACTAAGTTCTAAATAGGTAAGTTACCGTAGAGTCAAGTTGACCATTAGCATTCAATTCAATTTAATTACAAATACAGGTGATACTAAATATTAAGGTATCCTGGACAAAAACTAAGTTAGATATTTTGAGAGTCGAGCCTAGATTATTTAGAACTTTTTGCCCAAACACGCCGAATAACATATTAAATGGATGATGTGATAAGCTGTGTTACCTCACCTGCGTGTTAACAAACGCCTAACGTTATTGTGTTTTTAGTTATATTTAATTTTAAGTTTAACATATTAATAATTATTGTAGTTTCGGCGGGAATTCTGACAGTGCGGTTGATATCTTATTTTAAGTTTAACATATTAATAATTATTGTAGTTTCGACGGGAATTCTGACAGTGCGGTTGATATCTTATTTTAAGTTTAACATATTAATAATTATTGTAGTTTCGGCGGGAATTCTGACAGTGCGGTTGATATCTTATTTTAAGTTTAACATATTAATAATTATTGTAGTTTCGGCGGGAATTCTGACAGTGCGGTTGATATCTTATTTTAAGTTTAACATATTAATAATTATTGTAGTTTCGGCGGGAATTCTGACAGTGCGGTTGATATCTTATTTTAAGTTTAACATATTAATAATTATTGTAGTTTCGGCGGGAATTCTGACAGTGCGGTTGATATCTTATTTTAAGTTTAACATATTAATAATTATTGTAGTTTCGGCGGGAATTCTGACAGTGCGGTTGATATCTTATTTTAAGTTTAACATATTAATAATTATTGTAGTTTCGGCGGGAATTCTGACAGTGCGGTTGATATCTTATTTTAAGTTTAACATATTAATAATTATTGTAGTTTCGGCGGGAATTCTGACAGTGCGGTTGATATCTTATTTTAAATATTTCCTAAACTAGTTTAAAGTTGTATAAATGTGGTGTAAACTTGTGCAATAAACATTAACGGTGATGAACAGTGTATAAACCATTCCATTTCCATACGGAAACATTGAAATAAATGTATTTAGATGTTTCTTGACTAAGTTTATCCGATCCGCTTGGAGGAATCTACTGGAAGGTATTGACACCAAAACTTCAAAAGGCTTTGAAATTGGTTACACCGGTGTTACATAGTTCTTGTGTATACTTGAAACTGATAAATACTTGTCCTTGGATATATGCATAAATAATGCAAAGCCAAAAATAAACATTATGAACCGATTGTATCAGGATTTTTAGCTGATGCTTTATATGGCTACGCCGTAGCACATCCAGTCTTGTATATTATAAACTTTCTCTTTCATTGTTTGAATGAATGTAACTTTTAAGTGTTAGATAAATAAAACAGTTGTAATGCGTATGCGTACGTGTGAATGCATCGCCATCACGCAGGCTGCCAGAGCAGTGACTAGACGGAATATCGAAGATCATAAGATTCGCATAGTGTCCGATAGCGCTGCAGTGCTACAAGCCCTCGATAGTAAATCCATTCAATCCGGGCTCATACTAGAGTGCCACCAGGCACTGGAAGTGATAGGTAGTAACAACCTAGTCACTTTACAGTGGATAAAGGGGCACAGTGGCTCTCTAGGTAATGACGCAGCAGACGAGCTGGCGAGAAGAGGGTCGGAACAGAGGGTGTTTGGCCCTAGTCCAATAGTTCCACTACCCTTCAACCAGCTAAGGTCATGGCTACGCCACAGAACGCTTGAACAACATGCAGATCAATGGGCAAACACCAGTGCGTGCAGACAATCCCGGGAAACAGTGCCACACCCGGATGCACGTTTAACAAAGCGCCTGTTATCCTTAGATAGGACATCCCTACGCATAATCGTAGGCAATATTACAGGACATTGCCCACTTAACAAACATTTATATGTTCTAGGTATAACCGACAGCCCCCTATGTAGGGGATGTCTGTCGGCTGATGAAACAGCTTCACACGTCATCCTGGAATGTGAAGGTGTAGCTACACAACGGGCGGAAATCCTCAATACACCGAGGTCACTCCGAGAAGCCTGTGGAGACACCAGGAGGATCCTGCGCTTCTGGTCGGAGTTAGGCTGGCTAGATCTCTAGCCGGCACAAACTACACGCACAATGGCCTGACATTCAACAGGCTAAGTGCGGAGAAAAGGAGCCCACAATCAAATCAAATCAAATCAAAAATGCGTACGCGTTACGATTGAGTTCAACGCTGAGGTCTCAGGTTCGATCCCCGGGTCGGGTAAAGTGGTATTGGGTTTTTCTATTACGAAATGCTCAGTATCAGCCCGGAGTCTGGAATTTGTGCCTGGTATGGCGATAGGCTCGCCCCCTATCTCATTGTGGGACGGAGATACGCTCGGCGAAATGTGGGTGTACCGGTTACACCTCTGCCTACCCCTTCGGGGATTACAGGCGTGAGTGCGTATGTATGTAGTTAAATAAACTGTGTGTATAATGCCCAATTTTTTAATGCAGAGGCGGCAATCGAGCAAGTGGTTCATCTGACGATAAGTGATCTCCACCGCGCATAAAAATAGTTATAATATTAATTATTGTCTTAAATAATAAAATGAAATGAAATAATGTTTTGTGTGTAAAATTATGTGCGGTTATGATCCTTGGTTAGTCGAAATTAATTACATTATTATTATTATAAACATATACAATACCTATAGAATCATGAACGCGTTGCCGACCTTAAAGGAAGAGGATGAGTATGAGGTTGGGATTGGAAAGGAGATTTGGGTCACCGGATATCTCATTCACCGTACGAAACGCAACAGCATGCTGCTAATTTACGTCGGTTTTATGCCAGTCAGTGGTAACAACTCGGTCGAGCCAGCGCATACATGCTGTAGACAAAACTATCTACAGCGTGGCTTTACCACTCACAAATTCTAAACAAATGGATAATACATGAACTGTGTTCGAAAGATATAAACAGAAAAGAGATGTTGACGTATAAATAGTATCTGCTCCATTATATACGGTTATGTTAACACTTTTAGATTAAACACAAAGGCTGAACAAGTTTTGGTAAGATTGACACGTGTTTTACGAAGTTGGACCAAAATAGGCTGGAAAAGGTAAATTCAATTTATTATAGTTAGTTGGGCCTAACTGTTTTTTCCTATTAAATTAATACGTGACTGTTGTACATTGAAAAATTTAAGTGCATTTTGTTTGTTTACATTTTTACCGTATTTGTTATACGCACTCACACCTGTAATCCTCGAAGGGGTAGACAGAGGTGTAACCAGTACACTCACATTTCGTCGAGCGTTTCTCCGTCCCATGATGTGATTGGGGGTGAGCCTATCGCCATATCGGGCACAATTCCAGACTCCGGGTTGTACTAAGCATTATTCATGATAGAAAGACCCAATATCACTTTACCCGACCCAGGGATCGAACCCGAGACCTCATCGTCAGCCTTAGTCGTAACGCATACGCATTACAACTGCGCCACTGAGGCAGTCACCGTATTTGTTATGTTGTTATTATATTAGTAAGACATGATAAATTATTTAAATGCGTCAGGTAAACAATCGTTAGTCCACAATCCACACAAATACAGAACAAATATTTGTGGATCACAATTGTGATTTGTTTCGGGTCGGGGTGTTTGCTTCCCAGAGGGGTTGACGTCAAGCAGGCGATCGGTTTTAAAAACTACAACAAATCATTTTGTAACTTGTTTTAAAAGCATGTTGCGCCGACCCCACTGCAAGTGGGATAAGGTTAGGTAGAAGAAGACGAAAGGTACAAACTTTAGTCCAAAACTTGTCTTAATCCAGTTGCTTATATTAATGTTTTCTTCCACGTCTTTTGTATCTACTTTGTTCATTTCTGCATCACCCTCAGGTTGACTGCGAGAAATACCTTTGGCATTAAGTCCGCTTTTAACATTTTATATAAAGTGTAAAATAAAATAATAAATAAACTGAAATGCCAGTGAGAAACCGTTTTTGAAACTAAATAAATCAATCGCAGATTCATCACTCACTTACCATAAATTTTACTTCACTATAAAACATTTTAAACAATATGAAAATCTTATTTTTTAACATATCCATTACTTGATATTCAAGAAAAATATCTTATTTGTTTGGTATTCAACGGGAATTGGAATTTATCGCCGCTGAAAAATCCAATTTGTCGTCTCATAAGATGCAAGGGGAGAATATTTTTAAAATGGATACCGCTCAGGCATTTTTATATGCTGTAATATACGTGTATAAAAGCTAATTTTATTCATAATAAAAAATATCATCATAAATGTCTCGCGTTTATTAACACTAAGTATTTTATATCTATAAAAGTAGAACTAATCAGCAATATTTTTAAGTATTTATGCTCGATAGTCCAACGGGGAATAGACTACGGACACACAGGGTCCAGGGTTCTTAGCTCCACTGGCAGATACTTCCAAATTTTAGAAGGTATGTGCGTATTAGTTATTAATAATCCCTCGCTTCAACGGTGAAACAACGGTCTGAGATCCTACTATCTTACTACTATTTATAAGTAAATGTAAAAGTTTGGATGTTTGTGAATTTAGATGTTTGTTAGTCAATCACACCTTAACAGCTGAACAGTTTTGGATGAATATGGCACACAGGTATATCATGGATTAGGACATAGGCTAGTTTTAATCCCGTAAGTGCCCGTTTACACGGGCGAAGCCGCGAGCAAAACCTAGTATTTAATAAATAGAAAGTTAACTTCGCGATATAATTTGTCCAGTTCAACACGTATTTGACGCATGATAGTCATAAATGAGATTCACTGCTTGATGTTAATAAAATGCGTGCCACGGGCGATCTTGGCTTATAGGTGACTAGCTTTTGCTCCTGACTCAGTCCGCGTGATAAGCTTTTTCCGAGATAAAAAGCAGCGTATGTATTAGTCCAGGTTATAGTCTATCTGGGTGACAAATTTCGTCCAAAACCGTTCAGCTGTTAAAACGTGGTTGACTAACAAACTTACAAACATTCACATTTATAATAGTAGTAAGAAGTAGGATACAGTGGCGGTTGTGAAGGTGGTATAGTCTATACTCTCTCACCCGTGATGCCTTAGGATGTTCTACGACGCACGGAGGCATCGGTCACTCTGTCTGAGATTTAATCCACGTTCCAAGTCTTAGGTTATTGAGTTCAATATTAATAAGTATTAGTCAGTATCAATTAAAGGATATCCGTCCATTTTTATTATAGAATACCGGAATATCCGTATCCTGTGATAATCTGATTGATCATTAAGGTCAACGGTCTATGATGAGCATCCGGTTACTATTATAAAAATTGAGAAATACCGCCATAGCGATACTAAGAATTGATTTGAAAAAGTCAGCTGTGACAGTCTACCAGTTCTTTAAGTACGCCTTGTCTTTTCCCTCGTATCGGGTTTTTAAGACATATTTTGTATGGTCGCGTTATGCGTCAAATCGCTTGGTCAGTGATGCCGCGTCGCACTGGCGCCTTCAATGGTATTGCATTATGACATCATTGATGCTCGCCGCAACCACCGTCAGTCTGCCTTTAGGGCTTGTGGTCTACATCTCAACCTCAGCTAATTCCTATTTCACTAGATTCGATATTTTAAAACATTAAAAATAAAGGAGGTAAAAAAAGAGATAAACAAAAAACTATAAGCGCCCGCGCAATTTATTGGTGAGAAAATTCCGATGAAGCTATCACTAATATGCCGGAACTATATCCGTTCCCACGACAAATACTCATTATGTTTAATACCATATGAAAATGGATATTATGTAATGCAAGGGATGCTGGCAAGGTAATGGTATCCGGAATTAGTATGGATCGATTACGTCAAAAGTTCTGTAGTTGGCGACTCAATAAATCCTGAATTTATTGTCCTCCTTGTACTTCGTAGCAAGTTATTTTTACGGGAAGTACTATTTACTTCTGCTCTAATTTTTTTAATTGTTTTGTTATATTATGTCATGAGTTTTGTTGGTGGTTGGGTACCTGATTATTTTTGTACCCGACTGTATAGCTACTACTGTACATAATATGGTGAAAAACCTATTATAGTGGCTCGTTTAGGCGAGTCGCGTTCCACGGTCAACGGGCCCGGATCAAGGCTTGGATCAAACCGGGGTACCTGCCCCGGGCGGCAGTTCCATAGGGGCGCCAAAATCATAATATATGATTTAAAATAAAACATTTGCTCCACAAGCGCCTAGCATACGGAAGCCTAGTTAGCTCACCGTCGACTTGTAAGAAAAAGGCGCCACAAAGTAAGTAAGGGGGACGCCACTATCAAGTTTCTGCCCCAGTTCGAAAATATCGTAAATCCGGGGCTGTGGTCCATCTTTATAATCCAGTAACTTCAGGCCTGTATAATTCTGCCGACATTATATTAGGACTGCACTGTACTTCATCAGGTTCAGTGTAGTCACTTTGCTAAATCAGAATAAAATAACAGATTTTACTGTTTAAAAATAATAGATAAAATACATTCCGTATTTTTGTTCTGAAATTAGATCTTTATTAAAAACTGGGTCAATTGTAGTATGTATACGTTATAGAACACGACTATTATCATGTTTTGAACGCTATTATATCCGAAACTAATAACTGTAAGGTAATAAATATTATGTTGTTAAATAGATTTTATGATAGGTGATTATAATAAATTAGGTTAACCGTAACATTATTTAAATTGAATATAAGTTTATATAAAGAAATATGTTAGATATAAAATCGACAATGACCTAAAAGTCACTGTAATTATATAGAATTTCAAAACAAAATATAATTAGTTGCATTATTTTTATGACCATATTTTATTCCACTGAATGGCCAAGGAATCTTAAACCATTCCTTCACTTTGAACGAAGGGGTTCAGCTAATAAATCACCGTGCCAGTCCAATGTAGGCTAGTAGATAGCCATTGCAAATTGTTTCATCCGTATGTCAGTAGGAGGGTATAAGTAATATGGGCATGTGAAGTTGACTCAGGTTTCATATGATGTTTGGAATTCCTATATATTGTTCTGCATTCCCTTTTGTTTTTTTTTTCTACGCTTGGGCTTTATCCTATCTTAAACATTCTATAATATCGTTATAGTCTGTTTTATTCTTAGGTTCGAGCCCTATTACGAACTGTTAGATGCCGATAATAGACGTATAATTTTTAGCCATACCCTCCTTCTTCCACCTGACCCTATCCCACGGGCAGTGGAGTCGGCGCAACATATGAACCAGAATGATTTGGCTTTTTACGACCGGCCGCCTGCCTGACGTCAACCCCTCTGGGGAGAAAACATTTAGACCCGAAACAAATATTTGTGGATGATAAATATAAAAAATGTATTATCGTTTGTGTCTTATTGGACATTAACAGACTACGACGTATTCGTCGTAGTCTGTTGGGAGCAAAGACTTTAATGTATACTTCTATACAAGCTGCACGGTACATAGAAATTGTACCATAAGGTTGCGGTCAATTGACCGTAACTCAATATTACCATCTCGCTTACTCTCAACTAGAACCCCTATCGCGCTCCCTGATTGTGAGCTGTCAAACTCCCGCGTTATGTAACTCAATTTTACTTCTAAAAAGCCCGTCAAGTAGGATACATAAAACTCTTTGGTTGCGAGTCGGCGACATGGATCTTTTCAGTCGGTACCTATTTCTCCCTATATATCGATTGTGACTGATACAGACTCTCATCTTTATGTTGGGGAGATTGCACTAAACTTTGTATTTATCCTGGCATGAAAAATGATAATATAGGTGACTCGCGCAAAATGTTAACTCGCGCAAAATATTACGTGATACAAAATTAATAAACTTTAATAATCGATTTACGTAGAAACAAGAGCATTTCCAGTTTATTCATTGCATGCATACTTACTGCATATATAAAAATGAAGTTTTCGCTGGCGTAAAATTATTCATTTGATAAATAAATGTAAAATAGTTAAACTTGTTCTAGAGTGTAAGTGGGCCACCAACATCTAAGACCCACAGCCAATTTCACCTGCACGTGGTACACTCTGCTGATTAACGGACGAGGCAATGACGAAACTTGGTTCCCATTGCGGGTTTTGGTCAGACGGCGGGTTGTCCCACGTAATACCAAATAAACCATCAAATCATGGTGGGAAAGTGGACCTTGCCACTTACATGAGAAATCACCAGGTAGAAGGAAAGTTAACCTTGTTTTATTTTAATTAAAATTCATTTAATCTTTGTTAATATAATATTATTTCCTTTCAGTTACTTTAATATTACTTTCCTGCGTGTTGATAAACCATAAGTTTTGTTTAAGTAAATCACGGCAGCGAATGTATTTGAATGTTTCAATGTGGTAGGCCCCCTGTATGCGAGAGTCCGTTTGGGTTGGTACCACCGCTTTATCTAGCTTCTGTCGGAAAGCAACAATGTGTAAGCACTGTTGTATTCCGATTTGAAGGATATTAAAGCCAGTGAAATTACTGGGCATTACGAGACTTAATGTTACATATCTTACATATTATGTCTTGTTATGACGAGCGCAGTCCAGTGCCATGCAGTGTTTTGTAACTAAAAGTTCCGTGTGGTGTTAATTCTGTTTATAAGCAGGCGTGGGGCTTACCATTAAGCGAGCGACCTGCCCGACTCGTCATTCATGCTAATAAAAAAAAGGTGAAGTTGGCATAATTCTTGACAGCCTCTGTGGCGCAGTGGGCGAGTAGCCGGCTGCAAAGCAAGACGCCGTGGTTCGAACCCACACCGATACAAATGTTTGATGATCCACCAATATTTGTTTCGGGTCTAGGTGTTGTGTGACCGCTTGTCCCTCGTAGTTCCTGATACCCACGATACAGGTTAACCTAATGTGGGGTCGGGACTATGTGTGTGACTGTTGGGTGTATTTATTATTTATTCAGCCGACCGTCGACGGACGCAATGTTTCTTCACTGCCCACATTATTTGGACTTAACATCAAGTTCAGTGTAATCACTTTGCTGAGCCAGGATCAAACTAAGCTTCGGAGACGAATATAATTGACATGAGTGTAATAAAAAGGAATACCATGCTACACAATATATTTTGTACTCAAACCGCAAAAAGAAGGTCAAAAGGTTAACGAAACAACTTGTAATCAATATACCGACATTATAAATATAACAATAAAATGAAAGCCAATAAAACCAAGAGGAAATGTGACAGTCACCAAATATTTTTACTATCTGTAATAGCTGTTAACATCAATGTGAATCTGTAGATAAACATAAGTTTCAGAGTCTATAACAAGATTAAGCAATATATGTTATCCTGATCAGACAGAAATATGGTTAATAGTTCTATTTTCAATTATAATCGTATAATTCATTCGTAATTTTCCCTAAATATATTTTCCGTGGTACAAAATGATCACATTAGAACAAGCTTTTGCTCATGGCTCCGCCGCGTGAACTGGATTTTCTGGATAAAAAGTAGCCTATGTTCTAATCCAGGTCACGGTCTACCTGTTTGATTTCACCCAAAACAGTTCAGCTGTTCGCAAACTCACAAACATCTAAACTTTCACATTTATAATAGTAGGATGTAATGTAGCCAGAAACCTCATCGACAACGGAAAAGATTTTCATCTGTTACTATATCAAGTGTGTCCTAGTGTGTCATCAGCTTCCATGCCGCAGTGGTCGAATAGCCGGCTGTGAAGCGAAAGGCCGCTGATTCGATTCCCACACAGAAACAAAATGTTTGTGTGAACCACAAAATTAAATATTTGTTTCTGGTCTGGGTGTTTCAAAAACTACAAGCCAAATCTTTCTGTAACATATGTTAACAATCATACGGAGCCGACCCCACTGCGAGTGGGGTAAGGGCCAGTGGAAGAAGAAGAAGAAACATTTGCTTCAAACATATTAGGAATATAGGCTAAACATATCTATATTATCAGTTTAATCTATATTTTTATTAATGAGCATATAAGCTCCATTCATTTCGGTTATCGATACCACATTTTGTCATGAATTCATACAATTGCGAATATAAGAATATTTTTTTTATAGTCATTCCTATTCTACATTGTGTGTCAGAAATATGTTCTGTAAATACCCAATATATGGAATATTTTGCATTTTTATAAATATTAGAGTTACCGTAGTCTGGACTCAAGAGGTTCGAAAACAGCAAAGATGCATTAAGCTATTTTATACTTATAAATTCCCAGAACTAGATTATTATATCTATGTTTGGTTTATGATTAGATTAAAATTCTGGGGCCAGTTAAGCATATTCTATTTTCGAATAGTGTTAGGCTAGATAAAATCAAATATAACTGACCACGCACATCTTTGGACACTGATTCCACTTTAATGTTTATTTTGATTGATTATTTATTATCCACAAATTAAAATTGAATTCTTTTTTCGTTTAAATTCATAACATGTACCTGTTATGAATTCTAGGATTCTAGGATTAAAATATTCGATGATTTTATTATATCTGTAAAAACAACATATTATGAAATCAAACAAATCATCAGTATACGACATATCTGGCAATTTGATATTGTCCCTGTAATTTATTAGCCAATTATTTTTATTACCGATGCCCAAAAACATATTTTTTATACGTAAGGCTGACAAAATTGCCGCGTCTCCGTCTATTTCAGGATCTGCTACAGTACTTGACGGGAGGTAATGTGGTTTTTTATGTGAAAATTATAGGAAACTGGCGGGAGGCCAGGCAAAACGGTGACCGTCGCCGGTCGCCGGCTGATCCTTAGAAGGTATTTCTGATTTACAGATTTCGTCTGGTAATTTTAAGAAACTTTTTTGGGATATTAGTATTTTAGTATTACGATTTTTTGTTGGAAAGTTTGGCATACAGTTTTCCTAACGTCATAACGAGTTTTGAACCAAAGAAGAATATTTAGTACGCATAGTTTACTCAATCATTATATAGTATTGATACTAGATTAACTTCAGGGTAGATTTTAACCTTAATTATTCAATAGATAAATAATAAATACAACTCACAGTCACACACATAGTCCTGGCCCCATACTAGGTTAACATATCGTGGGTATCAAGAACTACAAGGGACTTGTGGTCCCACAACACCCAGACCCGAAACAAATATTTGTGGATAACATAAGCATTTGTCTCGAACTCTCGGCCTCTCGCTTCGTAGCCGGCTCCTCGCCCACTACGCCACGGAGGCTGTAATTAATTCAAAAGTTATTACATTAACTTTTTTTTCATAGAACTAATTGGATGAAAGAAAAAACAATAACCTCAATAGAATGACATAGAACGTTGATTGATAGTTCCTAAAAACTAGCACGAACGTGTATGAAGAATGTTAACATAACTGTATACAAAAGCATTCATTCGGGATATTATAATATTAATATTTATTTAATATTTAGTTTGTTTCGTTTTAATATAGAATTAGCGTGATTAACGAACAGTAATAACTAATACGTATCCAAAAGTAAGGATGTTGATAAAATAAATCAGATTGTAAAAGTACCTAATTTAAAATAATGCCCCATATTAAACGAATTAAATAAGTTGCTTATCGCTTTATCTAACACAACCCTAAAAAGTTAGTTATTATTTATAAAATAATAATATCTAAGCTTACTTTTGTCCCATTTCTCCATAAAATTAGCATATCATAATCACGGTTATAAATTTATTTTCATGGCAATAAAACCATAAAAGTCGAACTGCTAACATAAAATTACAACATCATTAATGAGTTCCGGCGACAACGTCTGAATATTGTCGAAATTAATGTCATTACTTACAAAAATGTATGTCTTGGGAACTTTTTAATCTTCGCTTTTTACACAAAAGTTTATCGTTTATTTATAACACACTGAAGACACTTATTTAGAAGTTATATAATACGAAACACTATTACCTACATGAATAGTTTATGTCTATATAACTTTTTGAGAAATTTAAGATCGCAAAATACCGGCTTCGTGCGCTCCACGAGCGACCACCTCGCGCGAATGCTAGCTTCAGAATCTGTTGGGTTCCCTCGAGTGCTGAAAACCGAGGTGATATGGCGCCCGATTTCTGTAACGCCCTTTTCACACTGTAGAGCACGTGTTGGAATTCCGGGCGCGCAACTTAGAAGCGTGTGTTCTATTTCTTAAATTGGAATTGTTTTATAAAATTTTATCGAGTTAACTTTTTATTGAGCAATTTAAAGGTATTAATAGATTAATTAAAATTATTATTATTGCAATTTAAGCTGTCTCTACATTTTATATAATATCAAGAATGAGACGACTATTTTTATCGTTTTATTTTCATCCAATAACTGTGATTTTATAATGTGAAACAAATATCTAATAATATTTCTATATGAATATATAAATAGCATTTAAATTATTTTTGGTAAGTTTAATTGTACAGATTTTTATCTAAATACAAAACAATTACTAAATGTATAGCCTATGGAAACGATGAACATCTTAATAATGTAATGAAAAGTAAAGGTTGCCTTGTTTCGTGACTAAAATTAGATATTCAAATAAGATATTTTAATACGGCAAGGAAGGGTACACGCAATTTTGTAACAGATTACAGCAAACTATATGGGTTTAAGAATATTTCATGTTATAACAAGGAAGGAACATAATTGGTTGCTCTCGGAAATTTATTCCATATTTCGAACAGATTTTATTAATTCAAAACAATGAAATCAGCATATTATATATATCAGCATGGACCGGAAAAGAACACAAAACTTTTAGGATACTTTTTTTTACTCGAGCGAGAGAAAAGATCACGAAGCGTGACGCGGGACAGGCGATATCGAATCGGTCGCTCCAGACTCGGTCGCGTACATCAAAATGTCCTTTCTGGCATTATATAGCTTATGAATCTTTACCGGAAGAATAAAAAAGAATCGCGAAGATGCGTCTTTTTGCTATATTTATTTATTTATTATAACTTTACCTGTTAGTATCATGAGTGTGTCTTTGGATCTTTGTAGCTAGACATAGGTATATATTAATGTAAGTGTATTAAAAATGATGACTACCTCCGTGGCACAGTAGGCGAGTAGGCTTTGAAGCGAGAAGCTGCGAGTTTGATTCCCGCACCGACAAAATATTTGTTTGAGGTCTGAGTGTTTTATCTCCAGAGAAAGACGCAGAAGAAGAAAAGTATATTGAAAATGTAACACTAATCGATCGAACTTGTAACACTAGTCGATCGATTGTCACATAAATACATTAAAATCAAAAGCCTTAAGACCTTCCATTACAGAGAACAATTTCGAAGAATAATTAGTGTGGCCTACACGCTTTGTAGGAATGGACTCCTTTATGGATGTAATTAACTTCAAGGAATCCGATATAAACGGATCGGAGGCTTAACCCGTCAGCCGTGCGACCGTAATCACAGATTAGAAGTGGCCTGACAGACCCTATCGATACTGAATTGCCTCATTTTCACTATGGAGATCAAATAAATTCCCCTCTGCATGAAATTAATCCGTAACCCTGAAATAACATTAGCCTTTTGACGTCGCGTCGGGGCACTGAATAATAATTTTACGGCCCTTTTGATGGACTGTAAATGTTCGGAGTTAATTTTTATGAATCACATTTTTTTTTGAGTTCTGTTCGTACAAGTATCTTAATAGCATTAATAAAATACATGGTATAAAGAACCCAATATTGTAATCAGAGGGGTTAGCTCGAATAACTTGCGAGAACGTATTCGTATCGAAATGTCAAAAAATAATTGTTTGTACCTTCATACAAATGCTAGCGTTCTCGATTCGAATACTTATTCGTAAGTTGTTCGTGCTCGCCCTCCTGATTCAGTGCGAACAATATTGATATGGAGGATACTTCAAATCATTCGTGTAATTTTACGTCGTGTACGGTGCTAGGTGGTAGGGCCCTGGTATGCGAGAGGCCGTCTGGGTTGGTACCACCGCTTTGTTGCTTTCTGCCAAGGAGTAATGTGTAAGTATTGTTGTGTTCCGGTTTGAAGGACATTGAAGCTAGTAAAATTACTGGGCATTATGAGACTTAACACCTTATGTCTCAAGATGACGAGCGCAGTCCAGTGTTATGCAGTACTTCATAATTCGAAGTTCTGATTGGTGTTGCTTCTATTTATGGGCAGACGTGACGCTTACAATCAAGCGAGCGACTTGGTCGTCTCATTATCTAAAACTAATTAAAAAAAGTCTTTATAAGTGTGTGTGATGTTTTGGTATAGGCTCAAGGATACTTTATATTTTTTTTTTATTATCCTACTTAGTGTCCCACTGTTGGGCAAAGGCCTCCCCCAACTTCTGCCACTTGTCACGGTCCTGGGCGATCTCTTGCCACTTTGGAGAAAAACACCTCTCGCCTCTCGCAAACGAGGGCCCTACCACCTTGTAAATTATCGCTTTGTATCAAATACATTTAAAGAGTTGAGCGTTGCACGCTTCTGCCTCGATCGCATAACTCTTTTATAAGTGGTACAGCCAGGCTCCAGGCCAGGCTCGACCGGGTCGTTCCAAATGTTTCACAGAAAAACGACGTTATGTAGCAGCTTGCTGCTGCGTTTTGTACGGTGAGTGAGATGTCCGGAGGCGCAAATCTCCCTCCCCTTCCCAATCCCTTAATTAACTTTTTCTTTAAGGTCGGCTACGCGTCCACGATGCTTTTGGTATTAGGCGTACATAGCTGGTAAAGATCATTTACCATCAGGTGACCCACGAGTCACGGCCCACTAGCTCGTTTGCCGGTCTATGCTATAAAAAATATTCAAAACAGGCCTTCACTGTTATATAATTCAAAACTCCCTTACACATACATATCAACAATTCAAATTCAAATTATTTATTGAATCCATAAAATGTTATACCTAATTTAGATTCAGTCTAATTTTAACTCTACCGCCAGTTCGGAATGCTGTTTTTCTAGAGAAAAACAGACAAGAAACTCTAACGTTGCTCTTTTCAAAACTGATTTACAATATTGATACTACATTGGTACAATTTAATTAGAGTTAAAGCAGCTCAGTTTATACCAAGAGGAACATTATAACAAAATAATGATTATTGACCATGACTCCCATGACCACGATGAATAAATTAGGACCATAGAGTAAAAAAATATATAACAATAAATAACAGTTTGAGCAGACCAGTCCACACAAGCAGCACCCGTTCACGAGTATGACGCATGTGCCAGCCATCGGCCTCCTTAACCATGTTACAGGGAAGTGACCGACCCGGCACACGACGCCGCCGCAAGCACAGACACTTTAGCGAGCATGACATACCCAAACTGAACTTAAATGAACGATGAATAACAATACCCACTCCGTATTTTATAGGTACCGGGCACCCTCTACGAATGAGAGGGGTTAGGCCATAGTCCAACAGACTGCCTAATGCAGGTTGGAAGACTTCACATACCTTCGGAATTCTAATGGAGAGCTTGCCAGATATGCAGGTTTTCTCACGATGTTAAAGCAAGCGATAATTAACACACGTAACTTAAACGTCAAAAGTACATGCTCTAGGGGCCGGTTTCGAACCTACAACTTTCGTCTTGGCAGTCTGTAGCACTCCCAGCTAAGCTATCGCTGCTATAGGTACAGCAAGCCGATCTATCTATATTTCCTATTATTATAATTGCGTATCCATTATCATAAGATGACTCTTATGGGCCGGATGAAATTCTATCAACGTTCTTATACAATCGTGAACCACTTATCATATTCTCTTTCCCGGTTCTATTATTATCGATATTGTTTCATAACGGCAGTAATAAATCTTTGATAGACATGAAATTAAAATCGGTATTTACTTTGCCTGAATAATGTTTATTCTATGTAAGGTATGATGTAAGAATGTAATTTTAATAATGGCAAGCGGAGAAATTATACTGGGTGATCCATAAGTTCTAAGAAAT
Source organism: Mimas tiliae (assembly GCA_905332985.1). NCBI lineage: Eukaryota > Metazoa > Arthropoda > Insecta > Lepidoptera > Sphingidae > Mimas > Mimas tiliae. The sequence goes on from HG995238.1 coordinate 11,224,068, forward strand.
ATACATTTTAAATTAAACGCGAATAACGCACGAGAAGGCAGTGGGCAGGGCATTAATATAGTACCCTTTTTCTGGGAACTTAGCCGCTATTGAACGTTTAAACATGCGTGAATTTTATCGGTACAATAATTCGCAGCGTAAATTTTGAGATTGCCCCAATTAGCTCAATTTTAATATCCCTACCTCGGTTCAAACAAACAAAAATTGGGTTTAAGGTTTGAGGAGACTAATTATTTGGCGTTAGATTAAATATGGTTGAACCTATCGAGTACATTGTAATCATAAAAAACTACAATAGAGTCGCATACTTTATTCGAATAATCAAATGTTGTCTCCTAACCGATCCAGAACGTTGAACCTACACAGCGTATTCTAATACAAGATCTATGTAAGCATTCTAGGTGGTAGGTATCTCGTATGCGAGAGGCCGTCTGGGTTGGTGCCACCGCTTTGTCTTTTTCTGCCACCAAGCAGCAGTGTATAAGGACTGTTGTGATCCAGTTTGAAGGACATTGAAGCCATTGAAATTACTGCGCATTATGAGACTTAACATCTTATATCTCGGGGTGACGAGCGTAGTCCAATGCCATGCAGTGCTTTGTAATTCAAAGTTCTGTGTGGTGTTGCTTCTGTTTATGGGCGGGCGTGGCGCTTACCATCAGGCGAACGAACTGCTCGTTTCGTTACTCGAGGTAAAAAAAATACAAAATTCAGTTGGAGCAGAAATAGAAAGACAATGACGCTGCCCAAAGACATGAAATGAAATAAAATGACGCGAATTAAATGTATCCTGTGTTCTTTTATCGATCACAAACATTTTATTCTACGATGAAGCTTCCTTATCAATAGGCACATCATATAAAACCGTTCACCAGATAAGGCGTGATGGATTAACATCCAAACTTTCATATTTATATTTATATGATGTAAGCCCATCGATATCATCTTATTTCGATGTGTAGGACAGTAAAGTTAATTATGTTTTTGATAACGAGTGCTGGTAAATTGAACTCTTTTAAAATAACGACTACGTCTTTCCAGTTTTTTCTTCTACTTTCTTTTAGTTATACCAATTATACATTTTCATAGAATTTAAAGACAGGCGTGAATCTTCTAAACTGCGAGCCGATTTACTAACTCTTGCTACATAACTAATCCGGCATTGCTCGTCCCAAAGGAATACCTTACGTAATAGTACGAGCACATTATTTGCAAATTAAGTTAATCTACAAAATGCACTTCGTTGATTAGGCGCGTTTTTACGATTCAGGTGTGGGTCAGTCCAATAGTGTCTCATTAGTAAATGAACAAGCACATGTTTGTTTTGTCCACCAACAGAAATGTGATAGTAATTACTTCCTCGCAAATAAACGACACCTGCGGGCTTAGCATATGTAACACGGCATATTATCTGGCGCGCGAAAGGGATAACTATCGACGACAAATATTTCGGGTACAAGTGTTAATATTCCAGAAAATTACGTCGTCAAAACATTTCGTAGGTAAAAAATACTATAAGAGATTGGAAATAAAATTTTCACTACTTTTGACTTAACGAGTCAAATCTTCTTTGTGACCAGGGTTAGCTTCGATAGACATTTAAATATTTTCACGACAAAATGAGTCTAAAAAATTATCTCGTGTTACATATGCTAAGCCCTCTGGCATAGGCACATCCACGGGCACACGAAGTTATTATACTAATAACACCCCTCTTTTTTGTTGGGAATTAAAAATACAGGATTCATCGTAAATATTATGCAGAAAAAAATATAATAAAAGTCAATATAATCCATACATACGTTCACGACTTTATCACCTAAGGTGTAGGCAGAGGTGCAACTAGTACTGCACCAATGTTTAGTTGAGCTTATTTCCGTCTCATATAAATCATAATGTGATAGGCTCGCCTATCGCCATCCCGAGCATATATTCCAATTCCGGGCATTTATATATGATTTTTTCGAATCGATAACTCAAATACAAATAATGATTGCCCGACCAGGGAATTGAACCCGAGACATTACGGTGTTCAACCTTAGTACGCCGCACTGCGACTAGACCAATGAGGCGATCCATGGATATAAAATAGCACCAAATAATCCTATTATCCTATACTAATACAAATGTGAAAGTTTGGATGTTTGTGAGTTTGTGAATTTTGTATGTTTGTTAATCACGCCTTAACAACTGAACGGTTTTAGATGAAGTTTGGTACATAGCTACAGCATCACTTGAATTAGAACATAGGCTACGTTTTATCCTGGAAAAGGCCGTTCACGCGCACAGAGCCGCGAGCAAAAACTAGTAAACTATAAAAATAAACCCCTACAATATAATTTCCGGATTACACCTACCAACACAGTAAAACAACGTAAATAATCAACAATTAGTGCTTTCATAACACAATTAGTGTGTAGTTAAAAGTTACTGCCAGTAAAGAGTCGGTTTTTATACCTAAATGTTAGATATTAAACGGTAGGTCAAAGCGCTATGGAACCGAAATCCACAGTAAAGTTAATGTGAATAAGTAGTTGTGGCTTCCGCATTATATAGGATAACGGGCTTTATTTAACCATTCATTTGCCAACACGCTCAGTAAAACCCGCTTACAAAAATTAAGATTAGTTGATAAAAATAGCAACACAAACTTTTGCCTTTTAATGGTAACTTTTTTCGATTGTGTAAGGCAAGCTAAACATCGTGAAAGCTGGTTGAGAATGCCTCATTATGGTATAGGAAAACAAATCCCATTAGGTTTATTATGAGAAAAAACTGTTGAAAAAAGTCCAGACCGTAAAGTTTTAAATATTTTCATTATTTGTTAGGCTATCCCCTATAATAACACACATTATAATAAATAATTACAGCCAACAGCCACACATATAGTCCTGACCCCACACTAGGTAAACTTTTATCGTGGGCATCAGGAACTACGAGGGACTTGCGGTCCCACATCACCCAGACCAGAAACATTTTTTTTTGTGGACCATACAAAGATTTGTCTCGGTGCGGGAATCAAACCGTTTGGCAACCGGCTACTCGCCCGCTGCGCCATGGAGGCTGCTTTTATGTGAAGATGTCTGCTGCTACTAATTACACCTCAACTTACATAGAGTGCACGCGCAATGCTACCAACCGGCAACAATGGAGAACCATGGCTAGATCTACGATCGCTGCCACAAGAACTGACGACGTTGACAACCCTACGTGTACCACCATCTTAACAACCATAATCACTCAGTCAAGAATGCCTGACTACGATGAAATCATATTTAAAACATAGAGTCCTTTAAAAATAGTATAGACAGACAGTCGTACAGACAGATGACGTAGGCTTAATGATAGGGTTTCATTCGTACTCTTCGGATACAGATGCCTAAAATAGAAGTCGAATTATCAGCAAATAAGATTGTGAATACTGTATAGTGCTAAAACGTGATAGTGATTACAAAAATATATTTAATGTTGATGTTGGAGGTGTTACACTGTTAATAACTAAAATAAAGATAGCGCTTCCCTTGGGGACATTTTAGGACACTTACAAAGGAGTATCTGAACTTAGCACTTTTTATAAAATTTATTGTCTCTTGATCCATTAGTCACACACAACTCATGTGTGAATAAAAAAAAATGGTATAATTGTTTATAAAAATATAATTAATCCAATTATGTGAAATTGAATGTAGTAATTTTTAAATTAATTTATATGTAAATTAAGATAATAGCCATAAATGTACAGCAAATTGGTTAAGACAACATGAAAAAATATTCTATATTTAAATATTATAATTTTAATCAAATAATTTACATACTACATTGAGATTATTACTCGTAGCTACAACTTTTTATTGATTTATTGTTACACTGGGCACCAATTTGCTGTACCTTTACCAACATTTTGTTGTAATGTAATATCCTATGTACTCGTACACGGTAGACGGTTTGCGAGTTAATTTCCAGCAGGAACGTAGTAGCTACTTATGTATATTTACACTAGATACCTTTTAAAATGATTATTACTGCCTGCCTTTCCTTCATATAGAGCTACAGGCGTTTTCTGTGTTCATGTTTCATGTTTAACTAATAACATGTTAATGCAATTTCAAGTTATATTGTCTCAATAGAATTTTTATTTCTAGTATGTAATTTCAGAATGCAAGTGTGCAGTTTTTTTTGTGGTAAAGCCACGCTGTATACCGTTTTGCCTACGGCATGAATGGGCCGGCTCTTCCGGATCGTTACCACTGTCTCACAGAAAACCGGCGTAAATCAGCTTGCTGTTGTGTTTCTTTCGGTGAGTGAGATATCCGGAGGTCCAAATGAGGGGCATTCGCTTCCCCTCCCTGCCTTCCCAATCATGTGATTATAGAATTGTGGAATTCTCCCTTTCCTTTAAGGTTGGCAACGGGCGGTGGAGATCACTTACAATCAGGTGATTCCTTGCTCGTTTGCCGGACTCTACTATAAAAAAAGATAGAAATAAGATTATTTTTCATATTATCATCTTATATACATTATAAAGTGTCGTTTTTTTACATTTACTTTATTTTATTTTTTGATCTCAGTAATTCACTATCTTAAATTAAGTAATAAAAATTCTATAAACCAATTCCTGTAACCAAAAACAACTAACGATTTGAATGTACCCGACACAGTAAAATTTAATGGCAACAGGTGAAGTGTCGTAAAAGTTTAAAAGGCGTAAAACGTTATCAAGTTCGAAAGGTACCCGTGTAATTTCGCCCCGCATACTTTTGGCAGGTCTTGTAAAATTTTACAGTTTATACCCCAATGCGTTTTATGGTATTATGTTCGGTATCATGTCTTATGGGTATACGTCCCCGTTTTATGTTGAACTCCGAGCTATCGTGGGGTCAAGGTCAGTCAAGGGGAAGGACTCGGGTTATGGGGATATAAAAACTTCGCATCCTTAATATAAGGCTTTGTGCTACGGCAAATATGCTCTTTCAGCAATTTATAATACTAGTTTATAGATGATAATTTATTCAAATATAAATATATTATGTTAAAAATGTTATTTTTGTTTGAGACTTGATTTTATATAGATAATAATGCTAGTATTTTAATAAATGAAATCAATAACAGTGTAGCGGCACATTTTTTTATTAGCTTGAGTGAATAAACGAACAGAACGCTCGTAAACAGTAGCAACACCACACAAAACTTTGAATTACAAAGCACTGCATTGCCCTGGACTGTGTTCGCCACCCCGGGACATAAGCAAATACTAACATTTAATATCATTTCTTAGGTTTACGCGAATATTACACATTGAAATAAAACTAGTTTATACGGATTTTCAATCGGAAGATGGTTGGAAGCTTGCACAAGCCTGGGATCCAATTATACATTTAATTAAATCGGAACCCAAAAGACCAACTGCCAGACCTCAAGACACTGTGAGCTCTTTCTGCGTAGATCGGACTAGTGTCAACTTACTTTTTAAATAATTAAAAATAAATGTATAATGAAGGTACCCAATGTAACATTAACTTTTCGAGACGACCTACACCTCAGTCTCTCCCGTGACCACGAAGGCTGAAAAGCTTTCGAAACGTCGGGACTTAAATAAAAATTAAACTGCGATAAAATCCGTATAAACTAGTTTTATTTCAATTTAATATTATTCTTCTTATTACCCTCTAGCCATACTAAATTGATATTTTCTGCAACTGTTTCATACAGAACATAATATTATTAGGGATATGCTATTCCCCGGTTCATTAAGCTTTAGGTATAGTTATTTAGTCGCTTGAGTTACAATACAAAAATATTACGGGCCAGGAATCGATTCAGGCAAGACGAGCAAACGGAGACTATTAATCCTTATGATGTGTAAGAATTATTTATTTTATGGTCTGTTGATCGTTATTTTAGTCTTACATTATTGTACGGTGTATTAATTTTATAGCAAATCTCTCTCTGTAGTCGGCCCCTTATGACTGAGGATCGTGGTCATCATCGGATAGTCCGCATTTCGATCGGATGATGTCTCTCCATCGGCTTCTGTTCATCGCATCTCTCACAACTTTATGGAACCCGGCGGCTGATGAGTCTCTGATCTGGTCCGTCTATCGTGTTGGGGATCGACCACGTGAGCGTTTTCCTTGTGTGTTCCCAACCACGATGAGTTTCTCCAAGCTCTCATCACCCTTCCGTACAATATGACCAAAGTATGCAAGTATGCGTTGGTGGCAAATCGTGGATAAGCGTGTCTTCACTTTGAGCTGTGAGAGGATTGACACATTTGTGCATTTGGCTATATTTATAGCAAATACTAAAAAGTAAATAACTTTAAATAAGTAGTAAGTTTCTGACTACCCATTGATGCAAAACCAAAATCAACAGATTGAATGACGAAACTAGCAAGTCGCTCGCCTAATGTTAAGCGTTATGCCTGCCCATACACAACACCACACAAAGGCTTGTCATAATGCTCAGTAATTTAAATCAATGTCCTTCAAACCGAAACACAACAGTGCTTACACACTGCTGCTTGCCGGCAGAAATAGTCAAAGCGGTGGTACCAACCCAGACGGCCTCTCGCATACCAGGGACCTACTACATTGTGTTCTACAATCAATTTTAACAAAAATATGTTGCCAGTCACCATGGCTTGTGAGTAGCCGGTTGAAACGAAAGACGGCGGGTTAGATTCAGGAGGCAAATCTTCGTATGTTCGTGAAATACAAAAATATTCCTTTCGGGTCTGAGTGTTGAGGCTGAAAAGGTTCTTGCAGTTCCTGACATCCCCCGACACAAAGCTCATATGTTAGTGCACTATGTGATAGTGATCTGGAGTATGTGTGTGACTGATGACCGTGTTTAAAGTATTATTATTTATGTGTAAGACATTTATTATTTACTAGCTTTTGCTCGCGGCTCCGCCCGCGTTTATATCTTTTCCGGTATAAAAATTATCCTATATCCTAATCCAGTTCATGGTATACTTGTGTATCAAATATCGTCGACATCTATTCAATCATCCAAACTTTCACATTTATAATATTACTAACTGCGTGCATATTACTGCTCCGCTCCCGTGTTTCAAAGTTCAACCCTTACGTAACGGGCTCCAAAACAAACTATCATCAGACCAAATTTAATGAGCTTATGTAGTTTTTGAGATCTCGTGATTAATCAGTGGGTGAGTGAGTGAGTGGTATTTCGCTTTTATATATACATATAGTTTCACTTTTATATTAATTTATTAAAACCACATAGTACTGAATAATAAAAACAAAATGTATGTACTTATCTCTTTTACTTGAAAATAATCGACCTATAATAAAGTCTGTATGTATAGCGAATATATTGTTTAGGTTACACGAGGCACCAGTATTTTCTAAAGCTGAAAGTGATTTTCACCCAACAAAAGAGTGTATTTATTAAAAACTATAACCGTAGCAGGAAATAGGGAAAACGGGTAAAAATAATTATCCGAGCTTGCAGAAAATAAGGTTAACTAAAAAGTAATTTTTGGAGTCAGTTTTAAGGTTTTAGTTATTTTTATTTTACATTATTACATAGGTATAGAAATCAGCGATAGCTCAGCGGAGAGTGATACGGACTGTTAAGACGAAAGTCGCAAGTTTAAATCCAGCCTCAAGAGCATGTACGTCTGACTTTTCTGAATTACGTATGTGTAATAATTGTTAATTATCGCTCGATTTAACGGTGAAGGAAACATCTTTAGCAAATCTCCATACTTGAGAAATTCTCCATAAGAACTTCGAAGGTATGTGAAGTCTTCCAACCCGCATTAGGCCAGCATGGTTAACCTAAGGCCTAACCCCAAACCCCTCTCATTCGGTAGAGGAGGCCCGTGACCAGCTTAACATACACATCAAAATACATAACTTAAAATTACTACGATTTAAATGATGTACTTTAGCAATTATGCAATCCATTTTCGGCTTTCCAGATCTTGTCAGGCACTTAAGGAGTTAATTATGTACATGTAACAATGTAATCTAATGTGGTATCTGCTCCATATTCTTATATTATTTCCGTCATTCGTGTTTCCACAAACGGAGATTACCTACCAAGGGTATTTAACTTTAATTGTAGGTAAAATTAAATAAATTATATACATCCTTTACGAAAAACTCTAGCCAGTGTCATCGTGCTGTGTACATATACCTAATAACGTTATTGGACTTTATCTTTGGTTATATCATTGTAGTGTTGAGTGTGACGTCAATTTCAAGACCAGCGGTACGTAATTAGCTGTTTTGCATGCAACCATGGAAGCACATTTTCATATTTGTGTTTGTTATTTTAGTAACCTGCTTACTTTACCATCAGCGGGTTTACATAATGACCAGTGAAAATGTTGTCGACTCATTTTCTCGTTCTATCTGTATACCTGGATCACTCTATCTATATCGTGGGGTGCGGTACAAACGAGAAACTAGTGTATGCGAGATATCTCGTGAGTTTATAGTAAGCAGTCAGGTAAAGTTATGACTTACATAAGCCACAACAAGCGAGAGAACATCTCGATGTTCGGTAAGAGTTAGTTTCTATATTCAGCGAAATTGCTACGACTATTTTACAAGTTGTAAATAAGTCAAAGTTGCATCTAACCCGTTTTACCTACTTCGTCTCAACTGCATCCTTAATCCGCTTAAGAAGTTTCTCCAACTAGATTAAATCTTACGGAATGTTCAGGTAAACCTCAACATCGACTGAATTTGTAATATTGGCAAGGTAATTCCATCTGTCTTTTGACCTTTCAGGAATATAGGGTGGATGGATTTGTTTGTCTTTCCTTAATGCATCGATTTTGATTATTTGCCAATGTAAGTATGTTGATTCGAGACAGCGTTACTTGTGACTGGACATCAATCTATCTAGTTGTCTATTTATGCATCTATCTTTCTTCTCTTTCTTACTGACGTTATCCGGCCTAATGCCACGATCCGTCTTTCCATCATGATTTGACGGTATTTTGTATTATATAGGGTCGCCCGCCGCCTGACCCCCACAACCCGCAACGGGAACCAAGTTTCGCCATTGCTTCGTCTGTTAATCAGCAGAGTGTATCACGTGCAGGTGATTTCTGTAAAAAAATAATTCATTTTAACACCCTTTAATAATAAGATAAAACATTATTAATGCTGTTAAAATCTTCACGATAAAATAACATTAGTCGACTAATAATGCTCTCATTCTTCACGAATGCGAGTATTTCATTATAATTTGATTTACTGGAAATGATTTACGGGGTACGTTTAAAGGAATATCAGTGCAAGAATGCATTAAGGAAAACGCAATAAATAAACAAACTTTACAAATGATGTTATTTGTTATTTTGGACGAGTGAATCCGTTGCAGCGGACTAAATTAGATTCAAAAATAGCTCATTAATATGTTATATTGTCACATGTCTCTCGAGGAGTATAAGAGACCAGCATGTACCCACATTATGTTAACGATAGTTTTTTAATGGCATTTTGATGCCATGGAGGCGAACCATTTGCTATATTGTCAATATTTTCATTATCAGGCAAATAATAGTTGTGCCTAGAAGAACTACCTACCTTTTTTATTAGATTACCTAGATCTTTTTTATTTTTATTATTTTTATAAGTATGTTTACTTAGATTAATTATCATTATATAATTAATCTTAGATTAATAGAAACCAGCGCAGTAGCAATTTATTGATGTCCTTTTTGAAGGAATGGCAAAGATGCATTGTTAGCATGGGTGGTTACTTTGATTAATAGAAATAAAAAAGATAGGTAGTAGTTCTACTTTTTCCTCCTGCCCTTATTCTACTCGCAATGGGGTCAGCGCAACATAATTTTTAACACATGTTACACTTAGATTTGGCTTGTAGTTTTTACGACCACTGCATGCTTGATCTCAAAAATAATAATAGATTTAAGTCTCTTCCAGACATAGGTAATATTTTTTTCGCCTGAATGAGAGTGGCATAAGGGCAGGTAGAAGATAATTCTAGGTCTAGATGCATCGTCATTGTAAGCAACATCACTTAACCTCAAAATATTTTTTATGGATGAGGATGGCAAACGAGTAAGTGGGTCATATGTTGTTAAGTGATTTCCACTGCATATGAACATCCACAATACCTGAAAAATCATGGACGCGTTCCGACCTAAGAGGAAAGAGATGATAAGAGATTAGGAAGGGGAAGGGAATATGGATCTTACGCACCGTACGAAATGCAACAGTAAGTTTCTACTTCACATCAGTTTATCATAAGACAATGGTAACAACCCGGTCGAGCCAGCCCAATGAAGTAATAAAGAAGACCACTGTAGTAACAGGTAAATATTTGTTATTTAACAAAATACTATAACCTAAACTACAAATTTGTTTAGGCGATTAATTTCGAATTTATCAATGTCATAATAGTACCTATTATACCTGAAATACATATTAATATAGATCTTCTTCTTCATCGGTCTCTCAGTGCTGAGAATCGCGACCATAATTTATTATGTGTCTTCAAGCTAAGCGGTCATTAAATATCTGGACCGCTTGGTATATACCAACAACACTTTACACGGCATCTGACCATCTAGATGGCATTCTTCCCCTATATCTGGAGAATGCATAATGTGTCCTAAAAACTAAGCGCCCGTCCCTGACAGACAGCTGGCAGCCTTTTTGTGATATTGAGCTCTTTTAGTATCGAGTCATTAGTCCTCATGGCGATCCACGGTATACGAATCAGTCCAGCCCAGTCTATGAGTATGACTAGTCTACATGATTGGCAACTCAGCATTTTTCAACGTGATCGATAGTAGAAAAATGTATGGTTTTAATATTTGGGACGATATTTCAGTTGACTTTATATTTTTTCTGAGAGATCTCCCTGGATGGTGTTATCCCGGCTTAATCATGAATTGAAATATATATGTGAAAATAAGTGCGTCTGAACCTGGCAACACGCAGCGGGAACCAAATTTCGTCCATTAATCAGCAGAGTGTACCACGTGCAGGCGAGGTTGGCATTGAAGATGTTGGGAAAATGGGACAAAAACTAGATTACTAACCACAACGGGAGATCCTATGTTCTCTTAAATGAGTTCTCCAAAAATTTTGCCACGATGTTTCGCATCCTTAACGCGAAGGCGGAAGAAGTTCTTGTCAAGTTAGTTGTGCTGACATAAACATGCTACCACACTTTGGCTCTATTCCAACAAAATTGTATTTTTCACAACAAATTGTATCGCACGACTCATAAAGCACGTTAATTTACACAGTAATCTGTTGTTCTTGATGTTTTCCTAGTTTTGCCATTGTTTCGTTATCACTTGTGCCTTTTAAGTTTTCTTATAAGACTGTGAACTCAGTTAATAATTACCATTATTTTGCTGTATAGATACTGAAGTAACGGCTGCAATATGTATACAACTTAATAAACATTACAAAAAGTCGTTCATTCTTTTATCCCGATCTTTTAAGGGTACCGTAGCCAAATGGCAAAAACCGAACGGTTACAAATTCGTCATGTCTGTCTGTATGTCACAACCATTTTATTCGGAGATTATTTGCTCTATATGAATGAAATTTGGATAGTAGGTGTTTTCTATGAACCGCTACGCAAAGGTGTAGTGAAATTGAGAAAAAATATTGAGGTGACTCTCCATACATGTCACTGAGGGATGCTTTTTAAGTACCTTGAGTTAAAAATACTAGTTAACGTTCACCACATTGCTCAAAGACTAGTTGACAAGAATAATTCAGCCTAAATAAATTATTATAGAGAAAAAGCCTGCCGTTTTAATAGCTTATGTACTACAAAGGCCTGAATCTGCTATTATAGTTGTCACACAATGGTCGATCAATGGCTTCGAAATTGTTAGTTTTGACAGTTTTAGTAATCTACTAATTCAATGGCGTCATTATAGTTTTCCGATGTCGTACCATTGCCAATATTACAGTATTTGGCAATCACCTTTCTACCATAATTCCAACACGATTCCATCAAGACACTATAATTATTGGCCGACCATTGTGAGTTTAGTATGGTATGGTTGTCAGAATGACAACTCATTTAAATTAGCAGAATCGAACCCGAACTCTCGAAAACTCGAGTTGGAAAGTTATTTCGAATTCAGTATATAGAATTATTACGGTCAACAAATTATAATTATTGTAGCGTTTAAAATATGCAAACAGCAACAGATGAAAATATTTACGTTTGAGGGAAATTAGAAACTGAGTAGACTGTCTCGGTGGCGCAGTTGTAATGCGTACGCGTTACGATTGAGGTCTCGGGTTCGATCCCCGGGTCGGGTAAAGTGGTATTGGGTTTTTCTATTACGAAATGCTCAGTATCAGCCCGGAGTCTGGAATTTGTGCCCGGTATGGCGATAGGCTCGCCCCCTATCACATAAGGAACGGAAATACGCTTGGCGAAATGTCGGTGTACAGGTTACACCTTTGCCTACCCCTTCGGGGATTACAGGCGTGAGTGCGTATAGAGAAACTGAGTGGTTGGATTTAACATTTTGCATTAACTATTTCCACGTTTATTGCACCTATACGGCCAACCATACATTTTTGCAACGTTAGTATGTCGCGTCCAATCCCGTTTACAGTTTTAAAATGAATTATATTCCGTGCGTCATTTGTCCCGATCGATGGCAAACGCGTACTCATAACTTAATATCATCAAGTACTTATCATATCATTAATACCAAATACCGTCGTATCTACGCGAAGGTGTTCGCTGGCATTTATCCTGGATAAGACCAGGCAGAAAAGAGTCTTAGCAATATCAATAGGGTAGTTTCCTATATTGAATTTTATACATTATTTTATAAGCAACAGAAAATGATACGCAAAAGAAACCCTTTTATTAAAACACAATCAAAATTGGTTCAGAAATGTGCCCGCAGTTATGACTTTAAATGTTGGTATGAGGAAAAGTGGGTGCGTAGTAGGGATATCTCACTATCTCGCTTGCACGCGTGCACTATAATGAACATTTTACACAGTGACGTCAAAGGTTGCATCGTCTGTCATTTGACAATTACCCCTTCTACAGGATTTCAATGGCTTCTATCTTATTTATTTTTGGTCCGATTTATAAAATTCTTTCTGCAATAGATTGTGAGTAACGTAACTTATTGATTTAAATAATAAAAAAAATCTAGTCAACTACCCTATTATAGACGTCTCATTTGATTTAAAAAAAGCCAGTGCTAAAGTGAAAAACAAAATATACCATTTTTTTTTTAAATTAACTGTTGACTGTGTTACTAAAACATAACACCTTGCCATATTTCATATCCATTATACCTACTATGAAAGAAAAGCTCTCGACCTCACCCTGAGGGCTATATTTAAGACTTGATTGATTATTGAAAGATAAATCATTTTGCTGCCGAACAAAGCATTGCCTTGACAAGTCTTTAAAATATCGAGGTTTACCTCGATAGAAAGATGTTTCTTTCTATTAAGCTGAAGAAAAATACTCATACATAAACGAAAATGAATAGAAATATATGGGTAATTTATTCTTACATTATTGATGTGATATCCCACAAAGTTTAGAAACCCAAAGAACATACACAGAATACTGCTGCTAAAATAAGACTATAGTCAAACGCGATGAAAATATTACTTATATCAAAATCGCAGTCGAGGACCAGTTTTTGCGGCATTTATAGAAATACTTATTCGAAGTGGTGATGAAGCGTTCCCTAGCCCGGTGATCGGGCCATTTGCACAGATGGCAGTATTTTTATACCGCTCTCGGCTTCACTGGGACCTTTGCTGACCTCATAATTTTGGCTAGACTTTAACACAAATTCAAATAAATGTATTATTATTTCAGTATTGTATTATTTTACATACACAAGTACACGCTTGTATCCATGAAGGAGCAGGAAGATTCTTCGTGTTCATTTCCGTCCCATAATGTGTTAGGTGGCGAGTCTGTATATAGATAAGTATGGGACATAAAATCTAATTCCGGGCAACTGATGCGATTTCGATTCTAATAACTGAGATACCCTGTCCTGCGACGTTTTATTTTAAAATAAGGTTAATGTTTATAATAAAATATTTTAATTTTGTCGAATCGGCAATAGTTGTGCTATAAGACTATATTTTAGTATGTAGTCTTAACAAAAAATAAATGGGAACTTGGTGCCAAAAATAATAATGTTACGACTACTTTTGGGATTTATGAAATTATTATTCTAAGCGCTACGTTGAGGTTACAATAGAAAATTGTAATCCTTCATAATGTATACAACTTTAGTGTAATTTTATTCGGCAACGAAGAAAATTTTATTCTCTTTGCACAACATTTATTGCGAATAATTAAATCATTCAACTACAATTTATTTTACGTATAATAAAAGCGTGCTTTGGACCGACTGGATTTTTTATGGTATCGTAAAAAGTCAAGTTTGCTGCCTGTCTGCCAAGAATGTTTAAATATTTTTCGATTTTGTTTCCACATTTGCACTGTCTCACTTTGATGCCCTCGAGGGAATACTAGCGGATTCTAGCTCCATAGGAAGTCATTATTATTACCGAGCGTCATATCCGTTTTATAGGACGATTTCCTAGTACGTATATCGAATTGCTTGGGCTGTAGCTGAATGTGATCACGTGACTGGTGGGAGGGATTTCCTGGTAGGTATATGGAATTACTTATATAAATACACCCATCAATCACACACATAGTCCTGAACTCACACTAGGTTAACCTGTATCGTGGGTATCAGGAACTACGAGGAATTTGCCAACCCACAACAACCAGACCCGTAACAAATATTTGTGGATCACACTAACATTTGTCTCGGTGCGGGAATCGAACCCACGGCCTAACGCTTCGCAGTCGGCTACTCACCCATTGCGCCACGAAGGTTGTCAAATATACTGAATATGATCACATGATTGGTAGGAGGGTGCTTGATACATGTTTATACCCAATTGGATAGTGATTACCGTAAACATGGTCCATAAACAGAAGAAACAACGCATAGAATTTTGAATGCGTTGTTTCTTCTATTTATGGACCACAATAACAAAGCACTGCATGGCATTGGATTGCGCTCGTCACCCCGAGACTTGGGATGATAAGCGCCATAATGCCCAGTAATTGCACTGCAGTGTCCATCAACCGAAACACAACAATGCTTACACACTGCTGCTTGGGCAGCACATATAGACAAAGTGGTGGTACCTACCCAGACGGCCTCTCGCATACGAGGGATCTATCACCTGGTAAAGGTCCAGTGGCAACGTACTAGCTGAGCAACCAAGTGATCAAGCACAATTTGTGTTTGAGTTATTCCATTGGAAGGAGTCCCTCATGATTAGGGCTGTTTTCGAACCTCCGACTTTCATCTCGACAGTCCATACCACTCCTCGCTGAACTATCGCTGCTAAAATAATACTAAGAAATGACTTAGTAACAATTAAATTTAATTGACGTTTCTGAATGTGGCAGACTGTTATTAAAACGAAATGTAAAGTTAGCTAAAATAAAAGAGCGGTCATTTACTATTTTTAAAATATTCCGTTCACAGTGTCTACTGATTTGCGAACAAAAAGACTTTCCAATGCTTTACAGTATAATTATCTCGACATTACTTTATTTGCTTAATTCATCTACATAAGTATTTCCAAACATAGTTCAAGAATTTATCGGTGCCAATTGAATGCATTTCTGCGATGCAACCGTACTTTGTAATGTTAGCTAGGTTTGCTTTCGATACTGTAAATAGAGACCGGAATGTCGAATAGTTTATATTATCTTTGTTCCGGTAAGTAACAACAACTATTTCCCGGTGTATTTAATGTCATGATGCCAATTGCTGTCTAATGAATCGTGTGGGAAGCGAACAGCTGATAAAATAGGGTTCAAGGTTTTGATTCTTGATTGTAAGTAGTTTAAATGACCAATGTGTATAATTTTAATATAAAAAATATGTATACAGAAGATTAATTTTAACGAGATTTGTGTAATATAAACAAAAAAAAGTTATAAGATACTCTGTACAAATTCTGTAACAGTTTATCTTCACGGATCAACTCACACGACTGCCTTATTTATTGAAAACTTGTTTTTACCGGAATTTCTGGGAAGCCGGTGGATTTCGCACCCGGCCAATCCAGGCAATAAAATGTACCGTAAAACCTGTTGGCGGAAGCCTCCGGATTGATAACAAGTCAAGGGCAGTCAAGGTTGCGGACACGCGGGGAATTTTATTTGCACTGTTTTGTAATGATATGGGATTATGCCCGCGAAGTTGTTTAGTGGTGATAAATTTGGCAAACACAAAGCTTTGTTGACACATTGACCCAAATGTATGTGTTTTATAGGTTGAGATTAGATAAACAAAAGGACTTCGTCGTGCGCTTTATGCTGATTTGCATCCAGCTTAACCTAACTTATTGTTTATCCTGTCGCAGCAAAATGACTACACTACAGCTGATGGTAAGTACAGTGCAGTTCGAATAAGTTCCTAGTTGCCAGAATTATGCTGGCCTGAAGTATCTGGACACACTGGCTGATCCCGAAAGATGACTAGCTAGAACGAGCCACTAATGCGAGATTTTCACCACATGCATGATGGTTGCTATCGAGTATGTTTTTATGGCGTAGGCCGGCAAGCAAGCAAGTAGGTCACTTGATGGTAAGTAATCTTGACTGCTCGTATACGCCCACAATACCGGAAGAATAATGGGCGCTTCGCCGACCTAAAAGGAAAGGGATTGGGAAGGGGAGGAAGATTTGGGCCTCCGGATATCTCACTCACCATACGAAACACAGCAGTAAGCCCTACTTTACGGTGGGGTTTTGTGAGCTGGCCCATTCGTACTGTAGACAAAACCGACTACAGCGTGGCTCTACCACTCAAAGTGTCAGGTGAAAAGAAAGTGTGATTATTCTTTACCTCTCTTCGAACAGTTCGTGACTGATAGTGATAATATCCGAAGTACCTGAGACAACCCTACCCTTAAATAGGGAAGCAAATATAGTGGAGTTCAATGTTATTCTTTTCCAGTAAACCTACAAAAAAGGATCAGACAAAAGAAGTTTTTAATAATGTTGAAATAATTTTACGCCTGTTATACTTGGAGATTTTTGTGCCAGGTTGAAGACCCATTTTTATTTCTCATAGTTTATATGTATCGTTGAAGTCGATAAAATAGTATTTTACCTTCCAGTGTCGTCGTAGGGTTATCACCGCCGTGAGACACGGTAATTGAGTTTTCGATATCTACGTGGTAGACAAATTTAAACACTCTGATAGTGAAACTAAAAGGTTTCACAGAATATAATCATGTGGCAGTGACACAATTAAAGACTCCGCGACTCAATAATAGTAAATTAGTGGGTTTAAAGTAGCTCAGTCACGAAGATAATTAAAAACGAGAATAGTTTATATTTTATATAGTTATATTAGTTATTCTCACAACATAATTATTCTAATATTATAAATGCGAAAGTGAGTTTGTTTGTAACGCTTTCACGCGTAAATCGCTGAACCGATTTTTATAAATTTTGGTACAGAGATTAATGGGACTCTGAAGACTACGCTACTTTTTATACAGGAAAAGGCTGTTCACGCGGACGAAGCCGCTAGCAAAAGCTAGTATTTTATAAATGTAGCACATTCTAAATTCCATACAATAATAGCATAATTGGTGACAGTTTAACTCCTTTTTTATAGCATACAAGAATCAGTGTTTCGAGATTGTGCGCATAGATAATATGGGACAGTTCACGTTCGCTCGCTTTTTATGTTAACATTATTTTTAGTATTGATTCGATGATTTTGATCATCTTATTCAAATTATTCTGTCTAGTCAAAGCATGTTTATAACATCATCATCTCCATGAGGTCTTATTTCCTAAGTATTTTTCTAATGAATAATAAAACATTACAATCATATGTCATACCGGCAGGGAATTTATGGCGTCAATCTACATTTTTGTGTTCCGGTGTGAAGGACATTGAAGCCAGTGTAATTACTGGGCATTATGAGACTTAACACCTTATGTCTCAGGGTGACGAGCGCAGTCCAGTGTCATGCAGTGCTTTATTTAAAGTTCTGTGTGGCGTTGCTTCTGTTTATGGGCAGGCGTGGCGCTTACCATCAGGCGAGCGACCTGTTCGTCTTGTCATTCAATCTAATAAAAAAAAAAAATTGAACCAAATAACTATCTATTGTAAGTCGACATTTAATTTCTAAGTTGTTGGAAAAGACATAATTTGGCGTCTAGGCCAAAAACCACGGCAGAATACCACGCCATACTTAAGTGACATATGTTACCATTATTATGCGAACCGAGTTTCGCCGGAAGAGGTGAATAACATTTTTTTCGCTACCTATCTAATAGCCTTTTTGGTTAAGAATAATGAGTATTCTGAAAGTATTCGGATTTCCCCTTCGACATCGGTAGCGTATTCGTTACACCCAATGGCAGTTCCAGAATTTTGGTTTGGGGGGTTTGACCCAAAATTAGAATAAAAAAATTGAAAATATACTATACCTACTTAAAATGGAATAAGTATATTAAGCGATGAAAATTATATTGTAGTTAGTACTAAGAAAGTAGGATAATATCAAGATTAATTTGAGATTTTTCAGTGGACTGAAATGCGTTTGGGGGGGGGGGGTTGAGCCCCTTAGCGAGTGGTATTCAATCCGTTTGCGATAAGGTTTACCCTGAGGGTCGTCTCATATAAGTTTGGTTAAGATCTGATAAGAATGGTAAACTTCTTCAAACGGTAAATGCACCACAATTCAGATTTTCGAAGAGGAAATACTGGAACCAATAAATATTTTGGTATATCATATACCATATACCAAAATATTTATTTAAGATTGCACATCTTATTGTGTGCATGGTGTGTTTGTAGGAGAATGAATGTGTGCACTTGACACTATTGAGTTCTAAACATGTTTAAGTAACGTTTATAAGTAAGGCCCATAAGATGGCAGCTGATTCGTCGCTATCACACCTGCATATACAAGTTCATGCATACATACCAAATAGTCCAAAAATGAACTGGTATATAAGCAGCGATAGCTCAGTGGGGAGTGGTACGGACTGTCGAGATGAAAGTCGCAGGTTTGGAAACCAGTCCCAACAGCACACACCTCTGACTTTCTAAGTTATGTGTATATTAATTGTTAATTATCACCTGCGTTAACGGTGAAGGAAACATCGTGAGGAAACCGGCATACCTGAGAAGTTCTTCATAATAATTTCGAAGGTATATGAAGTCTGCCAACCCGCAATAGGCCAGCGTGGTAGACTAACGTCTGACTCCTCTTATTCAGTAGAGGAGGCCCGTGCCCAGCAGTGGGATTTGTTTAATACAGGGATAGTAAATAAAAAAATAGAAAAATAACTATATGAAGAGATCATTATCCAATGTAGAACGAAAAAAAAGGGTTAGAAAATATATATTCTCATTTCTTATTATTTAATGAGTTCAATTAGTCGTAATTTTTTTAAAACCACCAATCTCATCACGTTAGACAAAAGAAAATTCACATTGCTAAATAAATCACCAAAATTGCAAACACCATTAAAATCTGTTATTACAAAGTGCAACGAACTCCTCCGATTTAACGTAGACATTTACTGCTCAATAAAAATTTTCGCTCGTTTCCCACAATTAGGGGAGATATCGACGTGGTCTAGGTAGCTTAACGTTACGATGTTTCGTGTAATTTGGTTGACTTAATTAATTTCGAGATCACTGTTTACTGCCAATTTACTTGGTCGTGTGCTCGTGAACCTTGTTATTTAGTGAAATGTTTGTCACTTCAGTGTCTTCAGAATAATTATGGTCTTGAATATTTCTACGAATTCAACGAGAGTTTTTTTATGAGTGGTAGAGCCACGCTGTACACAATTTTGTCTACAGCATGAATGGGCCGGCTCGTCCGGGTCGTTACCGCTGTCTCACAGAAAACCGGCGTAAAGTAGCAGCTTGTTGCTGCGTTTCGTACGGTGAGTGAGATATCTGGAGGCCCAAATTCCCCTCAACTTCCCAATCCCTTACTTATCCCTTTTCTTTAAGATCGGCAACGCGCCCATGATTATTTTAGTATTGTGGGCGTACATGGGCGGTGGAGATCACTTACCATCAGGTGACCCACTTGCTCGTTTGCCGGCCTATACTATAAAAAAAAACACGTGGATTTTGTGATCTTCAAAATAGTTTGCGTTCTAGTGGCGAATGATAATAATAACAGAACATAAATGCTTTCTTGTTAATGACAAAGTAAGGAGAAATAATGAATATTTTCGCTTAATAATGAAGTTTCTATAAAATCTACCTGATATAATGATATACTTTCATTATTTTTCTCTTCAACATAAACTCCTTTTATTTATTTATTTGTAATATCTTTTATGTATACTCGGCCAAATGTGCTTAATGTGGTTTTTATCATGTGTGTAATTTGATTTGAAATCTTTCGCAAAGTATTGGCTTCTTTAAGTGTAATAAAATAATAATATTATATAGAGTTTGCCTTATAAGATTTTGTGATTTTTTGCCTTTATCACTATGATTCTTGCTATAATAAAAACATCTTTTACTTCTAATCATGACGTATTCATTAAATCACATAAATCGCTTTTTTTGCAAAATGAAAAGGCAATTGACTTGATTAACAGCCGCAGCACGAGAATTCATTGCCATAAAACGTATTCATTTACGACCCCTAAGTGTCGAAGAGCCTTTGTTGAACCTATGCATGTATGTATTGTTAATTACAAAAGGCAATTCAAAGAGCTATTATTTGTACACAACTTATAATTGGTACATTGACTCCTGTTGTCAGTAATCGCTTCATTGGCTAAGAAACCGGCGTGGTCCTGGGTTCAATTTCCAAAAGTTGTTATTAAAGACGAATCATTACTGTTATATAAATACATACATATGCCCTCACGCCTGTAATCCCCGAATGGGTAGGCAGAGGTGTAACCAGTATACCCACTTTTCGCCGATCTTATCTCCATCCCATGATGTCACTAACCCAATGTCACCCAATATCACTTTTACCCGACCCGGGGATTGAACCCGAGACCTTAGCGTCGGCATCATTCGTAACGCGTACGCATTACAACTGCGCCACCAAGGCAGGCAGTATATAAATATATCTAAGATTTCGAAAATTTAACCAACCGACTTTTTCTTAAAATAAATAACTCTTATTGTGGCAATACCTCACCTACTAATACTAATAAAAAAATAATAAAAAGAGAAATATTGAGATAATAATATTATAACATAGTATATATGTACAAGTTTATATAGACATAAAATATGGTAATAAATAAATATATAAAATAAACATACTATAGGTACACATACATACACATAATATACCGACATACATACCAAACTAACGTGATGACTTCGCTACTCTATAACACAACAGTTACCCAACTCGGGATTTCAAGGCCAGGCGGGTAGTTATTTGACATTTTTAGATGAATCATTGGACAATTTTAAGCAATGATCTTTACTAAATAAATAATGACTCCGTGACGCAGTGGGCGAATTAGCTGGGTATCAATCAAGAACCCACTGGTTCAATACCTGCAATAAGACATATGCTTGTGTGATCCACAAACATTTGGGTCAGTTATGTGCGTTGTAAGACCGAAAGTTGTAATTCCTGATACCCACGAAAAAAGACTTGTATCTTAGTGTGGAATCAGAACTATAAATTTGACCGATGGGTGTATATTATTAATACAACAATTTATTATATACTGCCTCGGTGGCGTAGCTGTAATGCGTACGCGTGACGATTAAGGCTAACGCTGAGGTCTCGGGTTCGATCCCCGGGTCGGGTAAAGTGGTATTGGGTTTTTCTATTACGAAATGCTCAGTATCAGCCCGAAGCTGGAATTTGTGCCCGGTATGGCGATAGGCTCGCCCACTATCACATTATGGGACGGAGATACGCTCGGCGAAATGTGGGTGTACTGGTTACACCTCTGCCTACCACTTCGGGGATTACAGGCGTGAGTGCGTATGTATGTAAATTTATTATATATAACTTGATAATATACTCAATTTTAACAGTAAGCCCCTCGGTCCCCTACGTATACGTAAGTACAATGCCCGTATAGAGCTTTGAGCATCCAACATACCTACATTCTCTACATACCTCGCCCGGAGAGATACACGACACATTCTTTGCCGGAGGCGTTATGCTTTACAATCAGGCTTCTGTTACTTGAGAGCTAGGTATTTGACCATTTGAGTATAACGTAATATACTTAGTTATATTTAAAGCACTACGGGCTTTGCCCATGTTTTTCCAAAAAACATAAAATAAATAAAAAACTTAAAGTCCGACGAATATGAGACATGTCTTACTTTCTTCCCCACATTATTCTGCATCGATTGGTATCAGTCTCGACCCCATACCCCCAGCGGTTTCGGAGGAGATAGCGTGACAAGCTTTTGGCAGCGGCGGCGGCGGCGCCAGTTACTTTTTTTAGAATAGAGAGATATATATTGTTTTGTATTGAATGTATTACATTTATTTAAATATATATATTTTTATTGCCTAAATGACGAAACGAGCGGAGCACTCGCCTGATGCGCCGCGCCTGCCCGTAAACATACTCAATACTGCACAGAACCTTGCATTACAAAGCAGTGCATGGCGTTGGCTGCGTTCGTCCCGAGACATAGGATGTTAAGTCTTATAATGCCCAGTAATTTTAATAACTGCAATGTCCTTCAAACCAAAACACTTCAGTGCTTACACACTGCTTGACGGCAGAAATAGACAAAGTGTTGGCACCAACCCAGACGGCCTCTCGCTTACGAGGAACCTACCATCAAATTCAAAAAAAATCAAATTCAAATTCAAATCATTTATTCTGTAAATTGGATCATAAATATCACTTTTACATGTCAATCATTTTTTAAGCTATATTACATTTACGACGGCATTTCAGGGCTAGCCATGAGAAGAAATGCCGAAACAAACTCATGGGTTATGGCCTCTTTTAATGGCTTGGAATTTTGTTGTAGAAACGTATACTTTGACACTTGAAGGAGTTACTAATTTTTTTAAGTCTGGTCATGGGCAATATCAGTTTATTCTTATTTCTAGTATTTATCTTATGAATGTCGCTGTTTGTTGTAAAAGTATTAATATTCTTTTTTACATACATTAGGTTCTCATATATATACTGAGAGGCGACAGTCAATATATTTATTTCTTTAAATAAATCCTTTACGAGTGCCCACGATTTAGTTTATAAATTGATCGAATGGCTCTTTTCTGCAGCACAAAGATAGTTTGAATGTCGGCAGCATTCCCCCACAATAACATGCCATACGACATTACACTATGAAAATAACTAAAATATACTAGTCTTGCTGTGTCTACATCAGTTAACTGGCGAATTTTGTAGACCGCGTAAGCTGCAGAGGTAAGCCTTTTCGACAACTGGTTTATATGTGGTCCCCATTGAAGCTTAGAGTCTAAAGTTATACCCAAGAACTTGGTGGTGTTCACGAGGCTCAACTCCTCTCCATCTATCATTACGCTAGTCTTAATGGGTTTAACATTTGGTGTTACAAATCTAACGCACTTAGTTTTATTCTCGTTTAAAAGTAGGTTATTAACATTAAACCAGTTCACTACTTTAAAAATAGTATTATTTACATCGTCAGTAACAGGTTGCTGTCGTTTGAGTTTAAATAGAAGTGAGGTATCATCTGCAAATAACACTATCTGTTGATTGTCTTTAATAACATGAGGCAAGTCATTTATATAAACGAGAAATAGAAATGGAACAGTATACAGATACAGACTAATGTATCTAATACATTCAATACAAAACAATCAATAAATTCCCTAAACACAACTCTAGTCTTGTATTCACATGCAATCTTTACGAGCATTTATTGGTCAATAAAAAAAAATCATAAACCATTATGACTTCCTGCATCACCATCCTTGCGAGATTCAAACAAACCCAGCATTGATTCCTTAGCACTTGGAATGTTCCCAAAAAAATCTCACTACACTACGCAGATACTTTTACTAAGTTTTCCAATAAACTCTGAGGAGTTACAAGGTGCTTACGAATAGTTTTGTACATTAAACTATTTTGTCGCCCTTTTATTGTTCATCAGAGATGTTTGCTATGACGGTTCTATTGTAATTGATCGAATTGTTGAAATAATTTAAGGTATCGTTGTCGTGGATGATCTCACAAATTACTGAAGGTTATTACTATAGCGGTAGG
Source organism: Mimas tiliae (assembly GCA_905332985.1). Taxonomy (NCBI): domain Eukaryota; kingdom Metazoa; phylum Arthropoda; class Insecta; order Lepidoptera; family Sphingidae; genus Mimas; species Mimas tiliae. Next base: position 11,248,350 of record HG995238.1, read on the forward strand.
TGTCAGCCATAAGATTATATGATAAAATTTATTTCAATCTAGCCCAATGGGATTTCCCATCGGCAAATGTCACAAGAAATGTATTATTATTGAAGTTAGAGATGTGTCTCCAACTTCAAAACTAATACATTTACTATACATTTGTTTGTCCCTTATTTTACTCCCCAGAAGAATGTTGACTGACAAGCAATGCACCGCCTAAACCGGTATATTTAGAAGCATACATTTTTGCATAGGAGTTACTTATATCATTTAGATGAGCTCTAGGAAGGATTTTCGTAAACTATTTATGTGAATTCTAAGAGAGGCTTTTTGAAAATCCTTTCTTAGAACTCGGCTAAGTTACATATTTATGGAACTCTTGTGCAAAATGTACATGCTTCTAGATACACTAGTTTAGGTTGTGTATTGACTGCCAGTTATCATTGCTCGAGGGTGTAAAATGTATGAGAAATGTATTATTTTTGAAATTAGAGATGTGGCCGATAGGAAACCCCATTGAGCGTATGCGTACTAGATTAAAATCAATTTTATCAAATAATTTTACGTCTGGCACCTACCGCTATAGTAATAATCTTCAGTAATTTATGAGACCATTCACAACAACAAGAGTCGCGACCTAAAATTATTTCAGTTGTCTTAGTTGTCTATCACTCAGTGTTATAAGTTTTCTTATGTAGAAGATATAACAAAACTACATCAATAGATTTAAATATTCTCTGCGTTATTTTTCCATGCGTTCAAGCTTCTTTTTTTCTTACTAAACTAACAGCACAAATGACGCATTTTATTATATTAGTCCATATCCAGATATTGCATTGCTAAGATTAGATAAAACCTACCCACGTAAGCTAGAATCTCAAATTAAATTACAGTACTAAAAATTAGTTGCATTTCCAAGATATGCAATAGGGCCGTTGTATTATATTATAGACAGACAAAGTGATAAACATTTTCAAAATACTTCTTTCTTGTTTTGATAGTTGTTTTGAAAAGTAAATATTTGCCAAATAGTTGCTAGTGTACAGACTTGAACCTTTATAATTTTATTTTAGTCTTAAGTATTGTATTTGTAATAAATTTTATTATATATACATGTGAGACAGTGTATAAGAGCCTTAAAATAATTTTTTGTTAAGTTACAGACGCGTTTTTCAAAAATACTATGTTAAATTGCTGTTTGAGGCGGTAGCAGACATCACACTAGTATGATATTCTTTATTTAAAATATATTGATAGCATAGGTACACCTGCCTTGTTTATTCTCTGCACTACTCAGTGATTGACTGATAAAGAATTACCCACGCATTAAGTCCGCTTATACATATTTTGTATAGTGTAGTAAATAAAAAATATGAATAAAAATACATATTAAAATGCTGCCCCAAAATATACCCAAGTGACAGTGTCTCACTAGATTTAACAGTGGTCACTTGATGAATTAGATTAACTGACTGTTACCTCGGTCAGGTTTATAAAGTTACCGACGCAGCGTCTCCACAAGGTACATTTTGTAATAAAATGTTGCAAACAGTCCAAAAATGGAGCATTAATCTTTGTAATAGTATTTGCTAGCTATAAGTCCAGCAATAGTTTTGAGATGATTTAACCCATGCTGAAAATGATTGTCTAGACTTAAGACCAAGTTTAACTTTAACAACGATAGCGTGACGACGTGATAAAATAAATCAAAAAAATTAAATATGAAAGATTATACGAGTGGTAGAGCCACGCTGTAGGCAATTATGTCTACAGCATGAATGGACCGGCTCGTCCGGGTCGTTACCACTGTCTCACAGAAAACCGACGAAGTACCAGCTTGCTGCTGCGTTTCGTACGGTGAGTGGGATATCCGGAGGCCTAAATCCCCACCCCTTCCCAATCCCTTAATTATTCCTTTAAGGTAGGCAACACGCCTATGACTCTTTTGGTATTGTGGGCGTACATGGGCGGTGGTGTTCACTTACCATCAGACTCACTTGCTCGTTTGTCGGAATATAGAATAAAAAATAAAAAAAAGTTTGGATGTTTGTGAGTTTGTGAATTTGGAGTTTGATAATCAATCACGCCTTAACATCTGAACGTTTTGGATGAAACTTTGTACACAGGTAGACTATGACTTGGATTAGGACATAGGCTACTTTTTATATCGGAAAAGGTCATTCACGCGGGGGGAGCCGTGAGCAAAAGTTAGTATACTAATATTTTTTACCTACCATTCTTAATAACTTAATAAATGAAGACATTAAATATGAGACTGCCTGGCGCAGTTTTAATGCGTATGCGTTATGACTGAGGCTGACGCTGAGGTCTAGGGTTCGATTCCCGGGTCGGGTAAAGTGATATTGGGTTTTTCTATCATGAAATGCTTAGTATCACCCCCCTATCACATCATGGGACGGAGATACGCTCGTCGAAATGTGGTTGTACTGGTTACACCTCTGCCTACCCCTTCGGGGATTACAGGCGTGAGTGCGTATATCATTAATTATGAAATATTTTCGAATGCACCAGTGACCATAACCGTATCTAATTAATTAAAGGACTTTTTTATAGTTTAGCATTTTCATTACCATATAAAATCCTTGTAGGATACAACATAATCATATTATGTTTTGAGATATGTCTACCCGCGATATAAACAGGGAGCTCTTAAAAAATAAGATCTATCTTAGTCAACGCGAAAATCGAAAACTTTTTAAGAAAATTCTCGCGACACAGAAGTTTTAACAACGAATCTTGATTGTCGAGAAATTTAATAAAACTTTTATCAATGTTTCATCAAGTAAAAAGGTAAATTATCTTTCTATTAAGAAATGAGCGTAATCATTTAATATAATTTTAACTAACTAGAGACGTTCTGAGAGAATACATAAATATAGATTTCTATAGTTTAAATTACATTGTTATAATAATAAATCGTTTTTTATATTTATATATTTTTTTAAATGATACATATAAAAAAGCACTATGTTTTTTTTTAATTAAAATTATTAAAAGCAATACTTTTTGAAATAACGAGTACTGTACTTCACTAACATCTACTTCTGCTTATATGCTTCTACTTATTAGACTATATATAATTAATGTTTAATTCGTTGTTTGTCTTCTATTCGGTTTTAGACAGTGCTTGTATTTACTAGGTGTTAGGTACCGTGTATGTGAGAGGCTGTTTGAGTTGATATCACCGCTTGGTCTATTTCTGCCGCCAAACACCAATGTCTAAGCACTATGATGTTTCGACTTGAAGGACATTGAAGCCACTTAAATTATTGGGGGTTATGAGATATAACATGTCTCGGGGTGACGAGCGCAATCCAGTGCCATCCAGTGCTTTGTAATACAATGTTCTGTGTGGTTATGCTTTTGTTTATGGACAGGCGTTATCATCAGGTGAGGGACCTGCTCGTATCGTCATTCAGACTAATAAAAAACATGGCTGCTGATAACATTAACGATTGTGTTGAAACTATAGTGGGCGGTTATCCGCACGCCGGGATTGGTTTGTGTAAAAAATTGTTTAAGAATTAACAAAGAAAAACAAGCATTGCAATATGTGCCGTCTATATCTAGTTTATCAATACATAGTATAAAATAAATTCGCTACCTGCGTCTGACTTTTTCTCCGCTTATTTCTCTAATCATAATAGTCTCTCTCTATGCCACGTATTTAGATGCCGTTTTCACCATAATTTAGAGAATTTATTCCGATACGCTATCTATATATCACGCTAGGACCCATGGGGGCAGGGCAGTAATATGCCAGCAGTAAAACTGTAAGGCACAGTTAGTTTCATATAAAAAAACTAAACGTGATAATGAAACAATCTAATCCGCTATATCTGTTCTGTAACTTAATTAAACGTATCAGGGAGACGATCATTATGACTTGAATAGCCTTATTATCCAGTGTTATAATTCTCCGGCAAATATTTACATAATTCAGAGAAAATCTTGGAAATGAAGTCGTTGTTGACTATTCCGGCAAACTGGTGCGTAATCAGAACTTTTTGTGTGGGTTTTTTGATAGTCCTAAATTCTTTGAACAAAAATATAAAATGAGTTTGTGAAATGAATTTTTCAGGCAGGAAAAAGGTCTGGGCATTTGTTGAGTTTATATGACAATTAGGCATTTTGAGATCTACCACAGATAGCCGTTTTGTTTATCTAGACTAATAATAATTAGACCCCGAAAGCATCCCTAAGATTTATATGATGCCTTTTTCGCATACGAGTGGTAGAGCCACGCTGTAGACAATTTTGTTTACAGCATGAATGGGCTGGCTCGTCCGTCTCGGCCTCGTTACCACTGTCTCACAGAAAACCGGCGTAAAGTAGCAGTTTGTTGCTGCGTTTCGTACGGTTAGTGAGATATCCGGAGGCCCAAATCCCCGTCCCCTTCCCAATCTCTTATTATCCCTTTCCTTTAAGGTCGGCAACGCGCCCATAATTCTTTTGTATTGTGGGCGTGTAGATGGGCGGTGAAGATCGCTTACCACAGGTGACCCACTTGCTCGTTTGCCGGCCTATACTATAAAAAAAAAACGTAATGACGTTGAGTTTCTACGGTCTTTTGTGATTTGTTGTCCGTCACTATAACTTTGCAAGACATATTAGACCCTCATGATGTCTAATTTTCATTGAAAATTTTCTATACATATATTTGAAAATGGCAGGTGGGACCCTAATGCGAAAATTTTAGAGGCAAAAGGAAAGGACGGGATATCTGCTAAATCCGCATCTGCATAGAAGTTACCTTAAAAGATTATTTGAAACCCTATTATCAAGTTAAAGCCTATTTATTACCTTTAATCATGAAACATAAACCACTTTAGTTTTACCTATAAGAGCTGTTTCTTTGAATTTCTCGATTTATGCCTGATTGATTGATTGTATACGGGGAATAACCGAATAAGTTTTTTTAGTATTATGTAATTAGGCTCAATTAAAGGTCTCCAAAATATTTCACAGACCTTTGATTTCAAAGAATTTAACGTTTTTTTATACTGTATTTTGTAGCTGAATATAATAATATATATTGTTGAACGTTACTTATTTGGTACAGACCCGAAATACTGGCATTAAGTTCGAGTTTTTAAGTTTTCTTTTTCTTTTTATAGCATAGATCGGCGAACGAGCAAGTGGCTCACCTGATGATAAGTGATCTCCATCGCCTATGTACACCCACAATACCAAAATAATCACGGGCGCGTTGGTGACATTAAAGGAAAGGGATATCTAAGGCATTGGGAAGGGGACGAGGGATTTGGGCCTCCGGATATCTCACTCACCATACGAAACGCAGCAACAAGCTGCTACTTTACGCCGGTTTTCTGTAAGACAGGGGTAACGACCCGGACGAGCCTGCCTATTCATGCTACAGACAAAACTGCCTACACGTGGCTCTACCAGTCATAAAACTCACTAATTTTAAGTCATACCTACTAAATATAGGTAGAAAAGCTGCGAGTTAACTCTGCTGGCATCCACCTCTATTAAGTAATTAATGGCTACTGGTAGAATTATTCATAAATCTTTGAACTCTTGTACTGATGAAAAGTAATTATGAAAGTAATAATAATCATCATACAATTCATCGGAAATAAAAGAACTTGCAGCTTATTTGTAGAGAAACTGCTTGGTTCACTTGTGAAGCAAATAATTTTTTTATCTCAATATACACGAGATTAGTTTCGACTTCCATTTACCACTTTTAGGACGAACGTTAAATGATCAGGCAGAATACTGACGATTAATAGCTTTTTTACCTAAAGATTAGTTTTGGGTTACTTGAATACAATATCTGTGTACCTTTGTAAAAGATTTTCTCCGTGGATGAACCACGTGTAAAAAGCAAACGATTTTTTTTCCACTTTTTCTTGTGCAATTTGTAAGTTTGTACGCAAGCAGATCAACTGCAAACAATGAAAAATAAAGGGTATAATTTATCGTGTCGTCCAAACGGTACTTTAAAAGTTGTTCTTAGTGCTGCGATGGGTACTCGTATAACCGCACGAACGCAGAACATGTTTTTTCAACATGGCTTAAGAAAGAAAAAGGTTAACGACTTGTTTGCTGCAAAGTTTGAAGTATGGCTATTTGGCGCGTTGATGTAGAGTACAAAAAACTTGAGCATAGTTTTGGTAATTTTTCAGTGAATGTTTGCGACACTGGTTAATAAATAGACAATTTTTTTAACAAACATAAATATTCTCATATTTGTGAAAAACAATGTGCTTAAGGCTATCACTAAGACAAATCTTAGAAATCTGCTAGACTAATCACTTTACAAAAATATATTTGTAAGTAATATAGTTTTGCTACGGAAATTTTTATCGAAGCACAATTCGTATAATTGCGATCAATTTCTGTAAAAAAAAGTTTTAATAATAGCTATTTTATAATATTTGAGGAAGTGTTTATTTGATTGACATGTCGTTTCAAATGAATCCTTAACCAAAATAATCCTTGTAATATAATTAATAAACTCGTATTATGTTTATAATATTTTAAACAAAAAGTTGAAATACCAATTAACAACACTGCCACCGCGCTGAATTTCGGTCGCGCGAAATTTCCATTCCGGTAGGTTTTTGTATAACGCAAATCGTCAAGGTTATTGGCATGGAGTATAGTCTTAAAGGGTTGGGAAATATGTACATTGGGTACATTGTACATTAAACAATGTCTGGACATTAAAAGAGGCAATAACCCAAAATGAGTTTGTTTCGGCGTTTCTTCTCATGGCTAACCACGAAATGCCGACGTAAATGTTATGTAGCATAAAAAGTAACTGACATGTAAAAGTGATATTTATTATCCAATTTTCAGAATAAATTATTTGATTTGATTGTCCTAACTATATTACTTTAAAGATAATTTTTGACATATTTAGTTAATGGGATACATAAGATTATATGTACTTATCTTCTTCTTCAACCTGCCCATATCCCACTCGCAGTGAGGTAGTTTAAATGACCGGCCACCTGCCTGACTTCAACCCTACTAGGGAGAAAAGACCCAGACCCGAAACAAATATTTGTGGGTCACACAAACATTTTTTCTCGGTGTGGGAATCGAATCCACGGTCTCTCGCTCCACAGCCGGCTACCCGCCTACTGCGCCACGGAGGCTTGGTTATTATAGGTACTCATATGATTTTAAAATGAAATGATTTCCTATGAATTCCATGTATACTATACATATAATACTGGAATATTTCGCTAAAAGAGCTGTTAAATGACAGAGGCGAAAACAACAACTTTAAGCACAAAAAGCCCGAGTAGGTCCGTCTTATGTCTAAACATTATTACAATATACAAGCATATTTGAAACTATTATTGTCAAATACGGAGGGGAGGAAATTAAAGCGACACGTCATAAGCTCATGTCACAAGATTACAATAGAGAAATTAATATATGTTAGTGCCCTTAACAGCTCCTCTGTCAGTCTAGACAGTGGGTAGACACACTTAATAAATCACAGACGTTTTGTTAATAAATACTGCTTGAGAACAATGGTTCATAGTTTGTCTAAGTGGTAGAACCATACTGTAGACAGTTTTGTCTACAGTACGAATGGGACGACACAACTGGGTTGCTACTATTGTCTCACAGAAAACCGATGTGAAGTAACAGCTTCCTGTTGCGTTTCTTACGGTGAATGAGATAACCACAGGCCTATATCCCTCTCTACTTTCCTAATTCCTTAATCCTTTCCTTTTATGGTCGGCAACACGTCCATGATTCTTCTGACATTGTGAGTGTATTTACATGGGCGATGGAGTTCACTTACCATCAGGTGATCCATCCACTTGCTCCTCTGCCAGCAAAAAAACCATATAAATGATGACACATAAAATAACATAACATATACAACGTGTTATAGAAAGGGGCGGGCAAATTTAAGCAATGTATAGTGTAGGGTATAAGTATTTATCTCCCATAGTACCAAATCCGATTGCATTGCTAGTACAATAATTATAGAAATTTATTTTTTATCGAATGAGTAACATGTCGATATCGACTTTCAACTTTGGACAACACTAAATGATAAACAATGATACTATAGACCTCCTTTCATTTAATTATTTTATAATTAAAAAAACATTAAACAGTTGTCAAATGTCAATATTTAATTGACGCAGTCAGTTCGGCAAGTTCTGATTTTATAAAGTATGATTACGAGTTTAAAAAATATGTTGTAATTGACTAAAAACAAGTATAATGTATTGGTGTAACTGATAAAAGTTTTTAAGAGGATCGTCGACTGTAATAAGCCAAATTCATAGATGGAAGACCCGCGAATGAAGTCTTTAACATGCTTCTAAAGGATGGTACCTATTTGTCTTCAACACACAATCTCTTTCAGGTGTTAATTTGTGTTTAAATTACAAGTTACGTACGTATGTCCGTAGAATTACGTGCATCTTATTCAAGTTTATTAAAACGTGAGTATCGTTCATAATAATTAATAGTGATGTCATCAATCTGATCGATCTTAATAAACGAGTGATTAAATTTTACGTGAAATTTTCGGATGTCTTGGTTTTGAAAAGATCCGGTACATAAGTACTAATTGTACGGTGTATGTAATGACCCTAAAATATGACCACACCTTTCTGTAACACGTTGTATATACAACGTGTTACAGAAAGGTGTGGTCATATTTTAGGGTCATTACATACACTTTACAATTAGAACTTATGTACCGGATCTTTCAAAACCAAGACATCCAGAAATTACACGTTAATTTTAATCACTCGTTTATTAAGATCGATAAGATTGATGAAATCACTATTAATTATTATGAACGACACTCACTTTTTAATAATCTTAATTAAGATGTACGCAATTCTAAGTACGTAACTTGTAATTTAAACACAAATCAGTACCTAAAAGAGTGTTCGCTGAAGACGATATAGGTACTATCCTCTAGAAGCATTTTAAAGACTTCATTCTCGGGTCGTCCATCTATGAATTTGGCTTAATACAGTCGACGATCCTCTTAAAAGCTGTTATCAGTTGCACCAACACAATATCCCAATACATAATATTTGTTTTTAGTCATAACAACATATTTTTGAACTCGTAATCATACTTCATAAAATCAGAAATTGCCGAACTGACTGCGTCAAATAAATATTGACATTTGACAACTGATTAATGTTTTTTAATTATAAAAAAATTAAATGAAAGGAGGTCTGAAGTATCACTGTTTATCATTTAGTGTTGTCCAAAGTTGAAAGTCGATATCGATATGATACTCATTCGATAAAAAAGAAAAATCTATAATTATGTCCTAACAATGCAATCGGATTTGGTACTATGGAGTATAAAATACTTTTATCCTACACTATACATTGCTTAAATTTGCCCGCCCCTTTCTATAACACGTTGTATAGATCATTGATGAAATCGAATTCACAGGGTTTCAGTTACTGAAGTTACTGACTGTAAATGTTCATTAAAGTAGTAAGTCGAATAACCAATAGTATGTGGAATTGTAAAGCTTACTCTGGAAGCTTAGAGTCATATTCTATGCTTGTTCGAGAAATTTACACAGATAGTTCAAATACTTCCATTTGTTATAACCAGGCAACTACACCAAACATAGGGTAAAAGATAGGGTAAAAAAAAATACCAAAAAGTTTAAAATTAAAAAACCAATATTTGGATCGGTGCTATTGAATTTAAACAATCAAATTATAGAAAATACCGACTCAAATTAGGTTATTTTTAGCTATTTACTGTGTTTAAGGTGGTTTTATGTTTTAGTAAGTGGGTGCATGAATTACGAAGTATTAGTCTTTCATCCCTAACTTCACTCCCTCGGGGGTGGAATTTCTACTTACAGTTTAAATGGGACCAACTTTGAGCTATACCTACTCTTTCAAATAAAAAAAGGATTCATCCCACATGTGCCAGACTTATACGTTATACATTTAAAAAAAACGAAAATACAGGTCGAATTGAGTGCCTCCTTCGTTTTATTGTGGGCAAAAAAGAAGTATATCGATGCTAATAAAAATGCTAACAAGCTTATAACAATACACATTAAAAATATAGTACTCGTAAAGACGTCGAGAGTATATAAAAACTAAAGCAAAACCAATGTTCTATTAAATATTACAATTGCTGTTAAAATGTATACGATAATTCTTCCCAATACGGATCAATAAGGAAAAACAAAATGTTGGCGTTATTCCAACCACCGAATATTCTGACAAAAGCATCCTGCCTCAAACAACTGAAGTTTGGTAGTACAAAACCGATTTCTACTGCATTATGCATTTATCATAAATTTTACGCGGACTTCATTTGAATAATCTATAATTTTAATCAAGTGTTATAAAAAAGGGGACTGAGGCTATTTGAATATGACCATCATTGAAGTTAGTCGATTTCTGCGATAGGTATTAACAACTTTCGAATACTTTTAATAACAGTGTTCAGCAAGTGTAGTGCTTTCTAATTTAAAGTTCTGTGTGGTGTTGCTTCCAATTATCCGATTGCGTGGCGCTTACCCATCAGGCACGCGACCTGCTGTACTCGTCATTCAAGCAAATAAAATAAATCTTAAATGCGTTAATAGAAATACAGGTTGAGAAGGGGAGAAGGCATTTGATACCGTACGTAGCACAACAGCGAGTTACCACGTTCACTAGTGTTCTGAGACACAGTGGGAATAACCCAGTCGAGCCAATATTGTCTACAATGTGGCTCTACCACTAAATTCTTAAAGCAAGTAAAAATAATGTTAAAAAATGTATAACGAAAACTAAAGTCTAAAGTACCTTAAAATCCAAGCTAACTTTAGTACAAGGAAACAACATTTCTGAAATAATTCATCTTTAAATAACAAATGACAACGTAAGTGTGCGTCAGTAAGGAGTTAGCGTTGATAAATTGCCTGTATTTAAACTTTAAAACTGGCGTCTAAACAACTCAAGTTAAATTGTTTCGGCATCCAATTCGAGAATTGTAGTTTGAAATACTTTGTGAATTTATGTGGAGATCGGTTGAGGAAGTCCTGTAACTTTCCTCTTACTTATTTGTTAACAATGTTTACAATTGGCCGATTTTTATAAGCACACTTTCCAATTTTAGAGTGGTAGAGTCACGCTGCTCGTATTCCACTCACAGTAGGGTCGGCGCAACACGCTCTTCATGATACAGTTTTTTTTTATATTTAAACCTACATTTTTACAACCGGCCGCTTGCCTGACGTCAATCACCCTGAGGAGAAAACATCCAGACCTGAAACAAATATTTGTGGATCAATGGAAGTGTGAGAATCGAACCCGTGGACTCTCGCTTCACAGTCGGCTACTCACCCGCTGCGCCACGGAGGCTATCAATACTTCGAATCATACTTAAGAAATAAAACAAAAAAATGAATAACGGGATTGATGAAGTGGCGATAACCTAGCCAAGATTGGAACGGACTAACTAGAAAGGTCGGGGGTTTGATCCTAGCCCGTTGTGACGAAACCTGCAAACCTAATATTTCTCCCTCAGAATTTCAAAGTTGTGTTTTTTTATAGCAAGGCCGGAAAACGAGCAAGACGGTCACCTGATGGTATTTACCACGTAAACTCAGAATATCAGACGAATCATGGCAGTTGGCGGTGCCAACCTTAAAGGAAAGGGATGATTAAGGAGTTGGGAGGAAATAGGAATTTGGGCCTTCGGATATCTCACTCACCGTACGAAACGCTGCAACAAGCGTAAAGTGGCAACTTTACGTCGAAGTGTAAAGTCTACCAACCCGCATTAGGCCAACATGGTGGTTTAAGGCCTAACCCCTCTCATTAGTAGGCTTGAGCCCAGCAGTAGGATATTGTATTATCTACACACATTATGACAGCCTCCGTGGTGCAGCGGGCGAGTAGCCGGCTGCGAAGGGAGAGGCCGTGGGTTCGATTCCCGCACCGAGACAAATGTTTGTGTGATCCACAAATATTTGTATCGGGTCTGGGTGTTGTGGGACCGCAAGTCCCTCGTAGTTCCTGATACCCACGACACAGGTTAACCTAGTGTGGGGTCGAGACTATGTGTGTGACTGTTGGGTGTATTTATTTATTTATTATTATTATCATATAATTATGCGATCGATCGGATTTATGTTTTTGGCTCAAACATTATAATCCTAAACCGCCGACGATCAAAAGTTACATTATCTAAAAACATTGAAACATTAAAATCACTTCGAGGATTCACATAGTAATAACATTTGGAAAGTATCCAATCATAGTCAGTGTGCATTTGAGATTGCAATAAAATATTTTAATCCTTTTATTTGTGTCATTCCACGGTGCAATTATTTTTATTAAGCACCTATAAAGCTTTCAAATACGACAGTTCATTCGAATTGCCCTTTCTTAAATTTAAAAGTTGATTTAGCAGTATGAGAAGTTAGACAAAATGGCGAAAGATCGCAGTGGCTATAATGAAAGTGTCAAATGTAATATCGATGTAGTAATTATGGACATAAAGGATTTCACGTAAAAGATAAAACTAAAATAAATATTATTATTTACCAAGGCAAGATGTTAAATCTCGTAATGCTTAGTAATTTCACCGGCTTCAATGTCCTTCAAACCGGAACACAACAGTGTTTACACAGTGCTGCTTGGCGGCATAAACAGACAAAACGGTGGTACCAACCCAGACGGCCTCTCACATACGAGGGATCTACCACCTTGTTATGTCACGGGGTGACGAGCACTGTCCAATGCCATGCAGTGCTTTACAATTCAAAGTTCTGTGTGGTGTTGCTTCTGTTTATGGGGCAGGCGTGGCGCTTACCTTCAGGCGAACGACCTGCTCGTTTCGTTGCTCAAGCTAATAAAAAAAAACTCCTGCAGAAGTAAGACTACTTTGGCCAACTGCTATGAACTACTGATAGATGCCACTTTCATCTTCCGTAAGCCAAGAGAGATAGTGGTATGCATTTCATGACACCGAGTAGTCAAATTCGTCGAGTATCTGGGACATCTAAATCAAAATGTAAGATGGTAGGAATTGCAACGAACTGCTGTTTTAATTATACAAGGTACAATATTGTATACATATCATCAGCCTTGTCAAATTCACAATCATCTTAATCCAATTTGCCATTCTACAAATAAGACAGAATAAACCGGAGTGCTATCTGGGTTCAATTGATGCTGCACGCTACAATATCGTAATGATGCGGTCGCCCCGGGCCGGCCGGATATCTCTAGCCCCCGAGCGAAACGGCGGGAACAAGGTCAAAATCCGGCCATGGCGACGGTCATACATGTTTCGTTCGACGAACCCGATAAAGACTTTCAAAGTGATTGTGGTAAATGAGCAGTTTGTAGATCAGAATTTTGTAGCGCCTGATGAAATGATTGGTGTGATGATTGCCTTTACTGGTCTGAGAATTTTATTATTTTATCTTGGTACGGCAAGTGACTACAGGTGTAGTCACGATGGTAATATAGTGTAGTCTAATAATAACGTCAACCCATCGCTAGTATTACGCTGGCCAGCCGCCGTAACTGAATATACACCAGCTAATCCTGAAAGAGAGAAAGACAATTTAGCATTCCCAGAGACTCGTCTAGCCTCACTGCTCGGTGACAGCAAAAATGCGTACCACTGTCGACCCAGATGCACAGGATTTAAAGTGGCGGGTGTGTGGGTGGGATAGTCTCTAATTCCGAAACGAGACTCACCATAGAATGTTGAAGGTAAGAATGATAAAATGCTAAAAATTTAGTTTTGGATTTTATTAGTAGGTATTCAAACAACCGAAATAAATGTCTTTCTTCGGTCCTCATGACGTTCCACCATTACAGCAGTCAGTGGTCACACAACTTACATACTAGGGCTGGGCAACAAAGTGCACAAAAGCAGTTCAAGAACATCATAACACAACCACTTATGCAGAGAACATGTTTCTTTGTGCTCGTGATACATTAGAGGCATCAAAAAAGTCCCGAGATAAAATAAGTGAATCTAAAATGTTTGTTATACATATACGATATTTCAAGTCTCACAGTGTATTACAGTTTGAGATTTCCCACCAATGAGTTCACATATTGACCCGAAATTGCATAGTATATTACTGTATAAAATGGTACAGAAGAGATGGATAGTAAGTATGGGTACAGGGTTAACAATTTATCTTATTTCATAAATTCATGTTAAGTAATATTATTTAAGATTTTCCAGGATTCATTTATTATGTTTCACAAACATAGTGGCTATTAATTATCTAGTGGCAGCATACAGGTTTAAAAGGATGAGATTGCTCAGGGGTATCTGTAGCCGATATGGCGATAGACTGGCTGCCTATCACATCATAGAACAAAAAATAATCTGAGCGAGCCGTGAGTCCATTAGGTGCACCCCTGCCTAACTCGATTCGATAATACAAGCATTGTCTATTAAGTTAAATGGAGGCTATAAAAAAAGCATTTCCTCCTAACAGGGTTAGCTACACCTCTGATAAAAAAATGGTTCTTAATATTATTTCGCTGGTTAATTTACAAGAACCTCAAAGGGATATAATAAAATTGGCGCCATAATCCCAACCGTACTTAACCTTTAAAATTGTTGGCCTTTCGTGAATTCGTAAGACCGTAAAGGCCTTAACTCTGGTAATAATTTGTACTATTTATTACATGTTATTTAATTTTGTATAGTTAAAATATTACTCGGATAGGAACTTTCCCATAGAAAATATACAAATTAGTTGCTAATGGAAGCAACCAATCAAAATAATAACGTCATAATAATATTCTGTGGTATATGGTACTGCCACGCCATGTTTCTCGACCAAAACATTATCATTTAAAGTACCCTTAGAAACCTCGAAGTGTCAAGCAATCGTTAACATTCATCCATAACTATTTGTCTAATAAATATAACTTATTCAAAATGTGTAACTACATGCCTTATTACCTCACTAGTTTAAATTGTTATTGGAATTAACTATGTTAACAAGATTATTATCTTCAATGGACTTTAACTAGGTCACTACACATCAATATATTTTTTGGTCCTCTACACGTAAATACGTTTCGAATACAATAAACGTGTACGAAGAAAATATTTTATCAAAATGTTGTAAGAAACAGTGATCCTCTCAATAGAGGCTTCCAGCCGTCCATATCCCATTGGCTGAATAGAATCATTCCGAGCCCAATATACGTTTCGGTGAGTTTGTGTAAATGTATTTTTCAATCAATTGAAAAAAATATTTATTTTATTCAATTTTCTTTTTCTTGTGACTTAATAGGAAATTGGTTTTTACGCACTAAACATCTGTTAGGTTATGTTGTTTGGAAGAGAACACATAATATGTATTTTTTTCATTTGGTATTAAGAATATGAACCTATTATTAAGAGTTGCGCTAAAATTTTAATAAGTACTTTAACACTTCAGAAATAATTACGCGGAGCTTTTCGTCTACAGTGATCAAATACTACATCAAAACTAGAATTACTTTTTGCTGATCCAATTCTCGGTCCTGCCCTCATTGTACATTTTGTACAGCATCGGTTGGCAAACGAGTAAGTGCATTACCTGATCTCCACCGCCCATGTACGCTCAGAAGAATCATGGTATCTTTGCCGACCGTAAGGAAAGGGATAATTAAGGGATTGGGAAGAGGGGGGGGGGGGGGGGATTTGAGCCTCTAAATATCTCACTCATTATAGAAAACGCAGCAGCAATCTGCTAGTTTACGTCGGTTTTCTATCAGACAGTGGTAACGGCTCGGTCGAGCTGGGCCATTCACGCTTTAAATATTACTATCTATGGCGTGGCAGGCCATTCACGCTTAAGACATAACTGTCTACGGCGTAGCTTTACCACCCAAATTTTACAATTAGAACATTTTGACCAGAAAATAATTGAACGTAACCCACAACAAATAAAGTTGATCTACGTCATTTGCTCATAGATGGCGTCACTGTCATAGGAGATCGCGCAGACGGTTCGCTCGACCCTCCTTGATACGATACGCTATCAATGTTATGTTATGGTGATCGAACGTTTACAAGTCTAGACATTGAATAGATTTCATGCAATCGTTACGATTCCCACGCAAAACTGTTAAGAGATTCGTTTTGGTTGATATCTTTTTTCGTCCCTTTGAGCGATTGTGGCGTAGGTTATTTTTAACTTTATTCATAAGGGTAGGTACGTATTAAGTATTTTTTATGACACTGATGATTTAACATTAACCAAAATATCCAAAAATTACATTGCAGAAAGAAATCACAAATTAAGTTAAGGCAACGAAGAACATTGTAAATCGGATAATACGAAAAAGATGAGACGTAAACACTTCCTCAATACAAAACCAACAGCAATCATGAGATACCAAATGTGGTTTAAAATTTACGACTCGCAAATATTTATTTTTAATTCCCATTGTTACGTTGCCGCTGGAATTAGTGTTAAGTACAGCGTATAAGAGGCATTACATTTGTCTCGTACATGATGACGAAATAAAGTAAGAGTTTCTCAAATTTAAATTAAATTACATGTTCTACTTCAAATTGTATGTCGCGTTTCGTTTTACTATTCCTATGACGCGGGCTGCGTGCCTGAAAGAGTGAGAATGAGCGAGTGACCAAGACGCCTCGCCTCATTTGAAGTGGGTCCTTGTACTGGTTCGGTGCAAGGTTACTCTTACAAACTCATTTTAAAATCGTGCCCTACTCAACATTAGCTGGAATATAAAACCTTATTTTGTCAATATGGACACGTTTTTGTGGGGTTCCATGCGTAAACGTAAGCAATTATATACATC
This sequence comes from Mimas tiliae, assembly GCA_905332985.1. Lineage (NCBI taxonomy): Eukaryota > Metazoa > Arthropoda > Insecta > Lepidoptera > Sphingidae > Mimas > Mimas tiliae. Next base: position 11,265,146 of record HG995238.1, read on the forward strand.
TGGTAAGAACGCATCATTTTTAACCAAAAACTACTTTGAAATGTAATTAACTACTAACGCGACGGAGTTTTAAAATCAGAAATTTTATTAATAGCCATCAATAAGATGATTGATAGTATAGGCCGGCAAACGAACAAGTAGGTCACCTGACGGTAAGCGATCTCCGACCCCCACACTACCACGCCACAATACCAGACATATGGGCGCGTTACCGACCTTATAGGAAAGGGAAAATTAAGAGATTGGGAAGAGGGGGTGCATTTGGGTCTCCGGATATCTCATTTCACTGGCTTCAATGTCTTTCGAGCCAGAACAGAAGTAACAGAGCTAACGCTACTAACTGGATATATATACTCGCTTAACGGTAGAAATAGACAAAGCGGTGGTACCAACCCAGACGGCCTCTCGTATACGAGGGACCTACCACCTAGTGGTACCTACTGTGATCTTCAGGTATTAAAACATATTCAACTTTCTATTATATCATTCTAGCAATTTCAAGAAACGTAATTACCCCTTGAAGAAATATATTGTCAAAGGAAATATAATAAAAGATTTATTCGTTCATTATGTTTTTGATCGGAACTTAATCCAGTGTACTTCACATGGTTCGTGCGTTTGATTACAAGGCAATAAATTTTCTGAATAAACCTAATAAGGGCCTATTTGTCGCTGAAAGGAAATTTACTGGGTACGTATTTTTTATTTCTGATATTTTTGGAAGGTCATTTACGTACAGTATACACGCAAACTCATGTTATAGTGCGATCAGCAGCGTTTCAAAAACAATATTTTAATAATTGTATTATTATAGAAAACAAACAGTATATAGAAATTAATAATACGTCAAGACTTACACCTTATCCAATAAAGTTTCCCATATAAAAGTACTATTACACTCAGCACTGTATGAAGACTCTAAGACAACTTTTGTGTAGTACAAGTATACTATGTATATGACTGTATAAGTTATTTTATTTTATTTATTAGGAACAGAAAACAGTTCCACATTGAATAATTAAAATAAACGCTTACATACAAAATTTATACAGTATCTAACTAAAACCCTGTTGGCCCTTTTTGGGTCGTGAAGATAGATATATAGACAGTTTAGTAAAAATAGTTAAATAAAAAATATAGTAAACAGAAGCGAGATATTAATTAGCCTTACACAGTTAACTTAAAAAGTGAGCGTAAAAAATGTAATTTTCATCTGAAAAGTGATGAACAGCTGACTGATGTGACGTATTGACGAAGACGACGCCGCAACTTGCTATCTCGCTCTGGCTCGCGAGTCATCGCTCTTGCAGAGGTAATCAATCGAAATACGGCTTACAAACATTAAAGTAATCAAAATTTAAAATATTATATGATTCTTTTTATGGTGTCATTTTCGTATGCGAGTTATTTGATTACGTTTAAATATTGATTCTGATATCAGTTCAAACGCCCAACAGGATTTTTGTTGTACGAGTACCTATATGTGTACTCCACAACACTGTGCACGAATTAATTGTTCACTATGTAGGTACAGTAATGGCGCTTTTGGTGTCTTTTATGAGAATTTACTTTTATTAGACAGTATCTAAGTTACATTTTGAGGTTTTATTCCTATTCATATCATTTTGTCAAACGTGTCCTTATTAAGACAATTATTATCAAGCACAAACTTTTCACATCGCACTATTTCTGACTACCTATTTTTTAAACCATCCAAACTTTTTGTCACGCCACCGATAGCGTTCAATCAAATAAAAATATATCCATTTCTCCCTACTTATACGGAATCTTCAACGGGAATTCGTTTGGGTGTTCCCTTTGGAGTGCCAAAATCATCAATAAGACACAATTTCGCTACGAGTGACCGAAAATCACATTTTTTTATTATCTTCATACTCATTGATATCATTGGATTGTGATGTTCCTTGTTTGTGGTGTATCTAGCCTTCAACCGCCCCTTATAGCTAGAACCAGACCGTTCGCTTATAAACACTCTTTACATACATACATTACATACACGCATAACACTCGATTACTGGTATATTAATACGTAATCGATCGGCAGAAAAATAGACTCTTCGTAATGGCGAGTGTATTTATAAAATCAGTATCGCAGCGGGCGAGTAGTCGCCTGCGAAGCGAGAGGCCGTGGGTTCGATTCCCACACCGAGACAAATGTTTGTGTGAACCACAAATATTGGTCTCGGGTCTGGGTGTTGTGGGACCGCAAGTCTCTCGTAGTTCCTAATACCCACGACACAGGTTTACCTAGTGTGGGGCCAGGACTATGTGTGTGACTGTTGGGTGTATTATTATTATTATTATTAAAACGATTTATAAGGTGTTATTTCACATAGATGTCATACTTATTATTATATACTTCATACTTCCAAATTTTTTCGAATTAATTGTTATTTTTTGGGAGAATATTTTACACATTCAGCAACAATAATCGTTTACACAAATGTCATTACCTTTTCTATACTTGTCCTCAAAAATGGCTTCTTAGAGCTTTTTTTTAATCTTATACTGTACGATATCAAAACAAAGTATCTCTTTAGTCGCTCCCGGGTCCGCAATTTCCGCGATCAACACAAAGATTCAGATATAAGAGCTCTTTGTGTTGTTTTTATAGGAAAACATTATTACTTACCTTTTTACAATGGTTGTTCTGGATTTGTCGAAATATAAAATTAATAGGTAGGTATTTGTCGCCGTTGGTAAATTGAATGTGTTCATGTGTCCCTCGTATGCAAGAGGCTGTCTGGGTAAGTACCACTGCGTTATAAACAGATAAGATTTTAAGAATAATAATGTAAAAAAACCGCACCGAATTGAGAACCTCTTCCTTTTTGAAGTCGGTTAAAAATACTGACGTAGATAATATAATGTGAGGTTTAAACGAGAGATTGCACCAAATATGTGTTGTCCCCGTTTATACAGTTATCATCTGTAAATTTCCTTTTGTTTTAATTAATATTGGTGATTATATGGTTATTGATATATTTACAATATTAATCCCCCCCCCCCTATCACATCATGGGACGGAGATACGCTTGGCGAAATGTGGGTGTACTGGTTACACCTCTGCCTACCCCTTCGGGGATTACAGGCGTGAGTGCCTATGTATGATATATTTATTAGCTTGAATGACAAGACAAGCAGTCGCTCGCCTGATAGTAAGCTCCACGACCGCCTACAAACAGAAGCAACACCATGCAAAACTTTGAATTACAAAACAGTACATGCCACTGGACTGCGCTCGTCACCCCGTGTTAAGTCTTGTACTGCCCTTTAGTTTCACTAGCTTCAATATCCTTCAAACCAAACAGCAGAACAACGCTGTTTAGCGGCAGAAATAGACATAGTGGTGGTACCAACCCAGACTACCTCTCGCATACGCCCTCGTACCTACTAGCTTGTAAAATTTAAACGTTTTTTTGGACCACATTGACTTTTGTTTCGGCTCGCGCCGGCACGCGTCGTTTAACATAAGCTTATCAGATACAGTAACATTAATTTACAACAACTACTTAAATGTCACGACTCTCTAGAGTAATGAAGCATATAGTGTTACACAAATTGCATTACGGATTATACACAAACATATTGAACCAGTTGACTTGACTCTAACTGAGTTTAACGAGATTAGAAACTTGCAACTGCCACAGAACATGTTCAGTGCTGTAGAGGATCAGAGGGGCGAGCACGAACAACTTACGAATAAGTATTCCAATCGAGAACGCTCGCATTAGTATACTAACAATAATAATAATAACTTTATTGAGCACTAAACATAGAACCGAGAACAAAAATACAAACGACAAAAACTAATTAGTGCTTAAAATAAATTTACAAATCAATGCTTAACAGGGACCCCAAACTAGGCTAGGCCCTGTATCTTGGGGACCAGAATAAGTAGTTAGGTGTACATAATTTTATTATGTAAACAAAGTAAACTAAATATTAAAAAATTAAAACTCAATTTAAAATCTAAGTATATCTAATAACAAAAGGTTTATTTTAGTTATTAATCATAAAGATAATTAAGATAAAATTTTAAAAACTATAACATAAAATACTGTAACATCAGTCATTTTTAGAACTTAAGGGGTTATTACATTAAGAACGTTTTCTGTTTCCTCATAATCTAGTGTGTGCAGCCATTTTACTACGTTCAACTTTGCCTTTGAAACCGTGAGGCTTTTCAAGTCGCAGTGTTTCATGACCAAGTTGTAGGTTTGTGCTCTATGAAACTCACCAAATCTGCGTCCGAATGATGTTTTTATAGTTGGTAGAGGTAATCTAAATAAGTTAGTTTTATGAAGTTTCAAACACTTTTTTTGACATTTCGATATGAATACGTTCTCGCAAGTTATTCGTGCTAGCACGAATAAGCATTAATTATTAACTAGTTAATGCTTATGGATAAGACACATTTTATTATGTTTTACATAAATAGGAATTTATGTCAATTGTCATTATGTTTACATCATATACAGAAGCCCGCGCCTGTACCCAGGTACAGGTGGGCAGAGATGCATCTAGTGTTGCTAATGACCTAGTGATCCTCTTAGAAAGTCAATTGGCTTACAAAGTCAATCCCAAGCCCGGGAAACTCATTTTCTTCGAATCCTAATGTCACCCTCAATTTGCGATATATAAGTACAATAAGATTGTGGTTTAAAGTTAATTATATAAAAAATCACGAATTTGAGTCTAGTAACTTTAAATAAGAATGGAAGTTCGTTTATAAACACAAAACAAGAGCAAAATTTTACATAATTTAGTTTTTATATAATTAAATTTATTGATGACTCGGGTTACTTACTTCAATTCGTAGAAGTCTACGAAGCGTAGGTGTATCGTGAACTGGAATTTCCTAGGGTTTTATGCCCCTTCAACCCAGCCGCCAAATTTAGTACATGACTCATAGAAAAGTATTTCTTACTAGCTTCGAAACTTCACCCACGTGAACGGCCTTTTCCAGGATAAAAAGTCATGGTCAGGTCAGGTCATGTTCTACCAGTGTGCCTAATTTCATCCAAACCGTTCAGCCGTTAAGGCGTGATTGGTTAACAGAGTAAAAAACTTTCAATTCGGTTAAAATTTAAAAAGCTCGAACTCTACGTTTAGTTTTGTTTATTATAAATTACCTTTATTTAATTAGCCCACGATTTTATAAAATATTGTTAAGTATTTTAAATTTTTATTAGTTTGAATGACGAGACGAGCAGGTCGCTCGCCTGATGGTAAGCGCCACGCCTGCTCATAAACAAAAGCAACGCCACACGTAACTTTAAATAACAAAGCACATGGCACTGGACTACGCTCGTCACCCAAAGACATAAGGTGTTAAGTCTCATAATGCCCAGTAATTTCACTGGCTTCAATGTCCTTCAATCCGGAACACAACAGTGCTTACATACTGTTGCTTGGCGGCAGAAATAGACAAAGCGGTGGTACCAACCCAGCCGGCCTCTCGCATACGAGGGACCTACAACCTATATAATAAAAAAGACAATTACATAGCTAACCGTTCAAGTTGCTAGAATGGGACAGTTTAATTCCCTCAGTGCAGTTTAGGTGTCCAGAGTGCATATAAATATGCATTAAAATGCCACAACATTGATTCTCACAGCATAACCTCTGTGTAGACCATTTTGCATGTGGTCTAAATGCTTAGATTTATTTTAATTAAACGTTTATTCTTCGTGTTTAATAATAATAATAATTGATTAATTTAATTGAAACTATAATAATTATTTTTGAAATAGTATACAATAATAATTGTTTAAAATGTGGGCGTACATGGGCGGTGGAGATCACTTACCATCAGGTGCCCTACTTGCTCGTTTGCCGGCCTATACTATATAAAAAAAAAAGTAATTCTTATTATTATTATCTACCTCCCTTAAACTTGATAGTGTTGGTATTATGTTTGTATACCCAAAAGCAATACACCACATTATTGAAATTCAACCATGTCGTACCTTGTAAAGTTGTTGCCAAGCCAACAATATTCATCAACGCATATTGTTTAAGTTCCACGTGACTTAGTAAAGTTTAATACGCAAGGACAATGTCTTGACTACAAATAACCTAGTTCCATAGACACAAATATCACGACTTTGTGCTACAGCACCAACTTGGATAGCGACTTCTGTCTCATTCTTCCATCTGCCCTTATCCCACTCGCAGTGGGGTCGGCGCAACATGCTTTTTAAAATGATTTGGCTTGTAGTTTTTACGACCGGCCGACTGCCTGACGTCATCCCCTCTGGAGAGAAACTGGGGATAACGACTTCTGTATTTGGAGAAAAGTATTTCCACGAATCGTATTTCAAGACAAGTCAGTATAGTAGCTTTATCTTTTTACATATCAACTTTATTTAGTAGGTTATAGTTTAGTTGAAACATTAACTTACTTTACTTTAAACACTTTTTTACCACATTTCGATCGATGAAAGTATTGATTTATTTACTGTCACGTTTAGTAAGTAGTAGTAGTAAGCATTTATTCGAATCAGTAACAAAATCAGTATAGAACGTACGGCTGCAATAAACTCCTTTGCAATCAGGATAGTTAAGCCTCATTACAGGAAGAAAGTTTATCGCTTGACATCGGTGTGAATAGTAAACAAATAATAAGAGTGCAAGTGGGCCACATCATGGACAAAATCTTCTGCCCAAAGCCAACCTCCCCTGCACGTGGTACATTCTAATGATCATCGGACGAAGCAATGGCGAAACTTGGTTCCCTTTCCGGGTTGCGGATCACAGGTCGACCCAAATAATGTCACACCTATGGTATGAGAAGGCGGACCCTGACATTAAGCCGGGATAATGCCAGGCAGAACGAAAAAAGAAAAGATGCAGCCTCATAAAAGGCTGTTTTCTGATATATTCTCGCCTATGCCGTTAGAACAAGTCTCATCCATCTAAATGAGCCTTCAAAGTTAATCAATCCGTAGAATTACAGTTAATTTATTTAACATAAAATATTATTATATATATATTATTATTATATAAGTATCGTGAGCCAAATATCAGTATAACATTTTTATTCAAATTCCTATTTATTTTGGTTTCATAAACCTTCATGATATAAATCAATTTATTCTTTATCATTCTTATTATATATATTTTTACGACACAATCAAAATATCGTGATCGTATTTCCTTCAGTTATTTGTATCTGCCAATCTCTATATTCCATCAATATTTTCTAGGTACCTTTCTGTTACGAGTACTAAGCGGATACCTAAACTTATTATAGTGGAGATAGATTTGAAAATGTTATAAGTGTTTGCTTATATTTTGACATTTCCTTTGATTATTATTTCGTAAACTGGCATCAGTTCTCAAATATTTAGGAAAAATATGAATACATTTTCCTAATAATATACGTCAAAAATCAAGGTTTTAAACGTAAATTAATAGGAAAAAGATAAAAATAAAAGTAGATCGGTGTCACTTTATGTATTCAGTAAACCTTACACATCGACAGTTTTGGACATAAAGTCTGTGCAAATACTAGGTATAATCTTAAATAATATATCCCAGTATATTTATTATTTATATATACAATTTAGCCAAATCGGCAATGCCTTCGAAAATGGAATTTAAAATTAATATAAAATATGTTGGTTTAGGATTCTAATCCCACTTTTAAATCGCTTGCTGAAGTCTAGACGCGTACTGCTCCCGCGACGGCGAGTTCATTCTGAACTATGTGAGTAGATTTTAAAAATATACTTCTTTAAAATATTTCTGAAATATTTGTCCTTAGAGCTCTAAGCTCTAAGCTCTATTTATTTGCTCTAAGGGTACTTATACAATGTGTTACAAAAAGGTGTAGTCAAATTCAAGCAACTTATTGTATACAATATAAGTTTCACCCTCCAAAGTACCAAATCCGTTTGCATTGCGAGGACATAAAGTATTTTCTTCAACATGTCGATATTCAACTAACAACTATGGACAATACTAAATGATACACAGCTGAGCTTTTGTCTCACTCCAGCATTTTTATTCTCCTTCACGCACTTCACTTCATTTATAGGGATGTGATCGATCGTAATAAACAAAAGATTAAAATTCGCATGAAATTTTCGGATGTCTAGATTTTGATAAGATCCGGTACATATAGACTGTCAGGTGAATGTCATGAATGGCCCTTAAATATGACCACACCTGTAACTCGTCGTATACAGCTAACACAACACGAGTAGGTAATACACGCATCTTTAATTAAAGGCCTGTATTGAGGTATGCGATTGAAATAGGTAGCCCGCGATGCGTGTTCCGAGTCAGATGATATCGACAAATGAAATTTAAATGGGACCACCCCCGAATTAAACCCTATCGAATACAAAAAGAATTGTCCAATTTGGTCCATATTTGGCACAGTTATGAGTGAATATATAATAAGAAAAAGAAAATATAATTAAACAGAAGAATTGAGAACGTCTTTGGTTTTTTGCGTCGGTTAAAATAAAATTTTATTAGACTTTGTGAAGTTTATAGACGGATAAAATACTAAGAAGGGAAGTGATAAGAAAGCAAAAACCTAAGTGTAGGGTTAGGCATTGTTTTAATACTTCCTTACATTGCTTTTTCCTTCGTTTTGAAGGTATGTTTCACCAGTGCTGAGTACTGAAACTGTAACTTTGTGGATGGATATTATTATTTCACTGAAGCAGATGGACACTTGATTTTAATGTTTATATACACGTGCTCTTTTAAACAAAGTATTTTAAAGTAAAGTATTTTTGTCATTTAATTGAGTAATAAATAAATTAAATATTTAGCATGTTAAGGTGGTATAGTGGAGTGTAAGTGGGTCACCAACATCTAATGCCCAAAGTGAACGTAACCTGCACGTGGTTCCAAATGATAAACGGACAACGCAATAGTAAAATTTAGTCCTGGGTGGTGGGAGTCAGACGGCGGTTCGACCCATACCAAATACGTTCAAATCTATAGTACGATAAGGCTGGCCCTGGTATTAAGCCGGGATAATGCCAGGCAAGAAAGAAAAGAAACGAAAAAATAGGTATTATGTATATATCCGCGACCATAGCAATTATTTTATTCCGGTTTGAAGAACATTGAAACTAGTGAAATTATGAGACTTAACATCTTAAGCAATTAAATTTTGTTCGGTTTCTTTTGCTACTACTTATTTATTAATAAGCGCTTACCATCATGCGAGCGACCAGCGTGTCTTGTCGTTCAGACCATCGAAATAAGATAACTAGAACGATAACTCTATATGAATCTGTCAAAAATACGGCTCCACTTACTTACACATGTAAAGGTAATCACACGTAACACTCATACACGCAACAAGAACTATTATTAACGTTCAAAATCAACTTTATTTCATAAAAGTAAATGTCTAAATATTACATTTCTAAATCGGGATACAACGTTCTGCACCGCGCAAAAATGAGACGTTTAAGTGTCAACTAGAGATCATGAACCAATTTTATGAATTGATGAATGAACGAGCTGCACAGACTTTTATAGCCCTGCCTCCTTGCACAGAGTTTAGGTGGGGTAATTTTTTTGCTTGAGTTACGTTTCATGTCGTCTTATTTCGATGATTCAGACGAATAAAGAAATATACCTGTCAATTAAGTGAATAATGTTAAAAAAAAATAAGTTTTTTAGTGTCTACATCTATCTAGAGCGAAGAAAAGCGATAGTTCAGGGGGGAGTGGTACAAATGATCAAGATGACAGTCGCAAGTTCAAAACCAAACCTAAGAACATGCACCTCTGGCTTTTCTAGTTGTTAATTATCGGTTGCTATAATAAATAACAATACACAAGTAACTTGGCATTGCTAATGTCTATGGGGACGGTGACCACTTACCATCAGGTGGGATGTCAGCTCGTTTACCTTCGGAAGCTAATTAAAAAAAAACTTAGAAAAGTACGAAGTCTGTCTTAGGTTGGATTCGACCCCGCGGGATTGGTTTCATCATTTAGGTTAACAAATTTTAAAAATACTAGCCCTGTATTATACACCTGCCGGGCCTCCTCTACTAAATGAGGACTTTAGTCCACGACGCTGGCCTTCGAAATTGTTATGGATAAATTACTCAGGTATGCAGGTTTGCTCACGTTGTTTCCTTCATTGTTAAACCAAACAATAATTAACAATTAAGACATACGTAACTTAGAAAAGTTATTGGTATGCTCTTGGGGTTGGTTTTGAATCTGCGACTTTCGTCTCGACAGTCCGTACCACGCCCCGTTGAGCTGTCGCTGCTATCTGATTAAAGCTTATTTTAATTACTTATGATCTTCCGAAAGGCTTACCGCCGTCATATCATAGGATGGAAATATGCTCGGTGAACAGTGAGTGCACTAATTACACCACTCCCTACCCCTTTGGGAATGCAGGCGTTATGTTATATCTTCTTTCGTTATAAGGGGAGAGGGAATAAAAAATACGTCACTGATACGGCACAATATTTAATTATTATATCTAAATAGTTATATTTTAAAATACATTTTTTATTCACAGTACAAAAATAATTGTACAATTTTCGTAAGCCTCTCGTTTGTCTATAATTTACAATTATACATACATTTTAAACGGGTACTAATCTTATATGTTTAGATTAATAATTACAATTTGTAATACTTAATTTCATATAAAATCCTATAATTACCTTATTTAAAAATAAGTAGCATTTTCATTTTTCCAGAGTTATTACGATAATCTTTTCAATTGTGATTTTACCACTGAATAAGCGCAACGAGTGATTATAAGCAGAAACAAATAAAAGTAAGAAACTAATAATAAAATGTCAGTCAGTTATTTCTTCGCAACAGCTCTCTGTTTCGACTGTTTAACCGGTATTTCAGACGCTACGGAAACTACTCATATTCATAGGCATTGACAGAGATGTGAACACAATCTTCACTCACGCAGTTGTTCATTGAAAGTATATTTGGCGGAATGAAGGTGCGCGGGGAGCCGACGCATGACTGTATTGGTTCATGGGTTGACAGTCGTCGATAATGATGGCTAGATCATCTTATTGTTCGTAGGCTAGACCACAGATCACGTAAATGACGTATCGCATGCGGGGCAAGGGGTAAGTGGGGGCGGAGTAGATAGGTAGACCCGCGATTGTACTGTCGAGTGTGATGTTATCTCCCCGCCGTGCGACTCCGCCTTACAACCCCGTAACACCCATACTTCACTTTGCTCTTGTCTCCTGCGGCCCCTTATCCCAGAAGTGATACGCCAGTTATGCGGTCTATCTAGATGTAGACTCTCAACTATCTCCACCACCGTCCAATTGTGCTTACGATTCATATCTTTTTTTGTACACGTGCCTAATACTATCCCCATATTCATATCCGTTCACACACATCTACGTAGTTTGTTAGCAATCCGGTGCGCCTTTGCAGTCTGACCGTTTGTTTAAGGTATCTCTTAAGTCTTATTAATTATAGTTAATTGAACTTTTAAATAAGGTATAGTTCTCGTCATACTTTATGGCCGCTCTGAAGTTAGTCACGTCAACCGCCCACTACACCTCCCGACGCCGCTCTTGACTAACTTCAGAGCGGCCATAAAGATTTTCGAGAACTATAATTTGATTTTTCAAATATATTTTTGACATAACAATAAACGTATCTAATAAATCTTAGGAGTTTTTGAAAGATGAAATAATGAAAAGAATGTGTTATACTCTTTTGTTTTAAGTATTATATGGAAGACATAGCCCTAGGTAAACGACACGGATTAATAACTGGACTGGATTATTCTGCTGCTTATTACTAGTCTATAAGTATCAATTATGTATATACATGTGCAATAAAAAAATCTATAGTGCAGCAATACCTTCGGCACTCAAGCAAAATTATTCATCTATTGTCAATATGATAACCCATCATAACCTTACTTTATGACGAAATGCATAGGTACATTAAAATATACTTAATAGTACTTACGAAATAATCTTATTTTTCCTAAACATTCTATATACATTTTGAAATTTCCCGTGGTTGTTCCATATATTCTTTGGTACACGATTAAGTTTCATTTAAAGTTTGGAGCGACTTAGAAATACGCATAATTATACATATTTTTTACTTTTCGATTCCTATTGGCGTTGCTTAAATTAGTAATAAGTTTTAAAATACAGGTAATGCTACTTTAAACTAATAATACATTGTTATAAAAGTAATACTAAGTACTGGTTTATAACATAAATGCGTCGTTCAAACATTTTGATCGTTTGACTAGATTTCATGAGTTATAAGACAAAAGAACTAACTGTGATCTTTATAACAGATGTAACACGTTATCATAGTGCTTTGAACTTTACTGGTTTATTTAACTACCGAGAATTTTCCTTGATTACGTAGTAGTCGCCAATCATATTCTATTCTTTGAATAGAACTCTTAATTGGTTACGATAGTTAAATAAAACAGTCAAAATTCACTGTTCTTAATTTGTTTACACTACAAAGTTACTAAAAGCCGAACCACGGACACCTTAGTCGTTTGTGAGCCTTTGACAGCTCCGTGGCGCAGCGGGCGAATAGTCGGCTGCGAAGCGAGGGGCCGTGGGTTCGATTCCCACACCGAGACAAATGTTTGTGTGAACCACAAATACTGGTCTCGGGTCTGGGTGTTGTGGGACCGCATGTCCCTCGTAGTTCCTGATACCCACGACACAGGTTTACCTAGTGTGGGGTCAGTACTATGTGTGGGACCGTTGGGTGTATTATTATTATTAAATAATATATCAATAGTAGGCGGCGTGTGAACACGGCATAAGTCGACGTTAAAGCATGACGTCACGCACCGGCTCGCTGATCACTCGCTGTCAGTCCTTTCCGGATACTAGAACAAGGAGTTGGGTGCGGCGAGGGTCCGTCGGCGGCCGAGACACGCTGCTGCTGCGGGTTCGATTCAGTATCTAAACGTTAATACAGACTCTTTTAATGTTAGGCGTTAAAATAACTTTAAAAGAAAACCCTTCAATATTAAGCGTGTAATATCAGCAGCGCTTTTATCGTTTTCCTATGTCTTTACATACTGCAAGAGTCTCTACATAGAGATATTTACATAGAAGCACTGAATGAATATAATGTAGAGTTGGGTTAAGACATTCAATAGTTAGATCAGATAAATGGATAACTTTATTATTTTATTGTATTCATATTTATTGTATTTTATATATCTATATTGGTAATATTTAAGGGGAAGGAGATTTGAAACTTCGGATATCTCATTAACCATACGAAATGCAACAGCAGACGTTATCTGTGAGATAATGATAGCGAGTGTAATTGGGCTACCAGAATCTTAGGGTCAAAGCCAACCTCACGTGCACGTAGTATACTCTGCTGATTAACACACGAGGTAATTTAAATGGCGAAACTTGGTTACGGGTTGTGTGGGTCAGACGGCGGGTCACCCCATATAATATCAAATACCGTCAAATCGATGATACTTGAAGGCGTACCCTGGCACTAGGCCGGGATAACGCCAGACAAAAGAACGAAAGAGTAATAACAACCAAGTCGAGCTGACCCATTCATATTGTAGACAAAAATGTCTACAGCGTGGGTCTATCTATATTTTCTCTTATATATAAAAATCATTGCTGTTCGTTAGTCTCTGTGTGTTTGAGAGGGACCCTGGATGGTTTATATTTACAATTTACAATTGGACCCGGTAGGTGGCGCTGCTGTAGTTGCGGGAGTAACCGCGCGGGACAGCTAGTCACTTTACTTGTAAAAGTGAGTGTAAATGAGTTGAGCATAGTACCGTAGCAACAGAATGCGATCGCTTGGCGTGTGTGGAGCTGAGCAGGTCTGAGTTGGCGGTGGAGTCGGATCTCGAGCGGAGCGTGCCGCGTCCGTGGCGCTTGCGGTGTCGGCCCCACCACAACCACTTGTATGGCGCCACACGTCTGAAATCATACATTACAAAGATAGTATAAATACAATTTAAATACAAATTAAAAGTGGTAGAGCCACGGTGTACAGAGATTTGTCTACATTATGAAAAGAGCAGCTCAACCCGGTTGTTACCAGTGTCTCGCAGAAAGCAGACGTGAAATTGCAGCGTTTCGTACGGGAGAGACCTAAATGGTCAGGGGCAGGGACTCCTTCTCCTTCCCTTAGTCATTGTTTTCCTTTAAAGTCGGGAATGTCTCCATGATTCTGGTATTGTTGGTGCTCATAGGCGGCATAACAACTTATGTCTCGGGGTGACGAACGCAGTCCAGTATCATGCAGTGCATTTTAATGTCTTACAAAACTGTAAACAGCGTGGCTCTACCGCTCTATCTAAACCCCAACAGTGCCTATACACTGTTGCTTGGCGGCAGAAACACATAAACCCAGTGGCTGTGGTCCCAACCCAGACGGCCTCTCGCATACTACGGATCTACCACCTAGTAAAATACCCACCTAGTAAGTATAATAATAATGCAATATATTACCTCAAACTGGTATAAATATGAGGTGAGAACATGCAGCATATGAGCGGGTTGGCGGCTGAGTTGAGCGGCGCCAGGCTCTGTATCAGCGTGGCGATGGCAATGTTGCGCTGCGTCGCCGGTATGTGGTCATATACTTGCAGCAAATCAAATACTATGTACGGCGACCAGCAGAGTACGAACACTATAAACAGACAGGCATATGGTGATTACAGCCGTTAGTGCGTATGTATGTATGTATATGGTTTCATTCATAATTTCAGTAAATACTTACTGGTAGTATTACAAATGTGAATGTAACTGTGTATTTCATAATCGATGTGCAATGGTTATTAAAACAAAGTAGCTATCTGTGTTTGTCTGTTTGTCCACTTATTTCTACTACCAACTATGCAAAGCATTTAGATGCGTTTTTTCATTATCATATAGATTTATTCCGTAAGGTTTATAATATGAATATCACCCTATGACCCAAGGGAGTACGGCAATAACATGCCTGCGGTAAAACCACAAGGCACAGCTAGTAATAAATAAATTTATATGTAAATTTGGCAATTTCGACAGTAAATTACAGTTATGGAAAATGGCAGTCGATCTCAGAACGGATATTCAAGATGTGGACATATTATTGGCGAACTATGGGTCCATTTGTATTCCCGATGAGCGCTTATTTCGAAAACTATTGAAGTGATTTTTTGAGCACGGTGCGAGTAAAATTTCAAGGTCGAATTTAAGTGGACGTTTTTATGCCTTACAGTTACAGTATACAATTTTTACGACTGCCTCGGTGGCGCAGTTGTAATGCGTAAGCGTTACGACTAAGGCTAACGCTGAGGTCTCGGGTTCGATCCCCGGGTCGGGAAAAGTGGTATTGGGTTTTTCTATTACTTAATGCTCAGTCCGGAATTTGTGCCCGGTATGGCTATAGGCTCGCCCCCTATCACATAATGGGACGGAGATACACTGGGCGAAATGTGGGTGTACTGGTTACACCTCTGCCTACCCCTTCGAGGATTACAGGCGTGAGTGCGTATGTGTTAATTGATATTTGATTGAGAAATTATATTGTGTCAATAATTGTTATGACAGATGGTGAAAGACCGTAATATGTTTTCTTTTTAGTGTTGACTTTTATAAGCGCCAATCGCGACTACAGGCAACTAACACATACATAAACCATTTGTGGTTTCTCATCGCTGTTTTCTTATGTATGTTTTGTTTCACTGTATTTAGTTTGAATTTGATTAAATAATAAAAAAACAACTATGTATTTGAAAATGAGACACTAACGTCAGAATATTGAAACGTTATTCAAGTATTTAATAATAATACGGTCAGACAGTTGAGTACCGATTGAAACATATTTAGTTTTACTTGTGCCACGTCTGCTGACACTCGTTACTTAGTTACTTTATTATTTTCTGAATAATATTTTACTTACCAAAAACTATAACAAAAGTCATCTTAACACTCTTAATTTTGGCTCTAGGAATTAGTCCTCTGGAGCTCGCTCGCCGGGAATCCGGGTCGGTCTCCACCTGACCTGGTAACAGATATTATATCGAAGTTAATTCTAATGTTCCGAGTAAAACTATTTGTAGCATTTCGAGGTATTTTGTGGGTGGCAGGGTATTTCTGTTTGTTTTCGTCAACGTGAAATAGTCCATTAGCTGTGTAAACAGTTATTTTAGTCGCTTCTAAATTTTAATAAAGATTATTTTTTATGACCTAATCCAGAAGGCCAATTCTCGTAATTTTAAAATATCAGAATGATATTTTGAACATTTAAAATTACGAGAATTGGCCTCCAGGTCATGGTCTAAATGTGTATCAAATTTAATCCAAAACCGTTCACCTGTTAAGGCTTGCTGACTAGCAAACATCCAAATTCACAAACACACATACTTTTAGAACACTAGTAGAAAGTAGTAGGATAATAACTGTTGCAACACCAACCATTCCTCATAGTCTTAGTTCTTCTAGAGTTAATGGGCGGACTCATCACGACGGCTTTGCTCTTTGTCCAGATGGTGAGGACGATGACGGCATAGCACGCCGCGATGGTCAACGCGGGGAGCACGAAGATCATCACAGACACTAGAGTCATCCAGATCTGCCATCTACTCGGAGTTCCCAGGTCTATCCAACACTGTATTTGCCCTGGAATTATGGAAAAAACATTCTGGCATAGTCATATATAACACGCCTGTATCCCTAAAGGTGTTTTATATCAGCGGTTAGAAAACGCGCTAGCGGATAATCTCCATCGCCCATGAACACCCTCAATATAAAACAATCATGGATGCGTTAAGAAAGGAATGGAAATTAGGAAGAGAAAGAGGGATTTGGGCCTTCAGTAATTTCACTCACCGTACAAAACACAACGGCGATTTTTACTTTAAGTCGATCTTCTGTGAGACAGTGGTAATAATCCAGTCGATCCGGGCCATCGACGCTGCAGACAAAAGTGTCTACAGCGTCGCTCTGCCACTTATAAAACGAATACTTGTAGGCTGTGCTCTATCACTCGCTTTTCTTCTCGCTTCTTATTATCGCTCGAGACACGACTCGGCTCGCGCTATCACGCATCATTGAGACTGTTAGATATAATGAGGTAGGTTAGTAGGTACCTCATGCTAACATACCTATCAACATCTGCTAAGGATATAATACTAAAATTAGCATTATTATTAGTATTATTTTATGGCTTAAGCTATGAAAGTATGTGAGTACTTTCTTTCTGCCTGGCATTATCTCGGCTTAATACTGGGGTCCGCCTTCTCGTACCGTAGATTTGACGGTATCACAACGTGTCAGGTGATACAGAGGGATATTATTATCATAACGGGTCAGCTGATACAGAGGGATATCATTAGCACAACGTGTCAGTGTGTTATTATCACGACGGTTCATATTATCACGATGTGTCAGTTGAAATGATTAAAATCGTTAATTTTACCTTGAACTTCTTTGACCTCATACAGGATCAGAAGAGGAATGGAGAATACAATGCTGATTAACCATGCTGACACAATCAACGCTCGTGCACGATTCCCTGAAAACAATATCGTTTTGAAATTATTAGTAATAACCTATAAAAAATTCATTCATAAACTCATGCGTTTATCTCTGAAGATGCGTTAGGGGGCGAACCTATCGTCATACCGGCCACGTCAATTCTAATCCCGGGCATTCATGTGTGATTTTCAATTGCAAAACTCAATCACAAATTTTGATTGCCCGACTTGTGAATGTAACTCAGGTAAATAAGAAAATGAGGTTTTTTTTCTCAGTCTTAGTACACTGCCACTAGATCAATGAGGCGATTAGTACAAGTAGTTATAATTAAGTACTTATATATAATAACTGGACCATATATTCACACGAGGTCAGTCAACTGAGACTATCTATTAAGGCTTAAGTCTATGTCTGAGCTGCAGCCGAAACCCGATGGTGAAGACTGCCTCTCAGAGAGCTTGGACCGATCCGAAGCGAGAGTGGGGGTGCTACCTAAACTATGATTAAGGATGAAATGGTTTCACTACTGTGAGCCGATCACCCGTCTGTGCAACTCGTGGACATCCCCACCATAAATACTATACATTACAAGGTGAACAGTAAAGTGAACACGTTGTTAGCAAAACAGATGCAGTCCAGATCAAATTATTGTAAATATAAGAATATATAATATGTGGCTCAATGATTTGGCTTAAAAGATTGTCTCGATAAATGGCCTTGTGTAAATGGTCCGTAAGTGTAACAATAAAACAGGAAACATAGCTCTTCTAAAACACAACAACTTCATAAAAAAAACTATTTAATCGACTTTGAAAAAAGGATGAGGGTCTCAATTCGTCAGAATCTTTGTTTTAAATCTCTATACAATTCACAAATTAAAAAAATATTTTAAAATTCATAGGGCAATTTCCAAGATTCTATAAAGTTATTTTTGAAAAGAATAATTCAATCAACCAAACAATAATGAAAGTGAAAGAAAAGGCCTAATAAAGAACTTTTTAAATTCAAATTAAGCAGTAAAAGATAATGACACTGGCCGGTTTGTGGCAAATAGAAAAATAAAACTTGTTACTGCCTATAAATTTTATACGCGATCGCAATGGACAGTTTTATTAAAATTGACTTTAGAAGTGGGGTAACGGGCGATGATTCAATGAAAACTGCTGAAAAAATTATGAATGGCCAAAGAAACATTGGTAATTATACGTGTTATTATTGTAATCGTAGCAAAAGTAATGTATGATCGTGTGGAAACGTTTATTATGCACATATTTTAAATTAATTCAATACAAAATTAACCAAACTAAAGTTTGTGAAGACCTCATTTGTGGATTAATTATCGTTATTTGTTGTGGAATTTAGGCAAAATGAGATAATCATATAGCAAGATAATTTAAAGCTGAATACGTACAAACATTATTATAAATTCTGCGCCATACTTTTTGCATAAATTTATTTTTCAATGCATTATTTTATGTTATGAAAAGATGAGCTAGTCGCTCGGCTAATGGTAAGCGTCACGCGAGCTCATGAACCGTACCACACCACTCAGACCTTTGAACTACATACAAAGCGCACTGCTCTTGTCACCCCGAGACATAAGATATTAACGGCCGGTTTCTGAAAGGTTGATAAATCAACTGTCAATTCCCATGTCAAGTCAAAATTTAATTGCTAGAAGCGTGATCAACACCTTTGATTTAACACACATGTTAGTTAACGCTTTCAAAGTAATGTGAAAAATCGTATGTCAAACAGTACTAAAGAGACATCAAATACTTTTTTTCAAAAAACAACGTTTCAGCAACTCGAATTGATTTGACAGCAGTGTCAAAATCAAAGTTCCGTTAGTTAAATGTTGATTTGATCAGCCTTTCAGAAATCGGGCGTTAGTCTCCAGTAATGCCAATCTCATGACTTTCACTGGTTTCGATATCCAAACCAAAACACAGTGCTGCAAGGCGGCAGAAAAACTAAACCGGTGGTGCCTACATTGATAGCCTCCGGCATACAAAACATCTAGACCACATTATTAAAGTCCAGTCCAGTCACGACAAAATTAGAAAATCAATACATTTTTTATTTTATACTGAAAGTAAAATTCCTCAGTCCTCACAAATTTACTGCGTCGCGGTCTCATCGTTTCTACCGCTTTGACGGTTACGCGTTCAAACGTTTAATTCCACAAAATCCCATAAGGGGTTAGTAACAGTTCTGCATAATTTGTAGTTATGTTAGCTCTTGAAACTAATTAGAACTAGTGCAAAAAGTTAGTAATATATTCTCACCTGTGTCGTATGAGAAACTCAACGTGTAAATGGGGAATAATTCGTTACTAGACATTACATAAAAACTGTTGCCATACTTACAACTGCCGGAAAAATTCATAGGGTTTGTGATGGCGTCACAGCGGTCTATACTAAGCGCGACAAGCACGTACGTGGAGGCATACATCACCACAGCCTGTAAACGAAAAATAACCGTTAACACTGCGTATACTTGGCGCAGCCAGTCAATGGATGGGTGACCACTTAATAGTATTTAAACTGTTGCGTTGAAATAGTCTCCGTTCTTCGGAGGGCACGTAAGAACTCAGTCCCGGCTGTTATCAACTGACAGCAGGCGTTAAGCCAAGTCTAGGATAGTCTAGCTTCAAGAGATCATTGGGCGGCTTGAAAAACTCTGACATTAATTTGGCCACTAACCATTCGTTAAAGAATAGAATAGTAACCATTCGCGATATACCTGTTTCTTCTTAATATATTGATTGAGGATTTGTTAATACCAAATACTACCGTGAAATCTATTGTATTAATAACGCCAGGCAGAAAGAAAGAAAATGATTATTATAAACGTTGTTTTCTTTATTTTTACCTGATGAGAAAGTAAATTGAGAAGGTTGGATAATGACGACCTGCCCCTATTCCACTCGCAGTGGAGTCGGCGCAACACGCTTTTTAACAAATTTTACAGAAAGATTTGGCTTGTAGCTTTTACGACCGGCCGCCTGCCTGACATCAACTCCTCTTGGTAGCCGGAAATCTAAGTACTAAGTAATACAAAACAAATTAAAACAAAAAAGAAATGTGAGCCGTCATGGGACGCCTGGCAGATGTGAAACATCGTGTGTGTACAAGTAATATGCATAAAAGATAATATTATTACAGGAATTAAATATAGCCTAATGAAAAAATGAAGTATTACGAATTTCTTACAGAAAATGCTAACTTTATTTAATAAACATTTATTTACATGTGATATAAAAATTCGGTATTAATATCAAGTGGCCACAATTTAAATATTTTCATAAATAATAATAATAATAAATAATTAATTGAAGATAATATTAATATAATTTATATAACTATTAATCTTAATATAATTTATATAATTACTTATTTGATTAATATGAATATAATTAAATAAATATAAAAATATAATAATTACATTTATGGACACTTGAAAAATACGATCTACTTACTGATGACTTGGTAGTATGCCATAGTGTAGTTTCACTTTCTTTGCACAAGGTTGATCACATTGATCTTCTGAGTTATCACTATCACACATATTTTATTATTATATTTAAAAATGTTTCACACCAAAATACTACTACTACATATAAAAAATATATATATATATATGTATACCTCAGTATAGCGTGGCGACCCGTCGCCACACCGTACACTCGACTACACATAAAATATATATATGTATACCTTAGTATAGCGTGGCGACCCGTCGCCACGGCAAGCGTCGCCACGCCAACAATTCGGTTTACAAGTGAGCCTATAGATGTTTCACATCAAAAATAATATTAGGCAATTAATGTTGTTTCTGATAATATCAAGCAAGCAGACATGTAAATCAATCCACTTATCATATCAAAATATTCAGTTGATGAAAGACTAATATAAATCTTTCAAGACATCATAATTTCATAATGAAATAAACCAGATCATTGACGTCAACGATGATTAAAATTAGGAAAGATTGTATAAACGAATGTACATGTAGTTCCGGTATGACTTTCGCCTGCCATTTTCAAGAAAATATTGTGAGAATTCATTGCATTTACATTTATCAATTACTAGTTGTCCCTCGCGGTTTCACTGCAGGCATGTTACTGCCCTGCTCCCATGGGTCATAGCGTGATATACGTATAAACCTTTCGGAATAAATTCTCTAAATGATAGTAAAAACGGCATCTAAATCTGTTGCACAGTTTAGGAGAAATAAGCGGACAAACAGACAGATGCAGATAGCGACTTTGTTTTACATTATGTATTGATTTTATGAAACAATAACATATTTTAAATTAGTCAGACTTCACTAGTTTATATAATGCAATGCAATTATGATTAGGTAGGTAGGTATATTATAGCTACTTTGGTATCAAAATAAACTAAAAAGTATTTGCAGTGTATATCGTCCACGCCTGAGAAAACAAAATCTTACGACCAACCACGCCACGCCGTATGTTTAAAAATTCTTCAAAATACATAAAATCAAAACCGGCCTGTGTATTATTCCGTGTTTACTCACACGCAAATGGAATGGCTGCGTAGCATTTTTGTTATTTAATTTGGCACAATTTTCTATTTTGATTAGAATTTTACGTCCTACGTATAATTAGAATGTATGAGCGTTGGTCATAGATACGTATTTTAACCAGCTCAGTAAGAAACAGTTGTAAACATTCCTTCTTTGACAAAATTAGTATGAGCAAAACTCGGAATTTAAAATATCATAGCGATCAACTTTATTACATTTGAGAATATTTTATAGTGATTAATAGTAACAATATGTAAATAGTAATCAATTTTCAACATAAATAAATAAATAAATACACCCAACAGTCACACACATAGTCCTGACCCCACACTAGGTTAACCTGTATCGTGGGTATCAGGAACTACGAGGGACTTGCGGTCCCACAACACCCAGACCCGAGACAAATATTAGTGGATCACACAAACATTTGTCTCGGTGCGGGAATCGAACCCACGGCCTCTCGCTTCGCAGCCGGCTACTCGCCCGCTGCGCCACGGAGGCTGTCAACATGTTACATAATACATCTCAAATAAATTTCACGGTAATGGTCAAAAACATGTATGTAAACAATACAAAATCTCATTACATTACACTCAAAGTAGCTTCAAATGTTATTATTAAACCCAAAACCGGATTAATTTAACTGTGGTAAAACTCTAATAGGCCGCTTTACCTTCAGTAATTGAAATTCCGAAAACGTCAGGAGTTAAATAAACTTCTAACTACATAAGGTTTATACAAAATAATTTATCTGATTTTAATAGACTGAACTTGAACTGAATATATATTATATTTTTCTAGTCTTTGCTTACCATTTTGCTTACCAGTCCGTTTTGTTAAGAAAAACGGACTAAACTAATTTATCAATTCGAAATTTGTTTTTATTACTTACCTGAAGAAATTTCACAGTTTTGCACATGAACTCCCCGGCGAACCATGCTATCGTTATTTTCTGAATGATATCTGGGAACACGTAAATAAGTCCAACGAACAAGTCTGTGAAAAAGAAAAAATATTCGTAAATAAACTTTGTAAGGGTTTTTACTTTATCTCCGTTTTCGTCTTTATTCGACCGAAGATAATTTGAATAGGTGTGCGATATACGTCACTCTATTTAGATCGTACTACCGTTTCTGATAATTCTCCTCGTTAGCTTTTACTCGGAAACTACTTTGCCTCGATTTTTTTAAATTCAATCGATTGACGAGATGAGCAAGCCACACGCCTGATGGTAAGCGACACGAATGCCCATAAACAGATGCAACACGACTCAGAACTTTGAATTACAAAGCTCTGCGTGGCATTGCACTGCGTTCGTCATTCTGACACAAGATGTTAATTCTCATAATGCTCAGTAATTATACTGGCTAGCATGTCATTCTAATACAACAGTGTTTGCACACTGCTACTTGGTTTCAGAAATAAACAATGCGGTGGTACCTACCATGACGGAATCTTGCATACGAGAGTCCTAACACCTAGTAAATACTACTTTCAATGTTATAAAGCTTTTATGGAGAAATAAAACGGAGCAAATAAATAACTGTAGGTACAAAATTACTCGTTTATAACTTAATGTATTCACTTAAAATAACTATTAACAACTTTAGTTTCTGCGCATGCTTCATAGCTTCGAAACTCTACCTAGCGCTATTTATAATAGTAAAATGTTCAATCCAAACAACAACATAATATTTACATTAAAATTTACACAACCACTTCCCATGATCTAACTACGAAAATCTTTCACGACCAAGTTCATGTAATAAATCATACGAAAATACCTACTCGGTTACCATTCAGTTAGCAAAAATATGATACAAGTAGCGAGTCATGAGGAAGAATGTATGCGAAAACATATTTTCCGAGAAGTATTAACAATTTTATCGGTTTAAAAGATTTATAAACACGGCCAGTTGTTTGTAATACATCCGTTGCTTCATTATTACTGGAACGGAAAAGCCCCGGGTTGTATGAAAGACTGTACCTATGTGGATTAGACATATTTGAAACAATTTCCTGAGGGCCAATTCTGCTATTTTAACTGACACTGCGAATGAATTTTAACCGAACTGAGATTACATTTTGAATTAATTAAAAATATGGCATTCTGCTCCTTTAAAAATTCGATATCATCTTAGTTAAATTGCATATAAACTGTCAATTCGGTCAACTTTCAATGTCTTTCTTTTGTTGAAAATATGGCTTCGCATTATTATGCATTTCGCCAATGACAAGTATTTTACCGAATTTTACGTATCAGCTGCCATAGACTAAATTCTAGAAATTAAAAATGACCTAAGCGACAAAATCAATGTTACCAACTCACAATAAAATACCCACAATATGACTAATTTCAGTGATTAAAAAATTACGTAACTGGAGGTTATGATTTTTTTATTAATTGTTTTGACTAATTCCATGTATTTTATTTATTTCATTAATTTATCTATTCCATGGCATAACTGAAGGAAAACGGCACAACAGCACCACTCAGGCAGTCCTTTCCGGAAATAACCACAATCGCGATTATTTTATTGAAATTTGAAATTCTACCGAATTGCGGTTTTTTTATTTTGCAACACTGCTGAGGACATATCTATACTAAATAAAAATTGTGCGAGAGTTTTGGCGGGAATTTTGACAGTGCGATTGCTCTCATAATTTAATCTACACTAATATTCTAGAGAGGAAAGATTTTTTTGTATTTTTGTATGTAACAAATAAACTTAAAAACTACTGGGCCGATTTCAAAAATAATTTGGCCGTTAGAAAGCTACATTATCACTGAGTAACATAGGCTGTAAACTCATTTCTAATACTTTACTGGAATAACGAGCACACAAAGTCGCACAATTTTGACTACTTTTAGTTGCTTGCAGTAAAAGAGAATAAAGTTAACTGAATTTGTCTGCAGTTAACTCACAGTCACTTCACCTCAGTGTTGCCAAGTCAGATTTCTGAAAATACCGTGTTGTCCACATTAATATACGGCATTTGCGTCAAAAATACAGTGCTTGATGGGAAAAAATACAGTCTATTTTACAGTGCAATAAAATGTCATACAAAAAAGGAAATAATTAAATTATTAAATAAAATATAAATTTATTTTAAACTTTATATCCTAAACTAACTTAACATTTTATTTGTATATATCGATCGCTGCAGAAATGGATGGCTGCGATGATGATGATATCGGTTTATTTTTTTTAATGTGTTTAATCAAAGAGTTTTATGTATACTACTAGACAAGCTGCGCGGTACATAGAAATAGTAGTATAATAAATTGTAGTATAGTAAATTAGTTGTATTACTAAGTTGCTGTCAATTGACCGTAACTCAATATTATCATCTCGCTTACTCTCAACTAGAACCCCTATTGCGCTCCCTGTTTGTGAACTGTCAAACTCCCGCGTTATGTGACGCAGTTTTACTTCTAAATAACATTTCTAGTAGTATACAATAATAATACGAAATTTTTACAGTAAAAAAATACTGTGTCTCCATATAAGGTATTTATAAAAATACCGTGTCCAGTAGATGGCATGAAAATACGGCAGATCTGCTGTAATTACAGTGCACTTGGCAACACTGCTTCACCTTCAGTCACATTTCGTTCTCAATATTTTGACGTTTGTCTGTAGACGAAATGCATTTTATATAGTTAAGTGTCTCACAATGGACACTGGCGAAATCACCAATCTACGGTGGAGCCAAACACAATTAAAAGAAGAAGAAGATAGTGAAGTGTCAAAATTGTTACCAGAATGCCGTTTTGGTTCAGTCAACTTGTATTCTACTTTCGATATCATTGCGTTCTAAGTTCTTGAATATTGGTTTAGCAGAATACCATTTGCAACTTTCTTGTCGCTGAGATTAGATCGGAATGATATTTTGAACAATTAAAATTACGAGAATTGGCCCTCTGATGTTATCAGCGAGTATATTTTTTGCTCAAGGATAATGGTTAAAATGTACCTATTGTTTAACTCAGCAACAAAATATTGAATAAATGAAGGGAAATCTTGTCGCTGTAATTTAATTCGTCGGATCTATAAAACAACATCAATTCTTCTTCCACCTGCCTTTTTCTCACTCGTAGTACTGTCGGCGGAATATGCTTTTAACACATATTACAGAAAGATTTGGCTTGTAGTATTTACGACCAGCCGCCTCCCCCTCAGCCCCTCTGGGTAGACAATAATCAGAAACAAATATTTGTCGATCACACAAACGTTTTTGTCTCGGTGCGGGAATTGAACCCACGGCCTCTCGCTTCACAGCCAATTACTCGCTCACTACGCTACGGAGGCTGTTAACATAAGGTAATGTACACATTATATAAGTGCAGATATAGGTGTTCGCGGGCAACCAACATCTTAGGCCGAAAGCCAACCTCACTTACACCTGGTACACTCTGCTGAGTATAGGTATAGTCAAGAAACACTATACAAACCTAGACTTAAAAATTTGGTTAGAAAGACACGACGAGTAAGAAGTAGTAAGAAGAAATGGTAAGGATTTTAGTTATAAATTCAACTCGGTGATACAACGATAAGTTGAATCAATATTATATCACACCTTTAAATATGGGAATTAACAATCTGTATCACCTACACATGGTGGTAGGTACAAACATGAAATTATGGGGGTAGTCCGCAGCGATTGTTCAAGCTGAGGTTTAAGCCTTTTAAAAAGCGCCCATGTGCTTCATCGTTACTAAATATATAATTCTGGCTGGAGCGCTATAAGCGCCGGCTTTATTGTCAGGTGAAACTGTAAAATCAATATAGGCTAACAACACAAGTCGAAAAAAAGTTAAATTATGTCAATAGAATATTACAATCAATCATGTCATCGAAAGTACACTATTCTATAAGTCTCATCTCACTACGCAAAATACATTTATCTAGCTATCTTTTAGCCAATCGATACAAAACGTACGTGGGCGCGAATACAAATCGGTTGGATGGCCAAACAAAGTCCACAGCTGTCACTCGATGACTGCTTTCAATCGAGGAAATGGAAAACAATATACTACAGAGCTCTACACCAGTCTGAATCATTTCTATATTATGATCATGTGATAAGCAATTTTGAAGTCAATCGGCCAAAAAAAATAACTTAAAAAGGGCGGCCATTTTTTTTATTCTATCAGATCTCTCAAACTCACTTTGTAATTTATAATATGAATGTTATGTTATTTATGTTTTTCCCAATGGGAAACAGGCGTAAATATATGTATGTAATGTTGGAGTGTAAATGGACCACCAAATGTTAGGCCTAAAGGCACGTGGTACACTCTGCTGATTAACGTACGAGGCAATGACGAAAGTTGATTTCCGTTGCGGGTTTTGGGGGTCAGATGGCGGGTCGGGCCATATAATACCAAATCTATGCTCAAATCATTACGGGAAAGCAGAAGCCGGGATAACTCCAGGCAGAAAGAAAGACCATATGATAAAGCGAAGTCTCATTGACGCATCTTCAATTTTAAATGAATACCTATCTTAGCGGGTGAAAAGATATGAAATATTTAAATAGTGAATTACTGATCTATTCTTAAAAAGTAACAGTATAACTTATAGGCTTAATATTATTTCCGAAGTTTGCTGCGGATTTTTTTTTTTTTTTTTTTTTTTTTTATCCTGGCTCGGCAAAGTGACTACGCTACACCTGATGGTAAGTATAGCGCAATCCATGAATACAATTAATTTCAATTTATGGCAGTTTCGAATTAGTTCCGAAGTTTGTCTCCTATTTACCTAGTATAGATCGCCTCATTGGTTTAGTGACAGCGTACTCGTACCAACGTGGCAGAAAAGCATGTGAGGTCCAGTGCTCAAATCCCATGTTGGGCAATTATAATTTGAATTTTCGATTCGATAAAATCACACATCTGATGGCCCAGATTGTATTTGGTGCCTAACTTTGCGAACTTGCCACCTACAACATCGTGAGATGGAAATAAGCTCGGCATATTATGACTGTACGTTGCATTTTTTTTACAAATCTGTTTACTTCACTGTTGTACGATGTATCTATCGTAGATCGCCAAATTTAAGCCAGCCTCCCTGATTGCTTCTTCACGCTTCGTTTAAAGGACCCCATTTACTATTTATGAATACAGTTTTGCACGTAGATACCTTTAATCATTGTTGAGTTAATAAATAAATACACCCAACAGTCGCACACATAGTCTCAGAACTATAGGTAGGTAGGACCCCACTCTAGATAAACCTGTATCGTGGGTATCAGGAACTACACCCAGACCCGACACAAATATTTGTGGATCGCTCACTGCGCCATGGAGCCTATTCATGCCTGATTGGTACTTCTTCTTCTTATCCCACTCGTAGTAGGGTCGGCGCAACATGCTTTTATCACATGTTACAGAAAGATATGGCTTGTAATTTTTACGACCGGCCGCCTGCCTGACGTCAACCTCTCTAAGGAGAAAATAGCCGGACGCAAAGCAAATATTTGTGGAGCCAAATATACCTGATGCCATCCACACTAGGTCGAGCCTGTCTCGTGGATGGCTTGGTGTCGTTTAACAAAATATAGTGTATAAGATCTGTGAGACCAAGAAGAGTTAAGGTTTATTTTAGCATTTAGTTTAAAGAGAAGTTCTATAATTGATTTAAGGGTTGGTATGTTATTAAGGATTATATTAATGACATTTATATACTTAGTCCAATAGTAAGCCTTCTTTCTATCTTTCTTAAATTATTCAAAAGAGGAAAAAGCGAGACATAATAGACGAACTCGTAACCATGCGGTAACAGAATTCGCTAACACAATTGAGTGAACATATATTTTAAAACATACCGGCAATGGCGAGTTGCATGATGAAGAAATTCATCCGACTCTTCCGGGCATTGGTGCAAAGTAGAGCTGCGATCACCGACGCGTTGAGCACCACTATAGACGTGAAGAGTACCCACATCACTGTGAACTGGATAGCCTGGAACATGAAAAAATAATAACATTGTAACAATACAACCACAAACATACAATGTAATATCATCGTTTATTTGGAAAATAAATGTTCGGTATTTTATTAAGTTTTTACGTCACACAAACTAATAGTCTTTATCTTTTACAAAGTGATGTCTTATCATCATCATCATCAGCCACAAGACGTCCACTGCTGAACATAGGCCACCCCTAATGCCTTCCACGCCGACCTGTTGGAAGCGACCTGCATCCATCGGCTTCCTGCAACCCTTAAATGATGTCTTACACTTATGTGATATATGTTTGTCATAAAACATTAGACTCTGCAACGCCTAAAGGCACGTTTTGCGGTATACGACCGAGACGAAAGTGCGCGACCACCTAACTCAAGTAATTAACCTCATCAAGCTGTGAAACAGCGATAGCTCATCTGAGAGTAGTACAGACTGTCGAAAGGAGATTCGCTGGTTTCCAGCCACAAGAGCATGTACCTCTGACTTATCTAAGTTACGTATGTATTCATTGTTTACTATTGCTTGCTTTAACGTGAAGAAAACATCATAAGGAAACTTGCATACTTAAGAAGTTCTCGCTATGAATTTCAGAGGTATGTGAGGTCTGCCAACCCGCATTAAGTCAGTGTGGTAAAATAAGGCATAAACTCTCTCATTCAATAGAGCATCCCGTTCACAGCAGTGGGACGTCTTAAATAAAGGGCTAGCATTATATTGTTATTATCAACTTCATCAAATATTCTCTTAGGGTGTTCGGTATTAATGTTATTAAGATGTGAATACTTTTTATACCAAGTTCCAAGTTTTCTGGATTATAAAGTTTCCGTTTGCGCAGACTATGAACGTGAAAAGTTTAAATGGAAACGCAAGCATGAGATATGATTGCTTTTGTTACTGCTAAGATACGTATCGAGTGGAAAAATGTGGCTTTTATTATACCTTCTTGAACCATAGCCTTTTTCTTTATGCTTTTGATTTATTAAATACTTGGACTAAGGAAGTATTACCGGTCAAAATTGATTAAATATAACATTAATCGAATTATTTATAAAAAAAACAGTAGTTTTTAGTCAACATCAGTCATTCTAATATATTTCCAAGGCATCTTAAAGAATACAGGACCATTTGTAAAAAAACTCGAGATTTTATTTACATAACATAAGCTTACGCCTGTGTCACTGAAGTGGTAACCACAAGTGCAACTAGTGTTGCACCCCACGTTTCGCCAAGCGTATTGCCATCCCATGATATCATGATAGGCGAGCCAGTAGCCACACCGGGCAAATTCCCATATTGGACAACTCGTGTGTTATTTTTACTATAGAAAGCAGTTAGTCCACCACGCTGGCCTAATGCGGGTGGGCAGACTTCATATACATTCGAAATTCTTAAGGAATACTGCTCAGGTATGCAGGTTTCCTCACAATGTTTCCTTCATCGATAAATAAGTGATAATTGACAAGTAATACACACGTATTTTAGAAAAGTTAGAGATTCATACTCTTGGGTTTCGAACCTGCGACTATCGTATTGACAGATATTTTAAATAATTTAGATCATATTGATAGTGAATATACGTGAACGGTTCGGGATTTTAAACACAAATGCAGTCATTTCAGAACTCAATTGAAAATGTTCCGGCAATATCAATTTTATCAAACAATATGTCATAATACATGCATATTTCGAAGTGTAGTCATACATTTTAATTTAACGTACAATACCTTGTGGAGATAACGCGACCAATACTGATATATACATCCGCTAACGCGCTTTATCGCGACAAAACGATTAAAATCTATAAGCAGTACACTACTGTTAGTATTGTTAAAAGCTTTGCTTCAACCGATACGGCTATCTATGACAGGCTCTCAGTGTATCACCGAGCCCCAAAATATCCATTACACGATTAAAACCTTTCAAGTTTTATTATACTTAATCTACCTGAAAATGTGGTGGGTGGGACGGTTAACATTTGCTTTTATGAGATTTGCACATTTGCTTCAGGCGGTTATGTGTTTACACCGACTGATAATGTTTCACGGTGTTTTTTTGTTTTGCTGGCTTTGGCTGGGCAATGAACTTTATTGTTACGTAAATACATTTTAATTCGTTTGGAGTCAGCTAAGTAACGATTTCCCCAGTTTCTATTCAATTAAATAATATCAAAGAATTACCGCTCCTTCGAAATATCATAAGGCTATATTTATCTGTGTTATTACCTTGAGTAACTACAGTGAATTGTTCATAAAAAATAGTTTATTTAATGCAAAATGAGACGCCAGTAGGGCGCGTTTTAAGCGTTCATTTATAACATGCACGTGCAAGCTCACTGCCTCGGTGTTTCCCGAGCGCTATGACATGGAAATCCGTTGTCTCTGCCTACCCCTATGGGAAACAGGCATGAGTCTATGTATGTATGTATGTATGACATGTCCTTCTTTAAACTAGGCTTAAAAAGAGTATGCCTTTAACGGTAGGTAGTGGCTTAGCATGGCCGATGTCCATGAGCTGCGGTGACTGCAGATGGTAATCAGGCGGCCCGCTGGCTTGTCAGCCTATTAAGACAATTAAAAATAAGATACTCTGATAATTATTAGAAATGATTTTGATTATAAAGTCTGTAGAATTTTAATATCGTATATTCCATCTATATTAATATATTCGTCAATGCCCTGTGTATTATCTCAATAATAATTCATATCCAAATATAATAGGTGATAGAGTATTTGTGTATTTTTCATGTACAATAAACGCAGCCTTCCAGACATCCAAATACACGACGGTCAACTTTTGTTGGAACTTTCTAACCTACCCATAATTCTTCAATGTTCCTTGATGCTTGAGAAAAAATGTTATTGACAGCCTAAAGTGTTCTTCGTGCCCTGAAGCGTCGCGAGACATTTTGACGCTAATAGTTGTTCATCCAAGTTTTGCTGAGTAATATGCGCATTTTTTTTAAAAACTGACACGGATTTTACGAAAACAAAAGAGTATATTGTAAGAAATACCTCGAAACCCGATTTTAATACATTTGATAACGGTAGACTAGATACGCTTCATCTCCGTTGAGCCTAGTTTTATTTTCATGTAGACTAATACTAGAACATCGAACTAAAAACGCTTTCTATGTAAATTCATAGTGATAAGAATCGTGATCTTGTAAAATGACTTGAACCTTCTTCTGACCTAAAATTACCTGATCGAAAACGCTTATGTATAATAATATACGCAATAGACAACAGTCTAACGTTAATGACCAAGACTCGATTTAAGTATTCACTTGCTATATTTACGGCCATAATCCTTTCTACTGCTGTGATTTTATAAGAACGTACTAAGTACGTATTCGATTAAATTAATGGTTTTTCTAGAAAATTCTTCATAAATCGTCGACAAAAATATGTTTCAGCCATATTCTACGCCGTATACGCCGTGAGTTTGTCGCATGACATAGGCGAGAATTAAACAGAAATCTGAAATGTTACAAGGTAGGTCCCTCGTATGAGAGAGGCATTTTAACTTTATAATTTTTTTTTAAAGTTAGTTGACACTAGTCCGATCTACTCAGAAAGAGCTCACGGTGTCTTGAGGTCTAATATGAAATATAACCGCGATAAAATCCGTATAAACTAGTTTTATTTCTAAATATCACCTCTTGTCAAAGAATAAAGAAAGTTCTATTTTGACCTGATATCCCACGGTTCTTACTTTACTTTAAAGTTTAAACTTTAACTTACATCGTAAAAGTAGTACATGTTGACTTTCTCCCCGGTGGTGACATTGGTAATACTTAGTATAGTGTTGTTCTGGTGGACCGTAGTGAAGGCAGTGGTGAGGTACGCGCGCGGCGTCGACAGCTCCTCGAACTTTTCCTTCATGATTTCTGGGTCCATTATCCTGTAGAAGAAGATTCCTTTAGATATAGCATCAATATGTACACTGTAGGGAATGCGCCGAGCTTAAGATCGAGTAGCGTTAGATTTTTTTGTTGTTGGTTAAGTTTTCATAAGAAGATAGTTTTAGAGCGGTAGAGCCACGCTGTAGACACTTTTTTCTACAGCATGAATGGGCCGGTTCGCCCGGTTCATTACCACTGTCTCACAGAAAACCAACGTAAAGTAGCAGCTTGCTGCTGCGTTTCGTACGGTGAGTGAGATATCCGGAGGCCCAAATCCCTTTCTCCTTCCCAATCCCTTAATTATCCCTTTCCTTTAAGGTCGGCAACGCACCCATATTTCAGTTGGTATTAGCGACGTACATGGGCGGTGGAGATCACTTACCATCAGGTGACCTACTTGCTCGTTTGCCAGCCTATGGCATAAAAAAAGATAGATAGATAAAATATTATTTATTGCAGAGCAAATAAGTAGAAGGTAGATTATAAACAAGGATCATACAGTAGGGATCTATACAAACGGCGATTTCTTCCAGACAACCTTCATTCAGCTTCACGATAGCTAACATCGATAAACAGCTTAACTTGCTCTCTAAAGCCCAAGGGATAAAAACAAGCAATTAAACGTGATCGCTTCGTATTGGGGATTAGAAATTACTAGAATGGGATAGAAACATAAACAAATGGTCTTATTTGAAGGAAAACAATTATAGAAAGCACCCAGCATACGAGAAATAGAGACTAAAATCGAGTCAACTCCGCATTTTAGGTAGGAATTTTTTGTTAGCTTGAATGATGAAACGAACATGTTGCTCACCTGATGGTAAGCGCCACGCCTGCCAATAAACAGGTGCAACACCACACAGAATTTTGAATTACAAAGCACTCCATGGCATTGGACTGCACTCGTCACCTCGAGACAAATGATGTTAAGTCACATAACGCCCAGTAATTTCACTGGCTTCAGTGTCCTTCAAGCCGGAACACAACAGTGTTTACACACTTCTGCTTGGCGGCAGAAATAGACAAAGCGGTGGTACCAACCCAAACGGCCTCTCGCATACGAAGGATCTACTACCTTGTAAAATAAATGCAATATTTTCTGCATTAGGTACTTATCAAACCTTTCATTATTACATTTCCATCAACGCAAAAATACTCTCTTGACTTCTTGTTGATGAAGTTTTGATCCTTAAAATGCTTTTCCCTATTACTTTCATAATGGGTTAGATGTTAAGTTACTTTGTGAACTTTGCGACCAAATTGTTCAAGTTTACGAAAGTAAGGTATTTTCTCCTCAAGTTTCGGTGCATGTTGGATTACATTTTAACAAAGTATGCGAGAAAATTACATCATCCATTAATCAAAGTTAAGTTGAAATACGAAACATATTTTAAAACTTACAGCAATAGCATGTAAATTCCACTATAATAACACAATCGCGACGAGTGTACTGTTGTCCGTTGAGGAGTTTTATTTATTTACTTCGTACTCCGTCACCAGATCTTAACCAAATTTATATGAGACCACATCGCAGCTAAACTCTAACGAGTGAAATTTTTTCTAACAAAATCAGTCCATAATTGGCGGAGAAATCAATGTACTTCCCTTTTTTTTAATTCGGATAATGAATGTCGCCATATCTATACACATTTCTTTCTGCTTGGCGCTATCCCGGCTTCATGCCAGGGTCCGCCTTTTCGTACCAGTCATAGAATTTACGGTATTTGGTTTTATATGCGGCAACCCGCCATCTGAAACCCACGACCCGCTAAGGGAACCAGGTTTTTCCATTACCTCGTACGTTATTCAGCTAAGTGCACCACGTACCTTCAGATGAGATTGACGTGGACCTAAGATGTTGGTGGCTCACTTACACTTTGACATAGCTGCACACCGAGGTAAAAATAAGATGTGGGTAGGGTTGACTCTAATAGACTATTCAATTAACGCAAGAACTACATACATACATATATACGCACTCACGCCTGTAATCCCCGAAGGGGTAGGCAGAGGTGTAACTAATAACACCCACGTTTCGCCGAGCGCATCTCCGTCCCACGATGTGATAGGGGGCGAGCCTATCGCCATACCGGGCACAAATTCCAGACTCCGGGCTGATACTGAGCATTTCGTAATAGAAAAACCCAATACCACTTTACCCGACCCAGGGATCGAACCCGAGACCTCAGCGTTAGCTTAATCGTAACGCGTACGCATTACAACTGCGGCACCGAGGCAGTCTACTTATGTGTAAAATATAATCAATCATATAATTATATCGTGGTTCGTAGAATGTAAAATCTACAACAAGGAAAAGCAAGCAATCTATGGGAGATGTTATTCAATTTCCACCATTGATATCGGACGTGTTATACGAAATCAATCGTTTTGTTTCAGTTTCAATAAAACTCCATTTACATGAGGCCATTTTGAATCATTTAAACTATGAACATTTAATGCTTCGATTATGTAGGTATGACTTTATTGAATGCTACAGGAAAATGGTCTCGGGTAAATGGATCTTTAGAAAAGTGAATAGTGACTAAGTTAATTTTTTTTTTTATTATTTTTATTATTATACACCCAACAGTCACACACATAGTCCTGACCCCACACTAGGTAAACCTGTATTGCGGGTATCAGGAACTACGAGGGACTTGCGGTCCCACAACACCCAGACCGGAAACAAATTTTTTGTGGATCACAAACATTTGTCTCAGTGCGGGAATCGAACCCACGGCCTCTCGCTTCGCAGCCGGCAACTCGCCCGCTGCGCCACGGGGGCTGTCAAACATTAAAAGTACTAATCAAATATAAACGTAGTACAAAAGGGTTGCTCGTGTAAACACATATAAAAGTGTATCATTTGCTCGCAGTTTCTGCATGAACATACATAATATCCGGCAAAGATCAAGCCGACCGCTACATTTTAATTAACCCAGCGTACAAAAGGTCGTCTTTACAACATAACTCTTAATTAAACTGCTATTCAGCGGACAATGTATTTGTGGTTTATGACTTCTACCAAACAAGGCGTGTGGGCTGTGGCGACATGAAAGTCGTTCGGTATGCTTATTTATTGAAAAAGGTATATTAAGATATCTGAAACATATTCGTACTTGGCTGTAAAGCGACAACCTTACACATGGGGAAAAACCCGCCATTATAGCTTACTTTGCGGGGTCTGGATAACAATAAGAAATCGATGTACATACATAAAAAAAGCAAAAAAAATACGCACCGAATTGAGAAACTCCTCCTTTTTAAGTCGGTTAAAAATAATAATCATTGTACCGACATCAGCAGCAGCCTAGAGGGGAGTGCAACGGACTGAAACAAAGGTCGTGGTTCGATACAAGCCTCAAGAGGATGCAACTGACTTTTCAAAATTATGTGTGCAGTTTGTCTTAAGGTTTTGCGGCTCCACCTACATGAGTCTCAGTGACTCCTTATAGATGGATTTTCTTATAAAATCTTAGTAGATATAGACCTATAGCCAAAGAGGAACTCCGAAACGCAAATTGCTATGCCTTATATAAGGATTTAAAGCATGACATTAATACAACGTTATAGGTCCCTCGTATGCGAGGCCGTCTGGGTTGGTATCACTGCTTTGTCTATTTCTGCAAACAACAATGTGTAAACACTGTTGTGGTTTGAAGGACATTGAAGCCAGTGAAATGACTGGACATTACTCATATCATCTTATGTCCCGGGGTGACGAGCGCAGTCCAATGTCATGCAGTGCTTTGTCATTCAAAGTTTTGTGTTGCGTTGCTTCTGATTATAGGCAGGCGTGGCGCTAATCATCAGGCGAACGACTTGCTCGTCTCGTCATTCACGCTAATTTTTATTTTTGTTTTTTTGTCATTAATAATATATGTATTAATTACGTTCCCCGCGTATCCCAATTAGGTATTAATTACGTTATATTCATAAATGGATAAGATAATGAACTATTAGGCTTTTAGCAATAATCGCAACCATTCTTGGATGAATGAATAGCATTGTCTTTATCGCCCCTATTCATATCTTACGTCAGATAATAATCAAACTGTCCGTCCGAGTTATTACGAAGACTTTTATCGTATACCTATCTCTAAATGCCTTTGTGATTTCTTATAAGAATGTATTAATATTTTTTTCTTAGGTTTATTATCACTGTTAATATGATGGTAATAGTTATTGGTATTTTAATACTCGACATTGGCGAAATCATCAAAAATCGATGGGGCCATAATCTAAAAATAGAATAGACTATGATGGTAAAATTGTAGTAGTACATCCCAATATTAGGTACTTCCCTTGTTGCCAATAGGGTAATTGATTATTATTTTTTTATCTTTTAAATGAATAAGTTACGTTACCCAAAACCTATTGCAGTTTTTATTTATAAATCCGTCCATATATAAATAAGTTAGAACCCATGCACGGCAAAGTGGACCTGATGACCTGAAGTCAAGTACAGTGCAGTATATAATGTCGACTGTCTAAAGACATCGCGTCTCTCGACAGTCGTCAGAATTATACCGGCCTAGAGTTACTGGATTTATACTGACTGACTCCGGAATGCAACTCGCCTGAACGAGCCACTGTGGCGGATTTTTTACCATGTGTACGGTGGTCGCTATCCAGTTGAGTACAAATATTATGAATCCTGATTCAGGGTACCTGTACCCTCCCAGTTCACACATCTACCCACGACGTACAATCCTCACTAGTACTAGCATTAGCACGACGTACTATTGAGTGGTAGAACCACGCTGTAGTCTGTTTTGTCTACAGCATGAATGGGCCGGCTCTTCCGGGTCGTTACCACTGTCTCACAGAAAACCGACGTAAAGAAGCAGTTTGCTGCTGCATTTCGTACGGTGAGTGAGATATCCGGAGGCCCAAATCCCCCTCGCCTTCCCAATCTCTTAATTATCCCTTTCTTTTAAGGTTGGCAGCGCTCCCATGATCATTTCATCATGGAAGCGTTGCGGGCGAGTAGCCGGTTGCGAAGTGTGAGGCCGTGGGTTCGATTCCCGCACGTTGACAAATGTTTGTCTGATCCACAAATTTTTGTCTCGGGTCTGGGTGTTGTGGGACCGCAAGTCCCTCCTAGTTCTTGATACCCACGATACAGGTTTACCTAGTGTGGGGTCAGGACTATGTGTGTGACTGTTGGGTGTATTTATTTATTTATTTTTATTTATTTATTTTGGTATTGTGGGCGTACATAGGCGGTGGAGATCACTTACCATCAGGTGAACCACTTGCTCATTTGCTGGCCTATGCAATAAAAAAAAACCCACTCACATACGCGAGAAATCTGTGTCCAAATAAAACATAAACCTTAGATCAAATGAATCACTTCACGATGAGTTTAAGGAAAAATCTGAATAAATTAAAATATAAATTCCAATCAGCGATGTAATTTCCTATCTATATACGCCGACATCACCTTCCGTTTTGATTAATCAGTTCACTTGTTTCCGCCGATACATGTGCCTTAAATTGATTTCACCGAAACACCGTAATAATGAATCCGACCTTGGAATTTCAATGAAACTTTAATCATACAATGTTTTTCCTCATTAATTGCAGTATCTAATATGATCAAAAATGAAATAAGTAGAATATTCAATGATGTTCATTGTTAGCTGCATATTAACTGTCGCAGCGTTAATTCATCTGTCCCATTTTGGACGGTAAACGGCAAAGCTTGTACCACACTGGGTAGTATGAAGCTTTTGCTTCATGCTTCATCTCGCGCGGTACCCGGGTAGATGCACCGGGCGAGATGGGACTAAGCCATTTGCAAGAAGTCCATTACTAAATAATCATACAATCTACTCATTTCAATGGTAGATGTCGAATCATTATATTATTGGTAAAGCCACGCTGTTTATAAATTTGTCTACAGCATGAATGGGTTGTTCCCACTGTCTCACAGAAAACCGTCGTAAAGTTGCTACTGCTTTTCTTAAGGTGGTTATCCATTATTATTAAATTATATACTTTATTATAATAGTTTATTGTTTTGAAGCCTTTACTTATTGGTCTTTTTACCTAAATATTTTAAAGTATGTTTGGTACTTGATGTTATGAGTAATATAATTTTAGGTTAATGTTCTCACCAGACCTTCTAAACGTAGTTATGCAAGAGACATCCATTATGTTTAGATCGACACACATAGGATGATTGAGATACGATGAGAAGAAACAGATTCAATTTAAACTTTTAAAAAATCGTAAATTTGTTTTAGTTTAGTCGAGCGACAATAAAATATACACTTGTTTTTATATCTGAGGTTAAAATTAGCAACTTCATTCTGATTGATTTGGAGCGAAGAAGATTCCTTCTACTAATGTTTACATTATGATTACTTTACTGCCGTTGAAATACGATCTATATATACTTAGTTGTTCCAAAGAGTTTTCAGGATTCACTGGTTGGTATCATTTATATACTCGTACGTGCCACTAGGTTACAGGAGTTGCAGTACTCACCGTGGTTGGCAGGTTGTCTCATTTATTATGAAAAATACTAGAACATTATTTCAGAGTGCGCTAAAGCTTTTAATAGGGGTTATAATCACAAAATAGCACCCATGAGGCGTATGAGGGTGCGCAAATGTACCTGAAACGTGCGATGTGTGATCCGATATTATACATCATCTGGGTAGCTATGTCATAAAACGAAACGAAACAACAGAGTTGATAAACATTGTAGGATAGAAAATCCATCACAATAAATATAATGAATGATATAAAGCATTACGTTTAAGATAAAACCGCGAGTCTTTAATACTTTTGCGTCGCAAAGAGGAGGTAAAATTTTGTATATGTAAAGTGTTGTGTTAGAATTTTTATGTACTTTTACTTTTTTTCTTTTACGTTAAAATTCAATACATCCATACACACGCGCTCATCCTCGAAGGGGTAGGCCGAGGTGTAACTAGTACACCCACATTTCGCCGAGCGTATCTCCGTCCCACGATGTGATAAGGGGCGAGCCTATCGCCATACCGGGCACAAATTCCAGACTCCGGACTGATACTGAGTATTTCGAAATAAAAAAACCCAATACCACTTTACCCGACCCGGGGATCGAACCCGAGACCTCAGCCTTAGCGTAATCGTAACGCATACGCATTACAACTGCGCCACCGAGGCAGTGAAAGTAAAATTCAATTATGGGACGTATTAAATAGTAACATTTGAATCACTTTTATTGCACATTTTTAATTATGGTTAACCTTGTATTATTATTTAATAAAAACTATTAATGATTGTGCTGGCTACTTACTATAGTAGTACCTACTATAGTCTTTCCACTTTTCCGAACTTCGTTGTTTCGTTTCATTTTACAGCTTAACCACATTGGACGCACTC
Source organism: Mimas tiliae (assembly GCA_905332985.1). Lineage (NCBI taxonomy): Eukaryota > Metazoa > Arthropoda > Insecta > Lepidoptera > Sphingidae > Mimas > Mimas tiliae. Next base: position 11,305,458 of record HG995238.1, read on the forward strand.
GCTTAATCGGCTTATAATAACACTGTACAGCATACTAAATACCATCAGTATTTTGATGCGGAGCACTATTAAGCTACAAGACAAACAAACGCCCACTAAACTAAATTAGAAAGCAGACGTTGATATTTTCCTTCTACCAAAAACATTTTTTAATTCGACAACTTAAAAACCTCTCACAGCTACGGGGTACACTTCAAATTGGTACTTCTTTGTTAAACTTTGTTAATTAAATCGCGTGCTGTGTCTGACGACGAAAAGGCGAACAATGTTCGAAACAAGATAATTGAAGCGTAAGAACAGAGATCTTACTTGACAATGCGACATTATTTTGGTTGGGGATTAGTTAAATAATTTTCATTGTAATTTATTCTACTGCGTATTTAGGAGCAACTGTTCGTGATGTCTTAATTAAAAAAATACTAATATATATTTTTTCGGCTATTTATGATTATATCAACTTTACGTATACCAACTTTTGGTTTAGAGTTTTCAGGACCTAAATATTTTCATTAATTTAAATGAATATAAATTAATAATAATAATTAAATACCAGAAACTATAATATACTCGTATATTCAAAATTCGGGTTCTAAATTCTAAGAAAAAAATATAGGTACATATAAGTGAAGTTTATTATGATAAAAATTTACGTCAATACGTTGACGTAACAGTCTTTGAAGACACAAATAACAAGCGGCCGTTCGCTTTTGTTAGCTTAGGTTTATGTCAAACACGTGAAAGGACTAGATAGGCCAGGTCTAAACATAGTAAGATTTTACTGCCTTTTTCTAGCCTATTTAAGAATAACCATTTTCGTCCATTTAACTGTCCATGAACACATAACAAGACCACATTAACGGGTACATTCATTATAGAAGTTGCCCTAGCCGCACAAATAGGTAGCTAATAAATATAATTTATATGTGTATTATTGTACTTAATGATCGCACGGTCTACGATGTGGAAATTAGGGTTGAACAGTTACGAAGTTCCGACAATGTTCTGAACATAATCTCTCATCCTTAATGTCTTATTTTGGGACATGTTTACAAACGCGTAACATTACTTCCAGGACCATTTATTATACACTTAAAGAAAGGCTCCTTGATGTTCTTATTTTGAATATTATGATTTTGAAGAAACAAGTTTAGCGCAAGGGTAACAAAGTTAGTGATATTTTTTATTTGTTTTAAACAAGTTTTACAAAATGATATGACCAAATAACTGATGATCAAATTAGCTGTATAGCAGCATAGCAGTCAGGAGCATAATTTAATTCGTGTAAATAAAAACAATCATACTAAAGTTTTAACTGCTGGCAGATTCAACGTGCCTCGAGTCACTGATTACTTTGGTGACAAAACACGTCTTCATAAGCGTATACTAACTGAACAGTCAGGAGCCGTAAATTAGACATAAGCCTGACAAATAAATGAAATATATTTTCTACTTTTTCATCAGCTTGAATAGTCACTCGCCAGATGGTAAGCGCCACGCTTGCCCATAAACAGAATTAACAACATACAGAACTTTGAATTAAAAAGCACTATGACACTCGACTGTGTTCGTCACCCCGACGAATAAATAGTAAAGTCTCATAATGCCCAATAATTTCACTGATTTGAATGTCCTTCAAACCGAAATTCCACAGTGCTTAAACACTGCTGCTTGGCGGCAGTAATAGAAAAAGCGGTGGTACTAACCTAGACGGCCTCTCGCATACGAGGGATCTACCACCAAGTGGTATAGTTATCTGATAATAATGATGATGATCAGATAATGATGCTATTAATGGACTAGATGATAATATCTTATATATAATATCTTATCTACATTATTCCATTAATCTAAAAGCTGGTGAATTATAATCACGATATGACAATTATCTCAAGAAGAAATCAGTTTGAATAAGCACTGTAATATGAATATTCAGGGATTGGCCGTTTACACTATTCCAGTCCAAATTAACAGACACAGTGACCCAGTTGGAATGCGTACGCGGTACAACTGCTGTACTGAGGCCTCGGGTTCGATCCCCGGATCGGGTAAAAGTGGTATTGGGTTTTTCTATTACGAAATGCTCAGTATCAGGCCGGAGTCTGGAATTATGCCCGGTATGGCGGGGGCGAGGGGGCGATCCCTATCACATCATTGGACGGGAATAAGCTCGGTGAAATGTGGGTGTACTGGTTACACCTCTGCCTACCCCTTCTAGTATTATAGGCGTGAGTGAGTACCTATGTATGTACAATTCAGTGGCGCTGAAATGGACGCACTGAATAAAAAGACCATCCAGTTGTCCGAGACCAGTTGCGGGGCTGGATCCCTCACTCAATCCAGAGTATTCTAGTACCTGTTTAGATTATTCCAGTTAGATTCAACAGGAATGTTGCTGGAATAATGTGAACCGGCCATTCGTATATCTTAAAGAAAATTTACATTAAAGACAAGGTGACACGGTCTGTACAATAAAGTGTATTCCTAACACTTCGCCGCATCGACGCGCGCCCGAATACTGAAACGTTACCCAATGACCGACTATCTAAGGCCTACTTATTTTCATACAATTTTGACAGACATGAGGGTCTTATCTAAGACACACAATAGTGTGTCAAGCCAAGTTCTAGGCGAGACACTGGGCATTTCATGTTAAATACGATCTTAAATGCTTGACTTGTGTTTTAGTACTGGCAGTAGAAGCGCCAAATAGTGAAAAGTGTCAAATGTTACAACCTAATGTCCCGGAGTGATCCGCTCTGAGCCCACGTAACATTTTGCGGTGACAGGGCATTTAATAAGGCTTTGTAACTTTTTTGTTTTAATACACACACACTCAGGTTTGTAATCCCTGAAGGGGTAGGCAGAGGTGTAACCAGTACACTCACATTTCGCCCAGCGCATCTCCGTCCCATGATGTGATAGGGGGCGAGACTATCGCCATATCGGGCACAATTCTAGACTCCGGGCTGTACTGAGCATTTTATAATAGAAAACCCCAATATCAATTTTACCCGACCCGGGGATCGGACCGAGACCTTAGCGTCAGCCTCAGTCGTAACGAGTACGTATTGCAAATGCGCCACCAAGGCAGTCCAAGTTATTTTTTTGTTTTAAGTCACGGCAAAATGACCCAGTACACGTTACACCCGTCTACATTAGCGTAACAAGTACGTGATACACGAGAGTGTAAACGCACCTTTATACAGGTTTTATAATTTATATTTATAAATGAGCAATCTTGAAATGACTAGTGAATATTAAAATTAAACGATTATAGAACGAGAAGCGGACTTTTCATAATTAATTACCCGAGGTATTAACGTACGAGCGTACGGAAATTACGAGTTAAAATAAATATTATTTAACAGTGTTCCGTGTAGCTTTGTTGAAATTACCTAGTCGTATTTACTGAACATTATCTCCAAATTGGTTTTTGGAACATTTACCAAAATCATTATGGAAGATGGATACAGGTAAATATAGTAGTAAAATCGTAGAGTAAAGTACTTAATATGAAATTAAAGTTTTTTTTAATAGGTTATTCTATCAGTACCGTTTTGTATATATCAAAGATAGGTTTAATTATTATATATTTTTAGTACTAATAATACTAGCCCTCTATTATATATATCCCAATGCTGGGCACTGGCCTTCTCTACGAATGAGAGAGACTACTTATACTAATGGATCACTTGAAAGCACAGCAGTGACACATTTCGTGAAAAATGATTTACCGGTAAAAATCTAATGCACAGAATAATAATAGGATGTAATAGAATTTACCTACTAGATGGTAAGTCCTTTGCATGCGCGAGTTCGTCTGGGTAAGCACCATTGCTTTGTTTACTTTTGCCGCCACGTAGCAGTGTGTACTAGGGCACTGTTTAAAGGACATTAAAGCCAGTGAAATATGAGACTTAAAATCTTATGTCTCGCAGTAATAAGCGCAGTGCAATGCCATGCAGTACTTTGTATTTAAAAGTTCTGAGTGGTGTTGCTTCTGTTTTTGGGCAAGCATGGTGCTTACCATCAGGCGAGCAACCTGGTCAGCTCGTCATTCAAGAGTGAATAAAAAAATATTACCTACTTAAATATGTTCGCTAACCGCTCATTAAAATACCGCTATTCTCAAAATATAAGTCGTGCGTGATTGTGGGAAACAAAAATGTGTTTTTATATCATCTCCAGCAAATACTTTTTATTTTATGAGCTTTTTATGTTCTTAAATGCTGAAAAAATTGCTATAAAAATATATTATGTTGACCTTCAAAAGAATCGTAAAGTTTTGATTGTTCCTGAAATACTTGCATAATCCTGTTTAAAACCAGCACGCTGTTGTCCGAAAATGCCCAAAAAAAATAAAGATTCTCAATTCGGCTGTAATATGAAAGAAAGAGAAAGAAATCTACACTAATATTATAAAGAGGAAAGATGTATTTTTGTACGTAGCGAATGAAATTGCAATAAACAAACACACTTAAGCTACTTTTTATCCCGGAAAAGGCTGTTCACGCGGGCGGAGCCGCAAGCAAAGCCTAGTAAGAAATAAAAGAAACCTCTATATATTTATGTATGTTCACGCATAACTCGACCAAAATCGTCAGTATTTACTGCAGTGGAGGTCACATTTAAATTAAAAGCAATAATTCCACCCTTAAGGAGGTGAAATCGGATATGCAAGACTAAAACACCTTCATGCAATGATTTAAAGCTCCGGTTTTGATAATTCTTTCAGTAAAAAGAGTTAAATAAAAAACTTTTTTATTGTCGGTGTGGTACTGTAGTTTCATAGTCAGTAATCGACTCAAAATTGTTTAGTTTTATTTTCTTTTAATTAGTTTTTTTTGCGAAACAGTTTTTTAGTAAAATAAATTTATAATGCTCTCCCCAGAGGGGTTGACGTAAGGCAGGCGGCCGGTCGTAAAAACTACAAGCCAACTCTTTCTGTAACATGTGTTAAAAAGCATGTTGCGCCGATCTCACTGTGAGTGGGATAAGGGCAGATGGAAGGAAGGAATTTGTAATGTTGACATTCCGTCATTATACAACCTTTTCCATTTTATTTCTCATCGGGTAAAAGTAAAGAAAACAACGTTTATAATAATAATTATCTTTCTTTCTGCCTGGTGTTATTAATGCGTTATTAATGCATTACTGGACGCTGCTTAAACCATCCTTCGTAGATGTTAAAGGCGATGATGATGATAATGATATTAATACAATAGATTTCACGCTAGTATTTGGTATTATATGGCGACCACCCGTCTAACCATTCTGAGTGGTAAAGCCACGCTGTAGACAACTTTGTCTACAGTATGAATGGGCCGGCTCGTCCGGGTCGTTACCACTGTTTCACAGAAAACCGACGTAAATTAGCAGCTTAGTGCTGTATTTCGCACGTTGAGTGAGATATCCGGAGGCTCAAATCCCCTCCCCTTCCCAATCCCTTTCCTTTAAGGTCGGCAACGGGTCTATGACTCTTTTGGTATTGTGGGCATACATGTACGGTGGAGATCACTTTCCATCAGGTGACCCACTTGCTTGTTTTCCGACCTATGCAATAAAAAAACCCCACAACCCGCAATTATTTGGCTACCTGAACAAATATTAAACGCCTCTGACTAAGTACTAAGTAGTACAAGGTAACCCTTTGAAATATTTTATAATGGCATTTTAACAAGAAAATGTTTATTCATTTCCAAATTTGTAGAACACAAAAAAAAAGATAGAACAAAACTTTAATTAGTTAATATATCGATTGGTCGTTCGATTTATTGATTAAAACAGATATAATTTATACAAATAATACAGGTTTAATTTTATGTAAGGAGTGAAAAATACGCAATGTGCGACATTTCAACTCAGGTAAAAAATGAGTACAGGTACCTACATTAAGTAAATAATAAATTTAATCGGAATTCGGAACGTCCCATTCAATTATTACATCCCATTTCTCAATGATGTAATTTCTTCTATTGTTTCCCGTTTCATTTTACCTCGTCATCAGAGAGATTATTGGCTTTCATATGCTATGACGCACATATCGGTATGCTATCATAAAATCCCGTAATATATGGTCCGTGATATTTATCACTCCATGTCGGTCAAACTTTTCGTCTCATATCGAGAACTTTACCAATACTATGTTCAGTAAATTGGACATTTTATCTGCTGGGACGTAGAAAAATGCTATTGTGGGGCTAGTAGAAAGTATTAGTTGTATTTATTTTACGTATTGATAATATAATCTTGCACTGTTTTGTAAAGTTTTCTTCATGTTTTTTTAATACTAGCCCGATGAAGGAACGAGCTGGTCGCTCGCCTGATGGTTACTGACACCACTTCTCATAAATAGACCTTACAGAACTTTGAATTACAAATCACTGGACTGCACTCGTCACCCCGAGACATACGTTGTTAAGTCTCATAATTAGTCATAATGCCCAGTAAGTCCACTGGCTTCAACTTTGTTCAAATCGAAACGCTTCTACACTGCTGCTTGGCGGCAAAAATAGACAAAGTAGTACCAACCCAGACAGTCTCTTGCATACGAGGAACCTACCACCGTGTTTACTTATTTTGTTTACTATTAGATAATACCAAAGTTCATAAACAAAGTGTTCATTTATTGTTTCATGGACAAGGGGGCGAGCAGTGGTTAGTGATCACCGCTGCCTATAAATACCCACAAACTCAAAGAAATCGACGGTTCATTGTCATAGCATTTAAAATACTCGACCATTTATACAGTTCTGATCGGTATGGTTCGATTCCTATCACATTATGGGACGGAAAGAAGCTCCACGAAACGTGGGTGCAGCACTAGTTGCACCTTTGCCAACCCTTTTTTTCATTTATTGGTGATAACAAACAGTTACATAAAGGCAATAGCGTAGAATTAAATATATAGTCATAATGTAGCCAATATATAGATTCGCTATAATTATACAGCCTCCGTGGCGCAGCGGGCGAGTAGCCGGCTACGAAGCGAGAGGCCGTGGGTTCGATTCCCACACTGAGACAAATGTTTGTGTGATCCACAAAAAATTGTTTCGGGTCTGGGTGTTGTGGGACCGCAAGTCCCTCGTAGTTCCTGATACCCACGATACAGGTTTTACCTAGTGTGGGGTCAGGACTATGTGTGTGACTGTTGGGTGTATTTATTTTATTTATTTTTTTATTTAGGAGAGCTTAATTTATATTAAGTAATATATATAACTAATACAGTGACACTCTTTCAGGGTTAAAGGCGTGAGCTTTTATATGTATGTAATTTATTCATTGAAGCTGACAATATCATTCGAGCCTAATGGTAAAGATTCATTTAAAAAAAAGTACTTCGTATACCCTTAAGTCTTAAGTAAGCCGATTACCCATTTGATACATTAGGTCAGAACCCAATAAGACATATTAAACCTTTCATCTTTCGCTTTGAAAGCACTTTTTTTTTTATAGTATAGGCTGGCAAACGAGCAAGTGGGTCATCTGATGGTAAGCGATCTCCACCGCCCATGTACGCCTACAATACAAAAGAGTTATGGGCGCGTTGCCGACCTTAAAGGAAAGGGATAATAAGGGATTGGGAAGGGGAGGGGTATTTGGGCCTCCGGATATCTCACTCACCGTACGAAACGCAGCAGCAAGCTGCTACTTTACGCCGGTTTTCTGTGAGACAGTGGTAACGACCCGGACGAGCCGGCCCATTCATGCTGTAGACAAAATTGTCTACAGCGTGGCTCTACCACTCGTATTTATCATGTTTCGCCGTTTCTCATGCTGGGTGGCCTTGGATCCAGCGGTAGTTCTGAATCATACGACGTTCTGTGATGGTGATGCCCAAAAATATTAAGACGTTGAACTTTTTCCTCAGATAAAACATGTAAATGGTAGAAGCACGCTATATACAAAGCATAAATGGGCAGGATCGACCGGGTTGTCTCACAGAAAACTGACGTGAAGTAGCTGTTGTACGCTGAGTAAGATTTCCGGAGGCCCAAATCCTCCGGAACTCCCTTTCCCTCATTTGCAGTCGCATTGAATTCTATTTAAATTATAGCACATTTTTTTATTTGATTATATGAACCCATGATATACTAAAACCGATATTGGAGTTTTGTCGATCGTCTGCGAATGAACTTGAGTGAATAATTTCAAAGCCTTTATTGGATCGGAAGAATGCTGCTGCAATTTTCATTACTTTTTCATTGACTTAACAACAACCAACAAAACGAGGCATTCTTAATTCGTCTGTATATAGTTTTTATGTATGTTTACGTATACCTCCGCCAAATGTGGACCAATTTTGATGATTCTTTTGTATTCGACAGGGTTTACTTTTATAATAATAAATAAATACACCCAACAGTCACACACAGTCCTGACCCCACACTAGGTGAACCTGTATCGTGGGTATCAGGAACTACGAGGGACTTGCGGTGCCACAACACCCAGACCCGAATCAAATATTGGCGAATCACTCAGACATTTGTCTCGGTGCGGGAATCGAACCCACAGCCGGCAACTCGCCTACTGTGCCACGGAGGATTAGGCTGAGGCTTACGGTGGGTCCATATAAATTTTGTTACCATCTTATGAAGGATTACCAAGATAGGAAACTCTTTAATGTTTACCAACAAACGCAGCGCGATTAGAGTTTTAAAGTTACTTTTTAAAGTCTTCCATTCCGGCCAATATACAGATATCCACTCACGGTTGGATAGTTTTGTATCGGAAACTTTTGTTCCCTCGCCAGCATCGGATTACTGATTGGGTACTGAAGTAGTTTATTTGGGATACAAAGGATGAAGAAGGTGATATATGAGATACTTACGAGACAAAAGACAAGTTCAAACACAGGAATGTATTAAGCGAAATATAAAACTATGTTTCTGTTTAAACTGTGTAATGGCAGGCTTGACCGTGTTGATTTAACAAATAAATTGTATTACATTGTACCAAGAACAGTAATAAGACAGGAGGTGTGCACAAAACCTCTCTTTGGTGTTTACGGTTGTTGCACAAATGCAGGGGTGCGTACATCTTCTTAATATTATTAATTGTAGATAACAACTTTCACTCGCATTTCAAATTCTTTTATATAATTTTATAATCTGCGAAGAATGTGGTAGGTTGTATATTTATATTTTATAACTATTTAATTCACCTTTGTAAATTATACACAATGTATAACTGTTTGTTCTTCATAGATAAATAAATAAATAATGCCAGAGTCCACCTTCTCTTTATGGTAATCTGGAATATTCTCTTATGGAATCTATGGAGACTTGACGGTATTCGGTATTATATGGCACAACTCGCCGTCTGAACCCCACAACCCGAAACGGGAATCAAGTTTCACTATAGCCTCGTCCGTTAATCAGTAGAGTGTACTACGTGCAGGTGGGGTTGGCTTTGAAAATATAGGTAGTAATGAGGAATTATGTGTATTTTCTACTACTACGCAGTGTTTCTACTACTACATAGTGCTAGGTTTAAAATAACATACGCCTCATCAATCTTCTTTTGTCTTGGAAATCACGAAAAGCGACCATGCTAATACTACTCTTCTTCCACCTGACCTTATCCCACTCGCAGTGGGGTCGGCGCAACATGCTTTTAACCCATGCTACAGAAAGATTTGGCTTGTAGTTTTTACGAACGGCCGCCTGCCTGACGTCAACCCCTCTGGGGAGAAAACGCCCAGACCCGAAACAAATAATGTGAATCATGCAAACATTTGTCTCGGTGCGGGAATTGAACCCGCGGCCTCTAGCTTCACAGCCGGCTACTCGCCCACTGCCACGGAGGTTGTCATTATCGTAATACTACTATCCGACTATTATAAATGAATAAGTTATTTTTATTCTGGCACGGCAAATTAAACCTGCAATGGACACTGGACCTGATGTTAAGTACAGGGCAGTCTAAATATAATGTCGACCGTCAAAAGAAATTGCGTCCCTCAACTGTTGGCAGAATTATTTCGGCCTGTAGTTACTGGATAAAAACTGGCTGAACCCGAAACGCGTCTTACCCGAACGAGCCACTATGACGGGTTTTTAACCATTCGTACGTGGTCGCCATTCAGTTAGGTACATATATGATCAGGTACCCTGTCACCAGCAGTTGGATGATTTTTGGGTATTTGTGAGTTTGTAAATTTGGATGTTAGTTATTGAAAATTTGGATGTTAGTTTTGCCGGACTCAGCAAGAATTTTACAGAATATTTGTATTAACGTAAAGGATACTTTCATATTTTTCACATTTTAGAAACTAGTTTTTATTAAATTTCTTTTCATTACTGAATTCATAAGGTTTTATGTAATTAGCCAAAAGAAATATAACATTGGATTAATCATTTCGCAAAAATGTTTAGAATACGTTATATTTGTTTACAATTCCAACAATGTTAAGCAATCGATCTATAAAGTCTAGTAATAATTTATTCGAGATACATTAATAAGTCATTCAGTTCATCTGCTTTTCAAACATCTCCAGATTAGATTTTACCGAAACAATAGGATTTCGTCTCAGTCTAATTTCATAACTATAGCTGAGTTATTGAATAGGCAAAGACTTAGGTTTGGATCATGATGAATCTATTATTCGATGAGTATTGTAATATTACAAAATGATTTGTTCGATGGTTAGATGGTACAGACATATTATTATACACATAATGGAATGCTGTCATAGTGATTACATAATTTACGCTTCTAGATTATTCTAGTTATTTCGAAAACGATTCGCGATTAGGACTGATAAAAGTCTATTGACTCTGCACTGCATTTATCCATATTCATTTATTTCCATATGAATTTACTGGGCATTATGAGATTTAACATCATATGTCTCGGGGTAACTAGCACATTCAGTGCCATTCAGTGCTTTGTAACTCAAATTTCTGTGTGGTGTGGCAATCATTGCGCTGAACATCAGGCGAGTGACCTGCTCATTTCGCCTTTGAAGTTCTTCTTCCACCTGCCCTTATCCCAATAGCTGTGAGGACGGCGCAGCAATTTTTTTAACATAAATTGCAGAAAGATTTGCCTTATAGGTTTTTACGACCGGCCACCTGCCAGACGTCAATCCGGGGAAAGAACACCCAGACCCGAAACACATATATTTGTGGAGCACACAAATATTTTGTTTCAGTGCGGGAATCGAACCCGTGGCCCCTCGCTTCACAGCCGGTAACTTAACCACTCATTCAAGGTAAAAAATGCATTCATTGTATGTGAAACTGTAGGAATCTGATATTAAATTACGAGTTAACACACCGCAAATTCCGGCGAAGATAAAATATCCCTAACAGGATATTGTGGTTTCACATATTATTATTATCAATATTCTTTTTTTAACCATTCGATACACTTATAATCATATCACATCCAGTAACATGCTGTCAGATATTAATATAAATCAGCACTCTTAACATAACGTGGCAGATAAACTTCAGAAAAGTCGCTTAAGGCCACTTCACGCTTTGAAAAACCCACAGTAATACGTCGGTCGCAAATGCCTGTGCCAGATCGTTCCAGGAGTACGATCCGGCCGACGGCCCAAAAAACGATTCTCAGCCATAGTACCTACGTTGCCGCCCTGCAACGCTCTCAATCCCACGAGGTTGTTTCTGGATTACAGATATTCCAGCAGGATCCAAATATTTTGCATAGGTATGTATGTATTATATTATTTCTGAAATTGAATGATAAGATTTATTTGCTATAGTATGTTATGTTGTCTTTATGTTCACGCGCGGCCCCACAAGCTGACGTGGGATTCAGCAGGTATAACACGACTATTACTAGATTAGAATATATGCACTAATTCCCTTAAAAGAGTGACACATATGGCTGAGATGAGCAGATCTTGATATCACATTCGTACTATTTCGTAAAAAAATAAGATTGTTGACAGCCTCCTTGGCGTGGTGGGCGACTATCCGACTGTGAAGCGAGAAGCCACGGGTTCGATCCCGCATCCAGACAAAATGTTAGTGCGATCCACAAATATTTGTTTCGGGTCTGGGTGTCTTCTCCCCAAAAGGGGTTGATATCAGAAAGGACGCCAGTCATAAAAACTACAAGCGAAATCTTTATGTAACATGTGTTAAAAATCATGACATCAATTTAACACAAGAAACGAAGTACATCAATTTAATTGTGAACTATATATTGCTTATCGAATTCAAGCTTCGATATCATTTTATTAAAGTTTAATGCGGTAAGACAAGCCATGCATCGTTTGATATTCAGACGGTTGTACCGCGGGCCGTTGCCCGGTATATGAAATTTCCTCAGACAGCTTTATAATTTTATTTCTCACACGTAAATTACGTGACATCGCACTCCTAACGGGATTTGGCCATGCATTTATATTTATTCCATACGTATTATCCCTTTATTGCATACTCAATTGGTGTATTGGAAATTGTGACCCGTTATTTTCTAACTGAAAAGGCAAACTTGTAATGAAATGCAAAAGCTTTTGATGATGCAAAATTGCGAAATACATTTTTTGTGGAATTATCGCCTTTTCTTTATCGTTGAATTCGGTGTCCTATTGAACAATACGTATTTTATAACACCTCTTTTAACTGACTTCAATCGGTTGGATGACTTCGACTCAATTCGTATGTATATTTTTTATATGTTTACGCACAACTCCGCAAAACATGGACCGATTTTAGTGATTCTTTTTGTATTCAATAAGATTTACTTCGATGGTGGTCCCATATAAAATCTTGTATCTTAATAAATTTAGTGATGTTGGAGTAAGATAAAAATCGGAAGCTCCTCAGCGGGTAACAGCAACGCATCACTATTTGGGTTTTGAAGTAGCTTTATGATAATTTTAACTAATGTTGAACATATTAAGTCTCATAATGCCCAGTAACAGGGTGTTACTATGTACTATGTAAAACTATGGAAGACCATTTAACGGTGGTGTTATTAACGCACGGCATCATTGGCGTCTTCAGTATGGCGTTAAAAGACACAGCATTTAACAGCATAAGCCAAGCACTGCTCAACCACGGCGCCGACCGAACCACATCCGGTTGGATTGACAGCATGCTGAGGAAAAGGGCAGTGCAAGTAACGGTAAACGGCACCACACGAGCGATTGTGTCGAGAGGCTGCCCACAGGGTGGAGTCATCTCACCACTCCTGTGGAATCTCGTAGTGGATGACCTAATTAGGTCGCTCAATGAAGCGGGCTACTATACTGTAGGCTATGCGGACGATATAGCAATCCTCGTAAGAGGTAAATTCGAGAAAGTCCTTTGCGATCTCATGCAAGGGGCACTCAATATCGTCGAACGATGGTGTTCTGAACAAGGACTGTCAGTAAACCCATCAAAAACCGAACTAGTATTATTTACAAAGAAGCGGATTATAAACAATCTCCACTTACCCAAACTCCAAGGAATAACGCTTACCCTCACTAAAGAGGTTAAATACTTAGGCGTTATTCTAGATGATAAGCTCCTATGGAACAAGCACCTAGACAATAAACTGGAGAAGGCCTGTATTATATTCTGGCAGTGTAAGAGACTCCTTGACAGAACCTGGGGTTTACACCCCAAAATTGCCATGTGGCAATACGGCCAATCATCACATACGGAGCCGTGGCCTGGTGGCCCAGAACTAAACTGACCACTGCCATAAACAAACTGCAGCACTTTCAGAGGCTAGCTTGTATAGCCGTAACGGGCTGCATGAAAACCACACCCACAGCGGCACTGGAGATAGTTCTAGGGCTACCGCCCCTAGACCTATTTATCCAGCAGGAGGCGGCCTCAGCGGCCATCAGACTAAAGTCACTCAAGTTAAGCTTCGGCAGCCGAGCTGAGTAGACGTGTTATTAACGTTATACGAAAATCAAAGTTATTATTACGCAAAAATAAACCCTTTACATTACCACCTACGACGATTAATCCAAAAAACGAGATCAACTGAGTTACGACAGTTTTCGCACCTAAACATTACGAAGTGCACCCGCCACTTCATGCCACTCCACTTCGGGTAAAAGAAACAACTGCATTTTTTGCTTTACTCCCACCCGTGTGCCAGCAATACCAGGCGCAATGAGCGTGCGACGATCACCACAGTGCAAAGACAAATCAGTAAGTTCACATGGCTCACAATCACAACCCGATCTGTCCAAACCTGGTGATTATGATACCGAACAGCAAATCTCATTCCGAAAACGTAAACAAAGGGACAGTGATAACGATTACGACCAACTGCTTGGTGCATTACATGCTTTCCGTACAGACATGATATCAGTCTTAGAAACAAACCTGAGACCAATGCGTGATGATATCTCTGCAATGAAGAGTCAGATTAATGATATCAAAAGTTCAACTGAAAGTCTCTTAAGCAAGATGAAGAAAGAAATATCTCAACTTCAGACGACCAGTTCGGTTGCGGTTTCAAGGATTTCTTCACTTGAGAATGAAATTGAAAAACTTAAATCTACAATGCCACTAAAGTCACAAATCCTTGAAAATGAGAAAATTATAAGTGAAATGCAGGAAAGAAAACGCAGGAGTAAAAATGTTATAGTTGTCGGTCTATCCGAACCACTGAATGCAAACCAGTCTGAACGCTTTTATGAAGATATAACGTCGGTTGAAAAGATTTTTCAAGATTTTTTATCCGGCAATCCTAAAATACTGAAGGTATCACGGCTGGGAAAACACAACATTGGTAAGCCTCGCCCACTAAAAGTTTTTTTCGAGACTCCTCAAGATGCAAAGAAAATCCTAAAAGATAAAAATAAAGCCCCTAAAAATATTAGAATATACGCCGATCAAACACCTACTGAAAAAAAGGTATTAAAGGAAGTCAGTCAAGAATTGGCTCGCCGCAAAGAAAATGGTGAAAAAGATATAATAATTAGATATATCAAGGGTACTCCAAAAATTATACAGGATTCAAAAAACTCCAATTAACCACATCATTCAACTTCAATAAAAGTTCCAACGAGCGAATAACTTACCAACTTAGTCAAACATACCAGTATACACACAAGTAAAACGTGCCTCAATTTTTTCTATGCAAATGTACGAAGTATACGCAGCCAAGGCAAATTTGACGAACTAAAATGTGCACTCCAATCTATCAACAACACAGTTCATGTGATTTTGCTAACTGAAACATGGTTGAAATCCAACGAAGAATGTAATAGTTTCCAAATACCCAACTATACGCACTATTATAACATAAGAACAGACTCAAGGGGCGGTGGAGTTTCTATATACGCACATAATAACTTAAACCATTGCCTTATAGAGGATACCTACGCCAGCGGTGTTAATTATCTCTGGATCAATCTCGAGAAATACGCACTAGATATAGGAGTTGTTTACAACCCTGGTAGAAACATGAAAGAGTTTTTTGAAGCATATGCTACCCAGTTACACAATAAAAGACGAGCCATTGTGTTTGGGGATTTTAATTTAGATCTCCTCTCAACAAACCGTAACGTCAAACAATATCGAGAAATGCTACGTGAGTGCGATTATGACATTATTAACCACATCAAAGAAGACTACTGTACACGAGAAGCGACACATACTAAAACAATACTTGACCACGTATGTTCGAACCTCAAGGACAAGAGTTTTCATATGGCTGTCGTGGATTCACCCATGACTGACCATAAACAGATTTACTTAGCAATGACAAAATACAAACCACCTCCCAAAAAACGTCTTCAATATGAAGGAGTAGACTATTTGAAACTATATAAATCCATTGAAAATTCAACTTACCCTAAATATAACTACAATTATCAAACACTAGAGAATTTTATCATTTGTGGTATAAACAGAAGCAAAGTCAAAAAGACAAAGGTGCTAAACTTACCTAGACAAGACTGGATATGTAAAGAAATTATCAACAAGATAAAAACAAGAAATGAACTTTGGTATAGACTGAAACAAAATTCCAGTAATAAGATGCTAAATGCACAGTACATCTTAGAAAAGAAAAAAACCACTGAAATGATAAATAAAATGAAGAAAAAATATTACAACGATGCATTCACGAAATATAAAGAAGATCCTAAGAAGATGTGGATTTTGATAAATACCTTATCTAACAATAAAATAAAATCGGACTGTCCTCCTCCAAAACTGCTAAATGGATCTGAAGTCATTAATGATGGCAACAAAGTGTGTGAAATTTTCAACTGCTACTTTTCTACAATAGGATCGACACTTGCAAAAAAAATATCATTCAAAATCCAAAACATTTACAATGTAACATCAGATACTCCACCTAAAAACTCACTTTCTACTCTAAATCACTGTTCAAAGGATGAAGTTCTAAATATAATTCACAGTCTTGATTCAAATTGCAGTGTAGGTATGGATGGCATAACCACCAAAGTTCTCAAATGTATTAGTAGCCAAATAGTGGACAGCTTGACTGACTGCATTAACACTTATTTAGTCGAAGGAACCTTCCCTGATGCCCTAAAGATAGCAAAAGTCACACCGATTTATAAAACAGGAGCTAAAACCGACCCGAGTAACTATCGACCAATTTCAGTTCTACCAGTTATTTCCAAAATTTTTGAAAAAGTCATTTACACGCGTCTCTATGAATACCTTACTTCGATTAACTTTTTCTTTATACGTCAATATGGTTTTCGGTCTAAGTCTAGTACTCTCTCAGCAACTGTTGACTTAATTACTAAGATTCAAACTAACATAGATCAAAAACAGTTAGCGCTAGGAGTATTTATAGATCTAAAAAAGGCGTTTGATACAGTCAGCCACCCAATCTTACTACAAAAGCTCAAAAATACAGGTATATCAGGAGCAGCGCTGTCCATATTTGAATCTTACTTGTCCAGTAGGCTCCAAATAGTCAAGATAGGTGAATACAGTAGCCAACCACATGAGATATCCATAGGTGTCCCACAGGGTTCCATACTTGGACCATTATTGTTTCTTATATACATTAACTCAATACACGAACTCCCACTTCACGGACACCTATCACTTTACGCTGACGATACCTGTCTTTTCTATTTTGGAAATAGCGTACATGACATAATAAAACGAGCCCAAGAAGATCTATGCAAACTCTCGGTCTGGTTTCAGAATAATCTTCTCACGGTCAACACAAGCAAGACTAGTTATATAATTTTTAAGTCCAAAAATAAAAAAGTACCACCCCATACACCTCTCACAATCGACGGCCAAACGTTGCTACAAAAACAATCAGAAAAGTACTTAGGCTTAAGATTAGACTGCTACTTGAACTGGAATATACATATTGACCATGTGAGATCCAAGCTTTCGTCTTTACTGGGTTCGTTACGCAATATTGCACACTATCTTCCTCATGGCATCCGCCAAACAATTTATAATTCACTAGTAAAGCCATATCTTGTATATCTTATAGAGCTTTGGGGTTTCTCACCCAAAACTAATCTAAAGGACTTGCAGATTGCACAAAACAAGTTAATCAAAATGTTATTTCGTTACAAATACTTAACATCTACAATTAAAATATACAAAGATACACATATCATGGACATAAAACAATTACATACATACAGTTCCTGTATCCTTATAAGGAAAATACTCAACAAAACCATACACACAAATATAGCATTCACTGAAATACACCAGGTGCACAATCGAAGCAGTCGTAGAAAAGACCACTTACTACTTCCACGTATACAATCTACTCATGGCCAAAGAACCATCAGTTTTGAAGGTGTGCAGCTATATAATAAACTACCCAAAGAAGTGAAGAATGCGGAAACGTTCGGTATATTTAAACAGAAACTAAAACAACATATTTTAGATGACACCGTTAAATGTAACAATTTGATCTACTGAAATGATCTACACTGTGATATTTCGAACGGGTACTTAAACTTGTGTCGTGGGCGCGACGCATCGTAGATATTGTGTTTTTGCGGGTAATCATAGATTTACCATTTTATAAACTGTTGATATGTTCGTCTCACCTCACCTTGTTCTTTTAATAATAATACTTACTTCATTTGTCGAAGCACTTATATAAATGTACATTATTTATAAGTTCTATTCTCATATAAGTGAAATGTAAATTTCTGTTTGAGAAATAAATTATCTTTAACCATAACCTCTGGGGTGCAGCAAACGGGGCTCATACCGAAATCCTTGGGGAGGCTATATCCTACTATCCTACCAACCTTTGATAGCTGCCCCCAATGACAAGATACCCAAACAACACATCTTCAACAAGACGTACATAGTCCAGCTTATTGAAGAACAATACGACTCGTCTGGAGTCCACGAACTGCGCATATATACCGATGGTTCCAAAACCAGAACAGGATCGGGCGCAGGAGTGTACTCACCCGAGATAAATATTAATATATCAACAGCCTTAGGGGAACATAGTTCTATTTTCCAGTGTGAATACATCGCCATCACGCAGGCTGCCAGAGCAGTGACTAGACGGAATATCGAAGATCATATGATTCGTATAGTTTCCGATAGCGCTGCAGTACTACAAGCCCTCGATAGTAAAACCATTCAATCCGGGCTCATACTAGAGTGCCACCAGGCACTGGAAGTGATAGGTAGTAATAACCAAGTCACTTTACAGTGGATAAAGGGGCACAGTGGCTCTCTAGGTAATGACGCAGCAGACGAGCTGGCGAGAAAAGGGTCGGAACAGAGGGTGTTAGGCCCTAGTCCAATAGTTCCACTACCCTTTAACCAGCTAAGGTCATGGCTACGCCACAGAACACTTGAACAACATGCAGATCAATGGGCAAACTCCAGTGCGTGCAGACAATCCCGGGAAACGGTGCCACACCCGGATGCACGTTTAACAAAGCACCTGCTATCCTTAGATAGGACATCCCTACGCATAATCGTAGGCAATATTACAGGACATTGCCCACTTAACAAACATTTATATGTTCTAGGTATAACTGACAGCCCCCTATGTAGGGAATGTCTGTCGGCTGATGAAACAGCTTCACACGTCATCCTGGAATGTGAAGGTGTAGCTACACAACGGGCGGAAATCCTCAATACACCGAGGTCACTCCGAGAAGCCTGTGGAGACACCAGGAGGATCCTGCGCTTCTGGTCGGAGTTAGGCTGGCTAGATCTCTAGCCGGCACAAACTTCACGCACAATGGCCCGACATTCAACGGGCTAAGTGCGGAGAAAAGGAGCCCACAATCAAATCAAATCAAATCAAGACACAGCATCACTGACGCTCGCGTCTGACGCTTGACGCAACTATCGGAAATCTGACCTTACTTTGTCAGTGCCATATGACATGTCATAAAACATGTCTCATGGCCTATTCTGAGGTGCGCGACCGAGACAAGAGGCCGCAACACAGTCTTTACTATTTTAAGTAATGAAAGTATCTTAAATATCGGTGCATAAAAGTCATCGTTTTAGTTTTTCATCCCCTTAGGATTTACCCCCTTCAAATTAAAGACAGTAAATTATTCACGAACATGCTTACCTATATGTATATCGCGCATAAGAAACTGTTCTTAATATTATTTCGTCGTTTAAAATCATTAATTGCTTGTGATTGGATTGGACTTTTTAATTCTAAAAGACTTGAAGCATTATGGTTTCAAAATATCCGCGTTTCATAATTATGCAAAATGTTTAATGGAAATCAAAAAGTGCCATTAGCCAATTAAAAGCTTTGCACACCTTCCTTTGCAAGCAAAATTTACTTAAAACTCAAAAACACTTCCTAACTACGTAATTGAATTATTAATCAATACGAAGAGTAATTATTCATTTTGATGCCACCCTAAAAGGCTTTACATTTCAAAACGTCGCTCTAGAACATTAATGGACCTTTTCACTTCAACTTCTATACCTTCAGGAATCTGCCCATCCAGCGACATTACAACTTATATTTTAATAATACTAGACCTGTATTATACTGTCCCACTGCTGGGCACGAGCCTCCTCTATTTAACCTAATGCGGGTTAGCAGACATACCTTCGAGATTGTTATGGTGAACTTCTCAGGTATGTAGGTTTCCTAACGATGTGTCCTTTACTTTTAAAGTAAGCGATAATTAACAATCAAAACACACATAACTTAGAAAAGTCAGAGGTGCATGCTCTCGGGGCTGGTTTCGAACCTGCGACTTTCATCTTGAGAGTTCGTACCACTCTGCGCTGATGTATCGCTGCTATAGATATATTACATAATGAAGTAAAAACCTGCGAAATCAGATCGAAAATACTAATTATACTTGTATATTTCTTTTACACAAATCTATATACAGTTGCAATAATATTACGATAAATCGCATTCAGTCTAAATCTAATTTATTTGGACCTTTAGAAATTGATCCAATTGCGTTCAACACATTCGCCACATCTGCGAATCGTATATCTTTACGAGTCGTATTTTCAGATCTGTGTCTTCATTAGGCAACGATATGAGATTTTTATTGTTCCTTGCCTAATGGTATTTCTCGATTAGCATCTGCTAGCTTTTATCCTGAGGATAAAACAGAGGCCTTTCTGAAACACTAAAAATATTCCTCTGTTCTATTTTATTTCCCGTTGCTTGCAAGGCACGCAGTTTTCTCTTAAGCATATTAAGACACTACATAATCTTTAAGATCTTTTTACGATCCAGCCAGCAGTCATTTCATTATAAGATTTTCCGTAGTGGCGATATGCTTTATCAATACCTTCAAGGTAAGAAATGGCGAAATAAATCTGAATTTGGATTTTTTCTTATAGCATGCGTCTATTTACGTTCCTTATATCGTCTGTGAGGAAGTCACTTTACCCACTAATTGCTATTTGATCATCTAAATATTAAACAAGGCGTTTAACTTAATAATGGTTTAGTAACAATATTCAAACAACACTTTATCGCTTTAACTAAACTACAAAGACAAACATTGAATTGGATTGTATTTTGAATCCACATGTTTTGATTTGTTCGCTCATGGATACAGAACTTTACACTGTTGCTATTAATTAATAAGTACGTGAATTCTGAGTCTTAATAATGTCAGATTTTAATGACATGAAATAGCAATGAAGACTGCTTATTGATTATTTTTATAGCTGAGGTCGGCAAAGGAGCAAATAGGTCACCTGATGGTAAGTGATCTCCACTGCTATAAAAATCCATAAGACCAGAATAATCACGGATGCGTTAGGAAAGGAATGGAGATTGACAGTGGCAGGTAAATTTGGGCCTCCGGAATTCTCACTCATCTTACGAAACATAACAAATTGCCATTTCACATCGGTTTTCTGTAAGACAGTTTCTGTAAGACTAACTACCTACAGTTATACATGTAACCTTTAAAGAACATTTGGTTATTTAAGAGTCTTACTTCTTTCATCTCATTAGTCTAGTGGGAGAGTACTAAGACTAACTATGAGGTCCTGAGTTCAGGGTTTAATTTCCAGGACAGGTAATCACAATTTGTGGTTGTGTTTTCGTTTCGAAAAATCGTTCATTAATTGCTTGGGTATTTGTGCCCGGTATGACAACAGACTCACCATGATGCGACTCCTATCACATCATGGGGTGAAGATAAGCTCAGCGAAATATGGGTGCACTAGTTGCACCTCTGAATACCTCTTCGGGGATATAGGTTTGAGCTTATTTTTCATCATCTCTTTCCTAATTTAACTATTGCGTATTATACAACTTTACCATCTCGTGGCAATGCAAATATAGAATCACCTGAAGTGTTCGCATATTTCAAGATTAGGAAAACCAGACGCATTAATCTTAATGCATATTTGAGATCGCGCTTTGCTTATACACAACTATTGAGTCATTGAGTTAAAATCAGTACATAATAATCTAATATTAAAATTAAGAAAATGTTGATGTCTACGGGATTTTTTAAGTTTAGATGTTTGTAAAAAATAAAAAGAAAGATGTAGACGAGAACAGGGCCCGAGTGAAAACTTGTGCTAATAATAACTGTGCAAAAAAAACTCGGTCTCTGTATCGGGAATTGAACCCGCGGCCTCTCGCTTCACAGCCGGCTACTCGCTCACTGCACTACGAAGGCTATCCTGTGCCACGGAGGCTGTTTGTGGAACATATTACTTATATACAAATTGTTTTTTTATAAGATATGCCGGCAAACGAGCAAGTGGGTCACCTGATGGCAAGTGATCTCCACTGCCAATGTACGCCCACAATAGTAAAAGGATCATGGGCGCATTGCCGACCTTAAAGGAAAGGAATAATTAAGGGAGGGAATGGGAGGGCGATTTGCATCGCCGGATATCCCACTCACCGCACGAAACGCAGCAGCAAGCCGCCACTTTACGCCACAGTGGTAACGACCCGGACGAGCCGGCCCATTCATGCTGTAGACAAAACTGTCTACCGCTTTTACACCTTAACTAGAAAATATTACATACGTGAACTTGCAGCTAAAGTATTTTTTTTTATTTATTAACTCTTTATTGTACACCATTTGCACGGATATATACAAAGGAAAGTAATATAAAAAGTGTGTTACAATAGGCGGTCTTATCGCTAATAGCGATCTCTGCCAGACAACCAACAAGTATATTATCTAGTAAGTAAAACAATAATCTGAATGGAGGTGTTTACGACATCTATTTCAATATCAAACTACTACGCACTTCAATGAATAATTTACTCTAAAACAAAGGCAATCGATATATTATCATTGGCAAATTCAGTGTTTACTCATAAATCAATCAGAACAAAATTAATATGGAGTTTATTCCGGTTGCCAGTGTAACTCATTTGTTATTGTTACGTGTTGTTTATTACTGTAACAACAGAATGATCGTTTTCGAAATTATTTCAATTCATACAATATAATTGGTGTTAGATATTTGAATAATAAAATTTATTTGAAGGATTCCGAACATCTGCGGCAGGCGACTCATGGAAGAGTCGTTACAACAGAGTTTTTACTACTTTTACGATCTCTATCTAGACGAATGCAAATAAATCCCATGCAATTTATAATCGCAGATCTCTTAGTCAACTTTATACCTCTCTCTTTAAGATTTTATATTCTTATGGTGCAGTAAAACGACGCATCAGAGCGCGAGCAAAATCGCGGACGAAGCGTAGCCTGACTGAGTACACGATGTTTCAACAAATCTTCGGTACTTTTGAAGTAACATAATCAAGCGTCATGTACAAGAGTAGCCTGCGCATCTTCTGTTGCTTCGCTCGCGCTATCATGTGTCGTTTAATTGCACCATTAGGACGCCTCACGACTTAATATACCCAAATTCCCTCCTCTAGACATGGAACCCTAAATCCTGAAAGCCGATAATTATTATTTGCAAACATGCGGTCCATGTTCAAACTTGTCATTATTATTAATGCGTTGTCCTGAAACTGATTTGTTTATTGTATAATTATGTAAAATAGTTGGGACATCCACTCGGTTATCTATTTATCTGTAAGCGAGGCACGTTTTGGCAGAGAGATCGTTTATTACAGTAGCGCTCGTCTTGAATCCCTCGCGAGAAATGTCTAACGGAACGTCTCGGATGCCCGTGACATTATCAACGGAAACATATCAAAAGTCGAATTATTTCAACTTTCGAATACAAATTAAACTTTAAAACCTCACGCACATACGCGAGATGTTTAGAATATATATTTCTTATTAGGTATATATACGGATAGTGTATCGTACCCAAAAATAGAGGTATTTTAGTCCTATTCCTTTATAACGATTTTAATAACCACAATTCATAAATTGTACACAAGAAAAAATGTGGATTTAGTTATCAATGGAATAGAAAATAAGTCCTTTAAAAACTGATTAACCTATATTGTGTCGACGCAACTTCAATTTTAATCGACATATAAAATAAGGTTCGGTATTGAACCTGTATGCTCCTTATGTCATATTGCCATAACGTATAAAGTTATATGCATAAACGTACTACAAATGTACTTGTGTCGTCATTGTATCCCGTATCTCCGGCATTTGTTAACAGATTTGATAATTATTTTTTATTTGATTTCTTATTGATTTTTTCCATCTAAAATGGTCCAAATTATGGAAAACATTGAAGTCTGTAGGTGCAAGCTCTGGTGAGTACGATAAATGACAGAGAGCTTCCAACTCCATCTCTTGTAGCTTGGGGATTCTATTGTGAAGTATGGGGTCGTTGTCGTGCAGGAGCAGCGGGGATGAGTGATTTACCAAAGCCGGCTGCAGATGTGCGAGTTTCTCCATCAGACCTCAATGATCTACCTATTTTCATAATTTGGACAAATTTTAAGCGGGAAAAAATTAATACCCGATATGCTATAAAATGCTTTTGAAGACTTTGTTGCCTCCCGTCCAGCCATTTTTTTCAAGAAGGGCATCGATAAACTGTCACTGCCCTGGAAAGATGCATCACTAGCATGTGTAGTTGCTTCGATTAGCAGAAATAAAAAAAATGGAAAAAGTTACTATACGTTATTTTTTTTCGTACAGAACGGCAATTTCATAGGTAAAGACGCTATTTTGCTCCCGACGAATATCTTTAGCAAATAGTTTTAAATGTGTACAACTTGAACTACTTAAACAACAAGTTTTGTAGACCATGTTATATTAATTAAGCTTTTAGTATTCACGTCCTTTTCGCAGTTTGCTTTGGTAGCAATTATTTTAGTTTTTGTAATGTAATGTAAGTTTTTAATGCAAATGCTTGAGAAACGTGTGATCTTGATTGCTGGATGCTTTACATTGACATATATACTTATGTCTCACGTTGTTAACCCGAAAGTGGTAAGCAGAGGTGCAACACTAGCTGCACCTAAGTTTCGTCATGCTTATTGCCGTCCCATGATATGATAGGGCCGAGCTTATACCATACCAAGCACAACTTCCAATCTCGGGCAATTCGTGTGTGTTTTTCAAATTGAAAACTCTAAGAAGGATTTTGATTGCCCGACCTGGGTATTTATTGGATTATGGATTCCTTCCCAACTTGGAGGTGAAGACGTGGTTATCCCAGACTTTAGACCTAGTTCACAGCCGATTGACTGGTAGATCGGGGCACTAACCAATTTTCCTACTCCGGTGTACCGACTAAAAACCCCGCGGTGGCCGCCTTCGGCGCATGTGGGATGGTTCTGGGGGACCCTGGTATACCTATATTGCTACCAGTACCGCCCCTGTGCTCTGTCTTTGTAGCCAATCTCCTTTGGGGCTTTAAAGCCCCCTCGCAATCGGAACGCCCTTGGCGTCTACGGCAGGTTTTCGCACTACTCACCCTCTCGGGAAACTGCGCCTTTAAGTGCCTAATCACGGTTGAAAATCCGTTTTGCATATTTGTGACCTATCCAATGACATTACACATGTATAAGTGCAACCGAAAAATCAATATCCTCCAGTTATATGTATAAAGAGCCATCTCATTTATTTTTTCTGATTTTTACTACACCGTTGTTTGGCAGTTCCAAAAATCTAATATATAAAATTCTCGTGTCACAATGTTCGTTCCCATACTCCTCCGAAACGGCAAGACCGATTTGTATGAAATTTTGTGTGCATATCGGGTAGGTCTGAGAATCTCCCAACATCTATTTTTCATCCCCCTACATGTTAATGGTGGTCCACCCCTAAATTATTATTTTTATTTTTTAGACAACATTTTTTAATTTTATTTTTTTATGATACAACATTAAAAAATACATACAACCCAAAATTTTCAAGCCTCTACGATCAACCCCTATTTTTTAATAGTCATTTTAGTATTTTTGTCAAGCGCGTTTCTCACCGGGGGCGCCCATTAGGCTACTTTAATCCTGGAAATAGGCATTCACGCGGGCGGAGCCGCGGGCAACAGCTAGTAATTCATAAAAAATTCACTCATATAGTGCTAATAGTCTCCGAGTAAAATAGCGGCGACATACGGAAGGAGAGACGGACATGACGAAATTATAGGAGGTCCGTTTTTGCCTACGGAACCCTAAAAACATAGTTTGCCGAAGCGTTAACTTACATCACAGTACATTTAACTATGTCATTATACTTGTTGTATACCGTGTTTGAATTATTTTAAAGTGCATGATTTGAAGTGACCAATTTTGTTTGGAATATAAAAAACGCAATAATAAAATCCTTACTATCTTTTATAAGTAAAATTCGTCACGTATTGTATTTCGGCTAGTATTTACAAAATATAACAATGGCAAGCCGTCGGGAAGGTTTTCTTCAGTTATTTAATAAACAGTCGAGTTGAAAAGGGTTGCCTTTTCACTGGCCGACCAAAGATAAGGAACCCTTTTTATTTTTATTCTTAATACAATTCGACACTAGAGAATTATTTTTAATTTAATCTACTTTGTTCGGTCTATGAACATTATTCATGAAATAACCAGGCTCTATTCTAGTTCTTCGGTATTCTGAGCGATATTTTTATGATTTATACCGTAATTTGTCTCCGACGCTTTAGTATATTAATGTTTTTAATAATGATGCTCCATAGATTATACTAGGGGGTACGATGCGTCTCTGTTTTCATGGGCTTCGGATGGAGCCACCTAGGGAGACCCACATAACGGTGGTGTGCGGCTTCCCATCGGCTTAAAGATGAAGTACCTTGGTCTAACATTGAACAGCCAGTGAGAATTTCATGCGCATTGCGAGACACTATCGCCGAAGTTAGTTAAGCAGCGGACGCGATTGGAAACCTGCTGCCGGATTTGGAAGGTCCCAGGAACCTTTGTCGAATTTTGTACGCTAGAGTCATGTAATCTATGGCCATTTACGACTACCCCGTTTGGGCTGTGTCCCTTGTTCTGTCACTCTGTTGCGTAAACCACAGCATTTAGTGGCGTAACGCATCGTCAGAGGTCATTGCACGATCTCTTCTAAGGTAGCCTGCGTGGTGGCTGGTTCTCTACCCTGGGACTTGGACGTCAATTTCCTCTCGTCAGCTTTATTCTGGCGTGAGATGTCTCGGCGCGGGTTGAGAATGGCCCCAGGAAGGTCAAAGCCCGACTAGTTTCCCTTCGCAGTACCGTCGTGGAAGAGTGGCTGACCAGGCTGGAGAGCCCGAGTGCGAACTTGAATACCGACGAAGCAGTGTGACCTGTCTTCAGTAAATGGTTTGACAGACGCAAAAGTGCGCCGACGCTCCGTCGGACTCAGGTGCTAATTCGTTCCTGTGTCAGAAGGAAAGGAAGAGAGAGGCGTGTACTACTATTGTGGCAACTGCCACGAGGACACGGCAGAACTGGTTGTCAGACGGAGGTCTTGGCGTGCAATGACCTTCTTCTGCGAATATGATATTCTTCTTCGTCATATCACAGAAGAAAACCGCTGAACGCGATCGGGAACGAACCAAAGGAGGCGCATCATCGAAACATCGTGCTGCCGTAGACGCCGAAATTATTGTGCGGGACTTCTGTGTTCCTCGAGAGACGGGCTGCAAAGTGGCATAAGTCAATGTTGTTACCGATAGAAATCCAGAGTACACTCAGGCTCCCCCGGGAACTTCTGAATTGCACCGAAGAAGGCCAGGGATTTTAGTCAGTATATCAGCGTAGAGATTTTGGTTAGGGACCCAATCCAGCGGTCGTTCGGGAAGACAACTGGGTCGGAAAGATGTTGAGTTCGGCATAACCATCTCTGCTCCCTCGAGGATGAGATCCATAAATAAGATTTTCCCCGCGAAAAATAGGGATACCTACAATGCGGTGGCGGCGGTTAAAAAACGCTGGCTTGTCCTGTTAGAAGATATAGAATGGTCTCACTAGAGAATTCTAGAACACCTGCGGTCCACTAGAGCATCCGCTCAAGACCGTGTGAAATAGAAGCGTCAAAGTAGGAACATGGACCCTGGAAATAAGCCGGAATAACACCAGGCAAAAAAAGTTGCTTTGTAGACCTGTAGTAAAGTCATGACCACTATCGATAACTCGACCTTTACTGATACTTTAATATTTCGCCCGAAAGATTATTTAATAAATTAAAAAGTAATTCAAAATAATCTAAACTATAAATGACCCCACAAAGATACCTACAAAACATTAATTAATGGTAGGTACATACATCGTAAATTATTAGAATTCATTCGAATAGAAATCATGAGTAAATTCGCAACATGTGCGTTATCCCTTCTTGCGTAGAAATTGCGTTTAGAAATTTATTTATTTTTATTCTGTTGATTTAAATGTGGTGTTCGAGTAAACACTCGTTAACGTGTTGTCGATCGGGAGGGGTTCCAGTATTGACAGTTTAAATAATATTATGTGTAAAGACAAAAATAAATAAAAAGGCTATAAATAAAGGTTAAATCGTAAAAATGTCGTATGGTAGAAACATCTTCATGGATAGAGTCCTTTGAAGTGATTGCCAGTGAATATATGTGAACGGCTTCATTAAACATTAGCCCGTTACGGGTCTCTTTTAAGGGGTGGCAGAGTTCACATGACTTCATTACGGGATATAATTAAGTCATTAAAGTATTGTTAAAATTGTTATATAAATATTTTCAAGTATCTTATATGTATATTTCAAGTAACTCAAAAAAACAGATGATCCCGGGTTTTTATAACTTGTTTCTAGAACTGCTATTATTCGCGCGGGTCCTGTACCTTAAGAAGTATTGTTATCAATATTAACAAAATACGTGTTAAAATTTCAACGTTCCTATAAAAGTAAATTGATCAATAAAAACCATTACAGATTTTTCCTGCCACGTTGGAGCTCTGCCGCACAGATCGCCTATTAGGTAGCTCTTTTGTATGAATGTGTAGAGCTGAAATCGCCAATGTCATTAACAAACAATCTTAATGATCAAAAAATAGATCCCTTAACATATTATGTGGATCGAGAATAAAAATGCAGTACTAAGAATCGCGACATACGTATAACTTGTGCTCTCAGACAGGGTGGATGAAAGATTGACAAATCAAACTATATTTGAATCTTCTTTGAAATTAACATTCTTCTTTGAATAAATTTTAAGAGATGAAATGGATCACGTTGAATGGGCCTTCATGGGTCCATAATAAACGTCAGAGTTAAAGTCAAAGATACTTTAATAGACACGAAAATACAAATGATTTCTTAAAAATAATTATGGCGAAAGAAGGGCACGTAATGGAAATTTCAAATTCATTACGTTAAACAATGAGACATAGACTACAAATTGTGTCATGTATATTTGTAATAATACGACGCGATTTGTGATGTGTCGCTTATGCAACTGTTTGGATATTGTTAGTGCACTCGCTATGTAAACATTTTGCCAGCTATTCTGTACCAGTGCTAGGTAAGTGTATTAAATAGATGTTTGAATTTATTAGTTACCTCCAGCTGTCAAACAGTAATATGTGAACTGAATCGATAGATGTTATATGAATGAAATAAATTGACTCAAAACCTAAAATACATAAATAAAATTAAACGATCTTGCGTCGATGCTATTGCATTTTAATGAGCAAAGATTGACACCATGGACACATCAAAATAATATATATATAGGTTTGTTATATCTAATATATAAAATTCTCATGTCCAATGTTCGTTCCCATACTCCTTCGAAACGGCTGGACCGATTTGTATGAAATTTAGTGTGCATATCGGGTTGGTCTGAGACTCGGGCAACATCTATTTTTCATCCCCCTCAATGTTAAGGGTGGTCCACC
Source organism: Mimas tiliae (assembly GCA_905332985.1). Lineage (NCBI taxonomy): Eukaryota > Metazoa > Arthropoda > Insecta > Lepidoptera > Sphingidae > Mimas > Mimas tiliae. The sequence continues at coordinate 11,335,110 of HG995238.1, forward strand.
ACAAAAATTATTTTTTTATTTTTTTAGACAATTTTGTTTTTGTTTTTATTATTTTATAATACAGCATTAAAAAATACATACAACCCAAAATTTTCAACCCTCTACGATCAACCCCTTTTTTTTAATAGCGACATTAGTATTTTTGTCAAGCGCGTTTCTCACCGGGACTCACTTGATGCGCCCGCTAGGCTACTTTAATCCTGGAAACAGGCATTCACGCGGGCGGAGCCGCGGGCAACAGCTAGTATATTATAATATCGTTATTGGAAGAATTATAAAAACCGGTCCAAATTTGACGGAGGTCTGAGTGAACATACATATACGCATACGACTTGAGAATCTCGTCCCTTTCTGGTCCATTAAAAACGATGATCATTGCTCGAATATCGAAATTACCGACAATAAAGCAAAAAAAAATTTGGTGATAGTTTTTAAACAAGCAAAATTATCTTTTGCCATTCCACACACCCGACATGTGATAAACACTATACTTCAGATCAAAGACGATTAGCTTTGTCAAGGACAAATGTATCTATAAACGTGTACTACAATAAAAACTCATAGGCGGAACAGTCCGCTCACAGTGGGCCGACGAATAAACAGTCACGCCATTCCGATGTCAAGAGTTCAGATTTATAAACGTTTTTAGGGTTCCACAGCGAAATAAAAACTCTACTCGCAGATCGAAGTCACACAGATGTGGTGCGGCAACGATGGTTGTTCCTCTCAGTTGTGCTATAAAAGTCCGCGATACAAGACAGTGACTGCCTCGGTGGCGCAGTTGTAATGCGTACGTGTTACGATAGAGGCTAACGCTGAGGTCTCGGGTTCGATCCCCGGATCGGGTAAAGTGGTATTGGGTTTTTCTATTATGAAATGCTCAGAATCAGCCCGGAGTCTGGAATTTGTTCCCGGTATGGCGATAGGCTCGCCCCCTATCACATCGTGGGACGGAGATACCCTCGGCGAAATGTGGGTGTACTGGTTATACCTCTGCCTACCCCTTCGGGGATTACAGGCGTGAGTGCGTATGTAAGACAGTGCGATGTGACATCATACAAAGCATTTATATGGAGATGTGTTATGGAATGACTAAACAAGTTGCGTTGTGTTATGATTCCACACCACGTCCGGGTAAATACCGACCATCTCTTCTAAGGCCGTAGTGGAAAATTAGCTACTTAAAATTACTTTTAGGTATAATAGGTTTTTACCTATGGAATTCCGTTCTGTACGAAAAAAAGACAACTTTTTGGCGGGGATAAAATCAAGATCCGAAAGGCAGTAAAAAGGATTTTGAAAAGTGTGTTGCCTCCCGTCCAGTCGATTTCTTCAAGAAGGGCATCGAGACTTTGCCACTGTGCTGACAAAGATGCATCGATAGCATGGGTGGTTACTTTGATTAATATAAATAAAAAAGATGGAAGAAACGTACTTTAAATAACTTCTTTGATACTAAACGGCAATTTCGTAGGTAAATACCTATTATATAATTACATTAATTAATAAACTGACCCTTAATACTAGTAGCTAGTTAGTTATCCTTATACTCGTTACTAGTTAGACTTACGGAACCCAAGTTCATGCTTACGAGACGCACTTAGCCGGTGTTCATCCAATTCTCTTTGTAATCCGTAAAGTAAACAATGATAAACTCTGAACAAGGACTAAGTACGAAGTGTTGAATTACATATAGCATATTTCTTTTACATTTACTACGAGTAAGTAAGTAGTTATTCAATATATTTTTGAGTGGCAGAGCCAGTTTTGTCTACAGCACGAATGGGTCGGCTCGACCGGGTCGTTACCACTGTCTCACACAAAAAATATTGTTTACATTTATTTCAACGCAGTACTGAAATCTGACGTATGACATTTCATGGTCCAAAATGATTAGTTTTGTCGCAACTTTCACTTAAAACTAAAAAAAAACTTTGCTTAAAACCGAATTATTATTATCTTCTAAATACATGACTAGGTATATAGTTGGTTCGTATTCAGAACACAGGAAATTGTCCTTGACCTTGTATATACATGTTTTAAAAACCCTCATATCTTACCGAATCAAACACATATTTCATTGCCTTAGGTAAGTAGGTACTAACCTAAGAATATTTGAAAAGTTTCCTGCCCTTTAACTTTCACCGGGTCCTAAATAACACTCCTGCGAACTCAAAAACTTTCACCAAAATAAGTGGCCAAAGTCGTGGAGAAAAATAACTAACACAAAAGGGTAGAAATTAAGGTTCGCAATGCCAAATTGCTTTGCCCTGTGTAAATTGGTTCCTCTTTATCTCTTTAACGAATTCGGAAAATTTTCATTGAAAGCAATATATTTGGTGCGAGGTCATTTCGACGTGAGAATGTCGAATCGACAATAAATTTGCTAATCCATGATATTAATTGGTGTTTTTTTATGTGGGAAATTAATTGCTTGTACATGCAAATGATTTAAATGCTGTAAATCGACCGAATTATATTTTTAGTTCACTTAAGGCCAACTTTTCAAAGACCGAATAAATTTTTGTCAGCAGATAACGCAACAATGAAATGTAGGTATACACTTTTCCGTAATAAACTGACAGCGTGATAATTTGGTATTAGGTATGCCATATTTTATTTTATCTGATAACGGTTACTTTGAGACTTAAAAATAGGCCCTTATTGTGGAAAATTCTGGTGTACATTTTTTATGTCAGTTATTTAATGATGTAAAGCGATAAGTATAAATATTATCTTAAAATGTGTTCTTAAATTAATTTGACTTTGCTGTAATCGTAAAATCGCTTATCATAAGAATAATTATAGAATAGTATAGAATGAATACTGGGGATTTCAAAAGGAACTTTCAGTTAAGATTAGAGTCAATTTTATTTTACAAGTTATCTGGGCTATAAACGTGGAGATAAAATTGATTGATTTAAACCGAATACAATTGGGCTCAATTGTTTGAGTACGTAATAAGGAATAGGAACATTTTGATAAGGATATCCTTATGTCATTTCATAATGTTACGGTACTAAATGATAACTTAGATACCTACTTAATATTTATGAATAATTGTTGCGAAGAAAATAGCATTTTTATATGTCCATCTGAGATAGCACAACTTTGTTGCTACCCATTAACATCGATACGTATTTATATAATGCACTATATTATTATTTATTTATATTAATAGACTGCCTCGGTGGGCCAGTTGTAATGCGTACGCGGTACGACTGTGCTGAGGTCTCAGGTTCGATCCCCGGGTCGGGTAAAGTGATATTGGGTTTTTCTATCCTGAAATGCTTAGTATCAGCTCGGAATCTGAAATTGTGCACGTATGGCGATAGTCTCGCCCCCTATCACATCATAGGACGGAAATAAACTCGGCAAATTGTGGGGTTACTATTTACACCTCTGCCTACCTCTTCAGGGAGTACAGGTTGAATGTATATGTATTTATTATTATTTATTTACTGTTTCGTACACTATATTAATTGAAATACAATATAATTACATATATTTAAACATCTATACGTGGAAAGTCACATAGATAAATTATATTTTATGACTCTAATCGCCTACAATAAAATAGCATGTCCTAGCTTAGATTCTGGACAACTAACTTCTTAATTATACGAAATTGTTTAAAAGTAATGAAGTAAGTTCTCACTTGTTCAAGAATTCGCAGACTAGGTGAATGAGAATTTGCATGCCAAGATCAAGGTGAAACTTCGTCTGTGAAGACGTTTAAATACGTTAAATTCTTAAAATGATCTTTAATTTATAGTTAACTAGCTTTTGTATGTGTCTATACCCGCGTAAACGGCCATTCCGGGCTAAAAAGTAGCCTATGTCCTAATGCAGGTCATGGTCTACCTGTGTGCCAAATTTCACCCAAAACCGTTCTGCAGATAAGACGTGATTAACTAACAAAGATCCAAATTCACAAACATTCAAACGTTTGTAAAAGTTGTAAACTTGTAAAAGTTTATATTTTATATATTAAAATGAGGCGAGACAAACCGCATGTTATGGTATATAACTTTTAATACGGTGATTATTTCTGTATTACTCGGTAGCAAATTTAACACATATCAAAACAAACCGCGAGTCACCTCCGTGTTGTGGGAATGTGCAGGCTATTTTTTTTAGCTTTAGTGACGAAACTAGCAGTTCGCTCGCCTGATGGTAAGCGCCACGTCTGTCCATAAACAGAAACAACACCACATAGAATTTGAATTACAAAGCACTGCATGGCATTGGACTGCGCTCGTCAACCCGAGGCATAAGATGTAACGTCTCATACTGCCCAGTAATTTCAATGGCTTCAATTTTCAAACTGGAACACAACAGTTCTTACACACTGCTGCTTGGCGGCAGAAATAGACAATGCGGTGGTCCCAACCCAGATAGCCTTGCGCATAATACGGACCTACCACCTTGTATACTATTATTTAATTTAATCTTATAAGCCCGCTTTAAAACATTATTAGACATAAAAAGCGTGATTGAAGCGCCACGGCACTGGTAGTTTTCGATTATGCAATGACATCCTTAGAATACAATAGCGAATTTCACACCAAAGTCCTACGACTTTCTTCACCCTTCACACCTTAGGCGTGAACCAAAAACTCAAGCCCATCCAAAATTACCGCCACATAAATATTTGCATGTTCCTTTTAACTCTGATTGGTGATTTAAAACAACAATAAAGCAGTCCGATCACAGCGTCAGTACTCATTTCATACACCTAAATACGTCGTTAACCTATATAAGAAGATTCGATGAAAAATATGGCTTTTAACGTTTATTTATATGTAAATTAACTAAATGGTGGGAAATGCACTTTGGCCAGTAACACAATTTGCATGTTACTTGTGGTTATCTCAGCGTTTTATGTGTTGTACGCGCCAATTTACAAGCGATTACTATAATTTAATATACTCTTAGCGGTGTATAAAAAGGACGTTAAGGTTTGTAAGTGGCCGCGGGAGATGATTGATCTGGTTGTTACATTGGACACGCTTACCCTTTAGAAGATGAACAGCCATGGGAAAAACGTACGAAATTCTTGCGCTCACATTTAAAGGTGACAGCCAGTCTGCAGATAGCAAACATGTGGTAGGTTTTTAGAGTAGTAGAGCCATGCTGTAGACACTTGTGTCTACAGCACGAATGGGCCGGCTCGTCCGGGTCGTTACCACTGTCTCACAGAAAACCGGCGTAAAGTAGTAGCTTGCTGCTGCGTTTCGTACGGTGAGTGAGATATCCGGAGGCCCAAACCCCCTCCCCTTCCCAATCCCTTAATTATCCATTTTCTTTTAGGTCGGCAACGCACCTATAATTCTTTTAGTATTGTGGGTGTACATGGGCGGTGGAGATCACTTACCATCAGGTGACCAGCTCAATTGCCAGCTCGATTGCCTTTGGTATAAAAAAATGAGAAAAGCGAAATGTACATAATTTTATGCTTGTCTCTAAAAGGTATCTCTAAAACGTTATTTAGTGAAGATTTAATCATATCTAATCTATCTTTCTAATGGCGTATGACATAAGATTTTTCATATTAATTTGAAAGCTATGTTGACTAAGGCCGCTATTCCACTATCATATTTGCATCATTGATATATGACGTCATATATGGTCCTATGTCACAGCATGCTGTGAAATAGGAGCATAGAAATATGATCATAGAAAATATGAAGTTTATGTTGCTATTACACTGTCATACATTTCTCATATATCTATGAGCTATAGAAGTAGGATAATTTATATATGATAGTGGAATAGCGGCCTAACTCTGATTTTGATCTTCGGCATTTTTATTAACCGACTTCAAAAAAGGAGGAGGTTTTCAATTCGGCGATTTTAATTATTATCGATTTCTCCGCCAATTGTGGACTTAGCTGAAATTTAACTGTGATGTGGGCTCATATAAATTTGGTTAAGATTTGATGACGGAGTACGTTATAAAAAATTAAACTCCTCAACGGATAAATGCACAGTGATCACGAGTGTGTTATTGTATTGAAATTTACATTTAAAACTATATTTGCCATTAAAACAAATCAAAATAAAATATATTGAAATAAAACATATACTCCCGAGAGACTCCCGTGACCACGAAGTCTGAAAGCTTTCGAATCCTCGGGACTAAAATAAAATTTAACCGCGATTAAATCCATATAATCTAGTTTTATTTCAAAGTGTAATATTCAAGTAAACATATGAAATCACTAAATAAAATATATTTTAACAAAATTTAAAACAACTGAAAACACTATGCAGCTGCCGGTTAAATGAAATTGCATCTACTCTAAATATACTATAGAAATTGTTATTTTTGACTTTTCAGTGTTATTTTTGAGGTCGGTTTTTAGATTTTGTTAAAACTTATTTATATACATAGTCACAGGCCTAGTTAGTCTTGACTCCTGACTTCATATAAAGATAACCTGTATCGTAACCTATCGATACCTGTATTTCGTCTCTATCCGAAGGGAAAAGAGGAGGTAAGTGGAGCCGCGGGCCACAGCTAGTGTCATATATTTATGCGCGGCCGTTCAGAACAAAAATATGTTTACAAACTACAAAAATCCAGTCGATTCCAAAATTTCAGTCGCGTTGCGTTTGCTGTTATCCCTTGAGGAGATTCCCATTTTTCGTCATACTCCATCATCAGATCTTAATAAAATTTATATGGTACCACCATTTTAGTACATACTTACGCACTCACGTCTGTAATCCCCGAAGGGGTACGCAGAGGTGTAACCAGTACAAAAAAGAAAAAAAATAAGAATTAAATTAAAGATATGCAATTGTTAGTAGTAGATAAATTCCTTTTGTTCTTTGTTTTGCTTTATTAATATTAATTTAAATTTCGTTTCATAAAGGGGAAGATGAAGTATTTATTGATTTATCCGAACTCTTTAGTATTGTACTCTTACCTATTTGTTTGTAGAGTGTGGAATTTAAAAAATAAATCTTTGTGTTATATTACGGGCATTGACAATGGTTGTTTTTATTTCATTAATATTTTATTTATTCTAATAAAATATAACATATAATAGTTGTCCTAGCTTAAAAGAAGGGCAATCTGTTAGAGTACGTGAAAATAACGGACTATGGAAGCGTGGACAAGTAGAACGTATTGCACCTCAGCCAGGTTCCTATTGGGTTCGCATGGAAGATGGTGGTCAATATCGTCGTAATCGTCAACATTTGATACCTGTAACAGGGCAAAACACAGAAAAAAAATCCGACTATTATGACATTGGTTTTAATAAATGTTTGGGTTATAAGACCACGTCAACACAAGGTACTTCAGACACTGCAAGTCCAGGGATAAGTAAAGAATATAAAACTAGTAAATTCGGGCATTACCGGGCACATCTTATATTGAGCATTTCGTAATAGAAAAACCCAATACCACTTCACCCGACCCGGGGATCGAACCCGAGACCTCAGAGTTGGCCTCAATCGTAATACGCATTACAACTGCGCCACCGAGGCAGCCCATTTTAGTAATCACTATTAAATACAAATAAAGTATACAGGAAATTGAGAACCCCTCCCATTTTGAAATGGGTTAAAAAGTGTTTCCGCTTCTTACCTCAGCATGTAAGGTGACAAAATATGCTAAATGTTAAACATAATCCGATAAATAATTAGTACATTGATTTCAAACTCTACACTTCTATTAGCACGTTTTAGTCATTACTGCCTATAGCTTACCAGCATCTATAAGTATTTTTATGGTAACCATTGCAAAAATGAGGTATTTTACGCTCCAAAAAAGAATCCAATCGGCTTTTTTATGACGATAATAGAAACCTTTTCGGTCATAAAATATAAAAGATACAATTTATGTTTGGGTGTGACCTCTCACATAGCAAGTATTGACCGTGGCACATCATTAACGACATAGGAATGATCAATTTCGTAAGTCGTAACGTTTTCAGTAACCCGCTGGCGCCTCATAAAAACCTTTCAATAAAAATCGGATCTGTGGAAGTGACAGGAGCTAGCGGGCGAATATATGATCTTTTTGAAAAATCCTAATATAATAAATGCGAATATAATACATTTTTTTAAATTTATATTATTATTATATTAGTCTTCCACTTGTCCTTACCCCATTCACAGTGGGTTTGGCGCAACATGTTTTTTTTTTAATACATGTTACAGAAAGATTTGGCTTGTAGTTTTTACGACCGGCCGCCTGCCTGACGTCAACCCCTCTGGGTTATTCTTATATTAGTATGAATAAATAATACATACATAGACTAAGAAGAGAGAAAAATATCGTAAGATATGTTCAGTCCAGGGAAAAGTTACAGTACAGATAACAGAATCGAATACGGATTGAATAATATTATACAAAATTATCTTACCATAAATTGTAATTGTATTTTTCATTTTACATAGCATTCCAAGGTTAGACAACTTTATAAAAACAATGATTAATAAAAGACTTCTTAAAACATTTTGTATCAGGTATGAATAAAATTTCTAACATTCTAAGAGTTATAGAATAATAAAAAATAACCGATGAGTAATAAAACAGACACGCTAGTAAAAATGAATATCGCTGAAAGGTTATTACTCAGATCCATATTTATGATAGTTTTCGTTACCTTTTACGAGCTCTAGGTGTGAACTAGCTTTTATTTCCAATCTAATCACTATGAAACTAGATCATTATGTGTTACTACACATAACGCCTTACGTCAGCAACTTACTAGTTGCTGACGTAAGGCGTTTAACAATTAATTCAATTATAGCATACTTGGGCGAAGGAGTCGATGAGGTCCTGACTTGTGATCGAATAGTTAATGATTGGTCGTAGTTGGATGGTTGAAGAACTCGGGACTCCTGAGTTCTAATCGTAAGTCGGGCAAACACACTTTGTATTTGAATTTACGAATGGAAAAATCACATATTATGATCTTCCCAGGGTTAGAATATGTGTGATAACTGATAAGGCGATAGGTTAGTATACCTAGGAGATAAATAAGCTCAGTCAACTGTAATTATAGCAGTTGCGCTTTTGCCTATCACTGTGGACATACAGGTGACTTATGAAATGATGATGAAATAAAATTATTTATTTATTTATTTATCACTTTATGTCAGATTACAAATATCCATATTATTTTATATAACAATAATTTATGGTACAGTTAAATAATAATACAATAACATTTTCTTATTATTCAATATCTCATAAATAGTAATTCTAATTCATAAATAGTATTGCAAAATATGCAATATTTTAAGTAGAAAAATTACTTTAATAGCGAGATCTAATTAGCGTATTTAATATGATGTTCAATTATTCATACCAACTAATGCACAGCTTATTTAAATTAGAACATATCCCTTGTAGTATTTAGGTAGTTCCTTACTTTTATAGCCATTGTACTGGTTTGTTATAAGCGCTATTTTGATTGCCTACTTGATAAATAAATAATTTTCATTTCATATTAAATTTTCAGTTCTTTAATTCAACAAATTTGCATTATAACGACTTGTGTTGATATCATTTAGAGCTCACTTAACTCGAACTTTTATTAACACTTCATATAAAAAGGTCAGAACAGCTATACAAGCAATGACAATATTGCTATTCATTCCAAAAAGCTCTTAATTCAACTTTACGCGATAACTTTATTTTAGATTAATTATTACAATATGTTGCAGGTGCCAGTTGAGAGAATTAGTCTATCAAAAGATTTATACAAATTTATATTTTTTTATTTTTCTATTATGAAATGCTCAGTATGAGCCCGGAGTCTGGAATTTGTGCCCGGTATGGCGATAGGCTCGCCCCCTATCACATCGTGGGACGGAAATACGCTCGGCGAAATGTGGGTGTACTAGTTACACCTCTGCCTACCCCTTCGGGGATTACAGGCGTGAGTGCGTATTTTTATATTTTACAAGCAATTATTATTCAGTAAGTTTTGTAGCAATACAGCTCGTATTTTTGTTGAATGATAGTTTTTAGAAACTTAATAAAAACTTAAAACTTATATAAAAATAGTAACATGGCAAAAAAAACTTGTTATAATTTAAAAATAAAGAATTATTTGAAGCCCTTTCATTTATGTATTGTTTATAAGATATCTACATTTTGCATTAGGCCAGCCTGATGAACTAGTCCCTCTCTTTTGCTCCCACATCGAGACAAATGTTTGTGTGATACAAAAAAATTTGGTTCTGGTCTGGGTGTTAACTGTTCTGAGACTGAGTCTCTTGTAGTTCATAATACCCACGACATAAGATAATCGCATCTTACTGTGTGTGACTGTTGGGTGTTATTGGTAGACGTTTCAGGGACGATTACATTACAGCCCATGAAGTACACAGAGTAGGACATAGGCACGGCCTTTGCTTGATTCTATAGCTGCATTAGCCGATAAATGGAAAACGGCTAAAAACATTAAACATTAGAATGCACGCGATAAAATGGTTTTGTCCTTTAATGTGAGTACAATGTCAAGCACACTTTCTGTCACCCCTATGCAAAAATTTCACTAAAAACAATGTGTGTCATTGTCAATAAAGATAATAAAATATGGCGCAGCGGGCGAGCAGACGGCTGCGAAGCGAGAGGCCGTGGGTTCGATTCCCACACCGGGACAAATGTTTGTGTGAACCACAAATATTGGTCTCAGGTCTGGGTGTTATGGGACCGCAAGTCCCTCGTAGTTCCTGATACCCAAGATACAAGTTTACCTAGTGTGGGGTCAGGACTATGTGTGTGACTGTTGGGTGTAATTTATTTTTTTATTTATAATTGTTTTAACAATTCCAAATGTATGGTAATTTTAGTTATTTTTCTTTTATAAGCCACGCCAGGGCCGATATAGGTCTCGCTGAACTACAACGAGTTATTTTTTGTCGTCAAACTCGACCTGTCAATTTATGAAGTACTTCTCTAAAATGAAATACTACTTCAAATAACTTATTTGTACTTGTGAAATAACATTTATTCTTCAATACTATTCTAACTCAAACATACCAATCTCCTTCGTTTATCTTCACCCACCACGTGACATTGGCGGAATAGCTACACTCTATGCTCGTCGCCATTCACCAAGAAAGAAGAAGTATAACTTATTTGACAAGTACCTACAGTCCCATTTGCTTAGTTGCATGAATGTGACCCTTGATATGCACCGATATATTTATATGACAATGCGAGCAATCCATCTTGTTGTCTAACGGTTTATCTTTTAGGACATAATGTTAATCGTTATTCCTTTCGAATTATTGAACTACTAATCATTTTAAAATAAAAAAATCCTGCATTTATTTATTCTGTATTTATTTTGCCTTGTTATAAGTACTGTCTCACTGTTTAGCTCGAGCTTTCTTAATTAACTTCGTCCAGCACTCCGGTCTAATGCGGGTTGACTAAATCCTTATTAAGGTTGATTGTCAAAGAATTAATTCCCAAAAGCCAACATCAAACAGGCCAAGTCAAGATGCAAGCACCCAAACTCACAAATGAAGGCGTATTTTCCTAATTAATGTGATATTCGAGCGCCGACACTGATAAATGTCGCGGCACAAAGACATTTGTTTGAACGCAATCCTTTGGTTACACCATCCGTGGCGTAGGATTTCTTTATAAATATCATAAACAGCAATTAGGGATTTTTTTACGAAACTGCGCTGATTTTCACTTTGATCACAAATTCAAAAGACGGGATTTGTTGGTATTATCTTTGGCTTTCTATGTGATGTTTGTACATATAAGTAATACAAAGTCAAATCACATTACTTGACTTGATTTTTCTGAAGGTGCCATCAACTTGCTATTTAAAATCTTGGTGCCAAAATATGTCGAGTTGATTCCATTAGAATGTTCGCACTTTATCTTCTCCATTCCTCATACAAATAGAACTATAGCTACTTCAGACTGAGATTTCTCGGATCCTGACCGGCTAAAAAAAGATACAGTGCATAAACACTCAGTATCCCTTTTTTAGTTTAATTGTATAACAAGTCCGCTTTGTTAGAATCTATTATTAGTGACGAATATTGCATGTGAAATGTGGGTGTATTAGTTACACCTCTGCCTACCCCTTCGGGAATTACAGTGGGTGCGTATGTATGTAAAAAAAAACAGTCCATATAGGGGGAGTTCTGCGTGTTATACGTACAAAACAAATATTCGCGTCCAATTGAGAACCTCCTCCAATTGTTTCGTCGGTTAATAATATACATCAAGTATTAATGCTTCGTACACTACACACAACATTATTGTGTTACATGTTCCAATCAATCTCACTTCACATCCCTTGAGATTAGGTACAGTCTTATAGCTGAAATAATTTGTCCAATAGATGTCCATAACTTCAAGCCAGAGATTATAACAAGGTTATAACTGTAGAAAACAAAGCATAAGCTAAAATATTATTAATAATATTTATTATTAATAGCTTATAAGAGGCTCATCGGCTGTATTACCTAAGCAAAGTTCATAGATAAAAGATCCGTAAATGAACTCTTTAAAGTGCTTCTATAAGATGATTTATCGTCTTCAGTACACAGGCTCTTTGAAGTGTTAATTTGTTTTTTAATTACAAGTTACGTACGTATATCCGTAGAATGACGTACATGTTGTTCAAGTTTATTAAAAAGTGAGTGTCGTTCAAAATAATCAATAGTGATTTGATCAATCTTATTAAACGAGTGATTAAACTTAACGTGATATTTTAGGATGTCACGGTTTTGAAAAGAGCCGGTAAGAGTTTACTGTAAAGTGTATGTAATGGCCCTAAAATATGACCACACCTTTCTGTAACACGTCTTGTATAGTTTACGACATGACAAATTGTCAAGGTCGGAGAGTGCAGCGACATAATAACTAAATATTATCATTTGGTTTTGTGACATTACATGTCATGACAAAATTATGATTCTTCTCAAAGCTCTATATGCAAGCGTTTAATAGGTCGTCATATGATTAAGAACCCGTCATTTAGTGCCCAGTATAAAACTTACAGTATAGTACTTTTATAAAGTTTATATTGTCATCAATTTTATTTCTCATTTTAATAATTGCTTTTAGTTACTTTATATAGTCCGTTTATATACAGTATAATACAGTGTATATTATAAAATAGACATATTTGTTCAAAGAATGATTAAAGAAAATATATTACAGTCTCTGTGACGTGGTTGGTGAGTAGCCGGCGGCGATTGTGTGGGTTCGATTCCCACACCGTGATAAATGTTTGTTTCGGTTCTGGGTGTTGTGAGAACAAGTCCCTCGTAGGTTCTGGTACCACGATACAGGTTAACCTAGTGTGAGATCTGGAGGCCAATTCTCGTAATTTTAAATGTTCGAAATATCATGCCGATCTAGTCTTAGCGTCAAGAAAGTTGCAAATGGCATTACAACTACGACAATAATCAACATCAAATGTGAACATAGATCGTAATGAGATTGAATGTAGAATAAAAGTTGACTGAAACCAAAACGGTATAATGCTACTGCTAATGCTAAGTCCATTTGACGTTGATTATTCGTTAAAGAGAACGAACGAAATAAATTTGCAACTTTCTTGACGCTGAGACTAGATCGGAATGATATTTTGAACATTTAAAATTACGAGAATTGACCTCCAGGACTATGTTAGTGACTGTTGGGTATTTTTATTTATATCATCGATTATTTCGTTTTTGGCATAACAATCTATCAGACTTAAAGCAGCAAAACGTGCATAATGTTATCTTCTTATTTGCTCTAAATAAACTTACTGTCTAAATAAACAGCCACTCTACATAGCCAACACAATACAATACAATTCCTTTTCTCCAACTCGAATGTAAATACACAATAATAATAATTGTTAGATTGCCGTGGGGACGCCACACAAAGGATTGCCTCAAGTACATACCTGACAGAAACCAAGTTTTCTATGAAAAACGGCATGAATTTTTCATCGAATCCTAGTGTTTTGTGACATGAGGAATGAGATATCGTTCTATTCATACGCTCTTGTAATGTATTTTCTTTGGCCAGGATTGTATTTGAAATGTTATTTGAAATATACCGATACCCTGAGTACGAAATTAATATTTTATATACATAAACTACATATACACATACGCACTCACGCGGGTCTAGTCTGAGTTACAAATACGTTCACAGTTTTCGAATTCGTATAAAGTTACTATTGAAAAAGTGTGTAAATAGTAATTTAAACTGCAAAAAAGGAAAGAATGGCTCGAAAACTAATTTCATATTCGACTCTTAAGATATAAAATTAACATTTACTTCATCATATTTCTCACTAGTGACTCTTGCTACTCGATGTATGTAGAAAAAACGGAAACTATCATCGTTTAAGGAAACTATCAAAACTACTAAGTACTAAGTAGCCCTACTGTATTCCTCGTAGAGGTAGGCAGAGGTATACCCATTAGGTACACCCACATTTGGAGCCTATTTCCGTCTCAGGATATACATGATACATAGACTAAGAAATAAAAATCAAGTAAATACTCCACAATAGTCTCCTTGATCTAGCGTCGAGAAGTTTACGGCTCTGCTGTTCCCATTTGTCCGGGCATCCCGTGCGTGAAGTATCCGAATTTGGTCAGATGAATTTGACCATTATTTACCTACGTATCCATCGGTGCGTTCAATATTTCGCTTTTAGATCCTACATGGACCACGGTGCTGTCAACGCTTCTTTATCTTGCCATTACGAACATTGAGTGAATGATAAAAGTGCTATAAAATACTCGAAGGTTTATTTTACGTTGTACCTATATGAAACAGCAGGCGGTACTAACTTGAGATCCCTTGAGAGGAATGATGATCTAGTACTTTTTATACACCTCTTGAGCAAATTTAACCGTTTAGTTTATTGATTTCTTGACTAGGTGGTAGATTGCTTACAATGTAGTAGATCCCACGTATGCTAGAGGCCATCTGGATTGGTACCATCGCTTTGTCTATTTCTTCCGCCGAGCAGCAATGTGTAAAAAATATACACGTTAAATTAAGAACATTCTTCCTTTTTTACCTCAGTTAATAAATATAAATTTTTCTTCTTCACCGAAATGTAACAAATTCGAGGAACAAAGATATCGCCATAATAACGCTACAGCTTGATTAAATAAAAAAATTTAAAAGTATGTAAATAACATGCCATGACCATTGACTCTGAAACTTTTCTAATAACAATGATGAAATGTTTCGTAGTTGTTTCTATATATATATATATTACTAATTGTTTTGTATCAAAATACCTCTTATAGATACCAAACATTGTAATACAGATACGAGTATCAGAACTTTTTTAATGAAAAATGGCTTACCAACTGCCTCCGAAAACTGTTAAATGAGCTGACAAACGATATATTATCTGCTATTTTATTATTGAAGAGTTGGAAGCTACAGACGGCTTGGTTGGCATTAGGTCAAGAACACTCGCGATTAAATTAGCTTCGAAATTAAAAAAAACCGCATCATAATTACTCCATCCGTTTCGGCACGGCGCTGTGATGCCACAAACAAATGTATAAACAGAGAGACAGACAAAGGTGGTCAAAGTTATAACACCCCGCTTTTTGTCAGGTGTTAAAGTCAAATTACAAGAAATCGAGTACCGAATAGAATACAAATCTGCTTCGTTAGCTTGTATACCTAATGCAAAAGTACCACATAAAAGTAATTTTATTCTGAAAATTCCTCATAAACCAAAAGTTGCTGTAAAATCAATGATCATATTATACTAGCTTTTACACGCGGCTCCGCTCACGTGAATGGCCTTTTCTAGGACAAAAAGTATGTCCTAATCCAGGTCATCGTCTACGTGTGTGCCAAATTTCATCCAAAACCGTTCACCCGTTAAAGCATGATTGACTAACAAACATTCAAATTCACAAACACCCAAACTTTCACATTTATAATAGTAGTAGGATTGATTTATGTCTCAAAATGATGCGATCAAAATATTTAAAAAAATGGATTGATTCGCACGGACCTACATTATGAAACAAACAACAGAAATTGGAAAATAATATCTTTATTGTCGCTATAAAAACGTGAAAAACGTAAACATATATTTCAAACGATCATAAAAAAGACAGATCATTGCAATCTCGTAAAGCGGTCGACATGTGTCAGATCTAAAATATTTAGTGAATTCCAATTGATATAGTTATAACTATCGAAACTAATAATCATACGTCTGTGAATTCGTTTAACCGGGATATGCGAGTGGAATTAGAACATTTTTTTTTAGATTCTATTTTTGTTTGCTATCGGTCTAAAAAACAGTCATATGGCGCCATATCTTATGGTTTTTATTATTGAAAATTGCCAATTAAGTCGTCATATTAGAGAAATATGTGCGTGTTCTGTTTTGATCTGTATCTTAATTTGTAATTGCATTTACCGACAGCTGTCATGTCTAGCCATTCTATGACCCCATATATTACATTAACTCAGTCGAATATCTTCAACATATAACATAAGTACGTATATCGTATTTATTTTTGTAATCTTATTTATTTAACTATGTTATGTACTACAACAGTGTCGGGTAAACATTTTTAATATGGAAGCGGACTCTATAAACGATTAGGCAAAGACTTTAATATTATAGACGGACTATTTATTTATCTATTTAGTCAGACGGACTAGTAAAATTGTGTTGGATACGCGAACCGCGCACCAGGGAGTGTCGTCTAACGCGCGGTAGCGAGAAGAGTTAAGAGTAAGCGAGATGGTAATATTGAGACGGCTGTTTTGTTTTGTATTCGTTTTCATTCCCAATAAATGACATTTGCGAAAAAAGCCAAGAAATAATATAGTAACAGTAACAGTTTGACAGCCTCCGTGGCGCAGCGGGCGAGTAGCCGGTTGCGAAGCGTGAGGCCGTGGGTTCGATTCCCGCACCTTGACAAATGTTTGTCTGATCCACAAATATTTGTCTCGGGTCTGGGTGTTGTGGGACCGCAAGTCCCTCGTAGTTCTTGATACCCACGATACAGGTTTAACCTAGTGTGGGGTCAGGACTATGTGTGTGACTGTTGGGTGTATTTATTTATAACTTACGTAAAATAACTTCACGGAGCGCCACGGAGCTGTCAAAGTTTTATGGGTCACAATAAACAATTTCGTGTAAGTTTATCGAATTCAACATTCGCAGCTATTCAAACGACAATAACTGCTCGTGTCGCTCTCTCGCGAGCGACTACATGAGTTGCGGTCAATAGGCCGTAACTTTGTGCGCAATATCTTTATACCGCACAGCCGGTCTAGTAGTATACATTAAAGTCTTTGCGATATTTATTTATATGTATTTTTCTTACGGATTCCTTATTATCAATTAATATAATTTTTTTTCAATTCATTTCAATTTATTAATTTAGTTTACCTTAGTAAACCGGATTGTGTTTTTGGGAGCCTTCGCCACTGCACTACAAACAGCAATAAATGTAACATTTAGATAATACAATATTTTTTTGGTAAAACCTTTCAGCAATATCCCAGGAAATTGTTACAATAACATACAGAATAAAATACTCTTATCAGTCTTTAGTACTCTTTACTGAGCAACACATAATAACTGTGACGCAAATTGAGTATTCAATGGGCTCAGAGAATTGCACTCGATTTACGAAATTTATATAACGCACTCGCATCAAAAATAAAACGTGAAGATTTCCTCAGAACGTGCAGTATACGTATTAAAATACCATTAAGGAATGTTCACTGACAAATACGCCAATCTGTAAATGTCTCGGTGGAATTCACAGGAATTCCACTCTTCAAATGTTGTACATACTGCTTTTAAGTTCTGGAAGCGGAGTCACTCGTGCATTTCTTAGAGCGTTTATGTAAAATATTTTAAAAACTTTGTAACAAAAAATAACACCGACTAAAAAAACTAGCTAAGATTAAATTAAACAATTTAGAGACGTTGGTACTGTAGTTTAATAATAGTATATGAATGATACC